>CM055194.1:18510571-19138071 GCA_029224185.1 Karalla daura
TCGATCCAGTCCCTTATCAATTCACATTGGGTGAAGAAATAAAACGGTACAAATGTCTTTTTTTCAGAATAACTCTTTTATGTCTTCACCTCTGAACGCAAGATAAATCACAGACATGCTGCTTCACTGTGTAACATTTTGCAATATTTACACTTTTCATTGGCATTCAACTTGACACAAATCTTCAACTGAAAATACAAAGAGGATGAGATTGGAGCGTATTTGTATTCTGAATGTTCAATAATTGTCATAGTGTTAAAATTTAATGAACTAAACGAGGCCTAGACAGTTTAAGGCTGTATTCAGACCTGTGACCTTGAGTGTCTCTTTTTTTTCTCTGTATCTTCACACGGTAACAATCCCAAGTTTTCAAAGTTGTAAACAAACCACCTGTTTTCTGATTGGTCAGAAATCTTTCAAGATCAGAGTTTCTCAAAAAAAACCCGAACAAACAGACAAATATGGAGCATCAGCTGTTGCATCTCTATTGCGTAATGAACAAAATATCAAACGATGCTAATATCGCACAGTGCTTATATAGTCTTATGTGGTAGGCGACCACTGTCCTAGATCGCATATGAACCCGAGGATAGTTTTGATAAGTTATGAGGAGTGACTGATTAGAGGCCATTATACCGCTAGTTAGCTGTGAGAGCAGTCGTGTTGAGTCGATCATGTTATCACTGCAAACAAAGGGCACCCAAACGAGGGAACACACCTTCTCGCCGATCTCGTCCTGTTTGCTATGGTCCACATCCCGTCTCGAATGCTGTGTTCACATCTTCCCAAAACATTCCGATCTTCCCTCCCAAACGTGCCAGGTCTGAAAACGACCCAAGTTACCCACTTTAAGAATAGTTGACGCCCTAACGTCAGCTCTTTTGCTACGGTTGGAGATACTGCGACGTTAGTAGCAAATCAACTGCAGCTGTCGGGTGAAATGGCAGCTTTACAGCCTCTACAAGCAGCTTAGATAGCATTTTTTGGTATGTGAAATAGAGCCACACTTTTGCCGCAATCTGAAACATGTGACATCATGATGCGTTTGCAACAGAGTGTAATAGTCAAGCAGGTATGCAGATGGTCCCCTCCCTCTTCTTTAGGGTGCATCCACATTGTTTTTTTTCTGCATACGTACGTCCCGGTCCGACCTCTGTTTACTGAGCCCGAGCGGAACATCTCAGGCCGACTGTGTTTTGTCTCCCGCACCAAAACTAATCATTGCTAATGTGTTGACTGTTTTGGTGCTGCTTTTACACAAAGTGTCAGACTTTGAGAGTGGAGAGAGGAAAAAAAGCAGCAGCAGCAGCAGCACTTTAATTTGCACCTTGTCTCCGGGAACGTGTGAACAACAGCGAGGGTGTCCTCGTGTGTTACAGCGTTAACCGAACCCGTCGGGAGGGGGAAAAAAATAACTCGTGATTCTTTTCTGTTCTGAGGAAAAGGAAATATGAGGGAATCATTAGAAAAGAAAATGACTCGGATTCTCTGCCAGGGCCAAAGCAGATCCCGCTCCTCCTGGTGGTGTTTTCACCCCGAGGATGCGTGCGGAGATTAAAAACGACAGTGATTCATCTGAGGTCGAGTTGCGCGGATAGATATGTGAAACAAATCGCCGGCAATAAAAAAGACAATTTTGCTCCTAATGTGGTGGATTGGGCCTCAGTGACAGTCTCTATAAAGAGGCCCGGCGTCCCCCTCAGTGGCTCCCCTGTCCCACAGCCTCATCCGCGCCACCTCTTCATACATATACATGGACGCTAAAGAGGCCGTTCATGAATACTATCAGGCAGCCGCTCCTCACACTATTGTCTCAGCTCCCGCGTGAGCGTGTTTAAGAATCTATGTGTGTGTGTGTGTGGCTGGCGTCTCATCATAAATGCTATTACCGGCCCGTGCGTATTGGGCTGTTTTGCATGATCATCTCCGCTCCCCTTGTCGCCCCTGTGCGTCAGACGCCGAAACGGGCGAAGCTTTTGTGTGTTCATCAACCTGAGCAGAGCTGAGCCTCCCATCCACCTCCCCCCGTCCTCCCAACCTCCCCCCAGCCTCCCCGCACAGGTAACACACCGGGCTTTGCTTTTAATAGCTTCTCCCTGGTGGGGATCTGTGCTTTAAAGGGATTTACCGGGGTTATTCCTCTGTATTCTGTGAGCAAAGGTGTGTGTCTGTGTGTGTGTGTATGTGTGTGTGTATGTGTGTGTGTGTGTGTGTGTGTGTATGTGTGTGTGTGTGCGTGTGTGAGTGGGTGTGCACATTTGTGTCTATAGGTTTTTTAATCTCTGTGTGTGTCCATGTGGGTGAAATCTTTTAATGCAACTGTTTATGAGTAAAAGCCTGGGGGCAAAAATCTCTCTCTCTCTCTCTCTCTCTCTCTCTCTCTCTCCTCCACACACACACACACACGGAGCCTGTAATGAAATGTTTGCAGCTATAGAGTTTTGTAGTGGGCCTCAGTCGTGAGGGTTTATTAGTAGTGACTCAGTATTGTGTGTGTTCAGAGCGAGTTAGCTGTGTTATACTGCAGCTGCCAGCTTCCTCTTTATTACACCGCTCTGGAGTTTTCCAACCTCCTCCTCCTCCTCCATGTGTGCCAGTGTCTGTGTGTGTGTCTGTGTGTGTGTCTGTGTGTGTGTGTGTGTGTGTGTGAGTGTACTTGTGCGTACCTGTGGCAGCTGTCATGAGCATGCTGTCTAATCATCTAATGTGTCACTCTTTGCGGTGGAACAGATTCCATACTCTGGTCGCTGTCACTCCACCGGGAGCCATCACACCTCTCTGTTTAGTCTGTTAATTGCTCTGCACTGAAAGAAAGCAACAGTGTGCGGGGAACACCAGGCATTGTATGGTTAATGCAGATAAATACCTGATAAAAAATGTTTCAGACATTGGGTCCTCATGGTGAATTTTTGGGTGCCAGCAGTCAGTCCTCGACTTGCCCCCTGTTAAGTCGCCTTTTCTTGCAGCAACCGAGTGGATTTCAGACACCGTGTCTTATTTTCATTCCTCTTCAATCCCTTTTTGTACAGAAGGGGGGAAAAAAAAGGTGATTGGTTGCTTTCTGTGTCAAAGAGTCAGAGCAGCATTTCTCACTTGATAAGTAAAGCTGATTTGAGACAGGCGAGTGAAAGCTAAAGGCCACATTGTGTGAGTGTATGGGCGTGAACGATGGTGGGATGGGTTCCACATTTTGCTGCTGTATGTCTCCCGTAGAGACACAGCCGCCTTGAAGACAAACAAGAATTTCATATTGCCTCCTGCCTATTGATGAAATTCTCACTTTAGAGTCATCTTTAGTTCAACTCTTGGGTCAGACCAACAGCCTTTCTATTACCCCTTTTCCACCCACACAGTTCTAATGCCGGTCATGGGCTAGTGTTTAATTTAAAACCAGCCAGTAAAAAAAAGGCTCTTGGCCCAGAAAAGCTGTTTCCAGATGTGCCACTTCTTTGCTCGGCCAGACAAGAGGCTGGGGGGGTGAGGTTGTGAGGACAAGACAACAAACAACACAATCCCACAAGAGAGTAGCCACATATATGATGAAACAGAAGCTTAAGAAGTCAAAGAAAGATGGCAGGAACCACAAAAGGACCTCAGTTCACCCCTGGCCAAGGAGAAAGTCACATCTGATGTCTCTAGAGTTGGTCCTCAGGGACAGCAATGTAACTAGCATATACAATGACGTAATGACATGGGTTAGGTCTAGGTTTAGGGTTAGGGGTTAACCCTAAACCTAACCCATTGAAAAGCTAGTTTGTTCTCAGCTGGTTTTTGAGGTTTTAACCATCTCTGAACCAACACTAGCACCAGCACTGGTGTCGCATGTGTGTCATTAGTTAGTTAGTTAGTTAGTTAGTTGCTAAGTGTGAGAGTGAATAGTGTGTGTTTGTGTCTCTTGATGGACTGGTGACCCTTCCAGGGTGTTTTGACAGGCTCCATTAAGGTACAAACTGGGCGACCAGAGCTGCAGTTTCATTTTCATATCATAAATCATTGAATGTATCATTATTATTATGATGGTTTTCCTGCACGTGCTCATCTGTTGAGAGTTTACGCGTCTGTGGAGACGGAGAAGCGCGCTCGGACAGGTTGATCCCATCCTGCTCGCACCGTCTCGATGACAGCTCTGAACCTGGCTGATTGTGATTAATTGGCCCTTCGCCCGGCGCTGGGACCGGCGGTGATGGTGAGATGACAGCCACGGTGGCACCGCTGTGACTGCCGCAGCCGGGCGGGGGGGCGGGGGGGGGGGGGGGGGGGGGGGGGGGGGGGGTTTGGCAGCGTGTGACGACAGAGGCCGTGCTCTCTGACAGACCTGGCTCCGACGCCGCCACTCTAATATACGGCTCCTGGTGATGCGCAGTGCTAATTAAAATTGATTACAGTGGCCCGCTGGTTTTCTGCCCTTCACCAAGACTTGTGCTGCTGCTCAGTCTTTCGCCCCATTTTTTTTTTACATCGACCGCCGCTCCTTCGCTACTCCTCCTGCCTCTGCGCTTCAGTTCTGCCTTCTTGGATCTCATAGGAACAATGAGAATATAGATGTTTGTGTATGTGGCAAGTAAATAATGTACCTGGATTGTCCAGAGTTAGCTTCATAACCATCCAATCAGCAGCACATAGTTTTATTCAGATAAGCACCCATCTAGAATATAAAACCTGCCTTAAGTACTACAGTAATTTTTTCACATATAGTAGAGGTCAAATACATATCTGCTAAATCCTAGCCCCCCCCCGCCCCCTCCAAAAATAAAATGTCATATACAATGTTATACAATACAGTGCTATAAAATAATGAAACGTCTTCAAGCCTGGTGCCTTTTTTTCATGCCAGTTATCAAGATGTATTTTGGTGAAGACCCCACATCTATGCACTATCACGCACACACATGCACAAGGATTTCTCAGCGTGACCTTGTTAAAAGGTGTCCACCACCACCGAGGAGAATGAGCCTCCTCGAGTGCGTGTGGAGAAAATGACCCGGCTGCTTACAACGGAGAAAATGTGCGGCTTAAACGAGCAAAGTGTGAAGGCCTGAGGCCGATTGGTTGGGATTGATTGGATCACCTGGTCGAGAGTTGAGGAGAGATGTCGGGATGCGATGGGCTGCGGGCTGAGGTGTCCTAACCCCGGACCACGGACGTCTATAGATCAGCTCCTCATTCCCCTTGACCACCTGTATCTCTGAGCCATCCTGTCAACGTCCGAAACAATAAATTTACACTGAACATTTTTCCCCTCAAGCTTTTTCTCTCTGCCTTCCTTCATGACTTTATTCCTCACCATCTCCAGCCGTCTTCTTCCAGTACCTCAGATCCCCATTCAGTCACAGTCGGATTATGCTGGAGGACTGATTTGTGCTCCTGCGTGTGTGTACATGTGTTCGCATGGGCGTTCTGTTTACCTTGTGCATGTGTGCATTATGTGTGTTTCCCCGACCTGCCCAGGCTTGGGATTAAACGTCAGTCTGGCTGATAGATGTTCCCTCTGATAGAGCGCTGAATCCATCCTAGTTTTTTTTACAGACGGGAATAGAAAGACACACTTGAAAGAAACGGGCATCGGGCTCAGAACGTGCTCCGAGCTGAAGGGCCCACGCAGACCGTCGACGGCCCACGTTCGACATGAGGATGAGATACTACGAGAGCGGCATCAGCCGAGAAGGGCGGGAGGTTAAATGCTTCCTTTTTCAGCACGCGCAGGGGTCACGGACTGGTAATGTGCTTTGAGTGGCTGGCAGAGCGCCACACGGAAAGGGCACGCTTCTACAGTGCCAGTGAGGTGGGGGAGGGAGGGGGGAGGGAGGGGGGAGGCGTGTGTGTGTGTGTGCGCGCGTGTGTGTGTGTTTCTGGGTATGTGCACATATATGTATGAGTGTGTGTGTGTGTGTGTGAAAGAGAGTGCGCTAGTCCATAAAGACAGAGTGATTCATGGCAGAAGCCAGGGAGTGATGTACCTCTGCTGCAGTTCTGGCATTCGTCCATTTTTTTGAGAACAATTTTATCAGACTCTCCTCTGTGGGTGACCTCACTAATGTCTGTGTGTGTGTGTGTGAAAACGTTTTTGTGTGTCTACTGTATGTCCTGTCATGCCGACTCTTGCAGTATTTGCTTGTGGAGGACACTAGTGCTGTGTAATCAGGCAGTCGAGTCGCAGATACATAACAAATGTGATGGGTGTTTCAAGCCAAATATCTGCTGAGGTCATTGTCTAAAATGTGAACTCTCTTCTCTACTTCCCTTTCTCTACTCTAAATGCTAACCCTAAGCTTGAACCCTAACTTTAACCCTAAACCCTAACCCTTCTCTCTTCATAATACTTGAACTCGTGATGTGTTTTTTTTTACTAACTCTAGACTAACTCTAACCCTTCTCCATCAAAACAATTGGAGTGCTGGTTCAGGGCTGGTGCTAGTGTGGGGTCAACTTGAGAGAGCCAGTAGGTTTTCCACTGCTTGAGAGTCACCTCATTATGTCACTATATGCCAGTTACATTTCCTGAACATTGGTCATCTACTTATAAACTATGACTCATGTTATTAAGTGAAAACAGAACAGTGTGCTGTGGTAGTAATCCAAGGCAATTAGTCAAAATATATGCTTTTCCTCTGCCGTCCATTTCGACCTCTAGTCTTCTTGTCTTTCATTAGCTTCTGCATGCATTCATAACATCCACGGTCTCAATAACCCTGCACACACCCTCTGGTCTTAGCAGCTCAGTGAAGAAATGCTGCTACTCTGGAAACAATTTTTTTGGGGCCAGAACCAGAATCTTTTTCAGTGAAAACAGAATGAACAGTTCCAAACAAAGCATTAGCCTGGATAACTGCTTTGGTGGAAAAGGGCCCTGAGTCAGTAACAGATTAGTCGATAATGAAAAGTCAGATTAATGCAGATGTCCAAGGAAATACTTGTTTGCACCGACTAAACTTCTCCTTCTCTTCCTTTTCTCTTCCCTGCCTTATCAATGTCTCCCTCACCTCTCCTGTGTGCTGTGACTGATGGTGAACGGGCTCTGTTTATGTGGCTGCCTGAGCGAAAGACGCGAGAAGAGCCCGGAGAACTATTAAACAGCCTCTTGCGACCTCTTTTTTTTTTTCTTCTGTAAATTATGGCTTAAGATGCAGATTGACTCTCGCTCCTCCTCTCGGGCTTTTATGTTTGCAGATGGTGCTAACAGTGTGTTTTCAGTGCACACACAAGAGCCCTACAGTAACGCTAGATTTCTCATTTCAGGGCTGAAAAAGACCTGCACGGTACATTTGCAGGCATTAAGTCAGAAGTAGTCACGCTGGAAAATATGATTCATTTCACACACACACACACACACACACACACACACACACACACACGAAAGAGTCCCATATTGTCCGAACTCTCGAGTTTCTCCACGAGTCTGTCTGGCCTCCACAAATCCTCAGAAAGGGTGGAAGCGTTGCAGCCGAGGAGGCGAGGAGCTGTCCTTGGTGCTGAAGTCACAGGAGATTGGAGGACTGGAGTTTTACTGTCTTCGCTCAGGTTTTTCTGCTGCAACACTGGGTAATAAATGTGCTCTGTGGGACACACGATTGTATCTGAGGCTTTACGAGAAGCCAGCGCTGCTTTCATGTCGAGTAGACAGTTTGTGGCAGAACCCAGGAGAGGTTGTTTTTCCTTTTCTTGCGGTTGTGTTTGTCTACATTTTATTTTCCTCCCCAGTCATGTGCTCATTTTCTCACCATGTGTGTACATTTCCTTCTCAATCCCTCCTCCTGCATCTTCTCTCGACCTAGACACTGGGAAACAATCGGCCTCGCTTCAACGTCATTCCAGTGTTTTGTCGATCGTCTCCTGCACTTACGCTCGGGAAGTGTCTGTCAAACGCATGAAATAAATATCAGCGCGCACGTTTGGTCTTCCTTTATTTCATACTTGAAGGCGAGAGCTGCACATCCAGGCTGTGGTGTCTGCGAGGAGCGACGCGTCAGCTGATCAGACGCTCGTCGATGTTTGCGTTTCGGAGCCTGATTGATTTAACGCAGTCTGCGGGACGACTTTGCATCACGGCTCCGCTGTCAGACGAGAAGGCTCCGTCCATGTTTCATCGTTCCTGACGGCAGAAGAATTACACGTTTCTTTAACCGTGATAGCTTTTGTTTCTGTATGACCGACGGGTCCACAAGGCACCCCCCACCACCACAACCCCACCACCCGGTTACAAACCTGTTGTGAAGTCTTCAGATTGGCCCCGGCATCTATCGGAATATCTGACTGACTGGCTCGGTTTCTGCAGCTCCCTTCACAGAAAACATAGATTTCAGCGGCCCAGGTCTTGGATCTGACAGCAGCAGTAGGTGTCGGAGCTGAGTGTGTGTGTGTGTGTGTGTGTGTGTGCGTGTGTGTGTAAACAGATGGTGGAGAGCAGAGACGGCAGAAGGCTCAGAACTGTCTCCACCTCCAGCTCGTCTCGCGCCGTGTTCGCCAATGTTAGCTCACGTCACACTGGGAAATGCCTCCAGCAACATCTTTCCTGCTGGCCTGCATTCTTCAACACAGCACATACTGTATGTACAGTACACACACACACATCCACACACACACACACACACACGCACGTGTTCACACACAGTCCACTTACACTCTCCTCTACCAAGAAAAGAAATGTTTGCCAGATGTGTATCTCTTTGCTGTGGTCGATCTGCCTTTTTTCTTGTTTGTCCTTGTGTGTGTTTGTGTGTGTGTGTGTGCGTGTGTGCGTGTGTGTGTGTGTGTTTTTGTACTGTGAAAGACACACTCATTAGATGTACATTCTGAAGCACACTAATTAACAGCCTCGTTAAGACTCAAGCATCTCTCCTGCTGAGGCTGAGGAACCTCTCTCTCTCTCTCTCACACACACACACACACACACACACACACACACACACACACACACACAGATCTGCAGACATAGGCAAACGGATTAATTGAGGAACATATTCATATACATAAGGCAATGTAACTGAATGCACAAACACAGCAGTACCATACATTCCCACTGACGCACCCAGACTAATGTAAACACACACACACACACACATACACAGAGCACTGTAACACACTCTCACAAATGAACCTTTTTTTATCTTCAAAATGTCATCCATCATGATGAGAAAGCTCCACATTCTGCTGTTCTGCACAATCATTAATGAGGGTAATGTTTTATGTTGGGAGAGATGGTGTTGTTCAGCTGTGATGGGAGTCGACTGTGACTTCTGTCAACACACACACATACACACACACACACACACACACACACACACACACACACACACACACACACACACACACACACACCCAGACACACACACACAGACACGCGTGGTGCAGCGTGTCTCATTTCCCACGGAGCATTTAGATGGGAACCGCAGCAGCATGGCGGCACCTCCAGCTCTCCCGTGACCCCCTTTTCTCTGTCCTTCCCTCATTGGCTCCACAAAAGCAACAGACGCATGAACTGATCTGCATATGCAGATTCGCTGCTAAATTAATAATTGCCGTTTATTTCCGTAATAGTGCTGCAATTAGGCAGGACGGCGGTCACGAAGAGGAGAAACAAAGGTCAAAACAATATTCAGACATGACTAGACTGAAGATTGCAAATTGGAGGGATATGATCTCTCATGACTAGATGTGAATCTCCTGGTTTAGAGAAGACGTGTTTATTTACTTTAAACTTCCTTGGCACACTTTTATTCCTTGTGATCGCACTGTTTTTTCTCTGTGTCTCATATTTAGTAACAGTAGTAACAGTGATTCATAAGGCGCTATTCACACAGGACTAGAGGAGGAGGGAAGAGGAAGAAGACTCCATATGCTTCAAAACTCCCAGTGACATTATGACATATGACATTATCCCAGGGACTCGAAGTCAGGGCTCTGCCTAACATCTGCCTCCTGAATGACAAGAGTAATGAACTCACCGGAGTTGGCGTCTTAACTTTTGCTTACATTTGCCCGTAGGGCACGGGTGACAGTTAATGTTTCTGAGGGGCAACATGAGGAACGCAGGCTGTTTTTGCAGCTCAGACCAATGAGACAGATTCAGTTCTGCTCAGTGTTAATTATCTCTTTATTGAAGCAGTCACTGGAGTGGTGAATACTATGATGAAGATGTTAAAATGTGGAGCAGGCACAGTAAAAATGACAACACTATATCACCATTTAAACATTTAAATGTGTACAAGGTTGGTTTTGCAGCTTACGTACTGTAGCTAACATGGCTTCAGATGCACACGCCTGCTATCGGGGAGTTAACTCCCATAATGGCAACGACCTGTGGGGCACAGGACAAACTAAGGTGTGCTTACAGTCGTTTGTAGGTAATATTTGTGAGCACAAGGTGCAATGATAGCCAAAATACTGAGCGCTAACAGCTAATTAGCATCTCTCGTTGTAGTCAACACGTATTTACAAGCTCACACACACACATGAACATATGTTTAGTTGGTTTTCCTGAAAAGAATAAAAAGCCTTCTAAATAAAGGCAGTGCAGGTGTATTGTGTGTATAATATAGTCTGCTTCCTAATTTCCCATGTTATGGTACAGACAATGGGTCGGATATGTGCCTCTGTAATTCTGAACTAGGACGGAGACATAGTGAAAAGAGCAGGATATGACTTATAATAGTCATCATTTTAAAGCTTAATTCATGAAGGAATTTTCCCTTTATGGGTTACAAACTCTGAATCAAGACCAGGATGCACCTCACAGTCATTATTATTAATCACTGTGTGTTCCCGGTGTCTCCAGTCCTGTGTCAATGAGCCGTAGGTGTATCGCTCTGGACTCTGGGCTCTGTATGATTCCTGGATTACTCCTGCACTGATGTGTTTGCACTGCTAATGTGATTTTGAATGACACACACTGGTGTAAGTGGGTGCGAATGCATAAACACTCTGAAGGACATGTTTGTTGTATATGCCCCCTATTATGACTAAACGTATATCCTCTTTCCATCTGTATATTTGGTAGTAATAGCTGTGACAGAATAATGCATTTAAAACGCCTGACAGAGAGCTACAGCCACGGCTCCTTATTCTCCCGGTGCCTGTGGTTATGCATGAACAACTATTTGAGCACACACATGCACACACACACACACACACATGCACACAGACACACACACACACACACACAAGCGAAACTGCCATTTGCTACTTGCTGCAGTCTGTCTTCATGACGCCGCTCTCACCAGGCGACTCACAGATCCCATAATTTAGCCCTTATCTTGCCGGCGGAGGTTGTTTGTAGGGGAAAATGTGCATGTGTGCGTAGGTGTGTGTAGGTGTAAGCGCGTGCGCTCTCAAGCAGCCAATTTTATTTTTTTTTGTGCTTGTGGACCAGGCGGCAGTAACTCTGCACACTGTATTTACCGCCACCTTGATTTGCTCCATTGTTTGAGTCTTAAAAACATTTGGCATTTGCAATCACTTTGGCTAATTACAGCGTTTCACTGAGTAGGTGGTACAGTGAATTGCGGGCAGCATATTAAAAAAAAAAGAAAAAAAAGGGAGCACGCTTAGTCAATCATCCAAGTTCCACAGTTTAGACGTGAGAGTTTAACTTTAGTAATTACTGATGCAGGAGGCCGGCTGCTCGAGGTGGAGGCTTAGAGGAGGTGGGCTGGTTGGCCTTGAGCAAACCCACGTTTTCAGGAGCCAGTAGCTGAGAACTGAGGTGGGATCAATGCTGCAGGTCTTATTTAGATTCCAATTACAGCCATTTCTGATCAATTGGCTCCTCTCCTCACTGGCAAACTGGGGGCTCTGCCTTTAATCAATGGCCACACACACACAGATGGGCTCACACACTCAGAAACACAACCATAAACACACTTTCACTCAGTATTTTTTTTTGTGCATGCACACACACACACACACACACACACACACACACACACACATGCAAAACCATCCAAATGTTTTTGATCAATGCCTACTCGGCCCGAGAGCAGGATCTGCATTATTTCATGCTCTGTAGTTCTAATTGATCGCAGGATAAAATGATTAGTGAAGGAATCTTTCACGTCGTCGTTATTTTCCTTTTTCTTTGCACCGAGCCGCCAGGAATTCATTTGCAAGGAGAAGCATTTGTCCTTGGATGTGCGAGTCTGCGTTCCCGGCTTTGATCCTCAAACATGAGACATGTAATAGATACGTGTCCGGGTGAGCTTGGAGATTCTACTTGTGTTTCCATAAAAAAGGCCTGATCCTCTTGCTATGGTCGAGATTCTGTGACAAAATAAAAGTGATGTTTCAAAAAATGTTGTTTAAGTGTAATAGTTTCCACTCATGTGAGCCCCTAGGTTGTGGCCAGTAACTTTATGTTACTGGCCACAACCTATATGTATATGTTTTTATAGCACTTTTGTGAGAAATTTCTACGTCAACATGTCTGAAAAGCCTGCCTAATGAAAGTATAAAATGTTTTTGTGATATTTGAGCCTTTGACCCTTTAGAAATTTTAATATTTCTGATTCCAATTTCCCAGGGTAATGTACAGTAAAGACACCTATAGAAAGATAGAGATAAGCAGAGAAATAGGTTTTTAGAGTGTATTCAAATCTCTGCTGCTGTGATAGAGGAAAGCTCCAGGAAAAGTAGAGGAAGACATGTTTATAAGGTGAACAGCATGGTGATTATCACGATCGCTCCCTCAGGACTGTTCCCTGTGGACTTTGCATGTTTTCCCCGTCCCTGCTTGGTTTTTTCTCTGGTGACATGCATGTTTAGGTCAATTGTACAGCCCTATCTAAGTGTGTGTGTGTGTGTGTGTGAGAGAGAGTGAATAGTGTCTGTGCCCCGAGATGAACCAGCAGCAGATCTCCTGCAACACTGCTTGGGTACGAAATGGGTCAAGAACATGAATAAATGAATATTTGTCAGTGGAATGTGTTCGGAGGGGAAAACCTCTGTTAAATAACCAGTTAATGACCTCAAATGATTGCGGTCGACCTCACGCCCATGCACCCAGATACGGTCACACATACGCACACACACACACATTCTCATACACACACACGCAGACACACCACACACTCACATTCAGAGTAGTCCAGACTCATCCCGTATACTCTCCTCCGCCGTGCGTCTGTGTCAATATGTTTGCTTTGTTTGGATGCATCAGTTCATTTTGTTGACTTATTTTCTGCATCAGAAACAATCACTGCGGCAATTGGGAAGCGGATTAATTTTATGCAAATATATGCAAATAACTGTAACACAGAACTCCATCCGCATCGGTTCTATGCAAATGCTGTTTGCTAAACAGGCGTATTGGAAGGGCCCACGTTTCCCAGCCCACCCCCCTTAGCCCCCTTCTCCCTCCTCCCATCTTTACCCTCTGCTTCTCTTTTCATCCTTGCCCCTTTTGCACCTCCGCCTCCTCCCTTCAGCCTCCCTTAATCCCCTCTCCACCCTTTCTCTCTGTTGGCCAGCCACTCTGCCCGGTTCCCCCCCGTCCCCGGTCTCACCCAAAAAAACTTCCACCCCCCACCCTCCCTCTCCATCTCTCTCTCCTCTGTAATCCTGCTCTTCAGCACCCCCCTCTCCTCCCCACCCTTGCACTCTCATCCTTCTGTGTGCTGCATGGCTGTTAGTGGTGTGAGGAGACACTAATGGGGCTTGAGGAAAACATTGTCATAGTGCCTGGAAAGCGTGGAGCGGGGAGCCATGCAGGAGGCAGCCACCAAGGCCCGACATTAGACTTGCTAATGGAAGGTTAACAGAACGGAGGGAAGACGGGATGTGCGTGCAGGGAGGGGGGTGAAAAAGACAAGGACTAGAGGAGATAAAGAGGACGACAGGACTCCGGCAGCAGAGAGGAAGGAGAGACGGAGGGTGAGAGAGTGTGACAGGAAAAAATGGAGAGAGGAGAGAGAGAGAGATAGATAGAGGCGCTTCCAGGGGAGATGGCAAACACTCTCATCCTCTGTCGGCCCGTCCTGCCAGCTCGTGGGGGCCAAAGGGAGAGGGGGGGCAGGGTGGAGGGTAGTGGGGGAGGAAGCGAAGGAGGGAGGATGGGGGTAAAAAATAGGCTGTCTCTTTCCTCTCTCCAAACGCCAATCCTCTTTTCTGGTTTCCCATTTCATGAGGAGATTGTGGGATCACGCGTGACGCTTCCCCTTCAAAGGCGAAGGGAAGCGTGCATGTGTTTAAATATAGGGGGGGGGGGGGCATCCATAACCCCCCCTAGTACGAGTTGCAGTACCAGCACACATCTCCCCAGACAGACAACCCACCATGACACACACCAACCACAGCAGGAGGTGGGGGGCAGAGGGACAGATACTTCTAAAACTTGCCCGTGCATGTTTTAGCAGCACGGAGCAGAGCGCCATCGCTCAAACAAGAGTTTGCGAGCGTCTGTGGCGGCCACAGATTCTGCGGGGGCTGAGAGGGGAAACTATTTGAGCCCAGCCACAGTCTCACATCTTAAATGACATTTGTGAGTAATATGCTTTTCTCTGCCGCAAGTGCAAGCAATGCAATACGGCTAAGTAATATCTCTCGGCAGAGCAATACGGGCTGTCAGCATTATATGGATGAGTTGAAGTCTGTGACGTGCGCGTGCGTGCGTGTTCGTGCACGCGCCCTATGTGTGTCTGCGCACGTGCGCACGCCTGTCAGATCCATTTAGGGCTGCAGGTACGGTGGTTAGAATGAACTGTTCAGAGAAAGAGGGAGAGAGTCCTGCATTAGCCATGCGTCATTAGCATTTGTGACCAGTCACATGGTTGACTGTGTCCCGGCCATTAGAGAGGCCGCGGGGAGAAAGTAAAAGACGGGAGTCGCCGAGTACAATGAACGAACAGGAATTTTTCATTTGTGGCATTTCTGTATTTCACCGTTAAAGGGGAAAGAAAATGTCCAGTTTAATACAGCTCTGCTGATTTATTTTTCACAGTTCTGATCTACTTGTTCCTACTTGTTTTCATTTCTTTCTTCTTTCTACAGTTTTTTTTATTTTTCCCCCAAAATACAACTACAGAGTGAATAAAACTTCAGAATAAGTTCAACAAGGCACAGATGCAACAAAAGAAAAAAGAAACAGAAGAAGAAACTCACAGTCAGGATCAGATCTATGCAAATTTGTGTTTATTTATACATCATCGTATCCAAACATGTTAGAGGCAAAGTGACTGTAAAACCCATGAAAGATCATTTGGGAACATTCCTCATTACATTCCCTTCTAGACTTCACAAACCTCCAAATGTCAAAAGTTGAGCTCGGAAATCGCCCTTTAAACTCAACAACTATTGAGTTTGCGTCATAGTTTCCCCACTTTTTATTCTCCCATACTGGGATTTGTGCATACAATAACACAGTTCCTTACATGTGCTGTACCGCAGGCTAGAGCCACAGAAACTAGACGTCCGAATAAACCGGAATCATCCCTCCACACAAAGACGCAGCCAAGGTCCTGTGAAACCGGCAGAACTAAATCGAGCGACATAAAAGCCAGGACACGCAGGCACATGCATGTCCCCTTGTTTTATTCGCATGCATTTGTCAAGGTTCAAGAATGTAAGCTTCTGAAATATTTTTATTCGTATTATAACGTCTGGAATACATGTTCATGTGCACATGTTCAGTTGTTTTGGAAACTATTAATAAGGTTTTAGTTGGTTTAGTACTGCCATGGGACTTATAGTAAGGAATCAACCGTGAAAATGAGTCCTTAAGTATTCATGATGTTTGTTCAGAGAGTGTGAGGACAAATCAAGAATTTCTGCTCTCATCTAGTCCCAGTGCTGCAATTTTACCCACTAAAATCTAAAAATATTCAAAGTACTTTGATTTCTACATCTTCCTACATTAGGCTCTATATCTGAGTCTGACAAGGTTAAGTGACTGAACCTCATGTATACATGTAGAGTAGTTGTAGGATAAAAACAGTGCTATAACTCTGAGATGTTTAGATTTGTTTTGATCCCTCGAGACCAAACGTCTTATTCCGTCACTCTCGATTAACGTCCGGCGAAGTTGCCTGAACGACGGCGGCCCGGCTGCTCCTGTTGCCTGCTCTCTGATTCACGCTCCATCTTCATTCTGTAGCAGAGGAGGAGAGGGTAACGAAGTGAGCAGAGACGGGATGGGAGGAGGAGAGCGAGAGACGTGGGGGAGGAGGTGTAGAGGAAGAGGAGAGGAAGAAGAGGGACGGAGGAGTGGGACGGCACGGGGAGCTTGATTCCTGCGCTTGTCAGAGGCGCTGCATTATTGATGTGCTGAGGATCCCACGTTGTCGCCGGGATTCTCAGGCTGTCACGTCACGTCCTGAGCGGGCGTGTGCGCGCGTGTGTCTCTGTGTGTGCGTGCGCACGCCTCACTAGTTTGTTGTGGTCGCACGAGTCCCGCCGGAGCGCTACCTGTCAACACCTCCACATCACAGCGAGCTCAGCCGGTGACAATGCTGTCTCTGTTACGCTGACCACATGGGATGGGCGTAACCGCACACACACACACACACACACACACACACATTCTTGTATTTGCCCTTTAGGAGGCCCGCTAGTTTTTTGCCTACTTATGGGGTCCACCCTTTCCTGTGGTTCTACACTGCTGTAAAAAAATCAGGCAAGATAAAAAAAAAATCCCATTCACAAAAATCACTTTAATTTAACAATATCTTAAACTTTTTTTTCCATGTTAGTTTTTTAGTCACTTTGCAGGTCCCAGTTTCCAACATACAGTAGTTGTGGGGTCAAGTGTCACACACACACACACACACACGCACACATTTCTAATTTTGATATCTTTGCAGGGTGTTGGGTTACGATATGGGGCCCATTAATGGTCTCTATTGCACATAGACACTGACAGAGATCTACATTTCAAAATTTCTTCCTCCATTTCACTACTCATTTCCTCCAAATTAACATGCCACTTAAGAGCTTCACAGCTCAATCTGCAGGTCCTGGATGACGGTCGACTGATGACTCTCCAAACAGGGGTGATGCGCCAAACATGACTGAAGACTGTGAGAATGTTGTGAGGCTAACAAAATAAAATGCTTTCAACAAGTTATCCTGAAGGAGTATATTTATGCAAAGACTTCAATGATCAAACTGCATTTTACATTCTGTTAATTTGTCCACATACAAAAACTGACATACAAAAAAAGAATGGCAATTTTAGCCATGGCACAGAACATAAGAAATTAGAAATAAAAAAATATAAAGATAATACACAATAAAAATAAAATAAAATATAGATTATGTTATATATTATAAAAATAAAATATACAATAATATTTTCGTTAATAGTAAAATAAATTAAATAAAATCTATAATAAAACAGTCAGAATGTATGTGGTAATTCAACTCAAAAAAGGAAAGGCTGAAAGGCAAACTGGAAACAGCAACTATTCAGGGGTGTGAATACATGTTTTCATTCTAATTTTCTTCTCATGGCAGTTATTCTGTTTTTTATGAAGTATTTTACTGCTTTCCAATCTCTTTTTTGCAACGCTTGGGGTTCTGCAGCAATGCAGCGCTCACAGTCCTCTTTACCTGGAACATCTTGCCTCACCATGAACCTCTTCAGATGTTTTTCTACAGCAGCAACTTCCTCTGACGTCCAACGATTTACAGCTGTTTTCTTACCTGAGTAGGCAGATTACATTTAGACAGTTGATCAAACAGTGATCCATTCACTCTGAAAAGAAAACGCTTATATGCCACTAAATGTGCAAAACTCTCAAATATTAAACAACTTTCCTGTGTGTATAGCAGGTTATTTCAATACAACAAAAAGTCCGTCTAGTCAGAAACTTTCTTGTTGATAGAGACTAACCACTTGGCTCGTAAGCTTTAAAGACTTAAAGTCAAGTTTGAACTCTCCCTAAGGGGAGATTTGAAGTCAAGAACACGTACATATTCTAAGAGAAAATCAAATGGTCCAAGACACTGCTTCATATATTCAATATTACTGATCATGTTTCAAAATAGTGCTGCACAAACTCAAACTCATTGTGCACTTTTAGACCATTAGGTAAATTACCTTAAAACTACTTGAGTGGAACTGGTCCAAAAGAGTGCAAGACCCAAAGCTTACCTCTTTTTGCAGAAACACTCTGGTTTTGGACTTGTGATGTGGTGGTACATTCACCTACGGATGAACTACTGACCTCATCTCCTGTCATACTGACATCTAGACACAGAAAATTTGGATTAAAAATAGACAACTATCAAGAAATTGTCAGTATAGCAATTACTTTATTTTATGAAATAATTTAGTATCTCTTAAGTGGTAAAGATCATTCTTCTTTAATCCTCCAAACTCACCTTTTGCAGACAGTACCGGGTTTTGGACTTGTGATTTGGTACATTCTTGCAGAGAGGACATGCTGGCCTCATCATCTGACCCCTCCTCTTCTTGCATACTGGCATCTAAACACAGACAACAATTATTCAACCGTAACACTAAGTATTAGTATTCAGTAAAGCTAGCATGATAAGGATATTAATCAAATGCCACTGTGACAGCATTGATCTGTGCTACATGCTCCAGTTTAACCACCAGCAGCAATGCGTGCTAGTGCTGGCTGTCACAGAAAAGTATATATAACCAATTTAAAACAATCACATACCTTTAATGTCCTCTTCTGAAGGCCCCTCCATGCCAATTGTCTCTAAAATAATGCATATAACATGAGTTGGAACACTGAAATTGTGGGCAATCTGTCAGTCATGAACATATAAAAATCTTCTAAAATAGCATACAAAAACATTGAAGATTGATCCTGTTTGAACTGTTACTGAGTAGACACTGATACTAGATACAAGTAAACTCATTCTTATGTGTATTACAAGTCTTTAAGATTTTAAAGGTAAATACAAGCTTACTGAATACATTAAAATATGAAAGTTAGTACCATTAACATCAACTTGAACTTCGTCCAGACTCTTTCCTTTGTATTCTCCTAGGCGTCCCTGTTCCATTGCTAAGAGCACTTTGCTGATTTTGGCCAACTGGAGAGTTCCCTCCGGAAGGCGGTAGTGCTTCCGATGGACGGCAATATTGTGCCCAAGAAAGTCTGCCAACTGATCAAGTTCTGTGGTTTTCAGATTCAATACAGTAGAGAGAGTGGCGATATGTTTTCTCAGTTTGGTTGATGTTATTGCTTCAGGATTTGAGATGTGATCACATTCTTTTACAAACTGCCTTAAGCAGTCAGAAGCCCTGATGTAATGGACAGAGTGTGGTAATGCAAACAGATATCCGTTTTCAGACAGCACCCCACATTCTTCTCTCTTCTCCGTTAGAGCCTCAAGTGACTCTCTCATGAGCGGGGTTAAAAGAACTGGCACCTTTCTTCCTCTCTTTCCTACTATAGTAACCCTAACAAAATGTTGGCACAGCTTCTGTTCAAGTGGTGTCAGGGCTAAGCTTACATCTCCTTGTGTGTCTGATGTGTCCTTCGATAGGTATGCAGACAGGAGCATCCGAGATACTTCCCCTGCTCTCCTCCGGTTAAACAGCACAACCTGTGTCAGGGTCACCTTTGCAAGCTCCTTCCATTTTGAGGGTGACGGGTGTTCCTGTAGATCATTCAAGTGTTGCTGCTGTTTCTCCGCTAGATGACAATGAAGCTTTTGGATATCTTGTGTGAAAGGCAATAGTTGCGGAGCATTCCATTTGCTCTGGTCAAGTTGAGTTAAAGCTTGACTTGCGATGTCAAATTTCCAACTTTCTTTGTAAAGCTGCACAAACTCCTCAGCGTCTTGAGTAGCTTGTTTATCTTTGTTTTTCAGGCCTTCAGACTTGATAAACATGGCCAAAGAATGCAAGCTGTGTCCAACCTTGCGAGCAAGTGATGGACATTGGTATTTGCCAGTTTGCTCGTTGAATCCTGACAAGCTCCTTGCAGCAGTAACAACCTGAGAATACCGTTCAGGCTTTATCAGGTCTTGGATGGTAGTGACATGCCTAACTTTTCTTGCCTCCAATAACAGCCTGCCAAGCTCTCTCAGTTTTTGCCTTATGTACTGGTGTTGACTGACTATCATCTCATTCTTCCTGAAAAATCTGTACCCATACTCAAGAATGCAGCGGTCGTTTTTAATAGCAACTGCAATCATGTCTTGATTCATGACGCTTAGGAACTGCCAATATGCATCATTAAATCCTGGTGGAGCAGGCTCAGCGAAAGCACACAGAGCTTGAACTCGGCTCTTTCCTGGTTTTGTGCTCTCAGGTTTAAAGCTGCACACCTGAAAATGCCGCCACATCGCTCTTCTTCTGAACAACCCATAGCAGTGAATACAGTGTGCAAATTTCTGTCCTGCTGATTTTTTTGGTGGTTGCCTCCATGGGATGAGTTTTCCTTTTTTGGTCTCCAAAACATCACAGTTGTGCTCAAAGTTCCCTTTGTTTCGTATATAGTCCAACTGCAGTCTCCTTTCTTTTGAATTCTTTGGCAAACTCAGTGCTTTTGCAACCTCTGTTTCATGCTCATGTCTGCGCAACAAGTGTCTGGACATTTTCTGGACAAACCTTCTGCAATAAAAACAGAAATGCTTCTTGCTGTATTTTCTAGACCCATCCTCTCCCTTTAAAACTGGACTGACAAAGACTGATTGCTCTTCTTCCAAGGGCATTGAAACACCGACTTCCTTTTTACAATATGTAGCAACATTTCCCCCCCCCCCCATCAAATCTGCCTTGACTGGAGGACTCACTTCCACTCTCCCTGGGCTTGATTTTGTCCTGACTGGATGACTTGATTCTGCTGTGCTTGGAGGACTCACTTCCACTCTCCCTGGGCTTGATTTTGTCCTGACTGGATGACTTGATTCTGCTGTGCTTGGAGGACTCACTTCCACTCTCCCTGGGCTTGATTTTGTCCTGACTGGATGACTTGATTCTGCTCTTACTAGGTGCACCTTTTTTCTTTTCATCTTCCAGAGCTATTTCAGAGCTGCTATCACTTTCTGTGCTTTCATCCTTGGGACATGGAATGTACTCATCTTCGCTATCTATATACGAGTCATCCGATTCCTCATGATTCATCTGAATCTTTCAAAAAACAAAAAAACAAAATCAGCAAACTAATTTAGTTTGTTTATATATTTATATATATTTTGTTTTATATTTCAAGTATACTTCAACTGTATTGGAATATTGAGTAAAAAAGGAACACAATCGTTTACAAAACTAATAGCCTGGTACTGGCAATTGACATGTTTAGTTATGAAAACAAGAATAAAAAAAGGCTTACAGGAGGGCAGGACCTTCTTCTCAGCCTCTGTGGACCCCATTTAGGCTTCAAAATGAAAGTCCCCTGCTTGCCTTCATCACTTGAATCGTACAGACAGCTGGTAAAATCTTGTACTCTCTCCATCTGCAAAAAGGGAGACATAGGGATAGAATTTTCCAGTTTTGTTGATGGTAGAAAAACAAATAGCAGGGGAAAACTTTTGGGGGGAAGTGGCAGTCGACTTCATACTCCTGTTTAAATACGTTTTAGGAGCTCACCAGAATACTTTTTGAGCGTCTCAGTGATGGTACAAGTTCATCTGATTGCTCATTGGAATGGTTGCTTGAAGAAGACTTATCACAGGTTTCTTCCACAACAGTTTCATCTGAATCGTACAAATGATCAGAATCATCCAGTCGACAATCCATCTGCAAAAGTTACGTTGATTCATACATTAATACACTTTTAAAACCAGTAACAGGCATTTTTATAAAACTGCTTGACTTCATATTTTAATGGAACTAAAAGCATTGGATTCATACAAGAATGTTTTCTGGACTCTTTAGTACCTGGTGTGGAGTGGAAGTTTTGTTCTCAACACAAGCCTCATCTGTGTCATTGCTATCTGAATAATCCACGAGAGAGAAACCTCGGACAGCAAACACCTAAACATAAATAAACAGCAAAACTCTTAACTTGAAAGGTTTATGTAAGTTCTGTATATAACAACAATCAAGACATGACCAGACTAAAAAGTTGTATCCGGAGAGCAAACTGAACATTGGCCTGTTTTAGTAGAGGAATAGCATCACAGATGATGTAGTGACTGTCCACATTGCTCTTTTACCTGTGTGTTAGTCACATCTGGCTTTGGCGCCACATCTTTCATCCTAGGAGCAGGTTTGGCCTCCATCTCTACTGCTGCAGCAGGAGCCTGAGGACAAGTCACCTGAAATGTAGAGACCAAACAAGAAGACATTTAGGATTAAAACTACTAACTGAGCACACAGCATGGCCTTTCTGGGCTAGTAGCAACTCTCAGAACCCCATTACAGGGGTTGACACTGGGTAACAATCTAAATATCTCTTTAAATCTTGTCACAGCTGAAAAAGTACACAATTATAAATGTTCAAATTGGAGTAGAAGTTATGCCAGGTGTTATAAAGTGCCATTAAAAACTGTTTCAGTGAGAACCATACGGGAGGGCCCCACATGGGTGAGACTAGAAACCTGTGTGTAACATTACCCTCCCCCATCAGAGGAAGATTCAGAAAAATGGCCCCATGGTGACATGACTGGATATGTGTGTGTGACATTGACTGGCTTTGTATCATGCCACCCAAAAAGTAACTCTGACTGTACTTAAGTAAACTGAACATTGGCCTGTTTTAGTAGAGGAATAGCATCACAGATGATGTAGTGACTGTCCACATTGCTCTTTTACCTGTGTGTTAGTCACATCTGGCTTTGGCGCCACATCTTTCATCCTAGGAGCAGGTTTGGCCTCCATCTCTACTGCTGCAGCAGGAGCCTGAGGACAAGTCACCTGAAATGTAGAGACCAAACAAGAAGACATTTAGGATTAAAACTACTAACTGAGCACACAGCATGGCCTTTCTGGGCTAGTAGCAACTCTCAGAACCCCATTACAGGGGTTGACACTGGGTAACAATCTAAATATCTCTTTAAATCTTGTCACAGCTGAAAAAGTACACAATTATAAATGTTCAAATTGGAGTAGAAGTTATGCCAGGTGTTATAAAGTGCCATTAAAAACTGTTTCAGTGAGAACCATACGGGAGGGCCCCACATGGGTGAGACTAGAAACCTGTGTGTAACATTACCCTCCCCCATCAGAGGAAGATTCAGAAAAATGGCCCCATGGTGACATGACTGGATATGTGTGTGTGACATTGACTGGCTTTGTATCATGCCACCCAAAAAGTAATTCTGACTGTACTTAAGTAAACTGAACATTGGCCTGTTTTAGTAGAGGAACAGCATCACAGATGATGTAGTGACTGTCCACATTGCTCTTTTACCTGTGTGTTAGTCACATCTGGCTTTGGCGCCACATCTTTCATCCTAGGAGCAGGTTTGGCCTCCATCTCTACTGCTGCAGCAGGAGCCTGAGGACAAGTCACCTGAAATGTAGAGACCAAACAAGAAGACATTTAGGATTAAAACTACTAACTGAGCACACAGCATGGCCTTTCTGGGCTAGTAGCAACTCTCAGAACCCCATTACAGGGGTTGACACTGGGTAACAATCTAAATATCTCTTTAAATCTTGTCACAGCTGAAAAAGTACACAATTATAAATGTTCAAATTGGAGTAGAAGTTATGCCAGGTGTTATAAAGTGCCATTAAAAACTGTTTCAGTGAGAACCATACGGGAGGGCCCCACATGGGTGAGACTAGAAACCTGTGTGTAACATTACCCTCCCCCATCAGAGGAAGATTCAGAAAAATGGCCCCATGGTGACATGACTGGATATGTGTGTGTGACATTGACTGGCTTTGTATCATGCCACCCAAAAAGTAACTCTGACTGTACTTAAGTAAACTGAACATTGGCCTGTTTTAGTAGAGGAATAGCATCACAGATGATGTAGTGACTGTCCACATTGCTCTTTTACCTGTGTGTTAGTCACATCTGGCTTTGGCGCCACATCTTTCATCCTAGGAGCAGGTTTGGCCTCCATCTCTACTGCTGCAGCAGGAGCCTGAGGACAAGTCACCTGAAATGTAGAGACCAAACAAGAAGACATTTAGGATTAAAACTACTAACTGAGCACACAGCATGGCCTTTCTGGGCTAGTAGCAACTCTCAGAACCCCATTACAGGGGTTGACACTGGGTAACAATCTAAATATCTCTTTAAATCTTGTCACAGCTGAAAAAGTACACAATTATAAATGTTCAAATTGGAGTAGAAGTTATGCCAGGTGTTATAAAGTGCCATTAAAAACTGTTTCAGTGAGAACCATACGGGAGGGCCCCACATGGGTGAGACTAGAAACCTGTGTGTAACATTACCCTCCCCCATCAGAGGAAGATTCAGAAAAATGGCCCCATGGTGACATGACTGGATATGTGTGTGTGTGTGACATTGACTGGCTTTGTATCATGCCACCCAAAAAGTAATTCTGACTGTACTTAAGTAAACTGAACATTGGCCTGTTTTAGTAGAGGAATAGCATCACAGATGATGTAGTGACTGTCCACATTGCTCTTTTACCTGTGTGTTAGTCACATCTGGCTTTGGCGCCACATCTTTCATCCTAGGAGCAGGTTTGGCCTCCATCTCTACTGCTGCAGCAGGAGCCTGAGGACAAGTCACCTGAAATGTAGAGACCAAACAAGAAGACATTTAGGATTAAAACTACTAACTGAGCACACAGCATGGCCTTTCTGGGCTAGTAGCAACTCTCAGAACCCCATTACAGGGGTTGACACTGGGTAACAATCTAAATATCTCTTTAAATCTTGTCACAGCTGAAAAAGTACACAATTATAAATGTTCAAATTGGAGTAGAAGTTATGCCAGGTGTTATAAAGTGCCATTAAAAACTGTTTCAGTGAGAACCATACGGGAGGGCCCCACATGGGTGAGACTAGAAACCTGTGTGTAACATTACCCTCCCCCATCAGAGGAAGATTCAGAAAAATGGCCCCATGGTGACATGACTGGATATGTGTGTGTGACATTGACTGGCTTTGTATCATGCCACCCAAAAAGTAACTCTGACTGTACTTAAGTAAACTGAACATTGGCCTGTTTTAGTAGAGGAATAGCATCACAGATGATGTAGTGACTGTCCACATTGCTCTTTTACCTGTGTGTTAGTCACATCTGGCTTTGGCGCCACATCTTTCATCCTAGGAGCAGGTTTGGCCTCCATCTCTACTGCTGCAGCAGGAGCCTGAGGACAAGTCACCTGAAATGTAGAGACCAAACAAGAAGACATTTAGGATTAAAACTACTAACTGAGCACACAGCATGGCCTTTCTGGGCTAGTAGCAACTCTCAGAACCCCATTACAGGGGTTGACACTGGGTAACAATCTAAATATCTCTTTAAATCTTGTCACAGCTGAAAAAGTACACAATTATAAATGTTCAAATTGGAGTAGAAGTTATGCCAGGTGTTATAAAGTGCCATTAAAAACTGTTTCAGTGAGAACCATACGGGAGGGCCCCACATGGGTGAGACTAGAAACCTGTGTGTAACATTACCCTCCCCCATCAGAGGAAGATTCAGAAAAATGGCCCCATGGTGACATGACTGGATATGTGTGTGTGTGTGACATTGACTGGCTTTGTATCATGCCACCCAAAAAGTAATTCTGACTGTACTTAAGTAAACTGAACATTGGCCTGTTTTAGTAGAGGAATAGCATCACAGATGATGTAGTGACTGTCCACATTGCTCTTTTACCTGTGTGTTAGTCACATCTGGCTTTGGCGCCACATCTTTCATCCTAGGAGCAGGTTTGGCCTCCATCTCTACTGCTGCAGCAGGAGCCTGAGGACAAGTCAATTAAACAAGTACTGATTTTGAATCCCATCACATAAACTAGAGATTATAAAGACATTCAGACTTATGCTGGAAACTTGAGTAATATCAGATTTAAAATTAGCTTTTACAAGATGGTACACTTTACATTAATCCAAACAACTCACCTTCATGCGCCAATGCCATTTTGAATTACCATAGTTGTACTCAATTTCAGATCCTGTTTCTATTTTCTTCACAGCAAAAAGGCACAAGTGGGGCTTATTGTTAACCACAATCTTTTTCATTACACAATTTGGATGTTTGTGGTTGTCATTGACTAATCTCCCAAGAGATCCATCTTCTTTAGATGCATCAATGCTGAAAAATAAGATCATAGCGTCATAATTTTAACGTTTTACTGTAAGTATTTGCGCTTTAGTTCATTCAACTATTAAGTTTGTTTCAGGGTTAGCTTAAGATGTTTATTTATTTATACGAAACACCCATCTTTCGATGCTTACCACACGCTGCGGTTCTGCCACTCAAAGTCAAAGAGAAATGTGCTTTCATTCTCTGAATATGATCTTGACTGGCATTCTTCCAGTGTGAGGAGTTCACCTCTGTATTCCAGAACAAAGTCCCCTGGATCAATGGGGCGCATGGCAAACACTCCTCTTCCTATAAGATGAAGGAAACACTTAATCTAGGGCAGTCTGGAAGAAATGTTACAGATTTTGTTGGGTTAGTGTGTAAAACCTATGTCCAGTTGATGCATTAGCGGCAGATGATACTCAGCACCCTTCCAATTGTGAATGAGGACAGCAATAAGAGACATTTTAGCCTCCTAAAAGTGGTCCCTATCTAATAAATGCAAGTGCTGTGAATATCTGTAGTACTTTTCGGCAGTTTGGCTTGTTGCTTCTTATCCATTTGGGGGGTCTCTGTTCTCTTCCCTTAAACCGAGTGAGCCATCTAGTGCAGTGTGATATACAGTGTGAGTGTATATCATTCTCATTCTTTTTATCACTCTGAAAATCCCTGACAAACATTTAACCTGAGGCAAATATATTCAACAGGGATGAATATATCAGCGAGGCTGGTTGACAACATGGTCACAGATTCTTAGTTCATCAGGAATCTGTCTCTGTACTCGGCCTCTTCTTCCTCTCCCCAATCCTGTCTCTCTCTTTTCCTCCCTGCATCCTCCCCCCTCCTCCACCACACTGACCTTCCAACTGTGTCACAGACTGGTAGACATGGTACACAATATATCCTGCTCATATTATATATATGCGGCCAGATAAAGTTTCATGGATTCAGCTCTAGTGACTGTAGACTAGTGTCTGGTCACTGGTTAAACTGAAGCTGATAACTAGCTCAAAATTTTGTCTGAAAAGACTGAAAAGCAGTGAATTGAGGACTATTACTTGTAGAGGGAATGACTATTCAGCAACATTAGCATAGTTCATTTTGACTGACAAAGCATAAGTAAATGACCATGTTGTAAACCAGCAAAGAATTGTATGAAAGCAATTGATGCATGTACAAAGTTAGTTCAGAGTGAGAAACTGCTGCTGTGATGAGCTGAGATGACTCAGTGTTGGGGAGGGAAGGTTGAACTGATGGTTATGAGAATTTCCATTCTGATCTGACAAGAACACCAAAGCAACTGAGAAGAAATGTAAACTTTGTGTTGAGGCTGTGCATCAAAATGTGTAAATATGATGTTCTTTGTGTGTTTCTTGGTGCTGTAGTGAGTAATTTATTTTGGGGATAAATAAAGTACTGTCCTATCCTATATCTAATTAACTGTTTAGCTTTTAGTTTCTGCCACTTACCTTTGTAACTGTTGATAAGTCTTGCCACGAATCCAGACTTGTCAGTGGAAGAAAGGACATGCATCTTTGCCTCATCTGCAGGTTTTAGTCTTTTTCTCTTCAGCATGATTTCTCTGTGAAAATCATTTGAATCATTGCTTCATATTAAGCAAAAAACAGTTCAGTGAGTCATAGCTTCATGAGCTTCATGTCTAATACAAGCTAACGCTAATGTTAGCTGATACGCTAATCTCGCGACGCTAATAGTAGCCGCTAGCGATCTACTATTAGCTAACATTAGCTAGCGTATCTACGCACCTAACGCGCTAATATCGCTACGCTAATAGTAGCCGCTAGCGATCTACTATTAGCTAACATTAGCTAACGTATCTACGCACCTAACGCGCTAATATCGCTACGCTAATAGTAGCCGCTAGCGATCTACTATTAGCTAACATTAGCTAACGTATCTACGCACCTAACGCGCTAATATCGCTACGCTAATAGTAGCCGCTAGCGATCTTTGATAACTGCTTATTAAGGTCCGTTAGACAGCTTTAAAGATGGAATCGGCTGTTCTCTTTAAGATAGACAACTTGTTGGTTGACTAACCTTTCCATGCTGGGAGCAATCATTACATTGCAAGAAAGAAAACAGGCCTAAAAAGTAGCTGCCACCCTGTGACCATGCTTACCTTACACGTGGATGGAAATGGATGGAGATAGAGATCGAGGATGTATGATGGAGATAGCAATTGCTGAGTGGCTCTTCTTCTTCTTCTTCGTCCCCAGCTCCCGGCAGAGTTTCGCGCGAAATCACATAGCCGAGCGATTTGATTGGCTAAAGCGCTGAAACTTCCGGAAAGTGTGTGCAGGGACCGGAAGTGTGTGTAAGATGTGCAGTACCACCATTTGAACTCTATGAGCGCTATAGAGCAAACAGCTCACACACACTTACACACATATTTTCAGTTTTTCTGACCTTGTGGGCCAAGTGAAATAAAAGCAACAGGGACATCAGGAGAGGCTTCTGAGCTCATTTTAAAAGAAATCGCTGTGGGGCCCTGGATTTTGGGCCCCACAAGGATTTTGGGCCCTCCGCCGTTGGTATTCTCCCAGTGGTGGGACCCTCTAAAGTGATAATTACAAGTACACACACACACACACACACACACACACACACACACACACACACACACACACACACACACACACACGCTACCTTACCGATTTGTGGGAAGGGGTGATTGTGTGTGTGACAGGTTCTGTGTGAGGACTCTCCTGGGTCTGTGATTCTCTCCAAGTTTCCACTCGTTGCATGACTGAATTGGCTTTGTCAGTCTGCATTATGAAGTTAGGAATACGCCAAAGTTGCTCACTGTGTGACTGTGTTTGTGTGTGTGTGTGTGTGTGCGTGTGTTGCGGTGATGAATCTCTGACATTGAGCGATGGCCCTTCTGCTCTGAGCTTTACCTCATGAATTCTTTAGACAGTCTCCTCAGCAGACAGAATAGCTCACCATTAGCTACAAACACCGCAGTGCATGATCAATATGTCATGTCACGCTGCACACCCCACCGGTGTATTTACAGGACTGCGGCTAACAATATCTATAGCGCATCTCCAGTTATGTTTTTTGTTTTTTCGGAGGTGCCAGTCAAAGTTTTTCTAGGTGCCTGAGGTAAAATCTATAAAATCATTGTTTGCCGCAGAAAACCAAAGGTGCCCGTGTCAAAACTCACGCTCCACCGACACCCGACAAATCCTCCAAGTTGGCAAGATTTAACAAGCGTAGGTTTTTGTCACAGGGGAAAAACTTCGGAGTCAACTTGACTTAAACAGTGCATATACTTAATCCTTTAAAGCACTTACTGAGTAACCTTGCTGGTAATTAATGTTACTACTTACTCTATAAAGTTCTTTAATGAAGCTACAGGATGGAAAAACTACAGAAGCTGAATGTCTAGCGTGGTTTAATGTCTCACTATTGATGCAGTGCAGTATTAATGTGCGATGGTTTGTTTCTAACCATCTCTCTCGTCTTTTTTTTCCTCCTCTACGTTGTCTATACCATGAAGCACATTAGACGTTATGTCAAGATGCCGATGTGCAGCAATTTCAATTAAATGCCAGTGCTCCCAGTAAGTTACAGCCAGTGGCGTAATAAATGTGTTTGACTGAAATCATATTTCATCAGTGCTTCTTTAGCTTTTACTGCTGTGACCTTATAGCGTGTATAATCAGTCGCCGCATCCGCGCTCCGGGCCAGCGCCACCGTCAAGATGACACACACCCTCATCCTTCAACTTGCAAAACTCCCACTCGTATTTCGCTTTTATCACGTGCCATGAACCGAGCCTCGGATCCCATTTTCACTGGGACTGCAATGTAAGAACTTATAACTTTTTATGACAATTTGCTCATCGGCGAAGGGCTTCACTTTCAAGAATTATCTGCGGCGAAAAAAAAGCAATTATCTGAGAAAACATAATAGGAACAAAAATGACAGACGGAGGGATAAGAAAAAAAAGGCAGGAGGAGAAAACGGAGGGAGAGGATAGAGCAGATATACGGAGAGATAGAGGGGAGAGCGTATTGTGCTGGCCATCTTCCCAGAACGGAGGGATCGATCAGCAGAACGAGAGACCCTCGCCATTTCCTCCGCCGGTTGAATGAGCCAGGCTAATAATGGAAAGTAGTCATCGTCTCTGCCTGCGCTCCCCCCTCTTTCGTTGCCTCGTTCCATTTCTTTCTGGGGAAACAATCGCAGCCCCGTCGCCGGGCCGCCTCACTCTCCCACCGCCATCTGACATTTGAAAAACAAACCGTTTAGTCCGGAGGAGTGGGCGTCGAGCGGCTACGAGACATCCGGCGGGAGCTAACACACATGTGGACGCACGCACACGCGCTTAAGTGGCGCCATGCAGGAAGCTGTCAAACCCCCCCTCAGCATAACCCAGCCCCGCATCAGAAACAATAGAGGAATCAAGAAGGCTGCAACTCAATGGTCCAATCACGGCTGCCGCATCCCAGCCGCCGCTACCTGCTCGTCGTAACGAGCTAAACGACCTTTTCCTCCGCGCTCGTTTCTGCCACTCAAGCGCCGTCACTCACTCGGCTCCCGAAACACAATTACTGCGATTCAGGAAGTCGAGAGGCTAAATGTTTGCTACAGTACGTGTCATTTATGCAAGTGTTTTCCTTTGCTGTGGGGGTGTGTGTGTGTGTGTATTCATCCTCCCAGCAGTGGAGCGGAAATGAGTCATGGTAAAAATATTAAATGAAGACTACGTCCGTTTTATGTTATTGTTGTTAGCGGTGGAATCAGAAACGCTCAGAAACCAAAAAGGTCTGCGCATTGTTCGAGCTCATATATGAGAAGAAGTAAGTAAACTTTTATTTGTGGAGAGAAAGTCACCGGCAACTCCTCAGTGCAGCTTTGAAGTACACTGTGGAAAACAATAAAAAAGGCAATACATTAAAAGTATAAAGGGCTATGGAGAGAGGGGAAGCTCAGAGATAATAATAAACAACAACAAAGGACGATTGATATCGACTTCTCACACTTTTTTAAAGCAGAACAAGATAAGGAGAGATGGTGCGAGAAGGCTGGAAACTGCCACCTCCACCACTGAGGTTTAGTTGTTAGACTCAAAATGATGATTAGATATTCACCAGGTGCAGAAACATGGTATAGAACAAGTCCATAAAATGCTTTACAGGTGATTAAATCAGTTGCAGGTGATTGAACGTATTCTAGGCAGTATAATAGAGCATGGATTGCATGAAGTGGAAATATAATAAAAATGATTTTATTTTTCCAAATTCCCCTCCAGGGCGATTCCTGTAAGTGAATCTTCTAAGTAAGGATACCCATCTCTGAGAAAATGAATCTATTTATCACTTGATTTGCCACATTGTCTTAATGTCCATACGGTCTCGGTTGCTGGTTTCAAGCTTTCAATAAAGTGCAATGTTCGTTTTTTTAAATTATGGCCACATTCAGAGTAAAATGGATGATAAAGCAGAGGATATATCGTGGCCTGCGACTGAAAGTCGCTACTATGGACTAACCTCTGGTTAGTCAGGTGCAGGTAGGATGGAGGTATAACAGGTCAAACATTGTCAATTCTCATCTCCTCGTCTACTAGGTTGTAGGGGCACCTGCAACTTCGTTAGGATCCTGAGGTGGATATAATAATACAATCTGTTCAGCATCTCCAGCATCTCAGAGCAGTGGCTCTACTTTGAGCTCATGTCCAAGCGCTCCACTCCGTCTCTACGGCTGCATAGAAAACTCATCACTTGTATTCACAATCTCATTCTATCGATCATTAACTTCAGTAATATTTCAACTTCAGCTTCCTTTAAAGTGCAAACAAACAACAAATCTGCCATACGAGCAAGCTGTAAGAAGCAAGTGGTGAGGAAGAGCTGCAGACTTGAGCAGAATCAAGGTCATAGAGAAAAGTCATCTACCACTGCTGGTTTGATTATATGTATACAGTATATGTAGGATAGAAGCTCTAGTTGTAGGTGTTGGACAGGTCCCAGAGTAAGTGCTCCACTATGTCAGACTGGTTGGCCATCCACATCCATGTTTCTCCAATCCATCTTCACTCTGCCACACTGTTGCCCCATCATCTGCTTCTCCTTCCATGTGAAGTTCTTCATGAAGCTGTTGCGACCATACAGTACAGACCAAACATCCTAAGACACTTGACTTTAGTCTTGTTTACCTGATGGATTGAAGAGATGCCCACTGACGATTGCTGAGGCCATTCTGCACAACTGGGATCATCCACCTTGTAACCAAAAGAGGCTCCTGCCTGTTTGATCAGGGTGGTGAGATATAGAAGATCCTCTGAACTTACAAGCCTTTTAATTTTCTGCAAATGTTAGATGAGCTGCCAGACAAATTCATTTTCCCTTTGGAGATCAATGAAGCAATTCCTCTTCCTATTCTGCCAAGACCTTAAGACACTAAAAGACTTCAATCCTAGGGTGGCTCCAGAGCCGTCCCAGGGGGCCTGAGGCTTGGGGCCCCCTGGCCATATTGAGCCTCCAAAGGAGGGTGTCACTGGTTTCATATTATATTGATTAGTAGGGGTGCCCGCCCAAAACAGAGTTTGCTTTGGGCCTCGTAAAGGCGAGGGTCGGCACTGGGTGGCTCCGTCTGCAGACATGCAGACATGCTGTGGTGTTTGCCCCTGAGTTACCCTGGTCGTGTGTGTGTGTCCGTGTGTGTGTGTGCCTGTGTGTGTGTGTGTATGTGTGTCAGCCCATTGTGCTGATGTCAGAGAGAACGAGCTGTCATTCAGGTAATAAGATCACAGCGGGGATGTGGCGTCAGAATGTGACACATGTCAGTGAGAGCTCGCAGGCAGCGACTGCATGTCTGCAGTCTGACACGCCAAGAGGAGGAGGAGGAGGAAGAGGAGGAGGAGGAGACGCGCAGACAGACAGGGAGCGGGTAAAGGAGGGAGATATACAGTAGGCAGATCGAAAGAGACTGGGCCTTTTAGCCCGCCACCCTCCTCCTCCTCTTCCTCCTCCTCTTCCTCCTCCTCCTCCTCTTCCTCATCCCTGTCTGGCTCTCCTCCCGCTCGCTCGTCTTTTCAGATCTTTACAGCTATGTCATCATTCCTTGTTTTATCTCATCATCCCGCCACTAAAAGACTAATTTGAATCACACCCTCCTCTACTCTTTCTTCTTCTCCTTTCCCTCGTTTTCTTCCTCCTTTTCTTTCCCCTTTGTTTATCTCCCACCTCATCTCTCGTTCCATCTCCGACTCTCTTCACTCCTTGCTTCTTCTCCTGTGTGTGTCTGTGTGTGTGTGTGTGTCTACGCTCACAACCAGATTTCTATCTGGAGCACAGTCAGGGGTTATTAAAATTCAACAACCTTGCACAATAACTTTAAAGGCTGCTTTTTAATAAAAGACTAATGAGGAGGACTTCTTGAAGCTTCTGAATAGTCTGTTTGTTTTTTTCCTCCTCACTCCAGTGAACAAATGAGGAATCTGGTGTATCCCGCCAGCACCACGTGCAGGATTTAGCGTATTAAAGAGAAATGCTTTTTACTTGCTAGACAAAGTGTCCTCAGTGAACAACTGGAGACTGCTCTCCCATATGGTCCAATCCGACAACTGGCCCGGTATCCCGCCGAAAAAGAAATCATTAAAAGGATATTCAGAGTTTTAGCAACATGTGTGGGCTGTGGCCAGAATGTTGATTCATTGAGTAGTTTTAACATGATTTCAGGGCTTCTTGCATTCGTTTCACCAGCTTGTTCAGACCTTAGAGTTCGACGAATATGGGTAATTAAATTACCAACAGTTACATAAGGAAATATTCTTACATGTATTTTCCTCACTCAATTGTAGCTTTTTATAAGTTCAAGGTCCGCGCTTTATCCGAGCTGAGATGAGCTCGATAACTGCACTTGATCAAAACTTTCTGCCGTTACAACAATGTTTCTTCAACACAAAACATTCAGCTCTCCGAATGCTGTTCGAAAACTGAAGAAAGCTGCGGCTCTGGGGGCGAGCTGCCCACTTTTTATTTGGAGTGGCCTTCGACAGATGGCCCATTCTTGCATATTAAACCTTTCAGGATCTACGGTCTGTCTGGGTGTTTGATTCTATGCTAGTGTGTGTGTGTGTGTGTACGTTCATGTCTGTGTCTGTTTCTTCATTTATTCTCTCAGTGCTGCGAGCTGACAATCAGGAAGGTCAGCGGTTTTTACTTAGAGACACCAAGGCTCTTCCCAGAGCCGCGGACCTTAGCTCCACCACTCGCTCTTTATCTATTAGACGAATAACCTTTTAATGCTCCAAACGGCCTCGTAAACGGCCTGATAAATGGCTTCAAATGCGTCCTGCCCGTGTGTTAATTAGAGCAAAGTGGAGCGGACGGGGAGCGTATAGTTTTACGGGACTTTGTTGGAATCCTCTGCGCCGCGCACATTTATGTGCTTACATGCGTGTTTGCAGATATCCGTTTGATGTGAGGAACATGTAAGTGTTTCTGCTTTGTTTGCAGAGCGTCTCATCTCGCTCTCTTAGCAAAATTCCCTTGATCAGCTTCTCCGGCCTGTGATGTGCACGAGCTCGGGCCGTCAGATACCACCCCCCCCCCCCCCCCCACACACACACACCCCCCTCCCCCCTCCGTTAGTTATTCACCAGGCTTTGATCACGGCAGCAGAGCTGCGGCGTCGACACAAAACAAAAAAAAAATCGCCTTCTATAAAGGAACAATACTCCTGTGCAGACTACCTCCTGCAGTCAAGTCACTGTAGGACGCCTTAAGTGTGTGTGTGTGTGTGTGTTGCCGAAAGGTGGAGGTATGACATCCACTGCTGACAGGGTGGTTTTAACGTCTGATGATGTGGACTCTCGCTGGCTAGTCTAGACGTTTACTCCTACACATCAGCCGTGGCTGGAGAACAGGCCCCGGTTCGACTTTGATGTTGACGTCTACATTGAAATAGGCAGCAGAGCGAGAAGCGGAGGGTGGCAGGTGGAGAAGGTAAGAAGTGGAGCAGTGAAAGAGAGGAGGAGGATGGGAAAAAAAAAAACGCAGGTTGATCTTTGTTTGTTTTGTGCACCAAAAGAAAGAGGATCTAGCTATCTAATTTCAAAGGAAATCGTTGGCAGCTGCGGAGAACTAAAATAGATGGAAATGAAAGCAATGTAAACATATGCATACGTGCAGGCGGATGAACTGGAGCAAAACGTCTCGTTGTCTACAAATGTGAAGCGTGTGTTTTTGTGTTTGTTTGTGTGTGTGTGTGTGTGTGTGTGTGTGTGTGTGTGTGTGTGTGTGTGTGTTTGTGTGGGTGCGTGTACGAGTATCCATGTATGAGACAGTGTTTCGCTGCAGGGTTTTTCTTTGCGCAAACGGCGGGTTTGGGAATCACTTAACTTCTGTCACTCGCTGTTATGTCTCCCCCGGCCCGAAGGACAGAGGAGGAAGAGAAGGAGGAGGAGGAGGAAGAGGAGGTGGAGGAGAGGAGGCCTAACGACAGCGTGAGAGACATAGATGGAAGGAGAGAGGCGGGAAGAGAGGTTTAACCTGAGCCGAGGGGAACCCTTCTGAAAATCGTACTCGGCATCAGTCATTCTTTTTAGTTTCGGGATTGTTTTTCTGGCTTTTTATTTATTTATTTATGTATTTATTATCTGCCACTGGAGCCCGGAGCAAGGTTAAATGTCCCCCTGATCCAGCTCTGCCTCCACCTCACTGGATCCATGTCGTATTTGAGATGGTGCTTTAGCTTTTTGGCTGCCAAACATGTTAGGTACTCTGAGTGTAGAATTTACATGCATCTCAGTACAACACACACACACAGACACACACAGACACACACACACACACACACACACACATATAGTGTATAAGGGCATCCTTCTTCCTCCATGTGTCACTCAGCCGCCCCCACAGCGGTTCGAGTCCCGTCTCGACATCCTTCTCCTCTCCTCCTGAAAGGTCAGAGCTCATCGCCGTGTCAGATGGAGTTTATTCATCCCGGCTCCGCCGCCAACGTCATTCTCACCCGCTCGACTGTCAGAGCGCGTGAACGTCGCGCTCGCATCAAAATAGCATCTCCGGGATCTCTCTCCGCCGCTTCCCTCCTCCTTCCCGATCGACTCCCCCTCCTGCGCGCCTCCCCTCTGGCTGCGTCTCCTCTCTTTTCATGTTTCCTGCTGCTGCATATTATGCATGAATATATGCATGTGCGCAAGCAGACATGGGTTCCTGCATTGTTCATCTGCCTGTTTGTGTTTCTGATTTGCTTGCAGGTGAGGAGGAGAAAGCATGCGATGAGATTTCCCTGAAATCCAGCTATTATCTTGACTCCGAGCTCAGCCTTTATGGCTCTGCTGCCGTATTATCTGATTGCACGCAGAAATTCCTTGATGGCGCCTGTGGAAATTGGTTTGCTAGACGCCGTGCACGTGCAGGAGAGAAAACCAAGAGTGGGTGAGGACGAGGAATCGCTGGCAATTAACATCACCTCCTTACACAGACTACTTAAAATCCTTTCACTCTCAGCATAAAAACACTCTCTTCTCTCACTATCTTTTCCCTCTCCTGGGCTCTCCCACTCCTTTTTTTTCCCCTGTATCCTCACCAAAATATGAGCCTTTGAATTACCCAGTTGGAGTAGAGGAAGCGCGGAGGGATTGCTGAGCCCATGTCTGCGCTCTCTCAGACGCTTGTTAGAGAATTGCTGGTGTCAGGATGCATTAAACAGGTCAGACCGAGAGCAGCGTGATGTGGGCTAATTTAAGGCATTAAACCAAACGAACATAAATGTTTTTGCCAAATAGCCCAAAGCTATAGTCAAGACAGATTAGAGGTGTGGGCGAGATCTAAAAATTGAAACTCACTGTCAGATGTGTTACACTAAAAGCGGAAATGTTACATGCCAGAAGATGCGGCCTGGCACACTTAATTACCCGTCGTGTAAAAACCTTGTTTGAAATTAACGGTTTGTGGTTGCTGGCAGCCGTAATGGCTATCATTAATTCTTGTCTGCTTTGCTGTTGTGGTCCTCCACCTCCTATTGTCCTTAAAGCAGAGGCTAATGCTTGTGTAGTGTGTACAGGGGCGGTTTGGGGGGGGGTGGGGGGGCCAATTAGAGCGACAGCCGCTCGTCTGTGTGGCCCACTGGAGCATGTCTCTGGTTCTGTCCAGACTCTGACCCTCTCGCCCGCTGCTGGGAAACCACGGATCCATTGCGACCACCCGGCACTTTGCAGGCAGCCCACATCTGGGGCCGACCGTGTCAAGTCTGAGGGGTCCTCGGGGCCTGGGAGCACCGCCATGCAGAAGATTTGTTCAGAGCTTTCTTTTTGAGTTTCATGGACTTGCCCTGACTTTATATGTGTGTGTGTGTGGGTGTGTGTGTGTGTGTGTGGGTGTAGGTCAGCGGACGGCTAGGGACCGACATGGCTTTTCCATCGGCCAGACAAAGTGCGCTGATCACCCTAAGTCAACACAAACTAATACGGCGGGAGTTGGCCACAAATCCCCTCGCTTTTTAGAGAGAACGAGAGTGGCAGGTTTATAAAACGCTACAAGTTGGTAACGAATGCATGGAGGGAGGGAGGGAGGGAGGCAAACGGCGACAGAAAGACAGAAAGAGACGACTGTAAAGAGTTCAGAAATGCCAGCTCCCAGTGAGCAAATGGTAAACTGAGATACATTTAAGCCTGGTTTATTGATGCGGTGGATTTGAGGCGCTGGCAGACGTTGAGTTTCCCTTTCAACCTGCAGCACCGCCGGATCACAGGCCCAGACTCCCCGGGGAGCTACACTTTACCAAACACACCACTCAGCTATAGATCGAAATAGAAAATGAAGGATTTTTTTTCCCCCTTTCCATCTCGTAACAAAACTGCCTTTTTTTTTCTTTTCGATATAAGAGTTTCCATCGAGCCTTGTGGGGTCAACTGCTTTGGAGCAGTTTCACCTTACATCAAACAGCCGCTCGGCGCCTTCGCGTCAAATCCCGAATCACACAAAACGCTGGCTGTTAATTTCTCTGGCGCGCTCGTTTGGCCACGTCTCGCCAGCTGATAGAGAGATGTAGCCGCAGCAGATGATGATTACTACGGCTCTGTGTGAACAGCCTGTACTGTGCTGCAGCTGTCAGACGATGCTGGGGGAAACCGTGGGGGGAAGCTCACACCCACCCTCAATTACAGGCTTCGCACTGACAGCCAGCCTCTCCGCTCATCAGCCGGCCAACCCACCCAGTCATCAGCCGAGCCCCGGCTCCGCTGCCGCCCCCACTCGCACTCTCAAGAAAGCCTCCACGTACCTGCAGCTCTGCGCCTCCGCCCACTTTAGCCTTTGCTGTCTTCAGCCAGAGACTCACTCAGAGTGAGTGTGTGTGTCGGTGTATGTGTGTTTGTGTGTGTGTGTGTGTGTGTGTGTCTCCAGGTCATCTGCTCCGTGGATGTGTTTGTCCTCTTAAACTGTTAAACTCTCGCGCTTTTATCACAAGCTTTTTCATGGTGTCTCAAACTGACATATAACTCATGGCTAAAACAGTAAATCAGTGACAACTTTGAAGTCATTCGCAGTTATTTTTTGAGTGAGCAAAAGAAAAAAAAAGCTGTTTCCAGCCATTTGTATTTTGCTGATAAATTTCAGAAACAAACTGGAGCAGTGGTTATGTCACAGCAAGGAGGTTGTGGGTTCGATCCCGGCTGCTGCCAGATGTTTCTGTGCGTGCGCCATACAAACAGAAACAGCCAAAAACACACAGTCAGGTCAGCTGGAGACTCTAAAAGCAAGGCTGCTTGCTGTGAATTTAAAGCCTTCATGTAATTTACACACATTACATGCCGGATTGGAGGACGCTGGTTCTGTGACTCGCGTATTGTGTGGAGTTTGCATGTTTTCCACACGTCTGTGCAAGTTCCCCCCCACAGTCCAAACACATGCATTAAGGTTGGCTGGAGACTCTAAATTGCCCCCAGGTGTGAGTTTTACAGTGAATGGTGTGTGTGCCCTTCAATGGACTGGCAAACTGTCCGGGGTGTATTCTCTGCCTCGGCTCCCATGACACCAATTAGGCATAAAGCGGGTGAACATAATGGATAATTTATACAAGTGGGTAATATATGATTTTCCTCCTATACAGTTGTCATGAATAGCTAAACCAGTTTTTTTTGTTCAGGGCTGTAAACACGTCTGTGTAATGTGGGGGTCTGTTGACTGAGCCGTCCTCGAGTGGCCCCTTCAGGAAATTTGGCTCCTCGTCCCGTTTTTCCCTGTCCTGGAGGCTAACACTGACAGCTGCCACGCATGATGTTTCAGGACTCCGAGAGGCGCACGCAGCGCTTGTGCACATGTTTTGTGCTGGGCGCGGTAACTTGATTTTGCGGAGGGCGCGAGCTGCCGCAGGCCTGGCATGTGGCAGCGGGAACACGCCACTGGCTTTGCACCTCGCAGGCTTCGCACGCTCCCAGATGGGCCTCAAATGTAGCCTTACCCCTTCCCCAACACCCTGACCGGCCTCACGGCTCCTCCAGGATGCATAGATTATCTCATGTCTGCTCCGCCCGCAGGATAACAGTAGGTGATACCAGAGGGGGGGCTGATACACGGCATCGATAACACGCACCACCCGCCAGACGTTCACCTCCACCTGCTCTTCACCTCCTGTCTCATCGCTTGCCTTGTCGTCTATCCCGCGCTCTTTGATTTAATCCCTCCCTCATGTCTGGGCTGCATCGAACCATATGTATAGAATAAATACGACCCACCCGTTTCTTTTTTTGAAATATTTGCTGTATCTCATTTGTCCCCCCCATCTCTACAGCAGTCTCCCTTTTTTTTATTTTTTCCTCCCTCTCGTCTGTCACCGCGCTCCCTGAAGCCCTAATCAGGGCTCTGAGACAGAGAGAAGAGAGCGCGGAGGCTTCCAGTGTGTTCACTAATAGGGCAGAGGTTGGAGTCTGTCAGCTGTGGCCATAAAGACTTTGGAGCTACGGTTTCTGACAGCGCGCGACTTCTCCCTCTGAATAACCAGGAGAGCCGGGCGCTAATGCAGCCGGCGCTGCACGGTCACAGGCTAACCGCCAGCTGCAACAGCGTCACGGGCCCGCCAGATGAATCCAAGACGCCAGAACCAAACTGTTTTATTTTGTACAGAAATCACATCAACAGCTCTGCTTTCCTTTTTCTGCGCCTGCATTCTTCCTCTCTCGTCTTTTCCGCAGCTTTATCCTTCTATCACATCTCCTCCCACGCATGCGGTGGCTTAAAGTCAGGTAATTTGAATATGTAGATGTGAAGTATGAATGATTAATTAGAGTAATGCAGAGGGATTCGGAGTGCTATACCTCTTCTTTGCGGGTATATCAAATGACTGCGGCTGATTTGCATAGATCTTAACCTCATCACGCTGGGGTAAACTGAACCTCAGAGTGTCAGGTAAACTTTGAATAAATGCTCAAAAAAAAGGGAATCATGGATAAGAAGCTGCCTTATGTTAAATGATACGGTGACAGGTTTGTCATTTGTAGTCTGTTAAACTATCCTCAGTCCAAATGTCCCAGCCACTGTGGGATTGTTGGCAAATGTCAGGGTCAACAAATGTGTTAGCTGATGTATTAGCCCAGCTTATAGGCTGACATGTAACATATAAGTTACACACATGGGGTCAGTGTAATCGATCATTCTCCAAGCCCCCGACCAGTTTGATTTTCTCTCTCCTCTAATTGGGCACCGGGGATGTGATAGTGGTGGGAGGGGGGGGGGCCCTGATATATGGTCACTCGACCCATTTCATGTGTTGGAAGAATCCCCTTGCCTTGCACCTATGAATAATTGCACAAAAGTATAAGAAACTTTACATTGAGTGTTAATATATTAAAGTAAAAGTCAAAAGAAACGGCAAAAGAAAACAAATTTCCAACAGCGCCAACTGTTAAAAGAAATATTTATCTCTACAATCATTTTCCCATTAGGTCTTTCGTCAAGCTCCGTGAGAGGCTGGAGCCATTTCATCATAAATAATAATGTTGATATTTCATCGAGTTTGCGCCAGAGAAACTGTCATTTAGTCCGAGACGAAATATTGGGTGTCTAATTTCAGACCGCTGGAAGAAAGTCGCCTCCCTCTGTTTCAGTAAGAGCTGGCGGAAAAAAAACATGCAAAGAGACTGTAATTGAAAGGCATTCGGAAGAGATTCCGTTTTCACTTAAGTTGAATTTGATAGCCTCCAAACTGTGAGGACATTTGCATATTTTTAATTAAATCTCAGCGCATGTTTTCTTTTTTTCCTTTTTTTTTTTTTGAAGATCGTCTAAACCAACTTGTCACTTCCCATATTGTGTCATTAACTAATTAATTCCTGCCCTGACTTGTCAGAATACATTTGTCTGTGAACTCATTATTGAGGATGCATCAAAGCTGGATGCATTGCTCATGTCTTTCCTGCCGCATGAGGAAACTCTCAAGCGCTCCCCGACTCAACACATCATATGTGTGCATGTGTGTGTGTGTGCGTGTGTGTGTTTGCATCCATCCTGCGGTGCTTGAATTGCATGTCCCTCTCATGTGTGTCAGATTTACATACCTCCTTTCAGCAAACATTTCTCTGCACGTTGTTCCCTTGACCAATCACACCTTTGCCGAACGGTTGCCATGACATCCACGTAGCCTCAGCTTCTGCACTGCTGCCAGACGTGCATGCCTACGAGTGTGTGTTTTTGTACGTACTTCCATTTTTGTGTGTGTGTGTGTGTGTGTGTGTTTCTGCCATAAAGGCACCTCAGACAAAGGCAGTAAGCGGTGATTAGGGTTCAGCCATGGTCTGGTGTTACGACCTCGCTGCATCAGAAAATATTCCGAATCCCGCCAGCATCATCATAGGTCACCGGTGGCCAAGCATAAGAAAAGCAAGCGGGTAAAAATCAGCCCCCTAATCGTTCTCCAATCAATACCTCCCCCTGAGCCGCTTCAGTCGATACCTGGCTTTGCAGAGGACTTCTCTGTGGATCACAGCGTCCACTGTTTACTGCTCTCTGACCTACTGAGGAGAAGCCTGGCCGTCTGATGTCTGCGTGTCTGCGACGGTGGGAAACTCTATATATAAGCGTGCACTTCATTTTGATTTGCTGTCTATTATTATGCATACACTGTGTCTGGCTGGTGTCTGGCTATGTTTATCTCCATCTGCCTGTGTGTGTGTGTGTCCCGGAGGGAGAGAAACATTTTCTTTCATTCCATTTTTTTCCAAACCAGGCTTCATAAATGTCAAACATTAGGTGGAGGAAATCATGCTTGTTTAGATGATTTAGATTCGTATACGTTCCCAAAGACCTGCGGTTTTTCTTGCTCCAGTTTGCTTCACAAATGGACACACACATACACACGCTCACCAACACACACACATATACACACACGCGCACACATAATAGATGTCAGAAAAAATGGTTGGTGTTCTCCTCAGGGCTGGGGGGCAGGAGGGATGAATACTTAATCACACGTACGCAAGCGGGGGAGCACATTCCTGGAGATAGACATCCACACACACATGCACACACACACACACACACACACACACACACACACACACACACACACACACACACACACACATGCATGCATACACACACACGTCTGCATCACTGCAGAGGATATTACATTGATTTGCATTCATTTCACAGACATTTACTCTAACCCCAACAACTGCTTGCCTAACCCTAACCTTCATGCAAACCTAGAATTTAATGATGACGCCTAATGGGGACTTCCTGTGTGGTTCCAATGAAGAAGGTGAGTCTCCACAATATGGCAGTTGAGACCATTTTATTCCCCAACAATATTCTTAATATAAGCCACACACCCCACAGACTCAGAATGTGTGTTTCGCCCCTGGAAATACACAAAACCCAAATACTGCAAAAAAAAACACCTTAGCGCCACATTCAGACATGTCAATAGAGAAGTTTATCACTAAAATGAAATGGAAACACTTTTTTCATTTACATGTCAGTGGACAGATATAGTGGGTCATGTGACCAGTTGACTTCAAATAAGATGGTGTGGTATAGAGCAAGACTGAACTCCTTCGAAATCTAATTAAAATATCTCATGAAACTATGAAAACGCAGACTATCTTGGACATCCATCCACGTCAGTCTTGCTTGGATGAGACGTTATGTGGCCAGAAGACTAGACAAGTGTTATGCACGAAACAGTGAAAATACCTACAGTACAACTATAATGGAAACGCAGCTAGTGGCCCACATACAGGAAAGGGAGTGTGCCAGGAGACAGGGCGCAGATTAACAGGTCCAGTAAGAGTTGCAGAGGAGGGGAGAGGCACGGAGGACCGGGGGAGGTGTGGGCACAGGGGGCAGTCTGGGGTCAATTAGTATTCATAAAAGACAAATGAATCCATAGCTGCGGCCTAATACCAATTACTTTTGATCACCTAATCAATTAGAGTTGGTTAGGGTTACTGTAGCTAAATAGAAAATTAACTGCGACATTCACCATTGGCGTTGAGATGACTTTTCATCAGCCACCGCATCGGACATGTTAATTTCCTCATCAAGGTGGAGAATGGAAGGATATTCACCCGCCTGGGCGGAAATGCACTCTCCTGCACACAATAACACACATCCAGACACGCGCGCGCACACACACACACACACACAGTTATTACAGGCTCTTTATTAAATATCCCTGTGGCTCCTTAATAGACAAATAGCATCTGATTCTATCAAGCGGCGTATAGAGAAAGGGAGAGCGAGGGAGGGGAGAAAATTAACAGAGTCCTCGGCGGAGGAGAGAATATGCAGCACTGCGAGACAGAGCAAATGAGTAATTCAGAACTGATTGATTGTACAAGAGAGTGAGAAATGGAGAACGAGAGAGATGGAGTGCAGAAGAAGAAGGCGAGACGCAGTGAGGGAGAGACAGATAAAAAGGACCATAGGCTGCGAGAGAGAGGGAGGGAGGGGGAGGGATTGGAAGTGAGGAGGAGAAGAAAATGGAAGGTAGATAAGTGATAGATGGGTAGCGGGAGTTAAAGATCCAGACGAGTGGGGAGATGGAGTGGTATACGTGCCCGAAACCCTCAGCTGGGTGGTTATTGAGCAAAAAAAAAAAACCTGTCTCGCTACGCGCTGCGTGTCTTGGCATTGCTACACCTTTTTCCATTCCCATCCCTAACCTAGTTTAAGTTCAGCCATCGCCTCGGGCTCGTGGAAGAGGAGTGGCAGCAATATCAGGTCAAGCCCGGGGAGGGTGAGAGCCCAATGGTTAGTATTCCCGGAGTGTCGACAGGAGGGAGATGCAGGGGAGAGAGTGTCTGGTGGGGGCAGGGAGAGCGCGCCAGAGGATGAGGCTTTTCACATCCAGACGCTGGTCTCCTTCTGGTGGAGCTGCCTGTGGCTCTTAACGTCACTCAGAACAAGCCTGAAAAGACGTTATACATGACTGGTCTGCCTTATCCAATATATGTTAATGGAATTACTAACGACATCTGGATAATATTTACAGGCAGCCTAACATCTTATAGGAAGATGTACAGTAGGGATGAGAGGTGTGTTGCTTTGGCCTCTAAAAACCCTCTAGATGCAGTGACATCATTGTCAACATTTTTATAGCACCAGCACATTAAAGTTTTCACAATCTGGTGAAATCTTCAAGTATCGTTTCAAATGCCTTCTTCCACTACACAGTACGCCTCAGCCGTAGACAAAAATGGGTGTCGTCTTCAGTGTGGAAAATCCAGTTAATTAGATATTAGAGCTTGGGTATATTAAACCAGTAGGTGACATCACAGAGGGTTGGGCTCGGCACGGCTTGGCTTGACTGACTTGTTTCGGGTCAATTCAGTTCAATACCTTTATTTAAACTGTTGGTCCATGCATGAGCAAGCTGGGTGACTAAACAGTCATTTTCCATTACTTCTAGTGGGTGGGGTCACCATAGCACCATCACTGCCATGATTTTGTGTCATATGTGACACAAACATAAAGAATTGGGTGCATTGAGGCAATACTGAGCCAAGTTTGCACCTGGCTGACAGACTATGATGTGGTTGCAAAGGTTGTGCTGGAATTGAATAATGGAAAAGTGGGGGAGAAGAAAGCACACTCAACCCCGAATGACTAATTTATTTTATCAATGATGTCAGTGTTCTGCTCAAAGCGTCGCCTAGTTGACGTTGAACTGATATAACTTGACTAGGTGTTGGACAAAACCGTAGAAAACATACAGTAATTGAACTTTATGTCCCAGGCAGCATTAACATTAACATGGAACCATTCATCCATCAATTCTGTTACTTGCTCTGAACCATAATGGTGTCAAAGGGGTCTGCTGGAGCTCATCTCCAGCATATCAGGCGAAGGCAGGGAATACATCCTGGACAGGTCACCAGTCCATCACAGGACATAAACACACACACACAAACCACCCACACCATTCATTCTCACTCACACATCCATGTTTAGGTCTCAGAGAGAACCCACAAACATACAAAGAGAACATGAAACTCCACGCAGAAAGGGCCTCAGTTCGATGAGAGGTCAAATCCTGGACCTCCTTGCTTGGAGCTAATGTTCAGCGCTGCAAAACTAAAAACACAAATCAGATCAAAGAGCTTCTGTGATGGACTAGCGGCCAGGTTATATTATCTGCCTCTGTCCTCATGTCAGCTGGAGACAGGCACCAGCAGACCCATGTGACACTACTAGGTATGATGCAGGTAAGATAATGGATGGATGGAGATCAAAGCCTGTAAATGCGTAATTGACATGGCGTGCGTGAGAGTGCGTGCACGTATGCACACCAGCTGCGCTCACATACAGTACTTCACGTTCTCTATGCAGGTGCAGCTGGTGGAACTAAAGCCCTGGGTGGAGATGACACCATGGCTCACTCCAGGTGTCTGCTTAGACTGTAATATGTGGAATGGACCTCATAGTACATATGTCACGTGTGTGGCTCACGCCCAGGCAGGCGTCGGTGTGAAATCCTGTACATTGGTTTCTCCCTGCCCTCCGTGTCTTGCCCTCTCTCCAATTTGTCTCCCTCTCCTCCTCCGGCTCCCCGCCCCCTCCTCGCTCCGTGTCTTTGAGGCCGATGGCCGAGACAGGCTCACACGATGCAGTATTGATGTGGACGGTTAGTTAGCTCTTCCTCCACATATAGTCCTTCCTGTCTAATTAGTGTCGAAGGAGACGAGCCTGTCACAGTGTGTGTGAATGTGGTGTGTGTGCGTGTGTGTGTGTGTGTGTGTGTACATGTGTGTCCTAGCCTCTGCTCTCTTATCTCAGAGCTCTCATTAACCAGGCTTTGTTTTCCTTAGCTTCATTAGCATTCCCATGACAGCGGCTGTTTCCCTGGCGCTATGCTAAATGCTAAATGGTGGCCATAAGAAGTCAGTCTGCCCCTTTTCTTTAACATTAACTTGTTTACATTGTCGAAGTGTTTGCAAGTACAGTGACACAGCTTTCATTAATGGCTCTCTGGCAGCGCAGCTTCATATCAAGTGTTTGTTTTAGCTGCTTGGCCTTAAAATCCTATGAGACACATCACCTCTCCTGCAGAATATGTTAAAGCTGCTCTCACTTCAGTGTGAGTCTGCTCTGTCTTTGCCCATGAGCAGCTCTGGCTATTCTATTAACATGAAGGCAGCATCTGCACAGATATGTTTCCTGCAGGTGTGAAGACACTCTGCAATTTCCAGTATCACTCTCTGCCCTTAATGCAGACAGAAAACAGAGGAAATAGGAGCAAAAAGTGGAAAGCACCAGGAGGGTAGCTGATCCAGGCACAGTCATGGGGGTTGCAGGCAGAAAATGGAAAATGAATGAGCATGGCAGGAGGGAAGGAAGAGGGGGTAGTAGAGGGTCTCCATGTATGTTCTTCATTAACCATGGGGTGTTCTCTGGAGAGCTTGTGGAGGAATCAGGGGGAAGTTATGTAAAGGAGACCAGGCTGTGACAGGAGAACACCTGTGTTAAGGTGCTGCCGGAGGGAAGGGTCCAACCACCATCCATCCGTGATGATCACCATGGAGACCGAGGAGACGAGCGATCAGCAGATCCCTGCACAGTCCCAGAAGAGGGGTTCAGAGGCCACACGCTCCGCATTTCCTCCAGCCGCCGTCTCTAGCACCTCAGCCGCTACACAACCCCCTCCCAAATGATAAACAGATGATAAACAGTACACATGGGTCTTTATCACAGACCCACCAACATAGAACCTGAGAGGGGGTTTTCTGCCCTTTGACTTTACATATCTCAGAGAGACATATTCCTCTGATTTGACCCATCTAAGAGATGAATATGTATATATATACATATGTATACTATAAGAGACAATGTAAAACCAACACACTGTCATCTCAAGGCAAGACTATCTGCGGTTCATACCCTAGTCTGTAGTGATATGATGTCAAGCACTTCAGTATAAGAGTGTTATTTGTAAGGTGATACTGTTGTGAGCACCATCACCTCATGGCTAGAAGGTTCCTGGTTCACATCCCAGCTTGGCCCGAGGACCTTTCTGTGTGGCCTTTGCACGTTTGCCTGTTCTCGCTGGGTTAACATAGGTTTTTTCTCCAGGTACTTCAGTGACCTTCCATAATCCAAAAAGGTGCATTTACTATAGATTGATTCAAGACTCTAAGTTGCCTCGAGGTGTGAATGTGAAAGTGTCCAGGGTGTATTCCTTCTCTTTGACCTATGCTTGTAGTGATATGCTCTACCAGACCCCCATGACACATGACTGGTGCTAAGCAGGTAGGATCCAGTAATAGATGGATGGACACAAGCAAATGAAGTGTTGGAATCAAGAAAATATTGTTATTGAGGAGATAAATATTACCACAAAACATTTCCCTCTTCTTGCTTGAGATGATCAACCTTCAGTCTCTCAGCTTTACTCACTCATGTACTTGTTGTATTTGATTAATATCACTTTTATTGTGTTCTAATTCAGTACAGCATGGAGAAAGTCAGGAACAATATCTGAAAATGTAATGCAACTTTTTTCAGCCCAGGTAAATTGATCTATTTTCGTGTCTGTTTTTTCTTTATGTTTGCTTTCTGGGCTGGTGATGGCTCAGATAAACATACTTTATCTGGTCTCATCAGGGAGTCGCCTCACTCAGTCTGCAGTACATCACCATTCTGATGAAGGTGGTGTGGTGTGTATGGAACAAGGTCAAGAGAGTGGTAAACACTCTCTTTTTTACGTACCAAACTCTTGTTTTATAAATGAAAAACCCATCTCAGCATCCTCTAATCTTTACAATAAGTTGGTCTGCGCTACTCTCATAAACCTCAAAGATACAAGGCTTCCTCAAGCACAGCAGATGATTTAGTCATAGATCTTTACAGTAAATTTTCCCACAGCTGACTCCATCCAAACAAAAACTCCTCAACAGAAACACTGCAACAACGCTGACCCCAGACTTCTCTGGCTTATACTTCTCTCATCTCCACCATATCCTCTGTCTATCTCCCTCTAACTTTCATATAATGACCATTTATTTGTATGAATGTTGTTAAAGTCAACAGCGTGTTACTAATTACGGCTCATCAGTGTTTCTTGTCTTTATAAAGAAAGGCCAGGAGATCAAACAATATGACAGTGGTGTGCAGCTGTAGATCAACAATGTTTGTTTATCGTTTCATTAGCACAATTAGCGCAGGTTTTTTCAACCCCGGTGTCATGGGTTTGATTTGTGAGATGTGACGTTGTGCTGTTTGACAAGTTATGCCAGGGTTATTTTTCTGCTTGACTGGATTATTTTCTGCTTTTCTTTTTTCTTTTTTGTTTTCTCTATATGGCAAAATGTATGGTTGTATGGATAAAAGTAAGCATAGTGAATGAGCGGTTCGCCCTTCTGTTTGGATTCCCATGTGCTTCTGTGGTTTCCCTGGGTACAAAAACATACATGTTTAGACAGATTGGAAACCAAAAATTGTGTTCCCTACATTTGTCTTAAGCTGGGGAGACACAGCAAGTCTTTCACAGTTATTAGTGATTTTGAAGAGTGAATCGGAGTAGACTTAAAGCATCCAGACATGGTTGAATGACTGTGACTGAGGTTGGATCGGGTCTAGTCCCCTCACACACAGATTTCTGTGCTGACTTGTGCAGACTTGTCAATGTCGTATGTGGTAAAAAAGTCTTTTAGTGTGTGCCTAACTTTACATGTGCAGGAGACACTGTGAGAGTTACGCTTGTAAGATAATAGAGGGATGACTGCTTGTCGTTGGTCTCATTGCCATGAATGTGGTGGCGGCTGCCTTTGTGAACAGGGTACTATTGGCTTTGCTAAATGGGAGACATGCTGAAACGCTGTTACGTGTCAGCTTTATTGAATGTGCAAGTGCCTCAGAATCAAAGAGCGAGGGTTTCTTTTAGACTTGCTACTTTGTAGCCCTGTTAGAAAAAAAATATACCAGAGAAATGTGTTGTAAAAGAGACAGAGCCTCTTCAGCCAGACAGTTGACTCAATCATCCATGATGTAATGCAGCCACAAGACGTGTATTTTGAGTTGGGCCTGCCTTCTATCTCTCTGTCTCCTCTGTCAGAAGAATATTACTCACAGACTGAGAGTAGTGAGACAGATGTGAGTAATTATGCAGAAAGCTGTCACACTTTCTATCCATCCTTCCTCATCCTCTTCGTCCTCCCTCTTTCCTCCGCCTCTCCCTCTCTCCCTTTATCACTCTCCTCCCTCTCTCTCTCTCTTTCTCTCTCTCTCTCTCTCTCTCGCTCCTCCACGCCGCCCACTAACCCCGTCTATCAGAGGCCCCGGCGCTTGCATATCCTCGCCGAGGCTCAAGTGGTCATTTTTCACAGCTCCGGCCGCGGCTCCTCGCTGTGAAATAGCTCACAGTGCGCTAACACGCGTTCCGAAACGCAATTAGCATAGCGATTAGCATAGCCTATTTCACATGTTAACCCGTCAAAATGCTCAGGTACCTCTCACAGGGCCCCCGACAGTCAGCTCTGACAATGCACCCAATAATGGAAGGGCACTTCCATCATGCACTCATTCCCCTCTGAGGTGGAAATAAAGCAAATGGAAAAGTGTCTCCATGTAAAAGAATTCTCTTTTCTTCCTCTTTTCTTTCCACTCACTCCCCAACCTCTCCTCCTCCTCCTCCCCCCTCCACCATGGCCTCGCGTCGTCTTCATCTCAGTAACAGTCCTTCCTTTTTCTTTTTTCCTTTTTTTTTTTTTCGTCCACAATATGTCCCAAAGGACCCATTCACTAAATGGAAAACCCCTCTCACTGATGGATTTACACAAACGTGCGCGTGGGGCACAAAGTGGCAATATAGTAATGTTATTTCGCCAACGTGGGCAGTGACCCCTCTAAAGAGGATCCCTACTGTGGCTGTGTACACATGACCTTAATAATTCACTCACACACACACACACACACACACTGACAGAGCCACACAAAGAAAAGGTCTAAATAATTTACAAAGAGAGAGAGAGACGTCCCCCAGCATGAATAAGGAAGCGAAGGCCCACTGGCCAATTGCGCCCCTTCCCTCTGACCGCGTACACAGTTTAATCAGCTCATAAATATTGCAACGTTTGCTTACTCGATCGTCTCGTCTCTGATTCTGTATTCGCTTTTATTTTAATTTAACCATCACTTAACAAGTCTACAAATTGTGGTGTTAAGAGACAGACGGCAGGAACTTCTTTTTTTTTTTTACCCATATACATGCATTTTGTATACACACAAACACATGCACTGGAGGCATGTGTGGAGGCATGTGTGTGTGTGCGTGAGATGCAGATGTTTAATTCAGCGTCTCTGTAATTAGATGCCATTAACCTCCACCGCGCGGCTCTTATCTTCTGATTTGTTTTATAGTTCAGACCGAACACTTGCTCTTTCCCGACCTGCCTCACCTTGTTATTGTGGCTTTAAAAACTCTTAACCAACTCTAACAAGTCCCTGTTTGGCTCTTCGCCTTCTATAATTCAATTGCACACTGCACCACACACTGCACACACACACACACACACACACACACACACACACACACTCTAGCATCAGGGGTGTTTGTGAATTTATTTTTATTCAACTGTAACTGAACTTATCCATTTTTTCAGTCCAGGCCGTTATTATTTCAGCTATTTTTCCCACAATAACCGTCAAGGCATTTATTTATCAATTTAGCCGAAATCGTTGTGATTTGTTCAGCAATTTATCAGACACGACTGCAATATGATTTAGCGATTTAATGATTCCTATTGGAGCACTGAAGTCGTGGGCAAGGGCACAGTGCGCTGCATTATAGCCGGCTTCTGTTTTCTTTTATTGCTGTGCAGCCATACAAATAATAACACCATTTATCCATTTAAAAGAGAAAAAACATCTATCACTATTGCACTTAATGAAGAGCAGCGTGGCGAGAGAGAACTTTAATAATCCCAACGTGTGCCGAGCAAACTTAACAACACCACAGATGGTTTAAATTAGATAAATGGAGTATAAATGGAAAAATGGACTCGGTTTGGACAAAGCAAGAGGAGGTTTCAACGGCTTTGTTAACTGGCCTTGCTATAAGCATTCAGTAAGCGAACTGAATTAGCCCGATGAAACTGGGTAAGTGGCTGTGAAGTAACTATGAGTGGAATGAACTCAAAACGCATCTGATTACAGACTTGGAGGGTTTGAATTCAGGTAAAATGATATTAAACATGACGTAGGTAAAGCCAACAATGATCCAATTACTGCTGCTGCTGATACTAACGGAATAATCGCACAAATTAATCAAATCAAACATAAATCAAATGCAATTCGACTAATAGCATTACTGAAACGCCTTCATTAAATATCCAGCCGAGGGTTCTTTAACTTGGAATCAATGTATTGATTCTTCTGCATATATAAAAGTTGGCTCTTTAATTAGATTGTACATTTCCCAAATTGGATCTTAATTCCAAACTATTACAATACACACAGGAGGCATTTTGCCCGAGTGCAACACAACACATAATAACGGTTTTGTTAAATTAGAAAGCAATTATAAGGGTGTGTAGGGGATGTAACCGCAGAGTCCTGCGGGGTGCAGGGAGTTGTTCGGGGGACATGTGAGGGAGGTCCTGCAACATAAAGTTCATTATATCATCAATCATTGACATAATGCCGCCTGTGTAGTGCAGGTTGTGTTGCTTCTATTGTCAGCAGTGGTTTCAGACTGTTCCACAACTTCCTGTCTGTTCTTTTAACAACTGATATGCAGATGAATTAAAGACAAATACATGAAATACATCTTCCTCACAGGACTGTTTTCAATTTTGTTTGTGTTTTTCACAGTCAGAGCAGAAGGGAAACTGTGCTTCCTTCTGAGATTTTCATCAATTTTCCCCATTCTTATGAAATATTATGTATTACTGTAGCTCTTTTTCTGCAGTGCTCCAGGTCAACAATGGGTAAAATCAGCAGGAGACGGTGAAAAGGCAGTGGTGCTGCACTACCTGGATGAATGAATGAGTCTTGAAACGTTTCTGACTCATATGCGTTTGTAGGGGGATCATGCTAGAAGCAGCATTGCTCCACATCATCATAATACAGGTATTCTAGAGTCAGAGCAACTGGATTTGTTTGCTGATTCTTGAGGATGTCAAAGAGGTTGCTACTCGCGCAGAACCTTTTGCTTTACCTAGTGAGGCATTCAGTTGAAATCTATTTGATGATAGATACCACCATCAATTTCATTCACTCATTAATTTCCTTTACCCACTAGTCATAGGGCAGTGGGAAGTCAGGACAGGCTGCCAATCCATCGCACATGCACCATGTACTCCTGCACTGGAGATACCAAATAATGGCACATATTTGTTATCTCCAATGGGCCTTAGTCTTTATGTATCTAGACTGTCGGGGGAAACTGTCGGGGGAAAAGCTGAACATCTTGAGATTCACTCATCCATTTCCAGAAAACTTTACCTTAAACCAGATTTGCATCTTTTTGGTGCGTAAAGCAGGTTTTTTGTCCCCTGTTATGTTCTGTCTGTACCTCTCTTAGCTGTGTTTGTTTTAGTTATTATCACAGTTACCAGTAGCATGGAGGAATGGTCAAGGAAGGACTCAAACATCATCAAAACTCTCATTTTGAAACAATCTTAGCAGGACTTTTAATCTGTCCTGCATTGTAACAGTGAAAACCTTAATTCTCGTGTCCCTCTTTCCCAGAGGGGGTGGTTTCTTCCCTTCCCCTGTTGTTTTCTCTATGGCCCTTGTCTTATTTTGTAGTAGCAATTAACTCGTTGATTAAACCAGTGATGCAAGGGCTGGGATGAAACACGATGGCCGTTTCGGGCAAAAAACAAGGCTCTGCGGAGGCAAAGCGAAAGAGCTGCTGAGGGATGTGCAGGAGGTGAAAAAAGCTCTGAAAAGAGACAGGAGCAGACGCTGCTGTGAGAGGTGAAGAGACGGGGGAGGAAGGGGAGAAAGAAAGCAAAATAAGCGTAAAGCGCTGAGCACGGGGTGTTGCATGTTGGCGGGTATCAGGGGGAGTATTTGGTGGCCGGGAGCCAGTATGAGTGAGATGAGGGGAGGCGAGCCTGCAGAGCCAATAAATTACGGGCCTTCAAGCCCCACTTTACATTAATGGAATGTGCAGCGCTGTTCTCTCCAGTCGGCCGCTGAGATTAAAGAGTAGGGAAATGGCTGTGGACAGACTCTCCCCGGCCTGTGCTCTCCATGTGATACGGGTCTTCTGAAACCCACCGAGGGGCCCCGTGGTGCAGCCGCCCGCCAAAAAAAAAAGCACCGGCTGTGCAGGTCCAGACAGAGCAATTTAGTCACAAAGCAAGGTGTCTTTGTGGCTGAGTCTAAGAAAGTGTTTTTTTTTGGTTTTTCTTTTAAAGCTTCGGGAGTAATGACATAAAATCCTCACACGGGTTGTTTACGTGCAATACTGAATGAGAGATACAGTGTGGTACTCTGTAGATCTCTTTCAGATTATGTGGTATAAAGTGTGTGTGTGTGTGTGTGCGTGTATGAGAGACGGGCAGAAGCACATCCACCTTAAACCCTGCTCTCTTTCACAGCCCCAAAACCTATTAGCCCCTCGATTCATCTCGCAATTGAGCCGTGCCACCGCCCGGTGTCTGCTCGCCCCTCTCCTGGTGTTTTTCAGACTTGTTTGATGGAATCAGATGCATCTTCTAGGAAGATTCAATTAAAACGCCGTTGCCTTTCTTAACTACTCCTCGTCGCGTGCGTGTCTCCTGCCAGTCTTTTAAAGTGATTACACACAATTATTTCAATTAGACGTCAGGAAGTAGTGCCATCATCATCAGACAGTAATCAGGTTGTGGCGGAGCGGTGGGAGACAGAAAGCGACAGCTACGCTCATTCTCTTTCATTAGAGATGGAGGAGAACACTGCTGAATGTTCTCACTTCTGTCTTTCTCTAATTTTGCTCCTTTCCTCCCAATTTTTTACAATGTGGAGCACTTTTAGACACACCGAAAAATACACTTTTGAACCCCCCCCCCCCGCAAGCTGCTCTCATCTGCGCTAATGAATGAGAGCCATTACTGGATCTCTTTCTGAGAGGTGGCTGAAGATGAGGGATTGAGCGAGGCACAAAAGGAGGAGCAGACCTCCTGTAGTCTCCTGGACAGAGTGAAATAGAGTGAGAAAATAAGGGGAGATTATACAGTACAAGCTGCCTTCTGGCTACACTTTATAGTTGGGAGTCGGTGCAATAATTAATGAGTGAGCCTCTGACATTTTTGCTTGAGAAATCGTTATTCCAAGTGATACAAATGTAAAGTGTTGCAGACACAGACAGTGTCACAGGATGATTCTCCTCCTCGTTCTATGTAAACGCTCTTTAAACTAGTGGTTAGTTTTGTTGCTGTTCTTTGCTGTAGCTTTGTCAGTTTACTTTAGCCAAATCAAAATGATCATTAACTGATTGATTTATCAGCCATCATACCAACTTTGCACAATGTCATGCACACACAAAAACACCCTCATACCTAGAGAAAATTAGTCTCCATTTGACCTAAACTATCATGCTTTTGGACTGTGTATGGAAACCAGAGTATCCAGAGAAAACCCATACATTCATACTATACGTACATACATACAAACATATACAAACTTCATAGTTCCTAGCTCTGAGGCAACAGTGGCGTCCACCAACCACCATGTCGCCCCAAAGGTCACGATAAAGTTCTTAAATACTTTGTTTTTATCGATGCCTCAAAGATATTCTGTTATAATAGAGAACATGCAAACTCAAACCATCCATCCACCCTGTGTCCTTTAGCCAAAGCCAATAATCATAATTGTCACCATAATCATAACAATTACCATTTCAGATAGATCTATGGAGGTAGGAACTCAGAGCGAATGATTACTAATGCAGATTTGCACAGAGCGTACGGGTCGATGTTCAGGTCATGTCTCAGAAGATCATCGATCATATCTTCATATTTCACAAACAGTGGCTTCATGCTATCTCCGATGAACTTTCAGACAGAAGTGACAAAAGTTCAGTTCAGTGATTGTTGAACTAAATCTCTGAAATTGTTGATGCAAGTTGCTCTGATTCTCTTTGCAGCACAGGGAATGGAACTGGTACTTTGCAACAAAAAAAATACTCTACAGAAATAAAATTAAAAAGGAATTTGGAGAAGTTCCTCTTGTTTCATAGAGTCTGGTCTTGTCTTTAGCCTCTAACAATTGAGCTTGTTGATGAGTCCTTGGTTGTGTTGAGGACATTTGTCATCGTCTTGTCAGTAGTGACGATCTCTATTTGTTGACGAGACAAACAACACAGAAGAGCATCCTTTAATGAAATTACCGTGACTTTCAAGAAGGTTTTCCTGCTTTATTTTTTTCACCTGCTCTCTCTCTAGAAGTTCTAAGACAACAGTTATAAGACGAGGAAATGAGGTCAGGAGGAACAGACGCTCAATCAAAAGCCGTACGTGGGCTCTGTTCTTGGATGCTGATCGGCAGGAGTTCACCAGTCTGACTGTGGTGGGACTACAAGGGGTCTGTGTTTCCTGCTGCAGCTCCTGCATGCTGTCCTTGAGGAGCAGAGTATGCTATAGGAGCTCCCCCGGGACTGAGCTATGGTAACAGAGCCAGTGTGGGAGCTGCCGGGGCTCTGTGTTGTGATAACAGAGGCTTTGCAGGAGGAGACACACGCAGCATAATGAACAACTCATCGCCCACTGCAGCACACACACACACACACATTTACACATCTGCAAACTCAAGACACACACACACACGCATAAAGCGCTCACATAAAGCATACATCCCTCTATAATCCCATCTTTCGCCACTGTTGTAATATTTTCACACACCATAATCAACATGCATGCACACATGAGAAGCACACACACACACACACACACAGAGTTGAGAGGCAGCCCAGCCCTCTGCAGCACATGCTTGGTTGCGTAGCCGAGGCCACGCCGACTGCATGTCTTACAGCGGCATCAGTATGCTGCGAGCATGGCCCTGTGTCTACACCGCTCTACTCTCCCTCGCTTTGTCCACCTCTTCTTCACGCCTCCCTCTCAGCCCTCTGTCTTCCCTCCATCGCTCTCTCCGTACTTTGGCCGGGCTGCGCTCCTCCTCCGCTCCAGATTTCTCCCTCTTTCCGCGTAAAAGCCCGAGACAGATTTGGAACAGTTATTACAACGGAGTTGGGGTTGAGGGGGCTGTTTGTGTATTCACCTCTTGGCCGTTGTGCTTTTCAGCATTTTTTTTATCTTATCTTTTGAATTGTGAGTGTTTTCCTGTACTCCCTCATATTTCACTCTACAGTCTCTTCAGTTCATTTCTGCCACTTCTTCTTTGCATCCCCGCCGGCTCTGCTCTTGAATTGGGTTGTGCCAGGCTAATTATACCATTAGCATCCGGCCATATTGGCTAATATTGTCTTCTGCTTCTTCCCTCAGTTGTATCATAACCAGTGGATGCGCCCATTAATTGCTCTGCTGATGGCTGTCATCACGCACACCCTTCTATGTCCGACACAGAGGGGTAGTGTGTGCATGCGTGTGTGTGTGTGTGTACGTGTGTGTGTTTGTGTGTGTCTGTGTCCCAGCGGGTGTCTGATGGGAGGGTGCTCAAGTGTGGAGGACTCATCATGGGTTATTAGGGGCATGCAGGGGGGCCATCAAGCGTGAGAGATAGAGAGATAAAGGCAACAGAAAGATGAAGAAAGAGAATGAACAGTGGTTCGGAGAAAATCATTCCTAAAGCAAAGCAGGGCTGGTCCCATTGAAAGAGTCTCATTGAGTTTCCTCTGCTCTCTTCCTGCCCATCGATATTTTTTTAAAAGCAGTTTTGGATTCACTTTTGTTGCCCTGTGGGATTTATTTCCACACACTGAGAGATTTTGGAGGTGATGATCCCCAATGAATCAGCAGATTCAGGCTACGTTCACACTACAGGCAAAAACAGTGCACATCATCACGTGTGACACACACTTTCATACATGGTCCTATCTGATGTCTTTCAGAGCAACTTCAGTCAGTCAGTAGGATCAGGTCACATTTCTTCCGACTTTTATGTCACATATCTTGGCTTCGACTTCATGTCCACGCACAGCTCAGTCCAGAGATAGAGAGACAAAGTAGTGGAGGTTAGCCAGAAGCAGGGAAAGATTGTTTCCAGAGGTTATTTATCGACAATCTGACGATCTGGAAACATGATCACGTCACATCAGAATGGATTTGAAATTTCCCCATTGTGGGACATATAAAGGCATGTTCTATTTCATTCCATTCTATATTTGAAAAGAAGATAAGCTCGATTGAAACCTGGCAAAGAAGCTACACCCACACTGCAGGCAAACTTGGCCCAAATCCGACTTTCTTGCCCACATGACCCACTTCTAGTTTTCTTTTTGGAAAATCTGTTTTGTTTTTTTTTTCAAATCCAACCCAATTTTTTCATATGTGGTCCTTAAGTAAATACACATCCAATGTTTTTCACAGCAAGCCTTTTATGTCATAGGCTGTGGCTCCAACACCACTCCACACATGCCTCAATACAGACGTAGCAGGCACCGCTCCACAATGTGCGCTCTTTTTTATCTGAATCTTCCTTTTCCCTTTATCCCTTGATCATAATTTTGTTGGCTCAGATTGCACAACAACCTCAAAATCGATCAAAACACAGTGCACATGGAGCATCCATACTCACCTCTGAAAACACATTGTGATGATACTGGAGTCTGATCGCTGCCACCTTCACATTATAATGTGAACAACCATGCAAAAGAATTGGATATCAGCAAAAAACAAATCGGATTTAAGCATTAAGACCTGCAGTCTGAGCTTCTAGTCTCAGTGGGGGTCATAGATTTTAAGATGCAGTCCTACTCTGTTGGGGAGGGGGGGGGTTCTAACCAGACTTCATCACTCTGTAACAGAATCGTTCACACCACGGGGCGACTGCAGCTCAGAGGCAACACAGTCGCCCACAAATTGGAAGGTCAGTGGTTAAATCCCAGCCCCCTGCAGCCTACATGCTGAAGTGTCCTTGGGCATGTTACCGGACCCTAGACTATGTGCAAATGTAAGTAGTTAAAGCCACTGGTGGAACAGACAGACCCTGCAGGGAAGCTTCTTCCACCATTAGAGTATAAATGGGAGAGATTGGCTGAATGTGACTTGTGTTAAGGAGACTACAAAGGTGCTGTATTACAAAACCAGTCCGTTTGGGAGTGAGTGGAGTCTGCACTGAAAAACATACCTCATTGCCACTGTTGTAGTTGGAAGTTTGTAAGCCCTCAGGGGCCCCCTCAGGCCTGGGGCTCCAAGCAGTTGCCTATTGAATAGAGGCACCTCTGTCCTTGTCTCATTAAGGCCCATATCCTTTAAAACTCCTCATCCTTACTGTGTGTCTATGAGGGTTTCTGTTGTAAAACAGCTCTACTATGACTGCACCAGGGTTGTGCTCTCATCCCAGACCAAATGAAACTGTTTTTCACCGGCTCAGCTCGTATTTTGTAGTTTGGCATTGAGAAAAAAAAAATGGCGAAGCGCGCCTTCAAATCAGCCTGTGTCTAAGGAGCCTTTGTCGGGGTGATATCGTGTGGCATTTGGTGACAAGGCAGGTCACTGCACTCTGACACGCGCATGCATAATACACACGGGCTGGCGCTGGTTTCTCATTGGCCCCTGTTAATTTCCTGCGACGCAGCCACACGGCACATGAAAACAGATAGGGGTAAAGCAGAGGAATCTAGACAGCCTTGTACGCCATGATTAATTCATCTTCATATTCCGCTTCCCTCGAATGAATGTGCAGTTAATATTTAATATTCCTACGCTTTTTCACATGCTTGCAACATGATAATGAGAGGGACACATGCAGTAGTGGGTGTTTGGGAGGTGAGAGAGAGAGACGTGTGTGTGTGAAAGACAGCGGGTGAAATCGCACGTTTTGCAAATTGCGTTGTAACCAGGGTTTGTGCGTACGGCCGATGCTAATGTGACACTTAAGTAATTGGAATTGAAAACAAAGTGGTATTGAAAGAGACAATTAAACGGAGACAACAGAGCGATGACTGGAGACAAGAGAGGATGAGGAGGAGGAGAGGAGGCAATCACCGCATCGCTATATGTAGTTCAGTGTCTCAGTAGCTGACACAGTTTATTGCTGTGCATGTAAGCAGCAGAGGAATGAACACAGAGAGCACCTCCAGCATCATTTTCATGCTCTACAAGAGGAGAAATGTGTTTTTTCTGTATGCAATGTTGTTGGCGGTGCATGCACCACAAGACTCTGTCCAGTAGAAACAAGGAATAAAAGGAGAGAAAGAGGGAGAGGGAGCAGACACAGATTTCATATGGTGTGATAATGAACCCCAGAAATGTCATTATTGTTCATTATTGGAGCCTTTAATAATCTTGCTGTGAGGTCATGGTGGATTAAGGGCGTGTGTTACAAGATGCATGAAGAATCCAAGATGTGATATGCATAAACAGTGGAGATCTATATGTTGCAAGAAAGAAAACCATGGTTCTATCCGTTTTGAGGCGTAATCCTTGGTGAAAGCACCTTAGGGAATCTTCCATAACATCTCATGTCACATGAGGGTCAAACCAAGTCATACTGAGACTCCAGCATGTCTCAGCGGTGAGAGACTGTCTACATCCTTGAGGCAGAAGATACACAGGTCTCTGTCTAGCAGAGTAAACAGGTGGTATTCTGACAGTATTGTTATGGTATTCTGATTCAGGGACATGTTTGCATGAGCACTGTATACATAACTGTATTCAGAGGTTGCATAATGTTGACCCTGTGGAAAAACACAGCCCCTGGCTCAGTGTGCAGCAAGACAGCCTTGGCAGAACTGAGGGACGAATCACTACACAGTACGTGTTGGTTATTCCTTCAAGGCCAAGTACTAATAAACCCTTTCCTTATAAGACATCTAAGACTTCAGTTTACTAACTCTAAAAGCTTCTCAGCAGTGACAGCACCACTGCTCCGTTTTTTTTTCTTTTTTCGAAAGCTTAAATGCAGTGACCAAATTCCTCATACAGTAGATATAATATCTTCCAGGAAATAAAAGCTGAAAAGCCATGTCTAAAAGAAAAAAAAGGATTAAGGGTTTAAAAAGAAGCTGGTCGGCTCAACTTCAACTTCCTTTGGGTGTCGAGGCTGAAAATAAAGAAACCCTGGACACTTCAACCTCAACCTCCAGATCATCACCACTCAGTGCTCACTGACGAAGACGCAGTGTCTCTGGACATGTAAGCAGTCATTCATTCATTCCTTAATTTTCATCCCAAACGATCAAAGGGCAAAACATAGCTAACGCACCTTGTAGCCAGTCCTCACACAGCATTCACTCTCATATCTCAGGGAAATCGAGAGATATCAGAGTCCCCTTTAGAATAGAACATAGAATAGAGTAGAATAGAATCTATCTATCAACAGGCAAATTTCAAGAAATTTCACAGCAGTCAAATGGACAGTACAAGTAGTTGATTAAAAAATATATATAAATACAGTGCAAAAACCTCATCTATTGGTCCCTTCATATAAAGTGTCATATAAAAATAAATTAAATAAATAAAAAATGTTGTGAACAGACACACTAAACAAAGTTGAATCGAATAAAAAAATCTAAACAATGACGAAAAAAAAATCAACAAATAACTACAGTACATGAATGAATTAGCCACTAATAGGATGAGAAACAGTGTCATATGCCTGCTTGCCTTGGCTGTTTGTATATGAGTTGCTGACCATACAAAACTAAACCGAACTGTTGTTGTCATATGAAGTAGGAGCTCCACGACTGATGGAGAAGTTAATTAGGGAGCAGGCCCGTCATCTCCACCTTCCGACCCATTTCCTCCCCTGCGATCAGCCACCTCAACATCTGCCCCTGTCTGTCATTCCCAGTGCCACCACCGCTAATGAGCTTCTACGTTATGTCTGCAGCTGTACCCTCTCCTCCATACAGTACAGTGCCTTTCTCTTTTCTTTTTTTCTTTCCTCCTGCTTTTTGCCTCCATCAGAAAGGGAGACGGCAGCTCGCTCCCACCATGTCTCCAATTAGATGGCCCTCTATTCATCCCTCTGTCATTTCTCCTCCTCCCTCAATCCTCTTGTTTCTCCCGTCTGTCGGTGTTGGGGGCTGGTTGTAAAACAGGCTGTCTTATCCAAATGGAGACGAGCCCTGCGGTCACCGCAGTTTTGTTACTGAGGCAGAGTCACATTAGCCTCTTTAGTCTGCCTGTGTGCGTGCATGTGTGTGGCCCCTGAGCGTGTGTGTGCGCGTGCGTGTGTGTGTGTGTGTGTGTGTGTGTGTGTGCACCTGTATGTGTGTGTTTTGAGGCTGTGTGTGACATTAGCCTAGCAGTCACAGGTAATGATCTCATCTCTCCACTGGTGACTAGAGGCATACAAAGAGAATTACACGCACACACACACTCAGACACACTCTCACACACACAGACACATGCATACATCCAGACACACACACACAGTGGGAAAGATGGGGAGCAGAGATTGGTATTGTAATGGTACTCTAATGGGCTACCTGACAAGTGCTTTTTCTTAATGCTATGTCTCTCCCCCTCCCCTTTTTCTCCTTCCTGCAGATTTTCCTTCTTTGAGGAGCAGTGATATGGACACCAGGTGTGGTGACGTCCAGGTATGTGTTGAAACCCTCACACCTCAGTGTGTGTGTGTCTGTGTGTGTGTGTCTATGTCAAACTGTCTGCGAAGCTGCTGCCCCGTGTTCACATCATAGCTCGCTATTTGCTTTCCCAGCTTTCATTTCTGCTCGGGAGCTGTCTGCTAAAATCTATGGCTGTGTCTACAGAAATATCTACAGTATGAACTACACGTGCTGTCATTTTGCAGAAAGGTAAAATGTGAAAACCAGTGTAGAAAGAAGATGATGAGGTTGTAAAGGATGAGAGGCAGGTGATGTCCTGTAGGGAACGATGAAGGGCAGATTTTAAGTGCACTGTGTAGGATTTATGAGACCCTGTTGGTGGAGAGGCAATATAATTGTAATTACATTGTGTTTTCATTGGTGTATAAACACTTGAAAGTAAGATTTATTGGTTTTGCTTGGAAGTGAAGACTTTGGAGGACTTAATGTACAACTACAAAACTCTGATACTATAACTTCTTTTCCACCAAAGTGCTGGTTCCATGTTGGTGCTAGTGCTGATTTTGAAGCAGGTTCGACTTGTGAACCAGTCGAGAACCAGTTGTTTTTCCACTGTTCGGGAGCCAAGTCCTTATGTGATTGTATACTTCGGTTAACTCTGCGCTCGTCTGTCTCTGAGGACCAAGTCCAGGATATCAAAATGTGCTTTTCTCAGCTGTCCTGTTGGCCCCATTAGCTCCTGTAATATGTCTGTGGCATATTCACTTTTTTGTGGATACCAGTAACCCTGCCCCCAGCCTCTCTGATCACCGGTTCTTACTCTTTGCCCAGAAAAGAAGTACTGTAATGATACTCTGGAACCTGGAGTTTTTCAGGGCCACCATCAGTTCTTTGGCAGAACCTAATTAGGCACTAGCCTGGAACCAGCACTGGAACTGCATCAGTGAAGAAGGGGAATTGGTGTCTTTATCTTAATTGTCTCTTGCTAAAGGAAATGGTGAGAAGGTGGATTCTACTTAAATAAGAGCAGAGCAAATGGTGACAGAGCAACTAGTATAAATCAGGATGGAAACTGAGACAGAATGCACAGCAGTGCTCTGAACATGTTGCATTAATCACACAAAAACCAGAGTCAGTGCACAGCAAGACAAAGCCAAAACAAACCCGGGCGCTACGAACAAGTCTGCTGCTTTAAACAGGTTCAAAATCAATGGGGAAAAAATGCTTCAGAAGCTTTTTTTTTTTTCAACCAGCTTTTTTTGAATACCATCTTTACAGTGTCGGAATAAACCAGATCTCCAGCATTTTGATTTGTTGTGCTGAGATGACACAACAGATAGTATTGGAGTGTATCCTAGATTCTACATGGGAAAGGTTTCCAATTAGATGAACCAAAGATACTGTTAGATTCAACATCCTGCAGCCCATCCACCTGCTGTCAGATCAGGGTTTTTTTTTTACCCTTGAGCAGCCTCTCCACCCCACAGACACCCCATAGACACACTATGATGCTCTTATATTCCTGCCTCTCTATTTTTCTATTTATACCCACTGAGATGAGCAATGAGCCCCAGGCAGTCCTCACTCACTAACCCCAACACACGTAGACTCAGAAACACACTCTGGCTCTCTAAAAAACACACACGCCCAGCGCTGTGAGTTAAGGCTAAGGTGGAGGTTTGGGGAAGGGGGCAGGGGGGCTTTCATCAACACTGTGTCTGACCGTATGAACTAATGTAATGCATTTAGCTGCATTGTCAAGCCTCAGAGAGCACACTGGACTGAAGGACTGGAGCTCCCGCTGTGTCCTTGCTTTCAGTCTTGGGTTTGGGCGTTCTGCTGCTTGGCCCGAAAGGGAAAATCCACCCTACAAAAAAAACAAAAACAAAAAACTATGGTATCTATTTCTCAAGTCTTGGTTTGTGAGCATGGAAATGTGATAAACAACAGAGTCAAGAGTGTTTTGCCTGAGTCATCAGGACACACATCCCCAAGCAGCACTGTGACAGTAATTGGGGTGATTTTATCGGGCTGTGAGGTTTTCAGGCGGCGGCTGCTATCAAAGCAATTAAATTATGCATTTTTGGGAATGTAGAAGTTTAAGTAGGAATTATGCGAACATACGAAGTCTTGGAAGCGATGATAAGATGTCTGTTTTAAGATTGTATTCTCTTTGACCTCTCATTACCTCTGGCATCCCCAAAAAAAAGAAAACAACAAACACACAATTTGCATTATCATATCAATGTGCTTTGGGAGTGTGCGTGAACTCTTCCAAAGGTGAGTTACTCAAAATAAAACCGTACAGCCGTACGACACCCAAATATAGAGGCTGACACACACATGCACAGAGGGAGCACAGCAGCGCTGGGGTAACACTGAACTGTAACTGAACCAGTTAAAAATGAATGAAGACAACATCGATGAGAAACAGCCGTCCTGCATTATTTACAATATTGAGAATACACTCAAACCATGTCAGCTTGACTTATTCCACCCCCTCTGCCCTCCTTTTTTTTTGTTGCCCTCCCCTCCTCCCAGTGCCACCACCACCCTCTTCTCACCCCGGTGATTCACAGAGTTTAGCAGAGGGGTTGAACTCGGTCAGAATCAGAGCGCTTCAGTCCGGTGAAGCACAGGGTATCTCTGGAGGAACATGGCGCGCTGCAGATCCTCTTATGAACATCGATGTAAGATTCCTTTTGCATATGATTTATATACGTTTGATGTTCCTCTCCATAGGTATGTGTAGGTGTGTGTGTGTGCACTGCAGTAAGGATCTGTCTCTGGGAGAGTGGGGGTTGTGGTCTTTCCGATGAGTTTAATCTTTTAAAGGATGTTAGCTGTTTGAAGAAGTAGTGTGGAAGCAAGTCCTGTCCTCCAGGAGTCCGGAAGTGTGACTTCCTCACATGTATGAACTGAGAGGTTGCACAGGATTCTGCAGTGGAGCGGGATGGATAAACGCCTCTCACCGAGGTGCAGAGTCTCAGCTCTTTGCGTGTTGCATAATTGATCCTCTTTGTAGGTTTTTGTTGTTGAATGTTTCAGAGCGGCCGTGTTTTCTCCTGACGCGCTGTCTTCTCATATTACAAAATACCGGAGTGGAAGATTATCGCTGAATCTGTGCACTGAAAAGTTTTTCCGTATGCACATCCATCCATGAACACGCACCATTCCCTCCCACACTGACAGCTAGAAGCAATTTAGAGTCGACAGTCGACCTAACCAGGCGTGTTTCTGGACCGTGGGAGGAAAGGAGAGAGCCACCAAGAACACCTACAAATATACATCCAAAACAAAACAGTATAAGTATAAATCCAGGTATTGACCCAAAATACACAGTTCAGCAAACACCGTTGACATTTTGAAACTTTTACCCTGATGTATTTACCCTTATATCTAACAGCTTTGTGGGCAGAGCTTTCCAGAACATTCTGAGGAATGTGTGACTCTGGTCCATGAGGGAACGGTGTTCCAGGTTTGGTCAGGGCAGCACTGTGTTTCAGAACAGAGCGCCGCCGAGGCTACTGAATCAGCAGGGAAACGCGTATCTTAATTGATCTTGCGGCATCAAGTGGGCCGCCCATTTCGCCCCTGGGAGAGAATTTGTCCTTGTTCTTCTTGAAAGAACTTTGGTTCTCCGCAAGGATCGAGCAGCGGCCTTTTAGAAAGTCCTCGCAGTAGATCCTCCATTCAAAGGTCGCCAGTAGGACACCAGCGGAAGATAATGCAAAGTCATCCTGGAAAAGTTTGAAGATAAAAAGAACAGATGTTCTTGTGTTTGCGTCATCTTTCATCACTTTGCAAATGAGTGATGTTTGAGTCACATGCTCTGTCCAAGTCATGATTTATTCACCGTGTTTGAGTTCATTTCCAATTCAACTTTTCCAATTCAGCCTCGTTGTAAAGTTCTGGTGTTTCCACAGCGTGCAGATTGAAGCTGTGCACACTCTCCAGTATGCTCTATTACAGCGAGATTTAAAAATGAAAGTTCTTGGAAATGATGAGTATCCATCAACTCCATGGAGCCACTGAGTCACTGAGTCTGTAGTCTGACCAGAGGAATTCAATCATGTAGAGGTTTGTCGATATATTTTGCAGGGATCGCAAGTCTACTCAAAAACTTTGTGTTCTGTGTCTTTACAGTGTGTGTGTGGTTGGTAAAAAGGACAGGATGGGCACAAAAAAAATCACTAAATATGACTTTCCTTCTTAATTCAAATCATTTGATTTAATTCCTACTGAGGCAATACTTACTTTAGCAACAATAAATGTTTAATTATTGAGTCATTAACCACTGCCTGTGCTGCTGAATCAGGCTGCAGATTATTCCCCCGCACCGCACGCTTCCTCTCCTCTCGCAGCTGCAACAGAAACTGCAAAAAAAAACTACAAAATTAACAAATGAATTAATCGATGAGTGAAGCAAAGCTGCAGCGTTAACAATGGCAAGCAAATCAAGAGAATAAATTAGAGCTTCATTGACATTTTTTTTGTTTATTTAAAAGAAAAAAAGACTCAACAGTTGCTGATGTTTAGTCACTAATGTTATCACCGCTGCCTCCTGTCACCTCCGCTAACGACCCTGCTAATGCAGTAAGGGAGTGTGTTCATTTCTTTCCCCCTCCTAATAAGCTCATTTAATTGCTTCTCAGACGCAGATTATGCTCCTATTATGATACATGTGCACAAATACTTAAGGATTACTTTGGATTCACGTATTTATGTGGCTGTTTTGTGTCATTTTTTTAATAACAATTATCATGCAGCTTGCAAGACTGTCTCCCATCCTAGTATGTGTCTGAGGCCCTGGAATGGGCATCAATACATCATCACAAACTAAGGAAAAACTTTGTTTTTGAGGAGACTGTGGTACTGTGGTAACAGGAGTGATCCAGTTGTTTTTTTCTTTTTTTAGAGGTGTCAGGCCTGATAGAGTTCAGTGAGTTCAGACTGGCAGCAGATCTCACAGCGGCGCTCACACAGACATGGGATTACATACCCTTTACTTCCCATGTGAGCTAAGGGGAAGCTATGTGATGTGTGTGTGTGTGTGTGTGTGTGAGAGATCCACTGTCTGCATATGCATGAAACCTGTTAATGAAATATGATGAAATCGGATGGATCCTCCCAGAGGCAAAAGCCCTCAAAGTTACACATCCTGATGAAAGCATAAACATGTGTGACATTTCAACAGAGAATCTTTGTATCAAACCCCCCAAGGGGTTAAAGTAAGCATACGCGCACACACACACACACACACACACACCACCACCTCCCTCTCCCCTCTATCTTAACCATGTACACACAAGTCAACCTGTCACCTAGATTTAAGTTGCGATCGTCCTCAGGAGTCTCTGCCTTTGTGTCTCTTCCCTGCGTTATTTACATGCGAGAAAGCAATAAGAGCGTCCTGTCACGCTGTCAAACCTCGGCTGCAAACTGCTCCAAACGTCTGCGTGCACACACACGCACAGTTTTTCACATTCAATATATTTCCCCTCTCGCGAACCATCTCGTCTCATCTCAACATGCTCTTTTTACCCGCTTCGGATCTGTCAGGCACTTGATATCCTGATACATCTGAGTTATTGAAGAGTGGCTCGCTTTGATAGCTGCAGTTATGCTGTGATATTTCGTCTCCGGGAGGGAGGGGGTCCGGCCTCGTGGCTCCGTTCCATCTGCTTCTCTCTCTCTCTCTCTCTCTCTCTCTCTCTCTCTCTCTCTCTCTCTCTCTCTCATTCATTCACTCTCGACACCCCGCAGTCTGAAGCTAAATAAGCAGTATGGGGGGGACGGCACTCTAGGTGAGACAGGTCGCTGTGTACTTGTTTGTGCACTCGGGTCAAAGCTAATCTCATTTCTGTCTAGATGTGCTTCTCAAATTCACCTCCAGACGTATTGACGCCTCTTCAGAGGAGACATTTCGTTCACAGACGTCAACCCATGTCTGATTACAATGTCATATGCTGCAGTTTTCAGCTGCCTTCGAGTGATGTAGAGAGCGAAGACATGCGGAGCAGAGCTCTTAATGAGCACCAGCAGCCGACTTTCCTCCGGTATAATGTCTTCATTAGAGGAGGCAGTGGAGAAGATGTCCTGTCCACGCATCTATTTCTCAACATCTCTGAGAACGAGCTTAATTCTTCCTTTCGGTCGAGGTGTGCTCAGAAGCATTTTTCACCAGTTGTATGGCTCTATTGTTTGCTGCAGCTCCTGCAGGCTGTTGGATGTGATGCTGCATCATTTTGTTGAATTACACATGCAAAACGTGTTTAAGCCTAAGCTACTTGATTTACATTTACATGGTTGCAACATATGGACTTAATGCACAGGCTGCCTGTTTGTTTACTACCGTCTCTTCATGCTTTGTACCTTTTGCGCTGCACCTTTATGAAGGTTTGAGCTCCACCTTCCAAATCAAACCACGCTGTTTTCTGTCAGCGAGTCCTATTCAGAGATGCCCTCGTCTTCGTTAACACACTTAAACACATATTTGAAGATGATTGTTTGGGTTGTTACATGATAGCCTGAGGTGTTAGGCATGCCTACTGTATGTCGGCTGATGGGTGTCTATCACTGCACTGTACCGGTGCAGCAGCACCGAGCCGTGCTCAGGCAATTAGAGAGCTGCCTTTGTTGCCTTTAACGAGTTTGACCCATTTTGCTGATAATACAAATGTGTTTCTATTCTGTCTCCTTTCCTTTCCCTCTGTCTTCCCCCTCTCTCTTTTTCTCTGCACATGTGTGTATTAAAGGAATCCTAATCCTGTGAACAGCAGGAGGAAGCTGTATGTTCAGCTGGATATTCCCATGCGCCACACTAAAGATCTCAGTTCATGTGTGTGTGTGTGTGCACGAATGGAAAGGGCTACATGTTGATGTGTGTGTTTATGCGATTACATCTACCAACGTGTGTTTGAATGCTACGTGTGTGTGTGTGTTTGACATGGGAGTTGGAGAAAGGAGGAAAAAGCGAGAGCGAGCTGCTGGTTTGACCACATGAGCATCCCAGACTTATCTGCTCAGCCGACCCGAGACAGACAGACGGAGAGTGTGAGAGCGAGATGAGGAGGGTGAGCGAGGGAGGCAGATACTGAGGGAGGGAGATACGGCAAAGGAGGGCAGAGATACTGAAGTGTGGGAGGGAGATAGACGGCAGGGCTGCGTGCAGATACAGAAGGTGAACTACAGTAGGAAAACAGAGCGAGGAAGGAAAGGAGGAAGGAAGGGAGGGGAGCAAGATGAGGGGGAGAACAGTTCATGGAGGAAAATGAGGCTGATGGGATGCAGAAATAGGGGTTTAACTTAAGGGCTTGATGCAGAGAAATATGTTAAATAGGTCCCTAACAACTTTTGCAGAAGATGCTAACATTTAGGCTTGTTACCAGTAGTTTAGCTGGAACTTATTAATGACCACAACGTTGTCTGCCGCCATTGAGAAAATGTCCCGAATAACCTGTCTGAGCATCAGATGCACGAGTTCTACGGTTTGTCAGACAACAAAACACTTTGGGGTGACTGTAGGTGAAAGATTTTAACCAGAAATGGAAATGTTATCACAGTGGCATATCGTTTCTGCTCAAGGACGAGCAGATAATAAGAATCAGAATGTGCATTTTGAGGTCTCGGCTTGTTTTATGCCAATGTGACTTATTCAGCCAATAACATTGTTACAAGCAAAGATAATGGTATCTCCTCTTTTGCACCAAACCTGCCCCGGTGTTGGTTCTGTGCAGATGCGAGTGTTGACTATGGAGCCAGTTCAACTTTGGACCAGTTGAGAACCAATTGCTCCACTGTCAAGGGTCATGTGATTACATCACTGTATCTGTCAAATGGTATTTGACCATTTTGACCACTTTTTGGTCCCTATAGTAAGGTTATTTTAGCTGCTGTTTCATCATGCCTGTGGCTTTTGTTGGTCTCATAAAACCTGCCTCCAGCCTCTAAAAGCAGCTAGTTCCCACTGCTGGCACAGCAGAGAAGTGGTGCTACAACTAGGGCTGGAAAACTGAAAAAGGGGTATCTGTTTGTCTTCTATGTCTTTGACATACAGTGTACTGCATTTGTTCATTTTCAAGATGGACAGTGACTGATTAAGTGACTTGTATCACATAAATTTTTCAATATCTTCTGTATCTGCCTTCACTCTTTGTGCACTGGACTCTTGTGACACTGTTATGGCCCAAAGCTAGAAAGATAATTGATGGATGGATATTATCACCTCTGATTAATCTGGAGTTTCCCAGCCCTGTTTGAACATCGCAGAAGAGCTTTGGTGTGAGGACTGCTGAGTGTCGTCCACTTTTCTCTCAGATCAGAGGAGTCGTGTCTCTGCCAAGGCCTCCAAACCCCCGACCACGGCTCACGTCTGTAGAGGCGGGTGATCTGAGGCAAGAAAGTGGGAGGATGAGGAGAAGGAGGAAGAGGAGGAGGAGGTGTGGATTTAAGTGGGCAAGTTGCACAAGGCTGAAGGCTTAATGTGGAGTGAAGAAAAGGCATGAAGCAGCAAAACGCTGCGATTGACTCAGCGCTGCCGCCTGTATCCACATGTTCTTTTGTCACTTTGAAGCCCATCGATCGATAAACAGTGATAAAGAAGCTACTTTGAGTTCCTCAAACTTGCAGTGTGTGTGCTCCCACATGCAAGGTGAGAAGGTCAGACGCCCTCCAGGCTTTGCCAAGTCCATGACTCACTCACTAACACACACCATTTAGGCTGCACGACTTAACCGCGGGCGGTCGGCCGATCAATAGTCTCCTCTGAATGACTGAGACTGGGTGGAGGCTGCAGCATTGACGGCTGCCATGATGCACAAACGTCTGTGTGTGTGTGTGTGTGTGTTGGTGAGAGAGAGAGAGAACACACTCTGGACAGTGCACTCTGATCCCTTCACTAAAGATGCACAGATCAATTCTGAAATATCAATACTTCAGATTCCAAACATTTCTTTTCTAGGATCAATACTTGAGCACAGTAATTTTGGGGTAACAGTGTATTTTATGCTCAACAGGGAGACATTTTAAAGAGCACGTGGAATGGTTGAAAGAAGTATTTATCCCTGTTTTCTGCTGAGAACGTAGAAGCAGTGGAGCACTGGTCTCATTAAAGAGTATCAGATACTTGTTTACGATTTTACAATCATATTCTTTTCTGTGTGTGACTAATACAATCGGTCTAGAAATCTGACATTTGTACATGAATGAGGATATAATGATGGACCTGCTGGACAGCTCGGGCCTCAGTGAATTTCACAGAGCCAAGGTAAAAGCAGTTTTGTATTGTGCAGTATAGGTCTGCTTTAAAGGAACAATACTTTTACTGGGATCTAGTCTTCACCATACTCACTGAGCCTGGCTTATAGGGACATCTTCCTCTCCCTCTCTAGCAGCTTAGAGATTATATATATATCATCTTAGAGCTGTAAGACACAAGTATGTAAAGATAAGGTCTGTAACCTTTAAGTTCATTTTTATCCATGCATTCGTTTGACACCATTGACTTGCTCATTCACACCAATTGTGATAATTTAAAGAACTTGCACATGCAGTCTCCAGTGAGAAATGGTTTTGCTGTCATCTCGAACTACTGTCACCATGTTTAATAGAGAATTAGTCTGTTACCTTATCTGAAGTTCATTTTTGGCGCTTTTCTAAGCACCTTTAGCGCAAATATGTGGTATTCAATACTGGTGTCATCAAAACCAGCCTGTGTAATACTTCAGACTGAAAAGGGAATCGGTGGTATCACCCATATCTTACCCCCCAAAACTTTTTTTTCAAACGGAAATGAGCCCATCAGCTCCTCCTCCTCCCCTTCTTCCTCCTCCTCCTTCTCCCCTTTCATCTTTTCTTCCTCATTACAATTTTGTTAATATACATTTTCTAAATCCTCCACCAGCACCCACTGCTCTTCCTCTGCTCCTCCTCCTCCTCCTCCTCACATCCTCTCCCTCTTCCCCTCCACTCCTTGAAAGCTGGAAGAAATCGGGACAGTTCGGCATCGCGGGGGTTAAACAGCCGCCCCCTGATTGGCTGATTAAATGCAGGCTTCTGATTGGCTGCCGGCCGGCGAAGTGAGCCAGCCTCCAGAAAGAGGTAACCAGGCAACCTCAGAGAGGGAGAGAGAGGGAAAGGAGGAGGGGGAGAGAGAGCGAGAGAGAGAGAGAGAGAGAGAGAGAGAGAGAAACCGCGCTGAAAGAAGCTGTGGCATAGTTTTGTGAGGATTGTGGAAAAAAGATGTAGCGGAGCTCGCAGGTGCTCTCCCCGGGATGGAAAACTGGATTACTCCCCCTGCCGCAACACGCTGTGGATGTCTGAGTGCAGCAGTAGATGAATGGATTCTAAAGCCTTTTCACAAAATGGGAACTAAGTGCGCTCGTTTTGGCTGTAGTGCAAAGGTAAGTGCGCGAACAGACCCGCTGCGACGCAAAACTGTGTGCACTTTCACTATGTGTGTGTGTGTGTGTGAGAGAGAGAGAGAGAGAGAGAGAGAGAGAAAGAGAGAGAGAGTGAGTGTGTGTGTCTTTCAGGAGCCTGTGGATTCACGCTCTGCTCCTATCACTGCAATGAATTATCTATCAATGCTGCTGCTTCGAATTCTGATGGTGCATAAGGATTCTACTCTGTGTGTGTGTGTGTGTGTGTGTGTGCGTGTGTGTGTGTGTGTATTTGTGGAGGGGGAGTGACCCCCTCACTGGTCAGTGTGTCTGCTTCTATGTGTGTGTGTGTGTGTGTGTTTGTGCGGGATGTTAGGCGGGAGGAGAGACAGTGTTTGCTGCATTTGGCATCTGTCTCCCTTCCGACCAGATTCTTCACATTTTCCTCTCTGCAAAGTGACGAAAGGGTCACAAGTTTTCACCAGAAATGCATTTTCTCGCACTATTAAACGTGTATTTGCTTCTCTATCCACCTCCACCCCCTCCCAGTGTAGCACATCAGGCATTAGAGCAGCCTGTACGTGCTGCTTCCAGCTTAGTTAAGTTTCATTCATCGGTGCTTTTAGACCTCTTTGCTCTCTTGGCACTATTTTTTTGCTCTTTGACCACACACCCTTCATGTACTGTAAGTCGTGCTCCCTTTTTTCCCCTCCCCTGCAAAGGTTGAAATATGACTGTCCCTGCCGGTGTGGGTCTGTCCACTCACTGTGTGTAGAGCTGAGCTGAAATGAAGTGAGACACACGTATATAGTGGAGGCTGGTGGAGAAATGCAGTCAGTGTGTGTGTGTGTGTGTGTGTGTGTGTGTGTGTGTGTGTGTGTGTGTGTGTGTGTGTGAAGGCTGAAGCCGGCTCCCCCTCATTGGGTTTGGGTTGACAGAGGAAAACGGAACGAGAGGGAGAGAGTTGAATGGGCGACCCCGGTCAGTTTGCTTTGGGGGGGCTTGGGCTGCGCTGCAGCTAAAAGCCGCATTAATCATGAAGCTGTGGTGCTCTGCAGACCCTCTCTCTCTCTCTCTCTCTCTCTCTCTCTCTCTCTCTCTGTCTCTCTCCACCTCACACTGGCTGTATGCATCAGCTTCACATGGCTTGTGTAGCTGGTGTGTGCGCGCGCGCGCGCGTGTGCGGGTTAGGTTTGTATTACTGATATGAAATCAGCAGTAGTAGTTTATCCTGTACCTTTTAAATTATTTTCTCAATCTGTGTTACCCGCTGGTTGGAGTACATCGTGTAGCTTTGTGGTAAAATTCTCCCTCTTCAGATTCAGGTTTTATATCGTGGAATATAATTCAGGTTTAAACTACAAGCAAAAGTACTCCTTCACCAGCAGGTGGATCTACTTCTCTCTTAGTTATGGAAGACATCACCTCAAATGCGTGAACTCGGGACATTTTACTTTTAGCACCTTAGACTTATGGCGTAGTAGTGCCGATTCTATAGCCAAGGTTGAGGATTTGAAGACTTTTTCTTTTTTTTCTGCTGCCCAACGGGCCTCTTACTTCTGCTTGTATGGGCCCAGCAGGCGACTTCAGGGCGTCATAGAAACGCCGTGTATTGTGTGGAAACTCTGAAAGAAAAGACTGTTGAAGGGTCTCTTTCTCCCTCTCTCTCTTTCAATCCTCATCTCCGTCTGCTCTGCCTAAAGTCTACAGGCCTCCTGGTTTTTCCTTTTCTTTTCTGTTTTTTTTTTGCTCATTCTCTGTCACTGTCCACTGCCCAGCCTGCCTCCTGTAATTTGTTTTTTTTCCATGCGGTGTAGAAGGTCTAGTGTCCGTGCTCTGTATAATTGCAGACAATGCTGTTTGAATGGATGTTGGAGCTGAAAAAAAGACTCTTCTGGGCTGTGCAGCCTCGCCAAAAGCAAATAACAGTGGCTGCTTGTGTTGCTAAAGCTTTACTTTTTTTTTTTTTGCTTAAGTAAGCTTGTGTATCTGAGCCGGAGACATGGTGTTCGTCTGATATTTGGAGAGTAATCTGTTTACTTCAAATAGTTTTAAGCTGCGTGGCAACTCCAGCTCCCTTGTAAATGTCAGCATGCAAAGTAAGGCGCAACAAGAAATAAAATCAAGCTCGCAGCGTTTTGTTAACTTTTATCTGTGCAAAGTCTGTGTGACAGCACTTTGAAAAGTAAAGGGAGGGACTATGTTGAGTACCTTGAGCTGCAGAAGCCTCCGGGAAACCAAAGCCCCTGAGAACACAGAGGATCTGTTCAGCTTGGTCCACTTCCAAACCAGGTTCAAATTAATCCTCAGTGGACCCAAAGAGACCAAGGACCGGCACCAAGGCACTCACTAAGAACGCCACTAGCTTGAACCCGAAACATCGGGGGACTCAGGAAAGATTTGGAAAGTGCTTTTTAAAAAGACTTCCATCTCATACCCTCAAACAGCCATGCATCCTTAATAGCTTTGTATCTTAACAGTGTTGCCAGGGCTGACTGAAGCCAATCCCAGCACACATGGGACAAATTCAGGGAACAGACCCTGGACAAGTCACCAGCTCATCACAGGACACACACACATACATACTAATTTCTCTGAGACTCACACTCTGGGACAATTCAGTCTCCAGTCTGCCTAAACATGCATGTTTTTGGATGTTGGGGAACTGGAGTACCTGGGGACAAATCCATTCACATGCAAAGACATGCAAACTCTACACGGGTGTCAAACCAAGGAAGGCCGATTGTTGCTGTCAGAGAACCACCCAAACCACCAAGTCAGTAAAATTTACAGGCAAGTCAGAGAGTTTTTAGCCCCAGGTTAGTCTCAGACTGTAAGATGGTGGGTCCTGCAGGGAGACTTTTGCGCATACTTAAGTGCCTGTTTGCTCGAGCCAAGGCTAAAAGACTCGAGACGCCATCGAGCACATCTGAATGTGTCACAACATCAAGACATAGAAAGACACCCACCCTGCCGCGATGTCGCCGGAAATGTCATCTCTGCTGAGAAATCTTTCCTGAACTGCGACTCGTTTCCGTCTGTTTTCGCCTCTCGTGCTGTAAGCTCTAGCCGTCGCTACCTGCTTCGCTGAGGCGCCCCATTGACACCTGTTGCTATGGATACAATTCAGAGTTCCAATAAGTCGTCATCCCATTCAAGTTACCTCCTCGAGTCTGCGCCGGTTGTGTCTCGGCAACCCTTTTTGTTTTTGTAAAATCAGCTGTGGTGAAAACAATGAGCAGGCAGCTGCAGAGGAGCTGAACTTGTGAAAGAGGAAAACTAACATTCGCCCAAGTTTCCCCCTCCATTTCCTCGCTCTTTTCCTGCTGGTTTATACGACTCGACAACAACTCCAAATTGCCTTCGGGCTCCATTTTCTGCCGGTTTGTCTCTGAGTGGACAGATAATTTCGATGGCGCCCTTTGAGTCAGTTTTTCTTGGCAGGGAAAACTCTGCCGCCGAGGTGCCATTTCCAGTCAGCTCCCAGGGACATATTCCGTGTGCAGATGGGACTAAAATTACATTTTTCAGTTCAAAGGTGAACAGCTGTGTAAATGCATTTCATGTTTGACTTTCTCCTCAGCGGTGAGCCCTCTCGCTCAACCCACATCAGCAGGGAAATCCTTCGTGCCCTGCATCAGACCATGCTGCTCGCTTCTCCTTGTGGCTACATCCAGAAATAAACACCACCTCTGGCCTTTCCCCGCTGCTTTACTGCACGGCCTTCACCTCCGTCCGTCAGCATCTCTGGGCACGACTGACTCACGCTTGAACTGCGGGTTCATCCTCTCTCTGCTGCTCAGGAGGCAGCACTCCAGCTGAAATCTGCACCAATCGCACGCAATAAAAGCAATTAAAGAAGAGAGAGTAAGAAATAGAGCGGCTCTGCTCAGGCGTCTCAAACAGGCTGCAACATGTTAAATGCTGCTCTTTTCCAGTGGGGGCTTCCACTGCGAGGCGGGAAGAATAGAGGGAGAATTGACTGGCTCTTGGCTGGCTGCCCTAACCATTGATCTGCATGCTTTGTGTGTGTGTGTGTGTGTGTGTGTGTGTGTGTGTGAGACATTCTCTCAGATATAATTGGCACTGAGAATATATTTACAGCCTGTGTGTGTGTGTGTGCCATTTCCTGGTCTTTATTCACTGTAAGGGAAACCAAATATGTATAAATCAGCATTTAAAAATACACCACACACATACATTTAAGACACGGGATGTGCACAGAACTGTCATTATCACCAATCACCAATCATGATCCCATCTTGAATACCAGCAGGCAGAGTGAGTAGGCACACATGCATCCATACGCACACGCTAACACGCACACACACACAGACACACATCCGGCAGGGGCTGTGAGAGAGCTGGCCAGTCCATCCAGAGGTGCAGATCGAGCTGCCAGCTAATCTGCCTTCGCAGCCTGTAATCTGTAATCTTCTTAAAACACTCGCAATCTGTCCACACTGCTGGGATTAACATCTGCAGACACAACAACACTGCTCACACACACACAAACAAACACACACACAAACACGGCACACACACAAACTTTTCTCCACCCTTACATCTGACTGCGAAAAGACTGCTGCGTGGGTTTGGCACGCTCTCTTTTCACAGCCTGATTTCCACATCCTCCGTCTGTGACTGGGACATGAAACAAGCAGATAAAGAGAAGGGAAAGTCATCGATAGGCACGTTTTACTGATTATGTTCGCCAATATTTCCATGCCGTTAAATGTGGATCGTATGTGTGCATTTCAGAACATGCAACCCGATTTAGAAAAGTTAGTTTTCCTGTGCAACACCTTATCGTGAACGTCCTATATTCCTTATCTCGGCTGCAGTAAATCTCACAGTTTCTCTCTCTCTCCCGGGCTCGAAATGAGGAGACAAACATGGTAAATGGCAATAAAAAAATGTATTTTTCATCCGCATCAAGCGTGATTCCAGCTCCCAGCTCCTCTGCGCTTTATCACCGCTGCACATCTTTCCCCTCGCAGTGTCCTTGCTATATTTTCTCAATCTCTGTCCATGTCTCCTGTTCTCTTGCCTGTTCCTTCGGTTTTCCTCAGCCTCTCTCTCCCTCTCTCTCTCTCTGCCTGTAGCGTTGCTTCAGGGATCCTCTGGTTTCAGATGAGATGTTGATTACGAAATGTGAGACTCCAGATTTTTTCCCGCTCACATCCGCATCAACACCACTCTGGCACTGCCGTCATCATTATCACGTTTTATTAGGCTCTCTCTTACGGGCCGCTCCACACGCCTGGTCCTCCTGGTCTTTTCTCCCTCCAGTGAGCAACACTTTGGGGGTGAAATCGCAAAGGTGTTCACTTTGTTAATGAGTTTTCACAGCAAACAAAAGCACTTTAGCGCTGACATTGGCACATACACACACACGCACGCACACATGCACGGAGGCAAGTACCACACAGGAGTCACAGCACATTAACACTTCAATTAATTCAACGCCTTACATTCTCATTTCCCCTGAAGTCAAGATCCCTGACCACCCCCCTCTACACACACACACACACACACATACACACACACACACAGAGTGAAGTGAGACACACATCAGTGATGTACGGGACCCCGTGTCGTGCCTCGGCAGACCCCGGCGGTATAACATGCTCCTTGTGACATTTGAGGTGCTGAAGAGAACGCTTGCAAACAAAGCATCATAAATTACATTTTAATTTGTGTTTCCTCCCTTTCATCCGGCGACGTACAAAGGGATGGAGACGCCTGGCTTTGTACCACATTCTTTATTCAAGGAATACAATAGATAATGAATGCATGTAGGGAGAGGAGGTGTGGGCTCTGGGTTTTGCTGGGGGGGGAGTTTGTTAGCTGCTCTTCCCCCCTGTGGAACGGCTCCTCTGACTTCCACACTCGCAGCGAGACTGCAACAAAGTTAGAGGAAGAAATAGACGCAGACGGGAATGGAAAGATGTTTTCCTCAGAGGGTTTCCTCTTTATATTTCTCCCTCTCTGTCTTCCTTTCTCTCTTTGTCTCTCTCGCCTTCTCTCCATCTGTGCTCCTCCGCCGCAGCTCGCTAATGAATTTTTAACCGTCCCATGATTTTCCCCTTTGTCTCTCCCTTACGCTCTCTGTTTGTAGAGATTAACCACAATTCTATATCCATCAGTCGCTTTTCTCCGCGCCGCACCTAATTGACGATGACGTGGCGACTTTGGAAGTGACGTACAGGCGACTCTGTTCGGTTCTTCTCGGGCGACCTGGCCTCGAGTGCCAGACATCTGTTCGAGTCAGAGAGAAGGGGAACCGGAGTCTGGCATCTGTGTCCGGGACAAGAGAGCTGTCCCAGGGCTGGAAACACAACACAAGCTGCCTCCCTGGAGCATCTGGGCCCTGGCTCCTGCAGCGCTCCCTGAGCTCAGAGGAACGGGGAGGTGGCCACTCAGTCCGCTGGAGAGGTTCCTCACACTCTCCAACACACACACACACACACACATGCACAGACACATAGTCTAAAAACATTGTGTGCCTCTGCTCATAGCCCTCCATGTCGCACTCAGGCACTTTTGTGATCGCAGGATGGCGTTTTTTTTTCTTTTTTTTAATGTGCTTGCATGGGTCATGAAATCTGCTCAACTCATAAAACTGAGTTAAGTTTCAATTAAGGTGGAAACATAAAAACGAACAAAATGGGATTCACTCTCTATGCGACATGGAAGCAACGCCGCAGAACCTCTCTTGAAGTTTTCAGCTTCTCTTTTTCTTTTTTTTTGACCATTCAGAGCTCTTTAACAGACTGTGTCACATTTGCCACAGGCTACATGCTCCGTCTGCTTAAACCAGTTACACACATTCCCACCTGACAGCATCAGAGGCCATCTGGGGTTCAGGATCTTCTCAAGGACACTTGGACAGTCAGGCTGCTCTGAGCAGGGATCGAACCACCGACCTTCCGATCCGTCCAGCCTGTCCCCGAACCACATTAGAAATGCTAATCCTAAACAAACCTGACCAGCTTTTTCTCAAAACGAGAACGTTGACATGTGAGAACAGAGAGAAGTGAGAGAGATGCAGGTCGGGAGGAGGTCAGGACTGAGGTGAGCATTAACTGAAGCTCTCCAGTGTCAGCGCCGGCCTCGCTCATTTATCCTATGCGCCGAGTCGTCGAAGCCCGCTCTCACACGTGTAAGAAGTTAAGAAACGCACGGCTGGCTTCATTCAGAGACGGTCTGTCATCTGTCCAGTGAGTTTCTCTGCTGCTGCCGCTCTGCAGAGGTCAGAGGGTTTGACTCCTGGCTGAGACGTGGGAGATGATTAAAGAACAAGCAGAGTGATTTCAGAAATATAATGGCTGCTCAGAGTAAATTATCACATCAGTTGCTCTCAGGAATTGCTCGAATTGTTTTTTTCTGTGTCCTCCACTTGCTGTGGTAATTGAGAACATTGTTATGCCTCTACTTTTACTTTAAGCTCATCAGATTTTTGCCACATCATTAGAGTTGCCACTGCACTTGAGTTTCCAGGATTTGCTGAGTGGCTCTCCTCCATTTAAAACCAGAAAGAAGCTTTTTGGTGCCAATTTGAGGTTTGATTGAGCCAGTAATGGGCGGTTTGTGCTCTTATCGCTCAGGGAAAGAGAAGTTTGACAGTGTTGCAGCAATATGTTCACGTCTTCCACCGACATGCCACACACAAGCACTCCGCAGCCTTCATGTCTCTGGTTTTCATCAAAACACAGATATTTAGACCCATAAAGACTGAACAACCCAAGAATCAATAAACTGTAGAGGTGGTTTATCTGGTATGAGAAAATCAGCTCACGAATGAGGAAAATCTGATTATTTTCTTTTTTTACCCAAACTTGTATTAAAAATAATACAACACATACACGTCGTTTCACTAATAGATGCACACTTTATGTTTTAAATGCCTTCTTACGCTCGATCACCAGCTTCCTAATGACCCAACGTGCATCCCCCACAGTGCCAGCAATTTCATTTTTCCCGCTTTTAAATGTTGTTTACCGGCGTTTTTAAGAGGATTTGACCCGCAGACACATAAATACACAGCAGGCGGGGAGATAAAATGAATCAGTCCTCACTTAACTGCTGGGAATTTTCAGCTCACATCAGCCCAGAGCTAGTTAGCGCGGCTTTGTGCTTCACACTGAGCCGTAAAAGTGGAGCTTTAGCGCCAGCAGTGGATGTGTTTATTAGACGAGCATTTACAGGAAATAAAACCACACCAAGCCACGCCGCTCATTTTCTGAAGGCCCAAAGTCGCTTAAAGCTGCATTAAGCAATTTTTTGGAGTTCTAGTGGATAGAAGAGGCCAGAACTGTAAGGAGCTTTGATAGTGTATCAGCTTATCAGGTTCTTACGGCTCAGCCCGGAGCTGTTCGCAAACAATTACCGTCTTATCCGGTGGAAACACAGCAACACCAACATCCCATTAGATTTCTCCTCCTGTCCACTGTGCTGTGCTTACACCAACCTACCGGTATCGTATGGTATCATCTGCACTACAGCTACATCTACTAACTACACCTTTGTTCGGGCCTTGTGCTTTCTTATCTGAGCGATATTCGAAACTTATCACGAAGTGTCTCCATACCTTTAAAGCCTACTGCTATATAGTCATAAAGCTATTCCAGGTGTTTATTAACATCTGGAGAGCCTAAGATATAGACAGAGGAAATGAACAAGAAACAGTTTTTCATGTCAAGGATGTAAAATCCTGCAAAATTATCGATTCCTCTCGATGCTGTAAAACTCTGGTTGGGGCTCACCTCGCCATATTAAGAAATGAATTCAAGCCACCATAACTGTCTTTTCTACTTGTGTATGTGCTGCATGGGTTTTCACTAGAACAAAGCTGCCACTGACTGTTTGGAAGCTTTCAGTTGCTTTAGTAGTTCAGCCACTTGTATGTCGAGAAACCAGCTCGAATTAGCTGGTTTTGTTTGAAATGCCAAAAAGCTACGTAGGTGCGTTCGACTGTAAAATTAAATCAATGAGCCAAAAAGGGGATGGAATTTGCCAGAGAGTGTTTGGCTCTTAGTGGGATTGACAGAACTGTCAAACTTTGCGTCGCTGCTTCTAAAGCGTCCAAATCAGGCTCTGGAATTCAAATCTGGAAGATGGGTATTAGTGATGCAGTAAATGTGGATTTAAAGTGTGTGTGTGTGTGTGGGTGTGTGTGTGTGTGTGTGTGTGGGTGGTTGGGTGGTCAGCCTTTCACTCAGGGGTCCTCTTTATGGACGAATGGAGGATTCAATCACCTGCTCTCAGGTCATTTGTGCTCCTTGATCGAGTTCCACTGAGCATCTACTAGACTGACACACTCTGCTGGGCTGCTGCTGCAGTCTCTCTCTCTCTCTCTCTCTCTCCCTCTCTCTCTCTCTCTCTCTCTCTCTCTCTCTCTCTCTCTCTCTCTCTCTCTCTCACCCACCCACACACACACACTCACACATACATGCACACACAGACTGGATTGATGGAAGAGACATAACTGCATATAGCTGGAGGGTAAATTATTTTTTTTTCATTATAAAATTGCTTTTGATGACCTCTCTACCATCAGGCCATGACCTATCTCTCTCTCCCCTTTACGCACACACACACACACACACACACACACACACACAGACTTGCCCTCTCCATCCTATCTATATCTGAGCATTGAAATAGACAGCCTTCAATTAGCTGGATATGCTTCGAGATAACGACTCTCCAGCCACAGGGCTATCGCCACTGATGAGCATGATAAGTAATTTTTGGGAACGAGGGTGTTAAAACACCGCCCACTCAACCATGGGGCCATGCCTGTTCTGTGTGTGTGTGTGTGTGTGTGTGCGTACGCGTACACATAAAGCTGGATTAATGGAATAGGCAAGATCTAAGAGCTGCAAGATTAAATGACTGTGAACTGATTTGATGGTTTCAATCACACACCCATAATAGCCATGGCTGCAGCTGACAGAAATATTTGTCGGGGGCTTATTATGAAGTTGATAATCTGATGTGGATGACTGGACCGTCATACAGTATTCAGTGCGTGTGAGGTTTCAAATAGCACGCGTCCTATTTATTCCTCTGGACTCTTCGTATGGCTCCAGCCGACTTAGCTGCAAGCGGCATACTTCTGGAGTGACGAGGGACTTCTTTTATCTCCCCTCTCCATATTCTCTCCCATGTGATGTTCTGAATGTATGTAGGCAGGGCAAACATGGAAGGGCTCTACAGCACAGCGTGTGTGTGCGTGTGCGTGTGTGTGTGTGTGTGTGTGTGTGTGTGTGTGTGTGTGTGTGCACTTTAAGCAACTTTTTCACACCATAAAGCAGCAAAGTGCTACAGCAGCCATTATGAATAGCCTGCATCCTTCTGGGCAAAAGAAAGAAAACTAATGAAAAGTGGCATAAAAAAAGGAAAAAAAGTTGGGGAGAATGAAGAAAAAGGATGCTGTCGTTCAAGGTTTCAGAGCCACCCTCAGAGCGAGAAAGAGGGGGAAGGAAGTGGGCATATAAAAGAAGACGTGAATGACACGGCGAGGAATAAAGAAGGAGCAGCAGGAAGTGAGAGACAGAGGGAAGTGAGGTGAGAAATGGCTGTGATTGCCTGGTGTGCCTCGCTGAGCTCTGCTGTTATTAGTCATAGCCACCTGCTGCTGCGATCGGCCCGGCTCACCTCACCCGGCCCCGGCCCGGGCCCCCACCCCGGCCCAGGCCCCGGCCTGCCCCCCCCCCCCCCCCCCCCCCCCGGCTACGTGCTGAGTGCCTGCGTGCATTTATGTGGACATCTAATGGGTTTTAGGACTGGGCAGGAGTCCACTCTCTCCCCTCCTTTCTCCTCCTCTCTCTCTCTCTCCCTCTCTCTCTGGAGAAAACAGACACTTGCTTTAGCCTCAGCTGTAAATTGCCCCTCAAATGAGTTTCTTACTCTGATCCCTTCATGCCGCCTCGGACCGGAGCCCCCTCGAGAGAACCACTTAATGATCTCCGGTCTGATAAACGGGCGGAATGGAAATGCCCGCTGTAGGGAATATTTGATAGCCCGCGTTGTCTATCAGGTGGCCTTCTCCGAATAGTGGACCTCTTCACCGGAGTGGATTGACCTCTGCAATTTATTACCTGCTCCGCTGACATCCATCACATCTCAGCCCTCAGGGACGCGCACGCTATAACAATATCACAGCGGCCCCACCATACATCGGGCCCTACCAGCGGCTGCCCGCTGCTGCAGCTGCCTCTGCTGGTTATTAAATGACTGGCTGGGAGGTGCCGGGCCTTCCTTTATGGTTTTCTCTGCAACATGTCGCCTCCTGCAGCGACTCCAGGATCTGTCATATGCCTGGTAAACGCTGCCTCGGCTGCAGGTTGAATCTAATCATTGTAACACGATCCAGCGCCTCCATCTCTGTTCAGCTCTCTGCTGGACTGTGTTTCCTTTTTTTTTTCCATATCGGTGCCTTGTTTGATTACACACCAGAGTCAGCATTAAGATTCATTCATTCTTACAATCTATTTATCATCTTACCCAGTTTGTATTATCAGAGGTCTGGGAATACACCCTCGACAGGTTACCAGTCCATTACAGCGCACACATACTGTTCTGTACGTGATTAATGGACCATTAATTGACTAATGAAATAATCAGCAACTGTTTGAATAATTGATTAGACTAGCCTGGCCTTTTTTTAAGACCTGGTCTTTATTGTCATTTTGATTTATATTGTTCCAATGTGTATCATAACGCGAGATGGCTTGGTGAAAGCAAACATTGGAACAAAACAGTAGAAAACAAATGAACATTATAATATTCTCTAGGTAGAGCAGTAGTCTTTAGTTGATTTAAATGGAATAGTTTTAAGAAATTAAGTCAATTTTCTCTGATTGTAGCTTTTTAATTGAAGTCAGGAGAGGAAAAAAAGACATTTAAAGACCTTATCTTGGTTCATGTGAAACAGGTGTTAGCTATTTTTACGTCGAGCAAACGACTCATTTAGAAAGAAGTCGACATATGAATCATCTATGAAAGTAAACATTTATTGCAGCTCTACTCTTCCACTCTCTGTTGACACAGACATGGCGAGAACATGCAACCTCCAGAGAGAGAGCCTCTCAGTCTTGGCTGGGATTCAACCCTGGCACCTTTCCTCCATGTTGCTTCATTTCATATCATTTCTGTAACATGTCTGACGTCTAAAGCTGGAACACTGACTAACCCAGGAAATCTGGAGGATGATGCCAGTTTTTCTCATATCAGGTCGCACTGTGTAAGTATTATTGATTAGCTTCCCCTCTGCAATGCAGGGTGAAAGAAAGACAGAGAAAAGAGCAACAACAGACAGTCACTCTCATATAGTCTGTCTCTCTGCCGTATGTACCACACATACCAACGTGAATCTCAGCCAACGCGTGAGCGAACGGGAGCAGAGGTACAGTCACAACCTGTTGGCCGCTGTTGGACCGTGTGACGTTATTCCGTCCAGTAAATGATGAAACTGATGGGAAAGTGTATCAGAGTTGGTTGAGGATGTGGAGAGAGCAAGCCGAGCGGCGCTCACCATGGGTATTAATTAAAGCTCCGGCTGCAAAACAACTTAAGGATCCGTCATCGGCGCAGACGGCAAGAGGCCGAAAGCACACACGAGGACGTGGAGGTGCCACTGCATTAGCACAGCGCTTTTATCTTTATTAGTCTGACTCGAATTTACACACAAACACACAGATAGCAGATAATGGGAAGCTGGTGCGGCCATTAGAAACAATCGGGAATTGGCATCTTACGCAAGGACGGTTTGAGCAAGGGCAGGCATAATTCCTTCCTGAGCAGGGAGTTGATGTTAAAAAATGTATGAAAAAGGCTCCAGTGTGTGTGTGTGTGTGTGTGTGTGTGTGTGTGTGTGTGTGTGTGTGTGTGTGTGTGTGTGTGTGTGTGTGTGTTGGTAGAACTGATTAATCAAATAGTAATTGACTAACAGCATAAACTGCAACTATTTTAGTTATCAATTAGTAGATTTGTGAGTTAATTTCTGGTTTTTAGTTCTCTATGACGGCAAAAAGAATATATAAATTATGTAATATCTCTGTGATGGACTGGAGACCTATCCACAGTTTACTACCCAAATTTACTCTCTGTGCTCAAGAGTGGCACCAGCAAACCCCTTTGACACCCTCAGGTATGAAGCAGGCAAGATAATGGATGAATGGAACAGAATGGAATAGAATGGATTAGAATGGAAACTAATAGAATAGCATCATAGCATCATATAATAGCATATTCATACCAGAACAGTGAATTCTCAACACAGCAGTAAAGTTATAGACAGTAACATTACACACTCTTTATACAAAGTGAGTGAATGAATAGTTGAATGAATGAATGAATGTGTTCTACTGGTATAAGAGCTGATTGAGTTGAGCAGCAGATGGAAGGATCTTGGCCTTTGTGACACAGTTTGATTGTTTTCTCGCACCATCTCTGACACTTTTCTCATATTTTATGGACTTAACAAGTAGCCGATTAATTTATGAAGCAATTGGCAGATTAACGGACAACGAGAACCGTCATTTGTAGTCTCGTGGCTACATTGGACCCGGGTGTGTCCTTATTAAGGGCGCAGCTGTAAATTAAGACGATGGCAGAGATGGGAGGGATAGGAGGAACACTTCCAGGTGTTGCAGAGCATTTAATCACTCACCTGTGAGACTAATGAGATGAGGCACACACATAAATTCTCACACACGCACACACGTATACAATACACAGACGTGTGGGACTAATTACCCAAAATCCACCGAGGTGAGAAGAACGCCACCGCGGCTGGTACAAACATATACAAAACGCACGCACAGGTACATGACAGCTTGCCGCTGCCTCCCCAACTCATTACGCCGCTCACCTCCTGCTCTGCTCCGCCACCTGAAGGAGGAGACGCAGAGGAGGAGGAGAGAGAGGAGGAAGAGGAGGAGAGCAGAGCAAGTGAGTGGGTGAGGAGGCACAGAGGCAGAGGCTGCTAGTCTCCACACAGGGCTGTGGCTGCAGGCAGCGCTACAGGTAACAAACACATCAGTCACATGCGCATTTACACACACACGCGCGCGCACACACACACACACACACTTAGACACGGCACACCTGTTACTGTACAGATGGCGAACCCAGGGAGAGAGGCGAGGCGGAGCAATGAAGAAAGATGAGCAATCAGAGGGGGAAAGAAACACAGAGGAGGAGAGACAAAAGGAGGGTATTTTTCATGGCAAGATTGGTGGAGGAGATGGAAGAAATGGAAGGGGGAGAGAGGGGGAGAGAGGGGTCGAGGGGCGGGAGTGAGTTCTGCACCTGTTTGTGTAACACTGCGGTAACAAGGGAGTGAGAGCCGAAAGACGGGAAGAAGAAAAGGAGGGATTTCCTCATCTGTGTCCATTGCCTGCAGCTGATACAGTCCTGGGTAATTTAGTGAGACCCTCTCCAGGTTCTCATTACACACACACACACACATCTGTTTAATCTTTTTCTTGGTTCTTATCTCTTTCTTCTTCAGTCTCACATAAGAAAATAGCCCTCTTCATTACCTGTATCCTCATCAAAGATACTGTAACGCTCTCCAAAGCTCCCCCTGCTTTCCAGATATACTGTCATAATTCGGTCCTCTATAATCATAGAAGAAAAGGTTTTAGTGTCTCTGCGTGTGTGTGTGTGTGTGTGTGTGTGTGTGTATGTGGTTTTGCCCCCAGCTACATATCTTAATCTCCTGTCTATTAGCATATTCAGAGTTCTCCTTTGGCTGGTGGAGGCATCTGATAGGCTAATTTCACAGCCCCGCCGGCCTTCATCTTGCTCCAGGAAGTGAAGAGGATGATGTGTCTAGGGAATAAGATGAGAAGAGGAGTAAAAAAGAGAAAACGGAGTGGCCTGGCCTTTTTTCTGTCACAGTCGCTTTCGCGACAGATCTTGCTGAATATTGAAGAGGCTTAAGGTGGTCGGGAAGATACAGATTTCACATCTGAAGAGGAATTTTGGGGAAAGTAAACTCTGCTGTTGAGGAAATCTTTGGTCTGTAGGGACTCGTAACCAACGTGTGTAGATGTGGGGCAGATAGATGTACCTCTAAAGGTTCAAACGTGTAAGGTTTTGGACTTAAAGAACCACTTAAATATTCTTTGCACCGATGTGATCAAACGTCTTTTTGAAAACTTTATGCTGCTTTGAAGAGCTCTTAAAGAATGTTTAAAGTTCTCCAAATTTGCCCTCAACCAGCACCTTATGAATAATGGTGATTTTCCTTTCATGTTCTCACTTTTTAAAAAAAAAAGGGCAGGATCCTTCAAGCTATTCTATCTTTCTATCTTTCTATCTTTCTATCTATCTATCTATCTATCTATCTATCTATCTATCTATCTATCTATCTATCTATCTATCTATCTATCTATCTATCTATCTATCTATCTATCTATCTATCTATCTATCTATCTATCTATCTATCTATCTATCTATCTATCTATCATTTCCTCTGCTGTTGCATGAATATAACTTAACATGAAGTTTGTACAAATTCTCCCATACCCTCATCTCATAATATCAGTTGGACATTAGATAAAAATCCTGAGTTAGCAGCTGCACGCTGTGTTGTCAGAGTCTCCAGCCGAAAAAAAAAATTGCTTAAAATTTAACATCCCCCCCTCGATGTTTCTGTTTGAGTTTAATCTCATGTATCTTAGGCCGAGAGGACTGTGAGAACCGCTCATAAACCCGTCTCCGAAAATAAAACACAATCTCGAGAAGTGCAGACTTGTGTCTCATTCCTGAGAAGCCAAACAAGGAGCATCAACTGGCCTTTAATATTAATCCACCCAGACGCACTGGGCCGCTCTGTGTGTGTTTGGCAGTGGGCAGCAAGTGTGTGTGTGTGTGTGTGTGTGTGAATGTGTGTGTGTGTAAGAGAGAGAGAAAGAGAGAGAAAGAGAAGGAGAGGGGCGGAGGGCTGGGAGAATCAGATTGCCTATTCCAGTCACACACATAGTCTTTCACTCCTCAGCCTGTGACAGCACATTTCCTTCCCTCTTCATGCTGGTTGCCTCTTCTCTAGCAGCTCCTCTCCCTCCTCCTCCTCCTCCTCCTCCTCCTCCTCCTCCTCCTCCTCCTCCTCTTCCTCCCCCCTGCTTCCCCTCTCCTCTCCCTCTCTAATGCAAATTCAAATTAGCGTTATTGGCATGACAGGGATTTGTATATAAAATAACCCGCAGTACACTAATAACACTGAAATTCCTCTCCTTCTTTGTCTCTTTTAATCCCAACTGCTGCTGCTTCCCCCTTACTTTTTTTGCCACAACTGCTCCCTATCCTCCTCCTCCTCCTCTTCCTCTGTCCCCGTCCTCCTTTTTGTTTTACACACACACAACCACACACACCTCTCCCCTCCCCATCTCCCTCGGCCCTCCCTGTCTTTCGGTGTATGTATTGGTATCATTAGCGGCTCCACTATGATGGATGGCACTGAGTGGCTGCGCCCTGACAGGGTGGGACTCAGCTTTAGCACACCATCATTACCTGCATCACACACACACACACACACACACACACACACACACACACACACACACACACACACACAGGTATGGATGTATTACAGTGATGCAGTTTATGTGTGTGTGTGTGTGTGCTTGTGTAGCTGCGTAATGAGTGACGTCATAGATGTTTTCTCACTGATGGAAAAATGGCTATTGAATTTTAACACGGCACCCCTTCTCTACATCTCCCTCTCTTCCTTCCTCTCTCTCTCTCTCTCTCACACACACACATACACACAGGACTGCACGCAAGCCTCTTCTGAGTTTTGAGAGGCTTGTATTGACTCGGAGCCCCACAGGGAAGTGAATGCCAATAGCCCCTCTACTCTCTGTGAGAGTTCAGACAGACCAGCAGTCCAATAGACCATAGGGTGCTAAAAGGGTCTATTTCAAGAGCTGGCACAAAGTTTCACCTCCAGGAACTTTCACACACTCCACATGGAGCATAAGATTTTTGCACATTCTCATGATGTGTGTGTGTGTGTGTGTGTGAGTATGTATGTGTGTGTGTGTGTGTGTGTGTGTGTGTGTGTGTGTGTGTGTGTTTGAGTGAGTGTCTGTGTGTGTCTGGCTGGAAATGTTTGCACAAAGTTCAAAGAGTTTGGAATTCACAAATGGAAATTATGCAAATCATGTCCTGAGTCTGACAATCCCGCAGTGATTCACTCTGACTCTGCAGATGACATCAGAGGTTGCAGTCTTTATCTGGGCTCGGTGTCTATGTGTGTGTGTGTGTGTGTGTGTGCGTGTGTGTGTGTGAGAGAGAGAGTGATAGAGAGTGAATTAGTGTGTTGTGGGGACTTAAATCTGTTTACACAGTCACATTGCAGGGACTTGTCCCCCTCATGAGGAGAAAACACGAGTCCCTAAAATAGAAGCCATTAATTGTTAGATCAGGTTAAGGCAAGTATTGGTACGTCTGAATACACTGAATTTAAGTCTTATGTAAGATGTTTGTTTGTGTGTGCGTGTGTGTGTATGTGTGTGTACCTGGATGTGTTTGTGTTGCATTGGAGAGGCCCAAAGCACAGCAAACAACAATGAAGTCAAGTGTGAAACCGTATTAAATATGTATCTTACTTTCCCACACGATGGTGTTACTCCCCTCTGTGTGTGTGTGTGTGTGTGTGTGTGTGTGTGTGTGTGTGTGTCTGTGTATTGCACTGGATGGACATGTAGCACAGTAACAACTATAAAGTCTAGTGTGAGACAGTGTTAAATATGTAGCTTACTGTGCCAAACAGTGTTGTTACTTTTCTGTGTTTGTGTGTGCGTATATGTGTGTGTGTGTGTGTGTGTGTGTGTGTGTGTGTGTGTGTGTGTGTGTGTGTGTGTGTGTGTCTGTGTGTGAAGCAGTGTGGGGGCCGTTCATGTTGTCAAAGTCCATAAGGAACAACAGGGCCTTATTAAACACGGACACTCAGTAAAGATTGATTTTGTTTGGCTGTCTGTGTTTTAACTGGCAGCGCAGGCGACTGTGGCAGCGTGCGGGGGCGATTAGACACACCAGGGGAGGTAGGGAGGAGGTAGGGGGGGGGTGGAGGAGGCAGGGAGAGGAGGGGAAGGGGCAGGGACTGTGACTGACTGATGGCCTGTGGTGGCAGGAGGCTGCACCGGGAGGGACCCCGGGATAAGATGTACTTGTAGTCCCTGTGGGATCTCTACCAAGTGACGGAGATTGAACCTGGAAATTCCCTCTGCTGCATTACTGTGACCAGAGTACTCTTCGGTATCTCTACCTCCCTCCTCCACCCCCCCCCCCCCCCCCCCCCACCTCCCCCACCCGCCCACTCGCAGACGGACTGACAGACGGAGTTTGATAAAGCTTGCCCACTGGCGTTTTACCAGGTGTGTGTCTGGGTACACGTTGCTGGCATCGGGGCTCGCCAGCGGCTTGCGAGTGAAGAAGTTCGGGGCTGTTTTTGTTGAAGGTTTCGCCTGAAGCAGCCCGAGTTCCTCTCGCTCGCTGCTCCTCCGCTCCTCCGCCATCCAGGCCTCCCCACTTTCTCTGTGTCTCAGCCTCCCCTCTTGACTCCGAGGCATCACAGGGACCGAGCAGAACTCTGCTGTTTCATTCTTCTTAGAAGAACTTTCCCATGAGCTACTCCAAACAACACACATACCTAGGGGGACAGCAACATATGTGTATTTACCAGGTTTACCGGTTTTATTTGTGAGCACAGAAAGTTCTTTTGTGGCTGGGAATGTGCATCAGATCCACGAATCAAAGACTCCGACTGTGTTGTGTGTTTCTTCTTGTTTGTGTCGTTTTGTATCTCTTGCCTTTATGTGGAACTGTCTGGCGAGTTTGAGCGTACCTACGTGTCTTTCAGTGTCTTGAAAAATTCAGTGTTGAGTCATCAGCTCTGTCTGATCTGATGACTCAGTTACTGATCAAAGTGATAATTCATCCATTATCTTAAAAGGCTGGTTAACAGTGTTGAAGATCTACTTCAGCATGCATATGACTGGCAGGGTGTACATCCTGGTCAGATGTCCAGTCCATATCAGGACGCACATGCACGTCATTCACTCTTACCTTCAATGTTTTGAATTCAGAGCCTCCATTTGACCTTAAGATGCATGTTTTTAGGAAACTCAGGTCCTTTCTGTTGTGAAGAAACAGTGCTAACCACTGAGAATATGAGTATGATATGGATTTGACCTGTGTTTGAGTCCCAGGCTGTGATTGAAGATCTTTTGCAAGTTCTCTAGCTATGAGGAATCCTCAGCAGATACTGAAGATACTGAAGTCCATAACTTACATGTATAGCCTGATTGGAGACTCTGAATTGTGAAGATGTGGGAATGAATACTGTGTGCGTGTGTCTTGTGATGGATTGTAGACCTGTCAAGAGTGTATCCAGTGACTCTGAGCATATTTGCACTGGGATAGGCCCTGGCAGACACTCATTACACTTATTCAATACAGAGCAGGTTAAGAAAGTGAATTAATGATTCATAAAGTGGTTTTCAGCTTGCAGCGGGGGAGCCGGTGTAGTCAGGCAGGAAGTGACTAAAGTATTGACAAGTTTCCACAGAAGTCCCGATGCCCTTTCTTTCTCTTCAGCTCTCTCTTGGTCTCCTCAGTTGTCCGTGGGTAAGGTGGATGGCATACAGATGCCTGATTCTTTGGTCTGTTTTGTTTTCTACGTGGATAGCAGCTGTGACTTGGCTGGAGCAGTGACCATGCTCTTGGTTATCAGGCAGACTGTTTGACCGCATTTAGCCACTGCGGCTAAATGTTTGGAGATCCGTGACTCTTTGTGCTTTTGTTTGATTGCTCTGTGTCGTTTCATTTTCTCTCGGCTGTGATGAGACATTACAACGTGCTGTGGATCCTTCCCCTTGGTAGGCAGGCCTTTGGTGGATTTGCTTTTTAATGCTGAGGCTTTAAAAAAAACTGTAAACTTATGTAACAGAAATATAACATTTTCTCCAATATATTCAATTCTGTCTTATATTCTGCAGGCTGTAGCAAGGGCGCTGTGGCTTACTATAAGCATTATTGCATTTTTAAGATGCTGTTGTGACTTGTCAACGCATATATCAATAGGCTTTGTGTCAGCTAGCTGTATATGTATTTTTTAAGGTGCGGATTTAACTGGTTGCTGCTTCTCACGGCTGACACAGGCTTATTATCTCACTTTTCTTTTGTGTCTGACAACTGGCTGCTCAGAAATAATCCCCATGTTTTACAGGTCTGAAGTCTCCCACTCCGCCTGAGCTCTCATTGGCTCCAGCGACGGATGCATTTAGATTTCGGTGTTTACCCCACCGCCGTCTGTGTTTTGTCTGACAGAGTCGGTATAAAAAGCCAGAGACGGAGTGAAACCATCCTCTCCTGTCTCTTCATTTCCCCTCCCATCCGTTTATCTGTCTCTGTGTGTTGTGGCAGCCTTCGGAGGCCGGCTCTGGAGGAGAAGCCTGCGTGCGTGCGCTCGTCTGTGCATGTGTTTGTGCAACAGCGTCGCGCGACACCATGATTAAGTGTTTTGAATAATTGATGATTGCATCCCTCATTAAGTCCCAGTCTCGTGCTCCAACAGGCTCTGGCTCTATTTTTATGCCCCAGAATCCTCTCCTCCTCTCCTCTCCTCTTCTCTCCTCTTCTCTCTCCTCTCCTCCTCCTCCTCCTCCTCGCTCCCCTCTTCCACTCCACGCATGTAGCGAATCCATCACTCACTTTAGGCTCTGCTGATGGGGGTCCAGAGGGGCTGCGGGGGGATCTAAATCATGTTGAGTGGACACTTTTAACAGGCTGGCAGCACAGTGAACAGTAGCTGGGTGATGATGGGCTTTCAGAGAGCGACCCCTGGCTTCAGAGCCGACGGTGGAATCCGTCAGTGCTCAAGCATTGACGTTTTTTTTTTTTTTTTCCTCATCCAACGCTTAAACTTCTTCATCAGCCCTGCTGTCAGTCCTGTACGTGATGCATTCATTCATTCACCCACCACTGATGCATAAAATTAAAGAAGTAAAGACAGCATGGAAATGAATAAAAACGCTATTTATTTATATCTGAAGGGTAGAGGTGGCTGCTTGACATTTGCCTGCCTCTGTTTTCTTCAGGAGAGCGTAAATCGCTCATTCTCCGGGAGGAAGGAGATCCAGCTATTTCCACATGATCGACAGTGTTGGGAAGAAGGAGTAATCAATGGAACAGTCGCATCCTAAACACACCATGTTTTCTTTAAAGGAAATAAGTTGGGACTGCCAACCTGTTGAATTCGTCTGCATCGTTTCACCCCAAGTTGCTCCTGATTCGTTTGCTCGTTATTCTTCTGCGTGCCTTTGAATTTTACTTTAGTTTTCCCACCGAGCGAGATAGTATCTCAGGTAACCTTCTGTAATCTTCCGACGAGACGCGAGTGATGCAGCCTGATGTAGCAGAATGAGTCGAGTGGGATTGAAGGAGCTGGGGCTGACGAAGAGGTGGAATCAGAACATGGGTTTGTTAATAAAGGCGTATCTGCAGTCTGTCAGCAAAAGCCACAGCTCCTGCTCTGCCTTACACACGTTGGTGAGCAGGACCAATTTACATTTTAGCACATTAACAAGCCAGAAGAGACACACACACACACACACACACTAACACACTCACAGGGGAGGCGCAGGGAGAATGAGATTCGTTTTCATCTATTTCCCCTTAAAACATGAGAAAGGAGGAATTCCCCAAAGAGAGCGCAGCGCTTTGATATCTACAGCCCCGTGTCTGTAAATAGGTTAGGTGAAGACGATGCAGGATGCCTGTGTGTGTGTGTGTGCGTGTTTTTTGTGCTAATTTGTGCTCGGCACGTGCATGCGAGTCTGTCATCTTGTGAGGTAGCCTATTTCTGGCATGAGATTGAGGGAGGGAAGGTGTTTGTGTGTTTACCTTGTTCGTGTTGCGGCCTGAGCTGCTGCTGCTGCTGCTGAGTGTTCCTTCTAGTCATCTGCTCAGGCGGGCAGGGAGGCAGGCGGGCAGGGAGGCAGGCGGGCAGGGAGGCAGGCGGGCAGGGAGGCAGGCGGGCAGGGAGGCAGGCGGGCAGGGAGGCAGGCGGGCAGGGAGGCAGGCGGGCAGGGAGGCAGGGAGGCAGGCAGGCAGGGAGGCAGGGGGGCAGGGAGGCAGGGAGGCAGGGAGGCAGGCGGGCAGGGAGGCAGGCCGCCCCTCGCTGCCATGTTCCCCTCCGCAGCGTGTTGTCGTGCTGGCTGGTGGCCTGGCTGCCTTCCCGCTGAACCCGCCGCACCGCTGCTCGTACACGGCCTCCACGTCTGCAGGGAGCAGCCGACGCTTCCACCACGTCTTGTTTCAGTGTGGCCAGGGACGTAGCGGACATGAATATTGCAGATAACTTACAAAACGGTTATCGGTATGTTGCGGTATTGTTAAAGGTGACATATGATGACTTTTTCATTGCTTTAGTATGGATATTTGTGTATCTGGAGTGCTTCCCGATACCTTAATCATTAGTTTCGACCATAGACTGTATATAAAAGATGGACGTAGTCTTCCAGTATGAAAAAGTAGGCCAATTCGGAAGTGAGTTTTATTGCAATACCATGGAGATCGCGCGTCCATTAGGCTCACAGGGGAGCCTCACAGAGAGAGCGCCAGTCACATTCATTGGACCAGTAGACTGTGTTTACCTCGTTTGTATGGCCGTGTTATTCTCTGACTTCCAGTATGGATCAGTGGGTGGAGGAGGATGGAGGTGAAAAGTTATATCGGTCGCTCATTCCTCTCCCTCCTGCCCCATGGTCTCCATTACGAGGAATGGCAGCCTCCTGCAACTCAAACTCCTGGCTTCATCGAGCGTCCTTCACAAACCAATGGGTAACGTCACAGAGGGTCGGGGCTTAGTTTCGACCAATAAGTTAGTGTTTAGTAACCTGCCGTGGATGTGTCTGAACGAGCTGTTTTGATTTCTGTCTCCTTGTCATGTAACAAGGAGGTTGATTTCAATGTCCACCGTGAAAACCAAGCAGCTCAAAGACTCCGTCAGCCCTAAAAAAACAAGGATTTAAAATAAATGAACAAACGGCGCTCAGCACGGACGTAACAAGTGCTGTTTCTGTTTTGTCCCTGGTCCTGTTGGGCTGCTGAGGTTGTGGTGTGGAGGTTTATAGTGGCTGCTTAGATCAGTGTCAAAAAGGCCCCTTTGACCACAGGCCTGGTGTGTCACGCCTCAGCTGTGGCGCGGCGTGCTGAGCTGTGATCATATGCATCTCGACAGTGGGCTCGCAGCGGGCGATGACTGCACTGACCCGTGATGTTGTGCCAAACTGTGGCGGCCTCCACCCTCGGACGGGTCGTGCTGTGGTCAGCTGGAGTGCTGGGCTGTACTGCCGTGCTTTGGTGCGATTTAAGATGGTTTTTTTTTTCTTTTTTTCTTTTTTTTTTCCTCCACGTCTTTGTTCCTGTTGTTTGTTCTTCCATTGGGCCGCAGCTGCAGCCATGAGCAGACTGCATCTGCTGTGTTTGGCTCTCTTGATTGATCAATTAGTTTAATTGTTTTGTCTTTTGGGTTTTTTTTTTTCAAATCTCTTTGCAGCTTTTATTTCCATGGTCGAGCACACACTCTTACAATATACACCTGGACAAAGAGGCACTCTCATTCCTCACCCAGTCTCATTCTAGTTCTAATGTGTATTTACAGTATGTGTCTCTAGTAAAGAACAAAAGCTACATTTTGCAACATCAAAACTGGAAACGGAAACACCTAAATGTTGGAAAACCTCTCAAATATCACAACATTTACGCTCTCATGATGAGGTTTTTCAGGTGCCTCAATACAAAAGTGTAATGGAAACACTTTGCATGTCTGTGGACATAACGTAGGGGGGTCACATGACCAGTTTGTTAACCTTTTTCCAAAACCACAGAAACACAAAATGTCTTGGAAGTGAAACTTCCTCAAAGAGGAATCTCGAGGGATGAGATTTACTGTCGGTTATGTGAAATCACTTAATGAGTATTAAGGCTCATGTAGAAAGCACCCTTTAGTGGAAACACTTGGACTGAAATTTCTGAAATGTGCAACCTTGGTCTCCCTACCAGTGCCAGGTGCCATGCTCCATTCGCCACAATCCAGATCACAATATTCCTAAATCCAAGAAAACACCAGCAGTAGCAGCTCTGAACCTCAGTGAGAAAATAGGCAAATTCTCACGTTTCAAAAGCTGGAACTTTTGATTTTGTGATGAGATGTAAACGATGCTGTAAACGATTAAAAGATTGTTCAAAAAGTTGCATCAATTTTTCCACCCGTCGACTGTTTGTTTCGGGCCAGATTTGGCATCAGAGAAAACATGTAAAGATGTGTGAAAACTACATGAACATTACAGCCGAGCTGACGTCTGACGACCATGATGTAAACTCTGTCAAGATGTGCGTCAGTGAAGAATAGATCTGCAGTGTTTTTACAAACCAAGAGACCAGGCTGAACTCACAGTTTACCTCCGCATTTGTTTTTCTCTGTATATTGTGGACTGGCTCTCTGCTGCAGGCTGCAGCCTTTTTCTGAAGAGAGAATGTGCCAGGATCTGTTTAGAAGTCTGTACTAGATTGGTCTCATTATATCGTTCTCGGAACAACGTGTTTGTTGAGCTTTTTCAGTTTGGCCTCTGTGTGTTTAGTAACAGGCGGTGGCGATGAATGACAGAATTACTTCATTTGATTTAATTTAGTATTCCCATAGCTAATTTACTCGGGTTGTGTGTTGAAAATAGCCCGAGCCAATTATTTAAATTAAGCTTTCATCATTTTATGAGCTTTTAATGATTTATTTCTTACTTATCGTTAAAATGACCGAGATTGGATTACGGACGATGGAAATGATGGCACCTGAATGTTCAGTTTCCATCACATACATCTATGGCTGTTTGTTCAATGCTCCTCCTTAGGAGGATGAATGACTCTGCAATTGCTTTATTGTTGAGACAAAGTGTAGTGATAAAGCCAAACATCCGGTGGGACTTTAACCACTGCTGATCAGCCTGTTCAGCTATTGGTTCATCATGTCTTTCACAATCTGCATGAGCTGATCTCTCACGCCATCCTGACTTCAACTCCAGTTCATTTCACTTCTCGTCTTTGCCGGAGTCTTCCACACTTGTTCGTAAACTGGTAGGTCTCGATATTTGACATCCACATATTTCAACATACGACTGGTCGTATGGTCAAACCTCAGGCGTTTCTGCGTGAGTTTACATGGGTTTACATGCTTCCAGGTTGATTGGAGACTGCAGATTGCCCCCAGGTGTTAAAGTGAATAGTGCCTGTGCCCTGCAATGGGCAGGCAGTGTGTCCAGGGGATGTGCATCCACTGGAGATAGACACCAGTCGACCCATTTAAGGCTGTTAGCGTATGACTGGATGGATGGACTTGTTTATTTCTCTCTTCGGTTTACAAGCAAACTCCATCCGTTGACATTTCGAGGTGCATTAAAGCGTCCAGAGCGGCTAAATCGAGCGGCGTTTGATTGTTAATGTAGCCTTAAGAAAGATTTCTGCCTTTCAGACACCTGAACCGTGACAGAAGGTAACACAGTATAACCTTTGGTACACGCAGCCGAGGTTATTCATCAACACGTACAGTCCAGGAGGAGGGGGAGGAGGGGAACCAGTGGGGGTGCAGTGTAGTACAGATAAGGCTCCGCATTGGTGTCAGGATACAAAGGTGTTGTAGAGGGAGGAGGAGGAGGAGGCAGAGTAGAGGGAAGATGGACAGAGTGCAGGTACTAAGGAAAGTAGTGTAGAGGTGGTCTCTATGATTATTCATTATTGAGATGGTGGGAGAGCTGAATGAGTGCAGGGGCTAATCTAACTCTGAGCCTGATGGACAGAACACAATTATCCCGAGAGTGGGAGGTGGGAGAGAGCGAGAGAGAGAGAGGGGAGGATCGAGAGCCAGCACCCTTCCCTCCCTCCTTCCTCTCCCTCCTTCAACCGTTCTCTCTTTCTTTCTTCCTCCTTTCCTGTCGCCTGGCAGACTTCACTGTAGCTGCAGATGATTTCTGGGCATTAAGCTCCTGTTGGCAGCATCCTGTTTATCGAGTCACACATACTCACACACACACACACACACACACACACACACACACACACACACTCACACACACAACCTCGCATCACCCACTCGCGCCTGTTGGCAGCGTCCCATTTACGGACATCCAATTTACGGCTCGTTCCCTCCTCTTTTTCCCCTTCCCCTCCTCTGCAGCAGCACCTTCAGGTTGTCTTCTAAATCCAGACACACGTTCACATCCAGCTCTGCTGCTACTTTTAGCTCATGTACCGATTCCAGGTCAAACTGCCACTACACAACGGCTTTTGATGGTGCTTCTCTTTCCTTCATGTTGTCTGTGTGTGTGTGTGTGTGTGTGTGTATGTCTGAGAGAGAGAGAGGGAGAGGCAGAGGCAGAGGATTTGTAGAGCTGAAGCCAGACATGGCTTCTTTTTCTTTTGAGAAATTAGCTCGTTCTCACCTCCAGGGACTGTAGCTTAGATGCCGAACTCTTCCAGGACTCTCTGGGAGAGGCAGCCATATGTCTGGAGCCCTGGAGAAGTCTGGAGAGTGGTGCCGCAGCAGATTTTTCATTTTCAGCCTCAGAGTCTCGTTTACAGTTTTTTTTTTTGCAGCTTGCAGTGGTTGGATGGGTTGAACTCCTTCAACGAGTAGCGCTCTCGCAGGAGCAATTTAGTAGACAGAACATGAACCCAAAACTCATTTCACCACTTTTATTTTGTCTTGATACATTTCAGATTATCCTGCACACACTCGATGTTCAACCACTTAAACTGTGTCTTCAAATTTGTTTGTTTTTTTCCTCGTACCAAAACATTAAAGCTGTTTTTTTCTGGGTTAAAGGCAGTGAGGGGGGTTTTGTAGACAACTTCTTCTTCTGGTCCAAGTCAAGGATTAACAGACTGGCTTTTTTTTAAGCATGAGCTCCAGATGCTGCCTGAAAGACTTCACAGCTAGAAGAAGAACAAATTCTGAAAACAAAAACCAAAGTGAGGAGAGAGGGCTACATGTTCGGGGTTACAGCCGAAGCCGCTCACACTCCATCCTTTCTCTTCTGATTTCACTTCCTTGGGCTTTTTTCTCTCTCCTCTTTTTACCCCTCACTCATTATCTTCCTCACCCACTGTATGTTCCCTCACCCCTCACTTTCTTCCGTCCCTGTTCATTTCTCTTCCCTCTAACCCCTCTCTTCATACTCCCTCGCTCTCTCTCCATCCATTTGGTGGAACAGTGCTGCTGATAATGCCTGTAATTGGAGTGACTCACACTTTTCCAGTGTGTTTGGACCAGATAAAGAATATTGTCAGCATTTTGCCGACATGGCCTCTGCTGGCAGAATTAAATGGACTCTGTTCTGTTCTGTCTGCAGCAAATTAAAAGCCTCTCAATTCATCTGTTCTCGCCCGAGGCTCACAGGGGCCTCCTATTCACACAGAAACACCATGGAGAGGGTGGTGTTGGGGTGGGGGAGGCGGGGGGGGGGGGGTTGGTCGAAGAGAATGAGAACGATTCCCCTCCTTCCCCAAGAAGCAGCAGTCTTTTTCTGGTTTTGTTCGAGTCCTCACTCAGCAACTGTTAGATGGAGACGGGAGGTCAAGACCGATGAGGCTAAGGAGAGGGAAGGAGCAGCTCGGAAAGGAGTCGGATTCATTATTCGGCCCGGCAACTTGCAGCTGTCCGTGCACTTCAGTGTTTCCAATAAACGCCTTTATCTGCATTTGGGCCTGAGTTTTTGTACATTCACATCGCCGGGTGATCGCAGGGTTTCTGGCTGCCAGGTCACAGTCGCTGCCAGTCAGCACTTGAGAGTAAAGTAGGAGCAGATGGGCAAAGAAGGGCCCGAGCACAGGGGCCAGAGGGGCCCATCAGGCCCTGGACGGGGCCCAGCATGTGGAGCGAGTCCGGTGGCACAGTGAAAGGGAGAACTGCGCGTTCACACATTTTAACTTGTGACTTACGGTCATCTTTGCCGTCAGTAATAACGTTTTAACCACCACGGTGAATAACATGCTAGAACACGGTGTTACAAAGAGCCTGGAGAGACAATGAACACAGGAACTGACAGGTTAATATGTCCAAGTTATTACCCAGCATCGCTCGTAAACATTGACCACAGTTTACAGCCAGACTGGTTCAGCTTTGATCTGCAGTGTGTGTGTGTGTGTGTGTGTGTGTACTCACTTTCCCCTGTGTAACAAGAGATTAGAACTTTCTGCAGTCTCCAACGACAAATGGTTTAGATTATCTGGCTAAACTGTTTGTTTGCCTGTTCACAGCCTGCTGGATGGTGTGGCTGCTTGTGTTTCCTTTCCCAGCACTGTGGCAGTGTGTTTGCAGATCACAGCAACTCACTTCTAGACTGCCACGGCATGGAAACTGTGAGGAGACATCACATAACTTTAGGCTCGAACACTGGAACAAACTAGACTACGCCCAAGGTCATTGTAAATGTCTTAGGGAGACAGTTTTGATGATAATGGATAATAATGGATGCACAATGCGTTTGTTTCCCCACTGAGTCCAATAGCTGGTGACATTTTCTAATAGTTTATATGGACACTTGAGGTAAACAAAGCGAGAGATGCATTGAGTAAAGATTCAATTAACATTAAAGCTTGTCAAAGACTGTGTTGTAATCACAACAAAAGCAAGAACAGTTATGACTCAAAATATTGTCTCACTCAGCTTCATCAATCAATGAAAAAGATTTTACAGAACAAAAAGTCTGTGCCTCGAATGCCTTTTGAAGAGACAGAAGACCAGCTCCAGACGCCTTCTTGCTAGCTGGTGGGTGGTAGCTTTAGCTGCAGCAGTGTTAGCAACAGCAGCGCTAGCGTCGTCCTTCGTTTCGAGGGTGAAACCTCAAGTGATGTTGAAATCTGTACTTTTCACCCTCCTCTCAGAACTCGCACACTCCATTCACGTTGTCTTTCTCAGATACAGCAAAAAAAGGCTTCAGTAGCAAAGGGCAACTGACTGAAAATGAGCAAAGTCAAGGCAATTTAATTATCAGACACATGTGTGTGAAGCAGTTTTTCAATAATGGGCCGATAACTTTTAATCACTAAGATTGGAAAAATGTTTGCATGAACACACCAGACACAGCTGTTATCAGAGGCTGGACGCTGTAAACCCAGAGGAATACAGGACAAAGGTATTGAGCTGCAGTGTATTATCTGTATGCGTGCAGCAAAAGACTATCTCAGGAAGACTGTAATGGGGCATGAGTGGACTTGACTTGAGTGGCTTGAGTGGGACATCATGACGAGAGCACATGCTGGTTATGCCTGCAATTCTCTCCGCCCAAGTAGTAATAAACCTTTTCTATCTAAGTTAAGAGTCAAGATCCTCCGATGTACAGTACGAGCTCTGGATTTTAAATCTACAGCAGTAACGAGAACAGGATTGTAAGGATCCATGAAGTACTTGTTATTAAATCTCTCCAGTCGGGGGGGGGGGGGGGCGGGCGGGGGGGGGGGGGGGCGGGGGGGGGGGGGGGGGGGGGGGGGGGGGGGGGGGGCGTGGTCTCTCCAGTGGGCACTCGATCAGAAACTACTCATCCTCACGCCTGCAGAGAACTCTTCGAGGTTTCTCCTGTCGAGAGTCGACTCGATCTAACCCAGCGCTCCTTCTCTTCTTTTCTCCTCCCTCTCTCTCTCCCCCCAGCTCTCTGCGGGCGTGCGTGGGATGTCGTGTCAGGGCTAGAGCCCGTCCCTCTCCCATGAGCCTGCGTGCCCACGCACACACCTGGCGCCTCCACGCACACACCCGGCGCCCACGCACGCACAGCCGGCACTGACGCTGTGAGCTGGACCCTCTGAGCCCAGCGGAGCCAAGCCCAGCGGAGTCAAGCCCAGTCGGAGCCCGAGGATGTCAACAGAGACAGAGCTACAGCCAGCGGTCAGGCCCAGCAGCGTCAGAAGGGACTCCAGGAGGAAAGGTACGGTCGCGGATTGATCACAGATTGGTGGTGGACTGGTGGATATCTAACAGTAAAAAGGCTCTGTGTCGGACTTTCTGTTTGGAGTTTGCATGTTCTTGTGTTCTTTGTGGGCTTTCTATGAGTACTCCATTTTCCTCCTTATCACCTGTCCAGGGTGCGTTACTTGCCTTCGCCCTACAACATTGGTTCGAAACAGGTTAAACAATGGATGGAATGGTTAGAATTCCCTCGATGGTCTCACATATGCATCTTCTGGCCAAACATCTTCATCTTGGAAGTCTAAATAGGTCACCTGTGTTGAGTTTTGCGGAAGGAGGGAACTGAAAAATAGTGGATGCAAAGTTCCTACCCATCCCATTTAATTTAATAATAACTGTTATTTTCACAAAGGGAAATGTGTTTATTGCATGTGACTAGCTGTTGCATTAGTAACCAGTGTCTGAATACCCAGTGAAATTTCTTCAGGAAGTTAGGCGACCTGGTCAAACCCATACCCACTCTGTATGAAGGATCGCACATACAGTACAACCCTGTGGTTACAAGTTTGATTTCCCTAATCATGTGTTATTTGTAAAATCATAGGTCAAATCATCCTCCTCTAAAACCTTACCTGTCTTAGAAGAGGAAAAAGATGCAAGGGAGGGATGCATATTGATTACACAGATCAAAATCACACACACACAGTCACCAGCTAATAGTATGTGCATCGTTAAAAATAAGGAAAAGAACCGGGGTGAAAAAGTTACTGTAATTCATGAACTCTGGGTATCAAATCTATCTCCAAGTTTTCCAACTTGAAATTCCGACTTAAGGGGACGCTCAGCTTCCAAGTCGACAGCTGGTATTTAGCATAATTCTGGGAGCGTGAAAGCAGGCAAAGTCTTGACAAAGGGAGGGAAAACACTAAGTGCTTTCTAATACTGGGGGAAAAAGCTATTGTTAGACTCAGTGGCTCGCACACACGCACAGACCTTCGTCAGCAACTTTTTTCTCTTTATTAATAGAGTCTTGACTCGGTGTTGTCGGTGGATCTGGGTCAAGAACAAACTGCGGGGCTGCTATTGTTCACAGTTAATTAACAGGTGTGGGGGTGTGTGTGTGTGTGACGGTGCAGGAGTGTGCTCTCAGACAGGTGCAGGACGAGGGGGAGGAGGAGGAGGAGGCCTGTCGTGGCTGATGAGAGGCAAAACACATCCAGGTGTGAGGGGCAAAGCTCCAGAGGCAGGTACGGAGCAGGTGTGTGAGAGCGGGGCTCGGAGCAGAGGTGATGCCCGGGGCCGCGCCGGAAGCCGGCACCCAGCTGCTCCACGCCACCTGCCCCGACTGCCCGGGCGAGGCCGGCCGTCCTCGGAATGAGCACCTGATTGATGTCGCCAAAAAAAACTCTGGACACCGTCGAGACTGACGCTTAATGGATGTGCACACAAACCGCTCAGAGACAGGCACACACACACGCGCGCAAACACGCTTAAACGCTATCACCTGAACCAGATGCCTCATTGCACACGTTGCGCTTCAGCCCCTGCAAACAAGCGTCGGTCTCTCCCAAACACACACACACACACACATACGCATAGGCATGCACACACTCTGTGTTTGTGTGTATATGTGTGTGTGAGGGGAGGCTGAATGCCTCTCATGTCCTATTTAGGAACTGTATTGTTCTGCTGCAATGGAGATCATGTTCATCATTCAGACTGCTCTCCATATGTGGGGGGATGCAGACACACACACACACACACACACACACCCCCACAAACACACCCACACTCACACACACACGCTCACACTCACACACACGCACAAACAGGGACTGGGATAGAAGCCCAGAAGAGCATATGAGAGCAAAGATGAATGGTTTGCCTTCAGCATTCAGACTTGAGGGTTTTTAAGCTTCTCCTCTCTTCCTTCTCCCTCTCTCCATCACTTTGTTTCTCTCTCTCTTTCTCTTTCTCTCTCTCTCTCGTACACACACACACACACACACACACACACACACATATCCACACATACACCTGACTTCCACCTTCTCATCTATGTACATCTCTTTTTTAAAATGCTATTTAGAGATTGAGCTTGTGTGCTCCCACAGAGCACTTATCTCTGCTCTGATCTGGGTCATTCTACCCAACACAGACACACACACACATACACACACACACAGACAGACACAGATACACACACACATACGCACACGTGCAATGACGCACACACACACACAGGGTGATGAAAGTCAAATGCAATCATATACCACACGCAAGCAACGAGTGTGCCCTGGGAATTGGAAACTTTGATAATGTTCCTGTTCCTGTTAGTGTGCTACATGTGTGTGACCTGTGCACACACACACACACACACACACACACACACACACACACAACCTCACAAAGCCTCAGAGTCTGCCTCTTTACACGCGCTCTGTTTAAATGAAAATAGATCTGCTGATCATCATCGGGGTATAAATGGCGGCTCTGCTGTGGTGAGAATCCCTGCAGGGACAGTCTTTCCCTCTCATAATATCCTTCCTCTTCCTCCTTCTCTTCTCATCCTCCTCCTCCTCTTCTGCAGCACACAGCTCTGACTCCTAAACGACCTTGCCCCGGATGAGCGAGGCGCAGAGGAGAGAGCGATCGCGAAGAGAGCGGCCTCAGATTGAGAGAGACTAATGAGTCAGTGTGAAGGAGAGCTGTTTAATCTCGGGCCTTTGTTTCACAGTTCTGTGGTGAAGAATGTAATGAAAACGACCACGGGACTGCTGCATGTCACACATTAATCACTGACGGTGTGTGCTGCGGCCTGCTGCACGTGTGTGGGTGTGTGTATGTGTGGGTAATTCTACTACTACACGCACACACACAGATGTGGTCAATTCTCTAAGAAAGCCCTTTTTCCTCCTCTAATAGAGGTTTTTTTATTGAATTACCATGACAAGACAAAGATAACCTCTGACCTTTAGCATTTACACGACCTTAGGTGAAAAACAGCGTCTCTCCGCTGCTCTGACACTGAATTAGTTAGTCTTATTGGTCAGGCTTGATTCTTGAAGTGTAATAGCCTTTATTAATCCTCAATAAATCCGCCAAGATTACATCTCTCCACCTCTCGCCATCCCTCTCTGATCCTCCCCTTTCCTCTCCCCTTGTGTCCCCGCAAATCAGAGCCATATTCCTCTTTTAATATAATGACCAATTTAGACCAATCTTTCCGGCTTGTAACCCTTTAGAGCCCACTCAAGACCCCTCATTACAGGCCACCCCCACAGGTGCCCCCCACCACCACCCCCTCCCACCCAGCCAGCCCCGCATTTAATTTCATTTCTTCAGCAGACTGAGGAGATCAAACCCAGAAGAGACAATTCCACATGATAAAGTGGCCACTCTATTAGGTTCGTCTGCACATAGGCAAATAGCTCTGCCTCTGCATCTGTTGCAACAAGCTGTAAGGTGACAAAAAGAAGTCAAAAGCCTTTTGCTTGCACTCAAATTTCGGATGCATTTAACCACACGACTATGGGAGGAGACCGGAGTACTTGGAGAAAACCTACAAAGACATATGCAAACTTCACACGGATAAATGGGGACGTTTTTTTACAGTCTCACAGTCAGCAACAAGAAATACGTGTCGGTGTAATCCAGCTCAACGCACTGTGACTGACTGTGACCTCGGTGCTCAAACATAAAATTGAATTATCACCTCTGTCACTGTATCAATAAAAATCCAATATCATAGGCAGAGTATTATCGGCAGAGCTGTTGCCCTGGATCAGACCGTGTGACTGCACAGGTGTGTGAGAGCGTGAGCGAGATAAACCGTCGCAGCTTCAGTATTAATTATTCAGCCTGTTCATTAGCGAAAAACAGGGTTTTTTTCCGGAGTGAAAACACATTTTGATGTTCTTTATTGTCGTTGAAACATAAGCCTGACAGTCTGCCTCTGCAAAGACTTTTATGAGAACATGACAAACCAGAACTGACATTTGTGACGAGCCAAAGAGCTGCAGCACTTCTTTTTTTTTAATCTCTGCGCCCACCTTGCAACGAAGCACGATGAGGCATAACCGTCTCTCTCTCTCTCCCTCTCTCTCTCTCTCTCTCTCTCTCTCTCTCTCTCTCTCTCTCTCTCTCTCTGGGGAATCTCTGAATCGCGTTTCACACCTGCACTGTGCGACCAAATCGTTCTGGCATCGAAACGCAGCCTTTCAACACCACATTTTGTTCAATGTGCTGTAATTAATATCATTGCAGATTGTGCTTAAGCCGCTCCGGCATGCTAAATGGACATATGCTCTGCTCTCGACTCGCTCATCCAGAGGATCTCTTGGTGAAACAGGGTGCAGGGATCGGCCGTGAAGCATGCTCAGAGGTGGGGAAGCTTTATTTCATAGGGTTGCGAAATCAATTTAAAATGTCAATTGTAAAGTTTTCCAAAGACTTTGGACTTCCTGATTGTTGTCTTAAGTTTTACAAGAGTGTCAATGTGGCAATTAAACCAACTTGCAGACATTGTGTGTTAGTTTTTTATAACGCGATGGTGAGTGCTGCACTATGTTTCGCACTATATTTCATGTTGTTAATTTCTTAAATGCTAAATGGACCGGTGCTCAGTCTTTATGACTCACAGCACTTCTCTTCTAGAGTCACATCCTCCCTTTCACACCCATCCATTCACACATGCGGCAGAGGCCACTTTGCACGGTCTGTCAGCTTAATGACTAACTTTAACCGTTCATACACATTCATACGTAGATGAAACAGCACCAGGGCCAGACTGGGCTTCATTATCTTGCCCGAAGATACTTTGACGCGTAGGCTGCAACAGACTGAGATCAAACGACCAGCCCTCCCATCCGCAGCAGCTTAACCAGGCACCGTCTTGTTCAGAGCGAATAAACATGTCAGATAGACGAATCCATTGATTTCAACAATATGAATGTATTCCCATTACCATTTTGTTAAACCGCAACTGTATCAAAAGACAGTTGTAAATACGCAGCACTGTATTCCATTATTCACCAGCGCTGTTGTTTTTTTTTTGCAGGACTCTAATTCAGTTGTGCAGCAAAGAAAGGAAAAAAAACAAATTGCCTGGAGTATCTGTTCACAGCCGAAGTCTGGCTTAACTAGCAGAATGCTGACGCAAATTAGTGAGTTCCCACTGAATAAGCTGTTGCGGCGTGCACGTGCATCATCAGGGCTGCGAGTTAATCACTTCAGGCGGGGAAATGCCGTTAAACAGCGACTGCGTGTGAACGAGGAAGCAGCCAGCTCCGACAGGCAAAAGGCCTCCTCGCGCGTCTTTAAGCGCAGCTGTTTAACAGACGACACGTTTCCTTTTTCTCTCCTCCTTCCCCGTTTGCAGACTCGCATCCACAGCGTCATTAAACGTTCATATAACGCACTCACCGACGGGCGTCTCTCTCTCGCGACGTGACACAGAACATCTCGACGGTTTCTCATAACTTCCGCCGCTGTCGACACTGGAGCCGTCGCGTGGACGTGACGGGGAGGACGCGCGGGCGGCCGCCTCCGCGGCGGCGCCGGCAGCCAGCGGCGTGAAAACGGTGGTTAAGGGTTACAGCCGCGCAGCTGTTAGCCTCTGCGCGCGCGAGAGAGGGCGCGTGTTTGCCGTGTCTCTGGTGTGCGATTAGCAAACACATTATCCTTCTTCGTGTGGATATTATGCACACATCCAGTCTATCTGGCACAATCACCGCAGCCATTTACCGCGATATCTTTCCCCGGGGAATCTTGGAGCACAAACAACGCTATTTTGGAGCGTGCGTTGCGTGCGTGTGTGCGGGACGTGCGCGCGGGGCGTGCGTGTGCGCCCTCCATGAGAGGTAATCAGATCTGTTCCCTCCAATCAGGCGGAGATTGAATTGAATTGCCTGTCTGCTGTTGTGGTTGTCAGTGGAGGCCAGTAGTGGAGGTTTGGGAGCGGGGGAGGGGGGGTGGGGAGGTTCCGGCGGGGTGGGGAGACAAAAAGTGACACTCGTTTCGCAGATAGTGGCACCCACTTTTCCATCACTAAAACTATATTTAGAGATAACTGCCTGCTCTCTCCGTCCTCCCCGACTATCTGCCGCCCTTCTCTCCCATCAGTTTATTTCAGGAAAATTAGCGGCCTATCCATCCTGCTGTCTCCCCTTTTCACCAGTCCGCGCCCTCGTCTCTCCACCCACCCATTTCTCTCAGCCCCCCGATAACAACTTAGGAGGGACCTGCGAGGGCGATGGCGGACGGTCAGTGCTGTTCCCTGGCAGGCATCTCACCCCCCCCCCCCCCCCCCCCCCAGACCCCCCCGCTCCAAAAAAAAACCCCAAACCCTCACATGTTGTGTGTGTGCAGCAGCCGCAGCAGCGACACACTCCTCTGCACCTTCTCTTGAGTGCTCAAAAAGCTTCACACAAGCTTTGAGATGTGGCCGCTGAGAATAAGCATTCAAAAACGCCTGACTCGGTGAGAAAAATATCTAACAGTGAAAGCCTTTTATTTGCCTTCCTGAGCCTCTGTGTAGGTGTGTGTGTGTGCGTGTGTGAGAGAGAGAGAGAGTGCAGAGAGGTGTGTGTGTGTTGTTGCAGCAGCTTGTGTACTCTCTGATCCTCTCAGTGTGTTCAGCTTAGTCCTCTCCTCCACACTAGTTGCTGTGGCTTTTGCCCACCGCATCACTAACTACGGTCTCCATGGCAACAGTTTGCTCCCCGCTTGTAATTTGCACAAAGGGAAAACGTCCCGGTGTCACAAACACACACACACACACACAGAAGCTCTAATAGAGGCCGCTCCGCTCGCCCCGCTGTGCCGGGTGAAGGACTTTGCATGGCGGGGACATTTCTCATCTCTCTCATGTTGACAGGCTTCTGTGGACACGTAAACAGAGCCGGGCAGAGTCACATCAGTATCTGGAGTTCGAGCGAAAAGCTGTGTTTTCCTATCTTTTTCAAATATCATATTATCTCTAAGTGTTGCCAGGCTGCAGGTGCAGCTGCACCACCTAATTTATTAATGGACTAATGGAGTACGCAGTATCTGTTTTGATGATTAACAAGTCGATTAGTGTGTTTCTAGTCCTCTATAACAGCAAATGATAGTGACAGTGTTTACCTGCTCAACTTAGGTCATGTGTCGTAGTAGAAATGCCTTGAGTGATTGAGAAAAGAACTAATCCATGTATCATTTGATGATACATGGATTATATATTATGATCATTTGATGTGCTTCTTCACTCCATCCTTTCCACGATGCTCAGATTCACCTATGAATTATTGACACAGATGTTTTTGAAGACTCACACTTAGGGTGTCTCTAGTTCTTCTTTGTGAGTGGCGTCGTGATTTATACTCTTCAAACACCTGTGGAGTGTTACTGTTTCAGCCTCAGGTGTGTTTTCTCTGTTTTACCAAGGTGTGTAAGCACTATGTTTGATGCACTATTAGATCTGTCCTGGTGAGATTCAGCTGTTGAATGCTGGTGTGATTCATGTCTGTAAGTCTCTTCCAGTCTGACCCTGACATTAGACTATTAACACTTCTTAATATTGTTTAATTACAAAGAAGCTGTTGTTAGTAGACCAGAATTAGTAGAGAAGAGTCGGTCTCTGGCAGATGGCAGAGCTTCCTTTCCCTTTTCATGATGTAAGATATTCCACAGTCCTACTTTTTTGCCGCATCCCTCTCTTCCAGGACCCCGGCTGAGTGAAGGAAGGGAGGGGGTGGGGTGTTCATTACGCAAGATGAGACACAGTCAGGGAGAGATGGAGCGAGGAAGGACAACAACTTCAAGTGGCTCCATATTCTGGTGGAGATGACAGACATGAGAGCGGGCTTTGTTCTGGCACGCTCACCTTGGCATGAAAGGAGGGCCGCTGTGTTTTGAGGAGTTACCTGTGTTTCCTAATGCTTTGAAAGAAGGGTCCCCAGTGGTTGACAGTCACATATGCACACGCACTCACACACACACACACACACACACACACAAGCACACCTCCTGTTCACACAGGCTGTGGGGATTTAAAAAACAAATAGTTTTGACACTTTTCAGTCAGATGTGTCTTCAAGTGTTTGAACAGACTAAATACTGTGTGTGAGTGAGTGTGTATGAGTGTGTGTGCGTGTGTTCAATTGAGTTTACGTATTGAAACAAAGATTTTTTTCTTTTTTCTTTTCACAGTATTTGGTCCAGTTCACTGAGAGAACAGCATGCTCTTCCTTTTTCAGCACCACGTGAACATCCGTGCAAAAGTAGATTGAGTGTGTGTGTGTGTGTGTGTGTGTGTGTGTGTGTGTGTGTGTGTGTGTGTGTGTGTGTGTGTGTGTGCGTGCGTGAATGAGTGGTGGCTCAGGGGCGATCGGCAGTTCAGTCCATGGGGGGGACCTGCTTCAACGTTGCATGACAGGATGCTCGTGACTTGTTTACACAGCCCACTCTCTGATGCCCTGTCAGAGCCCAGGAAAACACACACGGCAGAACACACAAACAAAGCCCCCCCACACACACACACACACACGCTCTCACACACGCACACACACACACACACACACATTAGCACAAGACACAATTACGTACCCACACTCGCGGGCCATGTTCCCCTTCGTTAGTGAGACCAATTACCTTGTAATTAAAGCCAGGGTGAGAAACAAGCTTTACCACCAACAGTCCTACATAGAGAGAGGGATGCTGGGATTCCGGGTGGGGAAGGGAAAGAGAGAGAGAGAGGGAGAGAAAAAAAAGGAGGATAAAATAGTCACGATAATTGCACAAACACAAAAAGTTGAATTTCTGCATCACTGTTTTAGCCTCAATCAACAAAGTGCCCCGGCTTCAGCTTCAGTTTGCCGAGTGCTTTGGTGGAAATGATAGACTTCAGCCCAACAGAAAGCTCTCTGCTCTGAACGCTGCCACGCTGAACCGCACGCAGCCCGGGACGCGGCAGACGCCGGCGCCGTCTCGCTCTCTGTGCCGCAGTAAAAGCTTCAAGCGCTTCCTAAAAATCCAGCCGCTCTGCCCGCCAGTAAGTGAGCAATACAATCAACCCTCGCTATGATAGTCGTACGCAGGGTTGCAGAGCCCCCTCCCCCCGGTGGGCGTGTGGCTGGATTCAAAGATCAGTGCAGTGAGAAATAACAAGCACGAAACCCAGGGCTCAAAGCATGTGTGTGTGTGTGTGTTTGTGTGTGTGTGTGTGTGTGTGTGTGTGTGTGTGGCATAGCTGACAGTTTGAAAGTATCTCCAAGTGTCACTAACACAAAATTTAATTCAGAATTCCTTGAAACGCAAATGAGTCCAGTGATCACATTCCATACACACCTACTGTCTTCTTTCTTTCTATACTGGATTGTAGGGCTGGGAGACTGAGACGTTCTGGGGGGATAATGTATTACGATATAACTCTTTCATATCGGTCTATATACCAATAATTATTATGTTTTTTTAAACTATAGAGGTTTTTTCACCGCACGTCATCAATTCATCAGTCGCCATACTCGGCAAAGGGCCGACACTGAAGTAGACCCAAAGTCTGTGGGGAAAAAGTGAATTATTGGTGTACCAATTGGTCAAACCGTGAAAGATATTTGGAGTTCTATAGACTGCCAAAAGTTATTAGAAATCAAGGAGCTGCTGTCCTCCAACAGGTGAGAGCGGACGTTTATCCAGAGGGTCGGCGACCTTGCACAGGTTGCAGACATTGATCTGAGGCTTGTCGGACTAAGAATATCTGAGATACTGCCAAAAGACATCGTTCCTCTTTTATCTACAGTTTCCTCTTGCGCTGTCACATTCATTTTCACATAGCACCAGTTAGCATGTCCCCCAGAATGTCTTGCGGTTCTGGATCAGGGTTTTATTTTTATTCTTCTATTATTCTTTTGAAATGACCAAACATTGTATAGGATGTAGTTTCTACTGATATTGATCATGTGTCTATCGTAGTGTAGATCTTTATCATTTTATCGCCCAGCCCTGTTGGATTATATAGCAACCGTGATGCCTCTCCTCCATGTTGTGACGGAGAGTGGGAGACACACAAAAAGTGATGAGAGTAAAGCCCCAAGACATCTCAAATATTGCCAAAAAAAGTTTTTTGCACTGTCATGAAGTGCTATTTTAATGTATGTGTGGACAGACGATCCAATTTAAATCCAATCCCATTTACAAACTATGGAAACTACAAGAAAATCATGGAAATGTTTAAACATCCAGCTTCTGTTAAAGTAAAGTCTCACAAGATTGGACTATACCAGAATCACAGCTCATATGCAAACCTTCATCTGTAACACCCTCAAGAGGTACTTTGCTAAAATGTAAAAATATCACTTTTATTTTCCAAAAAAAAACAATGGAAACACAACCAGGGTCTCCGGATCCTATCAGCGCTTCACGCTGCTACGATTAACCATCAAGGTCGTTTTGTAATTTGTAATTTTGTTGTACTTGCCGCATGTCTTGTCTCTATTCTATTCTACAAAACACTGTGTAGACAGGTAAACAACAGCAGTATGGCCTATCAGAGGCATCACATCATTATTCAATGATGCTGAATAAGAACAATAAACTACTAGTACTTCTAGCAGTATTGTTTGGCATGTTAACTTTTTTATTGCTATTATTGACAAAAGGCGCTGGAGCAAACCTAAAGAATATAAATGTGCCTGTGCTGTAAAGTGAGTGATGGAAAAGTTTCTTTCACGGTGTGTGTCTTCCCAACTCTTATCAAACCCAAGTCAAGGTTTCCTCTCTCTGCTTTGGCAAAGTGACCTTGGTGCAGGGATGTGTGTGAGAGGGACAATAATGGGCCGTGTGTTGCCTCTGCCCCTGACGTATTTTCTAGCTCTAATGTTTTGCTGCCACTGAGGATTGCTGGGTGCCCCGGGACACACACACACACACAGACAGCTGGAGTCTCTGGCCGTGGCCCTGTCATCCAGGTCAGGGCAGAGCCGGAGCGCAGGGAAAAGAGGGGACGAAATAGAGATGGAGGGAGAGGGGATGTCGAGATGAGAGGAGCAAAAAGGTCAAGAGGATAAAAAATTACACCACTCGAGTTCCTCGAGATTGTCCAACTTTACTTAGTTCAATTCCAGGGGCGCCCTCTCCCCATCTCCTCTAACTTTCCTTTAGTCGAGATGCCCAATTGTATGAAATGAGACAGAAACAAAGACATCAGAGCTCCGCCGGCAGAGCACGAGCTCCGGCTAAACGCCTCTCTGTGTGTTATTATATTTCAGCAAAGAAGTGTCTTCATTTAACAAACACAACAGCAGTCATGTTGCAGAATAGGACGGAATAAAAAAACAATGCAGATCTCAGAGCAAAGGCCCAGCACTTGCTTATTTGATGAGTGGCAGCGGCACTTTATCATCTCATTTTACAGCCCGCGTTCCACTCCAGCGGCCGTAGCTGTGTTTTTGTAACACGCATGTGTGTGTGTGTGTGTGTGTGTGTGTGTGTGTGTGTGTGTGTGTGTGTGTCGACTCAGTCGAGCGCGATCCCTTTGTATGCCAACTCGCTCGGCCAGAATTATGCACAGAGCTGAAGGGGGAAACTTGTTGTTTTCTTGGCACATGCTGTTTGTGGGTTTTAAGGAGCCTGCGTGAGGCGAGGCATGAGTGAGTGCTTCATCCGAGCAAAGCCTCCGATAGGTAAATGGAAAATTAAAAAAAGTAAGGCAAAAACAAAAGCAGAGCCCCACGCACGCACCCTCTCATGCATTTGGCAGCAGGATTAATTGGGGAGTAAGCGCCGAGTTCCCTCACGTGGCGTTGTTGAGTGTTTGTTGGGAGCCGTCCCAGCTGTAGCTGAAGAGCCTCTGGGTGCTTCTTCAGCGCGTAGCGAGAACGGACGAGGCACGGCGCTAACTTTTAACAGCCGCCACACGGGGGGGGGGGGGGACACAAGAAAAAAGCGAACCGCGGCACCTGCTTTTGTGCCGCCAGCGTCACCTCTTTCGGTCGGGGGGTGGGGACGTGGCTCGGGAAGGCGCCGCCTTCGCCTGTCGGATCGGAGAGCCGAGCCACGAGTTCATCTGTCGCACGCTTCCAGCGGCTTTGTCACTCACTAATGCTTTTCTAGTGGCCCCCGTGCTAATGCTCCCCACGGCTCTATTGTCTAATGAAATTAACGAACTCGGCTGTTATGCTTTGTCGGCCTTGCACTTAAAACCCTTTGCACTTCAGTGTTCAGCCTGGGTGATCCACGTCCACTTAAATAGAGAGAAATGGCACCTTTGCAAAGCACCTGAAACATGAATTGAATTATTAATTATGAATAATGAGCACATAAGTGCAATAAACACAGAGTGACGATACCTGACTGAAACGTACTAAAAGCCTATTATGCCGCTTTGCATGTCACATTTTGACTGTGTAGATGTTTCTTATCATGTAACTTTGCACAGTTTTTCATGTCTTTTGTGGACCTATTTGTCATCTCACCATTATCATATTGCCTGTTGGAGCTTTAGTTTTACTCTTTTTTGTGTCTTTACCTTTAGACTCACTCGTTAGATTCTACCAGACTTACTTTATTACCTCATCACTATTGGTTGCACGATTATTATTGTCGTTTATTATGTTTACTTACAGGCTGCCACTGGGACCTCAGTTACCAGTTTCCTTTCATTTTCACCCAAGTGCTGATTGAAATGACAATAAAAACCTCTTTGAATCGCTCTGAGCGAATGATCAGTCATTCCAATGACCTGCCTTTCAATACAGTTTTGATTTACAGTTGCCATGAATGCAAACTCTGTACATTTCCCGATGCCAGATCAAACGTCTTTTGGTTTCATCAGCTCAGTGCTTTTAATGTGAGGCTGCAGCCGTAGGAAAACTAACATCCAGCGCATAATGTCGTATTTCACATTTCTATGCTCTGCTGATGTGTTTCCAAGGCGTTTGCAATATTAATCGCTCAGGTTAGTTCACCTATCAGACTCGACAGCTCAGATACAATAATGAACAGAGTGAAAGCGCGCCCACTGGAACAGCTTTATGGCTCACAATGTGCTCTGTGCGGGTTTGATTGATGCTGCACTGTGCTCGTTTATTGAATTAGGATCTCATATTCCTTCCTGTTTGTTTTGCTTTATGTTACCTAATTTTCTGAGTGGAAGAAAATGTCTGGAAGTCATGTTTTACCATATATAGTACAACAAAGATGCATTTGGCGGAGAGCAATGATGTACTTCCTAATCTGGCAGTATCACAGTTTGAACTGTGCTTAACCTCCACATGAATTGCTTTGATCATTGTGGGTTTGACTTAAACTTTGGTATAGTCACTTTATCGTCTTTCTCGTCTATCTCAGGAAATATGAAAGTTCAGTGTGGTCATGTCTGATAGACTTCAGATCCTCCAGAAATATGAGCCAAGCTGAAAATACAGACAGAGATACACTTTAGTGATCTCTGGAGGAAATGAGGTGCGTGGCAGTTTCTTGGATCAAGAATAGAAAGTGAGCGTGTTCGTGACATTGCAAATAGACACTGGACCGCGGGATGTAAACAGGCATTACCCCATTACCCCTAGAAATGTGCAACACCTAAATACTGCGATAAAAGAATGGTAACACCTCGATTTAGAAAAATATCTCAGAAAACTATGAAGAAGCAAAATGTGGCGAATGTCCATCTTCCTCAAAGTGTCAAAATGTTACAAATTATGGGATGCTGTGAGACTAGACTTCATGAGAATTGCAACTCGTATGCACAAACACCCCTCAACGGACGTGCAGGCTGCAGTTGTACTTTGTCTAAATTTTATAAATATCGCTTCTGTTTTGCATAAAACACTGCAACGGTAACAGCCAACGTGGTTGGAATCCAAAAGCCAACTTAAAAGTCCAAATGAAGGGAAATCTGATGTCAGCATGTGTGCAATCTGAACGTAACCCCACCAAAGCCGAAGCATCTCGTTGAGGCACGGAGAGGTGGCGGTTTCTCGGAGGAGAGAGGGTGTGTGAGGAGGAGAGAGTGATGGAGGGGCACACAGGAGGCGGGAGGTTACAGTTGCCCGGGGCAAAGCCGGGGGCCTTCCCTGAGGGGCTGGATGTAATGTACCAGCAGTCACCTGCCATCTATCACCTGTGGAGGTGCATATGAGTGTGAGTGTGTGTGTGTGTGTGTGTGTGTGTATGAATGAGAAACAGGAGGGCGGGGGTAAGGGAGGGGGGGCTCTGCCTGTCATAACGCTCTAATCCTGAGTGACATTTATCCAATGGAGGCCTCGCTCATTCATCCATCCATCACCATCTATCCCTCCTTTCCATCCTTTGCTCTGTTTTATGTCCTTCCCTCCCTCCCTGCTTGTTGCAGCAGACAGACGGTCGGACTAACCCTGCATACCAAGTACCAACACGCGTACGCACACACTCGCACACACACACACTCATAAACGTGTAGTGTATGAGTTATTAACTGCTTCATCCATGCCTGCAAAACCGAACTACAGATATGTGTGACACTGAAGTACGTCTGCTACTATTTGAGGTGAAGGTTGTATTTCTGAATGTGTGTGCACATCAGCATGTGTTTGGTTGTTTGAGAATCGAGTCGTTAGCCTGTGTGTGTGTGTGTGTATGTGTGTGCATGTGTGTGTATGTGGAGCAGCCATGACAGATGCAATAGAAGATTCTTTCATTAGCCGTGTTTGAAGATCAGCAGGGTCGCAGCAGTAGCAGACATTTAATTACAGCAGGCCGAACGCTTCTCCCGCTGACACACACACACACACACACACACACACCTGCTGGCACACACTCTTACACGCACAAACATGCCCACGTATGCTTGCACACACACTGGGAGGCCTTTCATGGAACCCGCTCTCAGCAGGGGAAGTCGCCCCGGACCCCGTCCACCTTTCCCTCTCTTTCTCCGCCTGTCGGCCTCTCCGGACTTGGCTGCGCTCCCTGTGTCTCCCTCCCCGAGTGCGCTAAGTATAGCAGCGGTAATGGTGATGGATGCAGATGGAGGGAGCGGGTCTTAAATGTCAAACTCAAATGAACACCGCTGTTCCGGTGAGACGCAAGCCGCTGGACGCCTCCAGTGTTATTTAACGCTGGCGAATTTACATGCAGGCGCTCGGCGCTGCCCAACAATAGCAACAATGACGAGAGGACGCCGCGGAAATGTTGACATATCGACTAAGTGTGTTCATGTTGAAGCAGCGCAGAGGGCTTCTTTCAGAGCTCGGCTGCATTGTCGCACAGTTCTCTCTCACATTTTTAGCCCGGTTTACATTTGTTTGACCAAATTGTTTCCAATCCAGTGAACATTTACACACCGATGCTCTGATGAATTACAGTATGAGGCTTTTAATAAGACAATAGGTGAGTGGTAAAAGAAAGGTGGAGGGCCTTAGAGACTCCAGACTGGTTGGTACAAATGACCATTCAACCGAGTATGTGTGGGGAAAGTTGATGGACAAAGGATTCAGTCACTGACCCACAGAGAGAAGCCATGATTCCTCTGCCACTGGGTCTCCAGCTGAGGCTGTGAGTGACACAGGGTGACACAGGGTGACACAGGGTGTCAAAGGTGGAAGCAATGGAGACGAAATATAATGAAACGGCTGTGAAAACATACTGTCACGTGCACAGACCTCAGAGAATTAAAGGTTTAAGGTTCACGATGTAGTAGATGTAGTCGAACTAGACTGGGAAAAAAAGTCAAAAAGGACTTTTGTGCCGTCATGGAGCATCCCCGGCACGAGATGTGTCATCAACGGAGACACGGTCAACATAAACATAAACGATGCACAATTTCAACAAAAAAAATCCCTGCGCTCGCAAAATGATTCATGAGGACGGAAGCAAAGTCAACGCATTTGTTCGACGTCCAGGGTGGGCACGCACGCACGCGAGCCACGTTTGTGTTTGTTTACCAGAAAACTCCACAGGGCCTCCTTTAAAAAAAAAAAAAAAAAACTTCATCTAGTTTATTAAAGTTGTCCTCATCTCGTGAGCAGCCGGAGAGCTTTAAAGCCGTTGTGCTCCATGACAGGCAGCTCATATTTGGATGTGAAAGATATATGAGCGTGTTTGTTGCATCCAGCGGCGGCACGTTTCATGTCATTCACACAGGGGGGAGAGATGGTGCATGTTGGGGGAGTGTATGTGTGCATGTGTGTGTCTTGGGGGGAGGGGGAGGGAGGGGGGGGTCATCAGAGCCCTCACATGTTACTCTTGAAGACGCTTGTTTGTGCGTGCGCTCGGCTATACGCCTACTCCACGGGACCATTTCAAGTTTAATGAAGGCAATATTTAAACGTCTTCAATCGCGTCTGCGTTGAGGGGGGGGTGGGGGGGGGGGGGGGGGGGGTGGGGAGGGGGGGGCTCCTCTGGTGGTTTAATCACTCGGTCTTATCTCTGCTCGGCGGAGATGTGCCACAATAGTGGGAAAGGCAGCCGCCGCCTCTCCCTCTCCCTCCCTCCCTCCCTCCAAAACAAGGACAGATGTTCCTCAGCTCCTCCGTCTCTGAAGAGACAGGCAGTCATGATTTACTCCAAGTAGGACTGTGACTGAGTGACTGTCGCTTTAATGATTCAGTGGAATGAACTCATCCACGACATATTTGTCTGTGTGTGCGTGCGTGCATGTGTGCGTGCCTGTTTGTGTGTGTGTGTGTGTGTGTGTGTGTGTGTGTGTAGGTGTTCCCTTTTTTATCAGTGGAGGACAGAGTGTTTTCTTTTTCTCTTTGAGATAGTTTGCTCGTTCATGGCTCACATGAATGAATGAAAAGCGTTTTATAACGGGCATTTCTGAACTTTCAGACTTTCTACCTGAGTCCTTCATAGTGCTGAGATATTAATGTGAGGACTCAGCAGAGACGGATAGATAGATGGGTAGATGGGTAGATAGATAGATAGATGGGTAGATAGATAGATAAATAGATAGATAGATAGATAGATAGATAGATAGATAGATAGATAGATAGATAGATAGATAGATAGATAGATTGATGGATTGATAGGTAGATAGAAGAAGGCAACATCATGGTTCATGACACAGGATATGTTGAACTGGGCCAGTGGTAATGGTAACTTTTCATCAGTCTGCTATGGAGCGTCAAAGACGTGACATCCTTGCTCTTCGGTTATGTTTACTCTGCACGTCTGCTCTGCATTCCTGCCGTTCATAAACAAGTCCAATGCTCAATCGAGCCGTGACAAAATGAAGTGAAAAAGCCTGAATTTGTGTGTCTGGTCCCCGGCCTACCTTGTAGAAGAATAACACTTAAACCTGACTGATTTTAGCTGAACCAGCAATGATTTTAAAACCAGACTGGTTGGTGTGCGTGTGTGTGTGTTCACGTGTGGTCCAGGAGACTTAAGCCGAGGGAGGTGGGAGATTAGTGTTGGACAGCGATGATTCAATAGAGGCGTAGAGCAGGACTCTCCCGCCTGCAGCCACGGGCCTGGCTGCCACCCTGCTGCAGTGCTGCCGGGGTCCCTGAGAATGGAGGGAGCGCGAAAGAACGAGGAGAGGAGGAGTGGGTCCTCTCCATCACTCCGACTATGACCTTCCAAGAGTCATGCTGTTATGGAGTACAGAACTAATGCCTCAATATATTATCTGAATATGCTGCATTATCATTATGCCTCTCCCCGTCGCTATCGCTCTTTCGCTCGCATGTACACACTCTGGAGCACAATGCAGACACACACACACACACACACACAATATTTGATGATGAGATGTTTGCGCACTGCAGGTGAGAGATAGAGGAAAGGAATGGGAGAAAGATGGAGAGAGAGAGAGAGAGAGAGAGAGCGCAGAGACGCAGCTAGAGCGGGTGCAGGCCAGCAGGCCGTCGTCGCCGCTCCGGGAGATAACGCACAGGCTTCCTGGACAAGAGCAAGGTCAACACGGCCAGGGCTCGCTAATGCATGCGCACAATGCTGACAATCTCCCACACAATGGAGGGTGAGGAGGGGGAGAGTGGGGAGGGAGGGAGGGAGGGACGGGCTCGAGGGAGACAAGGGGGAGGGGGAGAGAGATAAGAGCAAAAATGTCACACTATTATTTTGCAGGGGAAACTGGCCACCGCGGAGGAGAGCGGTCACAGTTCCGAGTCTAATCCGGGCAAAACTTAATCGATCGACACGTCTGAGACTATTGACCGGTGCCATTCATAAGACGCCGACGGCTCTGACTTAATCACATAACAGGATGTTTCCAACATCGGTTGTCTTGACCTGTTTTTGTTTTTTTAGTTGTTGTTTTGTTGTCTTGAGATTACGGCTGACATCTTCTCTGGTCCGTGTGATTGATGATCCTGTGGTAATAGCACTGGTCAGAGGGAGATGGAGGTCCTTGACTGGAAGATATGTACGGCAGACCTGAACGTGTGTGTGTGTGTGTGTGTGTGTCTCTGCAGGGCAGGATCGCAGCGAGGCGACTCTCATCAGGCGTTTTAGGGGCGATGGCGTCCGCTACAAGGCCAAGCTCATCGGCCTGGACGAGGTCACTGCCGCCCGCGGAGACAAACTCTGCCAGGACTCGATGATGAAGCTCAAGGTAACGACGTCGCTCTTTCTTTCTTTTTTTTTTCTCTCTCTACATTAACGTGTTTTGAATGATGAATTTAATCCTTAAAGCTCCCGCCAAAGTAGACAAGAAATTACTTCAACACTCAGAAATTATCACCCATGAACTTCATGCATATTCTTAAGCACACCTTTCAAATCGACATGTTTTATGCATCGCAGCAGAAGTGCACCCACGTGTGCACGTATACAGTTTGTTATAATCTCTCCATGTGACCCCATAGTGCACGGGGATAGGGTGGAAAGGGTGAGAGAAGAGGCAGGAGGATGATCGGTGCAGAGGGAAGTGAGGAGGTGAACCATATGGATGAGAAGGGGATCGGGGCGAATGTCTCATTTGCAAGGACAGGAACAATTAGAGGGGAAAGGTAGACAGATGGGGCGGTTAGCGGAGGAGGAGAGGCGTATAGGAGGCGAACCATTTGGAGGTTAGGTGAGGGAGAGGGTAAAGATGAGGAGGAGCCCGCCGTTTATTGGCTCAGTTATAAATGGGTGTTTGATGAACAAGCTACAGTGATATATACTGTATGTATATGTTTATATTACTGTATATAGAGGACTTATTTTAAAAAAATGGCCAATTCTTTTCAACCCTAACTCTAACTTTACGCACCCTATGCACTCAAAATGTGCAAGAGAGACAAAATGAGGGGGTTCAGAGAGTCAAAGTCACAAAGTGAACTGCTGTTACTGTAGATGCAATGGACTCTCTCCACTATGTTCATCATTCCCTCTGAGACCCTGTGTCTTCTATACTCTGAAGTGGAGGCATGAGTGAAAAGCGAAACTGTAAAAACAAAACATGCAACTACATTACTCAGTAAAATTCCAAGACATCACAAAATATTTGACCTAGAAGTCTACTTTTATCAGTCCACTAGGATTTTAGTCAGTCATTCACTGTCAACAACATTTACTGTTTTTCCTTTTGAGTGTGAAAAAGTTGGACGTATATTCTACAAAAAAAAGGAGCTTTGGCTGAAAGACTTTGAGAGCGGCGGCCTTGTTGAGTGCCTTATCCATTATTAATTGACCCTGAGCGCATCTTGCGGGGAGATCTTTACATTGAGAGAAAATTACGTTTTGTTTACGCGGTGAAAACCACCTTCCAGCAGAGGCGTCGGCAGCGGCCGAGGAGACGATAGACAGCTCATTGATCAAACGGCTTCCCTCCTCCTCATTTATTCAGACAGGAAATCCATCACCTCTTTTTCTCTGATCTCTCCACCTCCTCTCTCACGCCGCTCCTCCCTCCACCCGGCCCGGCTCAACCCCGGCCCTCGCGTCCCGCTCCCCTCCCTCCTTCCTCTCCTCTGGTGACCCGCGGATGCAGGTGGAGGCGTTGGGGAGGAGAGGAGAGGGGAATTCCGCCCTTAGACACACGTGCGGGGCGATAAATCATCACCGTGTCGCGGTTTGCTCCGTGAATGCAGGAGGCATGTCGTGATGAATTGCCGGCTGCTGTAACTTTGTGCCGCGCCTGCCTCGCCTTCGTTTTTAACTTATTACTTATGTCCTACGTTTCCCACAATGCCTCGCGGCTGGTCTGGCGTTCAGCCGCCATTCGATGCGGGGCACACAGTACTGCCCCAGCAGCGAAAAAACGTCAGCTTCTTTCAATCCATTTCTCATTTTAAATACCACAAAGAGGTCATTTATTCAGGTGTTTGGTCCTGTTTTCAGTGAAATATTCTTCATGTGAAGTTACACACAGAGACAGGAAGTTCTTAAATGTCCTGCAGGTTGTGAATGTACTCGCACTGGGTTGTTACTATTGTTACTAGATTTTGAGGGATGAGCATCTACCTCTGATTCATTCCTTCTCTCCAAATCATTATCGTTCACACTCATCACATGCCCTTACGGTCCAGAAAACCTCTAGAATATTGCTGAAACATTGTTATGCTCTCTTGAGGTGGTTTACCTCGAAGTGTGCACCTCACTGGACGTGATGTTATGGTCACTTCTGGCAAGATGGTGTAGTGATACTGTTTTTTCAAAATTTCATTGAAATATATAATAAAGCCATGGAAACATGCATCTTCCTCAATGGGGAGTCTTACAGGACAGGACTGTCCAAAATTATTGGACGTCACTAACTTTAACCCGAACTTACAGTTGCCTGCAAATTAGAATTGGAAATTTCAGAAATATCATTTTTTATTTTACACAAAACAGTATGGAGAATGCAGCTTGTGGGAGGAAATCAATTATTTCCACTCTGATTAGCTCCTCTCTGTGATTATCAACTGACTGATTATAAAGTCTTTCCAATGTGATGTTTTTTGTTTTTTTTAGTAAAGGAAAAATACATGAATCGACTGCCAACGACACAGTCTTTATGAAAGAGAGAGATGAGAGATGGCCTTTAAAGGCCTTCTCATTATGCACACGTGTTTCTGTCCCGCCTCTAACATATTAACTCCATGTGTGTGTGTGTGTGTGTGTGTGTGTGTGTGTGTGTCCTCAGGGTGTGGCTGCAGCAGCACGGTCTAAAGGAGAACACAAACAGAAGGTGTTCCTGACCATTTCCTTTGGAGGGATCAAGATCTTTGATGAGAAGACAGGGGTAAGCTCACAAGCAAATGTGTTTTTGTGTGTGTGTGTGTGCGCCTCCATGCTGTATTGCTCTGTGCGTGTGTGTGTGTGTGTGTGCGCATGTGTGCATGTGTGTGTGTGTTTTCTCTGTTAATGAGGCATCTCCATGAGAGGGAGGGGCCCCGGGGGAAATCAGGAGACCCTAATTGAAACCCTGAGAACAAGGCCTCAGAAGATGAGAGAACATGGCTCTCCCATTGTCTGCCTGTGTGGAAACAGCAGCGACATGGCTTCTATATTACGCTGCGGGATCATGCATCTTTTATTGTACACGGCTGCTCGACCGCCAGACCCTGCTGTCCGTCTGTCATCACTCTGTCCTCCCTCTGTCAGTCCAGCCCCCCCCCCCCCCTTTTACTGTCCGGTGCAGTCCGCCTGCACTCCGAGTTCAAAACTTCTGTCTCCTTTTATTTGTTTCACTGACAGCTTTTCGGGTTTCTGAGGTTTCACAGGAGTTGTTAGCTCAGTTGTAAAACGTGTCCAGCAGAGCAAAGTGATTTCTTTCACACATTTTCTAACTCAAGGTTCGACCCCCGTCCCCGTCCCCGTCCCCGGCCGGTCACACCTGTCACAGTATCCTTGGGCACGTGATGTAACGCATACTGTTCTGGCCTTGTTGTACAGCCCATTTCACTGTTACACATTGGAAAATTAGTTTCCCATGAAAACCCATAAACTTCAGGGAGAGGGTGTGTGACTCTCTACGGAGACCTCACAGGAGCACGGTGGGATTTTTCTTTCATTGAACTGAAAAAAAAACATCTACGGAGGCATCTCCTTTTCCAAAGGGTTATTGATGCTTTCTTTGTGAGGCTTTTTCTTTTAAAGACACCTTGTATTCTAAGTGTCCTTTTAAGTTCAGTTATTGTAGAATAGAATAGAGTAGAATATGCCTTTAATCATCCCACAATGGGAGAATTTCAACAATTTGTAGTTATACATTTACAATGGAGGGACTGGAAAACTTGTATCTGCATCCATTGTATCTTAGATATGAAACAGTAGTTTTGTTTTTTTTCTGTTTTCTGTTTTGGTAGCAAACTTGTCCTTGTTCTAAAACATTACGTAGCGCTAACATCTGCTCTGGTTCATGTAGAATAAATGCTCAGTTTATCTCGCTCCGCTCTGTCTGGAAGTCTGTGGATCTGGCTCAGACAAAGTATGAAGCTCGCCGCTCCGCATCTGGCTTTAGAGGTTGACGTGAAAAGTCAGAGATTTACGCCTCGACCAGAGCTGGACATTACAGACAGGGTGTGTCTAGGGTATGTGTGTGTGTGTGTGTGTGTGTGAGAGCGTGTGATGGACGGTAATTCAGCAGTGCCGGGGTCTCAGACAGACAGACAGGACACACTAACCAGTGTCCTCCCACATGGCAGCCATATTGCATGCAGCCAAAGTCATCCCTCACCGGTCCAATTCTTCATCCCTCCTTTTTATCACCCTCATTTCTCTTCGTCTCATTCCTCCTTCCCTGCATGCGGCTCAGAGTCTCTGCGCTGGAAAGATAGAGATAAAGAGGAATAACCCCGGGATTGACAGATAGGAAGGCAGGAAGTCAGAGGGGAGAAGGTGTTGAAAAGTAGAAACAAGAAGAAGGGAAGAAAAGACGATGAGAGGAATCAAGAAGGCGAAAGAGACAGATGGAGGGAGGATGGGAGGGAGGGAGAGACACAGTGAGACAGAGTTAGAGGGATAGGTAGAGAATCAGTGAGCATATGTCAAAGTAAAGCTCTCTGCAGGGAGACCTTGTCCTCTGTCTCCACGCATTAATATTAACTATAGAGATATGCTGTCCTTACTATCAGTCCTTCAACCACTTCTAATGGCAGGGGAGGGGGGGGGGGGGGTGTGGAGGGAGGGAGGGAGAGACGGAGGGGAGAAGGAGAGAGCCAGAATGACTCTGCTGAGGTTCAGGGATCTTGACAGTCTCATTCCCCTCCTGTGCATCAGTCAGCCAGATGGGCGGATGGATGTATGGGTGAACGAATGGATGGATGGCCTCTCCCTCGGAGGAGGGAAGGTCGCGCAGGATGGAGGGACGTGGTGCTTGAGATGGAGGAGAAGAAGAGGGGAGACATTAATCTAGCAGAGGGCAGGCCAGCATGTCTTTCTTTCTCTCTCCCTCTCTCTGTCAGCCCCCTCTCTCCACACACACACACACCGACACACACTCTCGTCTCTCGTTGTCAGTCTCGTCAGGGACGCGGCACCACGTCAGGTCGAGAACTCACAAGAGGCAGCTTGCTGCTCCTGCAGAATGAAATGAAACATCAAATTAGTCCCATTCAGCCAACACAGGCTGCGTAGAAGAGACCCCGGAGCAAAGTGTTGGTGCCGAGGCCAGACTGAGATGCTGCAACACACACACACACACACACACACACACACACACACACACACACACACACACACACACACACATACAGAGGCTTCATATCGACGAGCTAGGCCCGGTTATGAGAGCAAAGGAGGTTCATATGTAGCGGCATCGGCTGAGGGTCAAGCTTTGATGGCAACAGAGATGCAGACCTTGCCGTGAAACATGCAGCACTTGAAGTGGACGTCCGATGGCATACCAGACAAGGCCGTGAGGACGGACCAAGAGCAAGCGATGGAGAGGTGGGAGGGGGGGGGTGACAAGGGCGGAGGTTGGAGGGGTGGAGGTTATTAGAGAGGTGATGAGGAGGAACAGACTGAAGTGGTACAGGTAGGTGGTGCATGAGAAGGACAATTGCTGGATGAAGAGATGTCCCAATGTGGCGGTAGACCCCAGACACCATCAATCTGCCACTGCTTGGAGGGAGCGAGGAGTCAACGAGGGGTCTGGGACAAATGGAGAAGAGCTGCAGACTAGCTAGAGCTGCAGCGGCTAATCGATTAGTAAACTAATGAAAATAACAGCTGTTCTAATTCATTCCATTCAAGTGCTTGTAGAATTATTTTAAGAAATTAGGTCAGAATTCTCTGCTCTCAACTTCTTAAATGTGAATATTTTCTGGTTTCTTGAGTCCTCAAGGACAGAAAATTGAATGTCGCTGAGACGAGGATGAAAAACTGCATGAGCTTAACCATTTTTACCATTTTTGTGTAATTTGTTGGTTGGACCAAACAATGAGTCGAAGCGAAAACGCAGTCAGAGGATGAATCGAGGCGTATTGCAGCCCTTTTGTTGCGAGCAGAACAGCGACCTTAGAGAAATGAGTTTTAGAAGAAGATTCTGCCACAGAGAAATAATGCTGAGGACATTTCATCATCAGCGTCACTCACAGAGCCTTTTTACAGCTGGAATGCGTAAGTCTGTGTAGGTTTGGGACCAAGAGTTGAGACCACTTTGCGTGTGACATCTTGTACATTCCTGAATCAGACCGTTTGGATGATATGTGAGACTGACCCACACTGTACTTCTCTTTTCGTCTAATGTTTGTCAGTTTGTTTCGGGAGCCTGACAGGGATGGATAGGATCAGCAGCAAACACATCAGAGGGACAACACATGTTAGATGTTTTAGAGATAGAGTCAGAGAGGCCAGAGTGAGATAGATGGTTGGTACAGAGGAGGAATAGGTAGGTGTAGGTAGAAGCATGCTGAGGTTGGAACTGGCAGGCAGAGGAAAACCAGAGGATGTAGTGACAGAGGATGTGAAGTTAGTTTGGTGTGAGAGAAGAGGATGCAGAGAATAGGGTTAGATGGATGAGATGATTCACTGTGGCGACCCCTGAAGAGAACAGTAAAAGAAAAAAGAAGTTTGCTTTCTGATCCTGCACTGTAGAGGCACCTGTTAATCCTTGTATGACCCCTACCCCAGGGCTCTCATAAGGAACCCGCTGAACCTCAAAGCTACCCGCTACCCTCAGTCCTGTCCTTCTGACTGGAGGTCGGATGGTGTCGTTCCTCTCACAGGGACATGTGAGGAGAGTCTCCCTTCCTCCCCCTCCTCCCCCCTCCCCTCCCTCCCTCACTGCTCCCAGTGTAACAGGGAATATCTTGGTTCAGTGGCCAGCAACTGCTGAAGGGCATGCTGCCCACAGTCCCTCAGAGACACTGACACTGTGTCTGTGTGTGTCAGAGTGTGTGTGTGTGTGTGTGTGTGTGTGTGTGTGTGTGTGTGTGTGTGTGTGTGTGTGTGTGTGTGTGTGTGTGTGTGTGTGTGTGTGTGTGTGTAAGAGAGAGAGAGAGAGAGCAATGGCAAGACAGGGTCTAGTGCCCATCACCCACGCTGGAAAGCAGAGAAAAGAGAGAGAGAATACACAGTCGGTATCGACTTTTTTGATACACCCACCTGTTTTTGCAAACAATCCACTTCCCCGGAGAACGCCTCTTCTCGGGCATCTTTAAGCAGCTTCTGATGATTGATGCTGCCAGACATGTCGGCTCCACCGGCGGCCGCCCCTCCCGGGATCCGTCCTCACCGCTCTGTCCAGACGATCTTTACCGGGAGTGATGCAACACAAACATTTCGGGTGATTCTGCAGCATAAAAAGACAAGACCGGAAGCAAGTCTGGGGTAAAGTCGGCGCTGCAAATTACGTGATTCTCACCAAGATAAGAGAACCTAGATTTAGAAGAGTATGAAGAGTTGATTTCTGATTTTATAGTGTTCAAGATCACATGATGATCTTTAATCGAGCGGTGACAATCAGTGAAATTATCTTGCTGCAGAGATAATTTCACCGTCTTCCTCACATTTAGTGTGTTTATCTTATTTTTAGATGCTCCTTTTTTGCAGTACAGTAACGTCACTCAGATGAGAACTCTGTGCTGTTCACAATAACGGTTTTAGCACTTTCCATTTGATTAGATCGAACTTGTCTGCAGGAAATTCTGGACAGCTCATAGATAGAAGATAGATTAGATAAAGAAGCGTTGAACATTCATCCCACAAAGTGGGTCCCAGTAACGTAGGTAGTGCAGTGGAGGCAATTAAGTGAGAAACAGTAGAATAAATATAAAAAACTAAACAACAACAGAAATGGTCCACTCTATATACAGTACAAGAAATCAACAGAGATGGCTAGTAAGTGAGTGAATGGGTGAAACAGAATGAATGAATGGATAAATGAGTTCTGCTGGGTAGATCTGCTTCAGTGCTGATGTGGAAACCCTTCTTATTATTCTTCCCTTGTCATTATATGCTCACTCATACCATGACTATGTTAAAAGGATGTATGATAAAACGACAAGCCCTAGGTTTTGAAAAACATCAAAGCCGACACTCTTGAAGAGGTGTGTATTTTTCTTTTTTTTTACTTCAACTTCAAGGGGGAACATTGTCTGCAGAGTTGCAGATGAAAGTCTATTTCATTTCATTTTAGCAATAATGATTCTTTCTTTTTGCAGATATAAAGACAAAATAAACCTGTTGCATAAAGAGCACGTTTCATCACTTGTCTGCACAGCCGGAAAGAGAGAGACCAAGGTCTCAGTTGCAGTGTTTTTTTAACCCGCCTTTATAATATCCAAACAATATTGTCGCTGCTCCTGAGAGACTGTTCCCACGGGTCCAGACAGGCGTTAATAGCAAAATGTCAACTTTACATAGAACGGTACAACATTGTCAGCTCCCTGCTGAAGCTGAATATCTAAAATAACAAACTAGGAACCAGATGTACTGTATGTTTTTGGTGTGTGTGTGTGTGTGTGTGTGTATGTGTGTGTGTGTGTGCACACGTGTGCATGATGTATTTGTTCTTGTCACCGAGGAGAAGCAGCTCAATTAAATATACAGTCATTTCACTCTCTACTGTCTTTGAACCACTCACTTGAGGCTCTCTTCGTCACCTCACCACCCACCCCACAGATAATCCAATAACCTCTGCAAATGAGCAGCGTGTGTGTGTGTGTGTGTGTGTGCTTGCGTGTGTGTGTGTGTGCGTTTTTTGTTTGCGTGTGTATGTGCACGTGCTCTGTCTTCCCTGTCATTTTCAGGTCAATCAGAGGTGATAATAATAATCATTACTGTAATTATTAAATCTAGAAGACACGACACACACAATGATTATCTATTTCCGTCGGGGATGTCGGTGTGCCTGTGTGTGTGTGTGTGTGTGTGTGTGTGTGTGTGTGTGTGTGTGTGTGAGAGAGCGCCAGTTGGCCCCATGTTAAATTGGTGTCTCTCTCTTCTGCCATGTCTTAGGTCTGGAATAGCTTCAAAGAGAGCAGATGTGTGTGTTTAGCCTCTGATGCATAGAGCTGCAACCCCTAGCATGCACTCAAGGGCTGCTGGGTCATTATGTTGACTGCGTGTCTCTGCTCCCAGCATGCATCTGGCACAGACAATAACAACAAAGCAGACATTTAGTGTGACTTAACAGAGGGTCGTCGCGTATCAAGTTGTGAGCCTGTGTCTGTGTATGTGTGTGTAAGTGTGTGTCTGTGTGTGTGTGTGTAAGTGTGTGTCTGTGTGTGTGTGTCTCGTGAGCGAGGGCACAGATGAAGTGATCAAGTCGACAGCTTGCCGAGCTGTGATTGTCACTGATCCCCCCTCTGTCCTCGAGAAAAAACAGTGCCATCTGCCACGGGCGATGCCAGCCTGGCACTGCACCCACCCAGGCTAAACTAGAGAGGGCAGGGGAGCTGCAAACAGTTTACTATAGGATGGAGGATCTGTGTGTACACACAAACACACACACAGTGCAGCGTGTGGCTTTGGAAACACTGCAGGGGAAATTGGGCAGATCTCGAGATGTATTCTACATCTAGTGTGTGTGTGAGAGAGAGAGAGAGAGAGAGAGAGAGAGAGAGAGAGAAAAGGGAATGAGGGGTTTGCTCTCACCACTCAGCTGTGTTTTATGCATCTGAAACTTAATCCATCCACTTTGAAGCAATCCTGTTATTCCTGAAACATACCCTGGTGCAGCAGAGAGAGAGAATCTATGAAAGTATGGGCACGATAAGCATTAAGTATACATGCAATAAGTACAATTGAAGTAGAAAAAATACTGTAAAAAATTGTAGTAGTGGAGTGCCTTGTAGTAAAATGCTCAGCTGTTATGCCATCCAGTGGCATAATCGCTTCATCCAATCTCCTGTCTTTCCCCACTGTATATAGAAAATGAAAAAAATACCAACAAAGTTTGAAAGAACAGCAGTCGCATCAGAATCGAGGAGACCTCTTTTTCATGACCCTGGGTTTTGGAGAAGAAATACTAGTTCCATGTTCACAATAGAGGCAAAAGTGGCCCAAAACGATCTGAAAAGCATTAACGTGACTTTTTACAAATCCAACACAGGTTTCTTTCACACGTGCTCCTAAATTAAGGAGCTTTCTCATTTCATTGAGAATTTACATCATATGTCATGGCTCCTTCTCTCTGATCAACAAAGGGCTTCTTCTTTAAAATTTGTGCTCTCTTTTTGCCTCATTTTCTTCTCCTTTTTTCACTTGATCATAATTTTGTTGGCTCAGATTGCACAACAACTTTAACACACACAGACACTAATATGTGCAGACTAGTATATGCAGTATGTTGTTGTATGTAATGTCACACCTTGTCCTGGTTACTTCAGGGCAATAGAGTCAAAGTAGAGTCAAACAATGTGAACAAGAAATACAGATTCAGATTCAGAAAACTTTATTTATTCCCTTGGGGAAATTAAAGGGGCAGAGAGCGGCAAAACTGAGTGTAATTAAAAGCAAAAGGGAGAACAGGGGAAGGGATGAGTATATGAGAGATAAAGATAAAGCCATCTCCTGAGTTGTATGACTAACCATCCTTTATGTTGTTTCTCCTCCAGATCCTCCAACACCACCATGGGGTCCATGAGATTTCCTACATCGCCAAGGACATCACGGACCACCGAGCCTTCGGCTACGTGTGCGGGAAGGAGGGCAACCACCGCTTCGTGGCCATCAAGACCGCACAGTCGGTCAGTGCTTGTTTGCCTCTGTGGGCCCTTTGTCGGGCGGGACGTGCACGTGCGCGTGCATTTGCCGAGTGTTTGTAGATGTGTGTTTGTGTGTAGGTTAATGTATGATTCATAAGGGTCCTCTCCGAGTCGCACCAACCTCTTGACATTTAGATAAGGACCCTTGAACACCCGCTCGTGTCCCTTTGTGCTGTTCATCAAACAAGCTGTTTACTCTGCCGAGCGCCCCTGTGTTTCTCTGGGTGTGTGTGTGGAGGGGTTTAGGTTTGGACCCACAGCACACACACTCACACACACACACACACACACACTCTGTGCGATACTGAGGTATAGACCCTCTTTGGACGTGCTATGATTGTTGTGTTGTGTCTACGTGCGGGCTTGTTTAGTCTGGTTCCCGCTGGCTCGCTCTGTAGCCGCATTGATTTCCCATAGTGAGTCGATGAGGGTTTGAGTGTGTGTCACCGGCTCTAATGGCATATCCATCCTCCCAGGGCCGCGAACCGTGGCTCTTTGACTTAGACGGATACACACAGTTACACACCGGGCTGTACTCACACCTTCACACCGGACCGCTCTTCGCTCTTCTCGGGAACAATCGAGCTGCACAGCTCGTCGTCAGTCAAGCTAAGCTGTCATTTACCTGACACGTGCCCCGAGGAAAGGTCTCTATTACACTTTAATGTTTCTTCTGTTTTTTTTTTTAGGATCTGAAGCAGTCGGCATGGGCAGCAGTCAGGCTAATAGTTTGGGAGCAGTGACAGTGAGGAGGGGTGGAGGTGGAGGCGGGGGAGGGGGGGGGGGGGGGGGGGGTCTGTTCTGACAGAGGCCGGGGCTGTAATTGGAAAGTTACCGCTTTGATGTGAATTAACAATGCGTCTCTGTCGTCATGAAGGCTGAGACTTTGGGTTGTTCCGACGAGGCCAATTTGGGGCCACATTTGAAAGTAATTGGCTTAGCGCTGCGCTCAAAGCCTCGCCGCGAGAAGGACGTGTTTTATTTAGCAAGTTTTAGCGCGGACGGAAGTACGCTAATTGTGTCAGAGAGGATTTCCTCGTTCAGTCGGCGTCTTTGTCAGAACTTCTTCGAAAAGTTGCGCGTGCAATTTCTACCAAAAGGTGTATTTGTCACCAAAAGCAACTCTGTGCTCAGTTTTGTTTGAGGAGCACAAAGGCTCCATTGTGCCTCCTCAGAGCGTTCACATCTTGACTGGCGATTTTTTTTATTTCTTTTCAAGAAGTTTTTACATCCTATTAAATCCTTTATTTTGACCTCTTTGGAACAATTTGCAACTCGGCCTGTCTCAACTATTGTGCAACTGCCTGATGACCATTATGTGATCTGACCTCTCGCATCTGCATAATTGTAAGTCCCTTCACTGCTGAACAAAACTAACACATGTCCTCGGCTTTTTTTTAATATTTCACGTCAGTTTGAAGTTCGACACATGCTCTCTGTCTGACAGCCGTGCGAAGGAGAAAAAGCTTCTGTCTGAGCTCGATATTTGACCTCAGAGTTCAGTGACTCTGAATAAAGGGATCCAGCCGAGAGGCAGTGATTCAGCTTTACACTGCTACTGCAATCTTAAAGTTTCCTGCTGTTTTTTTCAACTTTATGTTCAGGCCAACAGAGAGAAATTAATATTGGCTAAGTTTTGTTCTCCCTGCTCTTATGGTTCTGCATCCAAGACACGAGACTCAAGTTTTTTGGGCTGTGAGAAGTCGAAACACGTTGGTCATTTCTCACATTTTTTGCCTAAAAAATCCACATTTTTAGGTAGTTGCTGCTTTAAAAGGCATTTCGATTACATTTTTAGCAGGAAATATATATTTTCTTGTCAGAATATTAGCTCAGTCGATGTACATCATGGCTGGCTTGCTCTCTGTCACAGTTCTTACTTGGTTGCGGTTTAACTGTTTAATATAAGCTTTAGTTCGGGATATGATGACATTGATATTTTTATGGTTGCTTCGTATGGCGGTTATTTGAAGAAAAAGCTGCCACAGGTTTTAGAGAGAAGTATGTACACGCCCTACATTTTGGGAATGGGCCCCTCGTAGCCAGAGTACGTTTTTTCCGATGAGACTGGGTTGTTCTGGCAGGCGAGTTAGTTTTAGGAAATTACCAGAACTCGCCCACTGAATTTGATTCAGATGAAGTGGGTTAAGTGGAAATTAAACCAAGAAATAAGTTGAGGAACATCCTGGAGATACCCTGCCGGTGAACTTTAACCAACATCAGAATTTAATTTGGGGTAAATCTGCTGCTTTAATATCCAGGGGGAAGGGAAAGCCGTCCTTTTACTGGGGGGAAAAAATAAGAAATCCAGATCAGCGTAGATTCTAATAGAACTGTGTATCCTCAGTAAAGTGCAGGTCTGAAAGTCTTTATCCCAACTTCTTTTTTTCCTCTTTTTTTGGTGGAATTTTCCATCACGGCTGCCGCGGGTTATGAATTAGTCATCTAGAATCAGGAGCGCCGAGTCTCCTCTCATCTCCACGGACCCTCCGCTCCCGAGCTTTTCTGCATTTTCCTAAAATTCACAGCTCCACCAGAAGCCTCCACCAGGAAGGAGCGGCAAGACGAGACGGCGAACAGAAAAAGAGGAGAAGAAAAACGAAGCAAAGCAGAAAAAAAGAGAACAAGAGATTAGAGCGCGTATTGTCAGACGAGCGGGGGGGATCTGAGTGTGACACGGTGACAGTGAGTTTCAGTGTCGGCTCAGCGGGTAGTCGCCGTTTACCCCGGTGTGTGTGTCGGGAGCGGCGTGTGGCGGGGGAGCCTCCTGCGACAGCACGACGCTGAAGCAGAACTACTTTATGCATGGCGGCGTTTGTTCCCCTGAACTCCCGGTGCACTTTGTGCGGTCCCAGTCAATAATTGATTGGATGTGAAACGCCATTGTAGTGCGAGACAGCTCCGCTGTGACGGTAGCAATAAACCTGGGAGCTGGTTTTTGTGGTTTTTCTTTCTCTCTCTCTCTCTCTCTCTCTCTCTCTCTCTCTCTCTCTCTCTCTCTCTCTCTGTCTCTGTCTCTCTCTCTTTCTCTCTCTGTCTCTCTCTTTCTCTGTCTCTGTCTCTCTCTCTTTCTCTCTCTGTCTCTCTCTCTCTGTCTCTCTCTTTTCTCTCTCTCTCTCTCTGTCTCTCTGTCTCTCTCTCTGTCTCTCTCTGTCTCTCTCTCTGTCTCTCTTTCTCTCTCTCTCTGTCTCTCTCTCTCTTTCTCTCTCTGTCTCTTTCTTCTCTCTGTCTCTCTTTCTCTCTCTCTCTGTCTCTCTCTCTCTGTCTCTCTTTCTCTCTCTCTCTGTCTCTCTCTCTCTTTCTCTCTCTCTCTCTCTGTCTCTCTCTGTCTCTCTCTCTTCTCTCTCTCTCTCTGTCTCTCTCTCTTTCTCTCTCTCTCTCTGTCTCTCTCTTTCCTCTCTCTCTCTCTGTTTCTCCCTCTCTCTCTGTCTCTCTCTTTCTCTCTCTCTCTCTTTCTCTCTCTCTCTTTCTCTCTCTCTCTTTCTCTCTCTCTCTTTCTTTCTCTCTCTCTGTCTCTCTCTGTCTCTCTCTCTTTCTTTCTCTCTCTCTCTCTCTCTGTCTCTCTCTGTCTCTCTCTCTTTCTCTCTCTCTCTCTGTCTCTCTTGTCTCTTTCTCTCTCTCTGTCTCTCTCTCTTTCTCTCTCTCTCTCTCTGTGTCTCTCTCTCTCTCTCTGACGAGTGACGGTGGAACGAGGCGAGGCGAGAGGCGGGTATCTGCACCTCGTCCGTGTGTGTGTGTGTGTGTGTGTGTGTGTGAACCGCGGCCCGGGGAAGAGAATAGCGCGTTAACGATTGTTCAGATAAGTGCGCAGAGGTTTATTGTCTGTGTTCCTTAACGCGTTTTTTTCTTTTTTCTCAGATCGCAATCGCGGGCCGCGCCATTAAATCTATAGCCGAGCACTCCCGTTTTCTGAGTTCAGTCAGTAACACTCGTATTGGTCAGTGTTTATCTGATCGCAGGGGGCCGGATCAATCAGTCTATCACAGAGGCAGTTATCTTCGATGAAAGAGCAAAGTAAAACAAGCTGTGTTGTTTTTTTTGTTTTTTTTTATGTCCCTTTGCTTTTGTTTTTTTGATGAAAAATGGGGAAATTTCGCTCTGTTCTCGTCTCGTTATTGAGGCTGTGGGCTAATGGGATCATCTGTAATCGCTGTCAGAGAGGTGAGCCAGGTGTGAGTGACTCATTCTGCCTCTTCACAGACGATTTGACCATACACGATATGAGGCTGTTTTGGGATGTGTTGCCATGGGCTTGATGATGAAATGCGATCCAGGAAGTCCAGTTTGATGTGCCAATCAGATGCCATAACACTGGACTAGATCGTGCAGTTCACAAATTACACTCGGCTGGATTTTGATGCTCTAGAGCAGAAATATTTGGTTTTTGTTAGTCTTAATGTTGCTGTGACCATAACTGCCTCTTGAAATACATCTACTGCTACTTTTTACTTTTCCTTCAGTGCAGCTCAGATGAAAAATGTGACTGCTAATTTCATTGAACTGTAGTTTGCATATGTTTTTACATTAAGACTTATGATGTGCATGATTAGTTAGAGCTCCAACAACTAATCAGACAATTGACTACTAATGGAAAATTGTCTGTATTTTCTGGTTTCTATAGTCCTCTGTGAACAAATATTGTAAAAAGGCATGTACAGATTTTGATTCATGTGGAACATAATTGACAGATTAACTATGGAAATAATAATTTCTTGTAGCCCAATATCAGTAGCAAAAGTATTTTGCTTTGTTTGCTTTTTACTTCTACTTCAGTGCAGTTCGGGTGGAACATCTACTTTTGGGTCTGCACAATTTTAAAGAGCTGTAGTTAGCATATATTTTTATATAATGTGATTCATGTTTTTTCATTGGTCAGGGACGAGAATTTTAAAGTACCTCTTGCATAAACTCACTAAACCCACTCAGCATGACTTTCATTCCTGAAATTTTACCGCATTTTAACTAGAAGTGTACTTTCTGCTGGATTTTCAGGTCTTGCCTCGTTAAAGCTCTTCGTAGCCTCTGAGGTTGTGTCTGCCTATGTGCACAGCGTGCTTTAGCGTGTCCGTGTCCCCCCAGGCCGAGCCCGTGATCCTGGACCTGCGGGACCTCTTCCAGCTCATCTACGACATAAAGCAGAGGGAGGAGATGGAGAAGAAGGCCCAGAAGGACAAGCAGTGTGAGCAGGCGGTCTACCAGGTATTCACTCCCTCGCCCCCCGTGGCGTGTCTCACCTGCCCCGACCCTGTTCCACCCTCATCTTAATCACGTGCCACGAGTTCGATGAGCTCTGTCCCCCGAGAGGCTCTCGACACACACACACACACACACACACACGAGTGGAGCAGAGATCAAAGGACGGGAATGACGTGCGGAAGCACCCGCGTTCAGGTTTCATCACTGGCACCATCTGCCCATTGTGCTTCTTTCACCTTCCTCTCTTCTCTTCATCTCCAGTTGTTTCTCTCTCTCTCTCTCGCTCTCTCTCTCTGATGATTGCCAAATGATTATCCGAACGCTGCTTCTTGCTGTGCTTTACGCCTCCTCCTTCTCCTCCACTGGCTTAACTCTCCGCCTCTTCTCTCTCTTCTGTCTTCTCCCCTCTGCTCCTCTCCCCCTTTTTTCTCTCCCCCGTTTGATCTCCACCCCAACCCCTTCCGCCTCCTCTTCCTCCTCCTCCTCCTCCTCCTCTTCTTCCTCCTCCTCCTCCTTCCTGCCTCCCGCCGCCGCTCCCCTGCAGACAATACTGGAGGAGGACCTGGAGGACCCGGTCTACCAGGTAACTTCCCGACCAATCACATCGCTGCTGTCACCTGCTGCATTCTAGCCAGTCGGCTTGCTCCTCTCTGTGTGCACTGTGGGGAGACGGTTCCTGTTTGAGTGTGGAAGGAAGTAGCTTGTGAGAGGGCCGGGGGGGGGCGGGGTCAAGAGCAGTAGGCGACGAGCCTCGAGTCTCTTGTGTGTCCGTGTGCATGACCTCCAGTCGACTGCATGATGATCTGAAAGCAGTTTTGTTTTTTCTTTCCGGAACTTCTTCTGCTACTTTTCCTCTCAACGAGAAACCACCTGACAGATTTGCTGTTTGACTAATCTCCTCTGCAGTTTCACCTTGTTTCTCTCACTCTCTTTATCTTTGAATTTCTCTCCCACTTCTCCTCGCTCCTCCTCCTCCTCCTCCTCCTCCTCTCTGTGCTGCCATTTGTGCTACGTACGCGTAGTACATCGTGTTTGAGGCGGGACACGAGCCCATCCGTGACCAGTCAGAAGAGAGCATTTATCAGGTACCCACCACCAGCTCGTCTTGTCTCAGTCGTGGTACGAGAAGCTCCTCAGGGTTGTTGTTGTTGTTGTTGTTCACGTCGGGGACCAGAAGGTGTCGTCCGCATCAACGGCTTCATTCGTCACGCGTAAAGAAATGTAGATACAGGAAGTAAAATACAGTAGGAATCAGGAGCAGCCATCCAACTTCCTGACACCAGCCCAGGGAGCGGAGCCTTTCTCCTCAGAGGCGTGGGTAGACCTCCAGGGGTGAGGTAGAGGGGGGAGGAGGGGGGGGGGGGGGGGTGTATGTGTAGGGGATGTGGAGGTTATTCTTGGGCTGTGTGGAAGGCGGACCTCTTTCTTTCTTCCCCTCCCTCTTTTTTTTTTTTCTTTTCCTGAGGAGATGAAAGAAAGCGGGGGGAAAGAAAGATTAATCACCAGCCTCTCGTTTGATCTTTAAATAAAATGGATTGAAAATAGACGTAGTGTTGGCGCGTGCGCAAACACACACAAACAGAAACACGCACACGCACAAACAACCCCCCTCGAATGTCTTTCTCTCTTTCTCTCTACACACACACACACACACACACACACAAGGCGTTAGTAACGTGCGCCTCAGCCAGCCTCCAGCCACAGAGGAACTAATGTATGAATAAAGATGGCAGCTTCTGGAAATAAACATGTGAAAGAAGTAACAAGGCGTTGAGAGCGGCAGACAGAATGGGACAGGCTGTGCGAGATAGATACCCACGTTCTCCATTCTTTCAGCACTATTTATGTATTTATTATTACTATTTTTTTTATTCTTTACCACACAGTGCGATTAGGGCACATCATCCGGCCTGGGAAAAAGAAAAAGAAAAAAACAAAAATCGAACTTTATTTCAAACCCTGGTCACATTGTGAAGCAGAAACAAAACGCCGCAGGAGCGCGTTAGCGGCATTGTGCCACCGGCGCTCATTGTGTCTTCTCATTGTACTCACTTGTCAGATCTATCTGCCTGCGTGACACGGAGATATTACATGTCTCCATGTGTGTGACAATCTGAGTTATTACATGTCTGTGGGCGTGATAAGCAGCCTTATCCATTCTTTATTAGAGAGAGAAAGAGAGAGGAAGAGAAAGAAAGACCATCACCGCAGGCCGCTAGTCTCCTGATTACCCTCGTAGATGAGTTCTCACTCCACAGATTTTAATTCTGATTGCACGCACACACGCACGCACACACACACACACACACACACACACACACACGTACACACTCTCTCTCTCTCTCTCCGGTAGTGATTGATTCGGTCCCTGAGGAGCGTTTTCGCTTTGGCGTCGAGCGTGTCGCAGCGACGCGTAAAGGCTACAGCTGCAGCGACTAATCCATAATAATTGACGAATAAAATAACTGACAACTGGATTAGTCAATCTGAGCATTTAAAAGAGTGTGTTTTTGGCATCGCCACTCCTTAAATTTGATTATTCCTGAATGTTATTTGAGGTGGTGGACAAAACAAGGCACGCTGCAAATGGTTTGGTTCTTAAAAACTTGAAAAAGAAGTGTTAGGATAATATATCTTGTTTTCAGAGTTAATTTCTCATTTTAAGTGCTTTTTTTGAAGTGTTCTTTTATGACTTCAAACTATAATCTATCAAGCAGCAACGATCTTATTTCAAGACGTCTTGTGGGTGAAATCAGCAAGATAATTTCACATGTTTCGAGTACCTTTTTCCTCAGATTTACGGCTTTAATCTTGGTTAAGACACCCCTCTTTTGCAGCGTAATTGGAGTACTTTGCGAACACCCACATCAACGTCTTTCACCATTATTTTGACCTGGGTGAATAAAGAATCAAGAAAGATCCACTCCAAAAGAGATGCTTTGTTGCGGGCCCTGCTATCCTGTAGCATCGTCTGCTCCATCCCTTGAGCTAACCCGGGCTCTCTTGACTTTGCCGGCTGTGACTGTGTAGGTTCCCACCAGTCAGCAGAAGGAGGGAGTCTATGACGTCCCAAAGCGACACCCAGTGAGTGACCAGTGTGTGTTGTTCTCTCGCCCCGTGTCCCTGCTAGCCTGCCTCCCCCTCTCAGACAAACCTCTCAGCCCTCCCCTCCCACCCGGTCCTGTTTTGCGCAGCGGGCCGCTGTGTTTCTGCTCCCTGAGAGGTTTGCTGGGACCCAGTGCCGTTGTGCTGTGCTCCTCTCTCCTGCTTGTGCTGTGGCTGTGATGGCTGGTTCTCCTCGTGCCTCGTGGTGCCTGCGCCTGATGGTTTAACTGGGACTTTGCTCTGTGTGTATGTGTGTGTGTGTGTGTGTGTGGTGTCAGTTTGCTTGATGAAGCATGCCCAGCTGTGGTTTGCCAGTGGTGAATCCGCTGCTAAACCTGCATGACCTCATCCCGGATTGCGCTGAACGCACGTTTTGTCACTGTCATATCTCCGCTTTTTAATGGATGTGAATTATACGTCCGGCTCCAAATGTGCATGTGTTGAATCTTGTATCTCAGGGTGTTTTTGTCGGGACAGTTTTCTACCTTGTTCCTCCCATATAAGTGAGAGTGTAAATCCATATCTCTGTTTGTTTATGCGTGTGTGTGTGTGTGTACAGTACCCGTGTGTATGTGTATGTGGCATATCTTCCAGCTCCTGTTATTGGCTCACGCTGCCAGTGGTTATAATGAAAGATGACCTTGACTGCTGTCAGGCAGCGCTATAACTCAGCTGCTCTTTTATCTGCCCATAAAGCTGCTAGTTACATCCCTGCCTGATTTAATCTGCTAAAATCTTCACGCTCCACAATAACCAGGCTGTGGCCGGGCTGAGGTTCGTACGCCTGCACCGTTGTTTCAGACGCCGCTCCACCGATCCCGGTTTCCTCTTTCCCTCCCCAGCTCTGCGTGCAGTCCCCTGCCATGGAGTCCTTTATCCTTAAACCCGTTAAAACTGGACTCCTCCACGTTACGACTGGCAGTCGCAATCCCACTCTATGAGTTTTTTGGACGGCTTGGAATCAGTCTCACGGTTTTCTGGCTGCATATTATCCTCAGCTTTGGTAAGAAGCTTACAGGCACCATAGTATTTCTGTTCTCCCCTCACCCGGCCCTCGACACATGCTGCTATTTGGATTGCCTTTGTGTTGGCAGGTGTCTGAATGTGAACAAATCCAATATTTCTCTCTTGTTGTGCAACCAATTGGACTAGTGGTCTATTCTGGTTTAAAGAAAGCAAAATTCAAGCCCCAGTCAATCAGAGGGGGCGTAAACATAACCCAAGGAAGGAAGTGAACATAAATGGATCATCCAAATTTAAGAATTTGTTTTGTGCAAACCTGCCTCTGTTGTAATTCCAGGATCATTTCATGTATTTGAAGACGGAGCCAGGAAGCGGCCGCTGGCTTTAATCTCCCGAGCGTGTCGCACCGCCATCAGAGATGTCGCAGCGGGCTTCTCAGAGCGCTGCGTTAGCATCACATTCTCAACACAGGCTTCAAGCAGATAGCAGGAAGCTGTGAAAGCTCCTGCACCTCACAGTAGTGCTGGGACCCACGTGTCTAAAGCGGCGTCTGAAGTGGCTTCGGCTCTAATGCTGCTGAGCCACAGAGTCGCTCGACTCAGCTAATTACAGGAGAGTTATACGGCCGGCTTCATAAACACTCGCTACTCTAAATTGTAATTGAAAATAAAACTTGATTTATCGCTGGGCCCTTAAAAAAGAAGAAGGAAGAAAGGACGTGTCGTATCGTATCGACTGGGTGTGCGGCGTGAAGCACCTGACCGCAGCTTTTATCTGACCGTCGCTGTTTAGAGCGGATTTACAGTTTATTTCATCTGCGGCAGAGGTTCAGATGAAATCATTGCTGATGTGTGTGTGTCTGTGTGTGTCTGTGTGTGTGTGTGTGTGTGTACAGTGCACACACACTGATGATACGATACCACCCCCGCCCCCCCAGGTGGAAACCCGACTTCCTGTCAGAGGCGACCTCTTCTGTTGTTTACTTTGTCACCTCCTTAAGTGAGATAAATCAATAAAACACACACAACAAACACACACAAGGCCGTTTCAATCTAATGATCCAATGACCCTGTAAAAACTATCTGTGCGTGTTGAATCAACAGACACTGAACATTTAATACAGGCCAATACAAGTCAATGGGCTGCCTTTTTTTTACTCTCTTCATAATCGTAACTGCTCATCCCAGTGACACAATACGGGTAAGGTAATGGATGAAGTGCTTATTTGGAATATAAATTCTCAGAAAGCTTTATTAGTAGGTTCACATGCTCTTATGTTCTCCTATTTTAGTTAGAATTCACACTGCAACAGGCCCTGGCCCTATAAATGATTTTACCACAAACATCTTAACCATTGGGAGCTACTAGTGAGAATAGCAAAGTTGAACTCACTCGCTTTAATTTACTCATTCCTGCTATAGGTGCATTCCTGTAACAGTTTGTTAAAGGTGTAAAAATGTTTCTAAAACTTTTGATGAAGTACACTCGCTGCTTTTAAGTACTTCCATTGGAGGATGGAAGTACATGCACACCTACCTACTTTTGTCACACAGGACTCATCTTTGAGAAAGATGGGCATTCACAACATTTTGCATTTGTGGCTTCGATAGATATTTAATGTACATTTAGAAGATTTGGTTCGAAGTGAACTGTTCATGTGACCCCCTACGTTATATCCAGCGACACGTAAATGTGAGAAAATGTTATATTTCCTGGTACACTACAAAATCAACACTTCTGAAAAACCACCTTATGAGAGCATTTCTGTTTCTGTTAAAGGTTTTTATTGTTTTGGGGTTTTTTTTGCAGTAAATAGGAAATGCACTGTACACATATGCCCACACACACACACACAGTAGCTCTCATACTTGCTTTTAAAGTCTATGTCTAGACCACATTGATCCCCTTTGTTTGGTTTCAGTTTTGTTAGGATAGCTACTGAAACAGTCCCCACATACAACAGACTTATTTTTCACCGGCTGCGTCACATCATACTTCATATCTGACACACGTAATTGGGTCATTGCTGTAAATCAGAACTAGTGTCTTAATTGGCCGTACCTTAAGATAAATGACGTGTGTGTGTGTGTGTGTGTGCAGGTTTCGGCGCCTGGTTGTGTTCTTGTTTCGCAGTTGTGAGTCTGTGTGCTCAGAGGTGTGTGTTTAGACGTGACAGCGCGGCGGGGCTTTCCTGCGCGTGCCAGCTCGATCAGTCAGACGGCAGGGGATCAGCGAGGTGGCGTTAATTAAAGGGGCCGCGATAATTGTATGCAGAACACATGTGCACAGGTAATTACTGTTTCCCTGGAGATGGCTAATTGATAGGTGGCGGCTGTACTGATAAAGATAAAGGGCCGGGCAAAGAGATGGCGAGAGGGTGTAATGGGCACAGGTGGATAACTGGCAGGTCAACAGAGAGAGAGAGAGAGAGAGGGAGAGGGAGAGAGAGAGGGATGGACGGACAGCGTGAAGAAAGAGAGACAGAGGAGTGGGAAACACAAGAGCTTTTAGCGAGGACAGCGGCAGATATATTATCTTTCAATTTGGCGACTAAAAAAAACGGGGGGGGGAAAGAAGAAACTGCAGATTACGGTACATTTAATCAGTTTGCGTTTGAATGGACAACGTCTCATAACTGATTGGTATCGGGGCAAAGCTGTTATTGTTCCTCGGCATCAGCTAATGGCGGCCATACCTCATGCTTTCATCCAAAGAAAAGCCGACACTCAGCGATATTGTAGCGCAGAAAACTGCTCTCGCTGCGCCAGGCCAATCTGCGCGTCGTGACTCAGAGCCAGTGGCTGGTGAAAGGTCTGGCACATCCCATCATCATTCTGCGGAGGCCAACGGGAGGGAGAGAAAAGGAAAAAAATTGCGGGTTATTTGTGCCGTCATATTTTACAAGTCTGGCTCCAGAAGTGGATCCAAAGCCATCAGCGCGGCTCTTTATATGTGTTTTTAGCACAAAAGCGTTGGAGGCGGAAGCTATATCAGCTGTTGGCTCCGCGGACGACGTTGGTAAAGAGGGGAGATTAATTCCTGGCTTTGTTTTCTCTTTCATGGGATTTGAAGCTCATAATAAATAACAATAAACAGAACGTCGGCCTTATCCTGTAATCGCTTCGCCGGAGATCCAGCCAGCGATGACGCAGAGTGAGCTGGCAGGAAGGAAGCATGCGTTTTCGTTTTTTTTTTTTTTTTTCTTGCTTTTTCTTCCCCCCCCCTTCGACGTAAAGTCGTCCCTCACATGAGACGCGTTCGATAATCCGTCTGATTGTTCGTCAGCCCGTCTCACACTGCGCCTCCTGACACACGGGAGCAAGGTTTTACCGAGACACAAAGAGGGTTTAAACTCCAGCTCAGAGCTGTAGTTTATTCTAAAGGTTGGGATGATCGTTAAACCTTTTTGAAGTCTTTAGGTGGGCTGCAGGTCTGCCAGGAAAGGACCTTTCTCAGCATATGTGTTGTATGTGTGTGTGTAACACCTGCAAACCATCATCTCTTAAATACGCCTCATTTCACCTCCCTTCTTGCTCTCCGAGTGCATGAGATACATCTAATAATTGAGCGTGTGCAGCTTTTTTTCCCCTTTCATCCATTTCTCTGCCATCTAACACCAGGGTTGTGATTTTTCAGAACGGACAACAGGTCACACCCTCTCACCACCACAACCATCACCACCACCTCCACCATCACCTTCATCAGCCTAATCCTTTTCATGCTCAACCCGTCCAGCAAGAACAAGCCGTGCCGCGGCTGCTGCAGGAGGAAATTCTTCTAGACTTAGAGCTGACAGAGTTGACTCAGGTCGACACACAGGTAAGGCGTCAGCACGAAGCCGTGAGGGTGTTCAGTCTGAGCATACTGTCCTAAAGGTTACTCATCACCTCCCCCCCGTGAACTGCCTCTCCTGTCCCCCTCCTCCTCCTCCTCCTCCTCCTCGACTCTGTACTGCACCACTTTTGTCCTCCTCTAGTCGTAAGTCACCCCAACTCTTGACCTCTGCCATTTATGAATAAAACATGCGGCCCCGGCTGTCGCATAGTAACCGGCTCAAAGCAGAAGCCTAGAAGAGTCGAGTAGTGAGTAGTGTTTGCGTGTGTGTGTGTGTGTGTGTGTGAGAGAGAGAGAGAGAGAGTGGGAGAGAGAAAATGGCAGGAGAGGAAGAGACCCCCAGTAGGTTGAGAAGTGGGGGTCGTTTAAGAGCAGAGGTCACAGCAGCTCACCTGCCAACACACTCAGAGCGCATTAATAAAGCGCCCTGCTCCCTTAACCCAGATGTTCCTTTTAATTAAACTTTTCAGCGCTCGTCCAAATGAAATGCATTGGTTGTTTAGGATGTATTATAGATTAAATGAAACAGAGGGATTTTTATATTATGCCGAAAAGAATATGTTGAGTTTCTGGCGACAAAGGAGGGGAAAATTTGTTCAGATTGTGCATAGAATTAGATTAGATTTGCTTGCAATGCAAAAAAAGTACCCGCAATGCAATGAAAATGCAGAAGCAAGAACTGATTAAGAGGAAAATGGTAATTGTATGCAGTTTAATGCAGGTTCCCGGTTACAGCCCCATGTTAAATTCAGTCATTCTTTAGTCAAAGCTATTTATCATCTCTAGTCTGACCTACTGTGAGAAGCAATGGGTTTCCAAGTGATAATCAAACCCACCAACAAATGAAAAGCGGACACAAAGTCTATAAAATTAGTTCATGCGCTCTGACATCCCATCTGTGCTGCAGATTTCCACCAGATCTCGGGAGCTGTAGGAATTTATTCCAGCGGTTCAGAGACGACTGCGTCTCAGAATACGTTTTTGCGTGTTAATCCTATGGACGGCGTGTTATCAGCCCTTGTGGCGGCACCATTTTGTCTATCTGCGATATCGTGCTCGTCATCGTGTTGAGCTGATCTTTATCTGCTGAGTTAGACACTGCAGCAGCGGAGACAACAGTCCATATTACCGCCTCTTATACCCCCTCCCCCCTCTGCCAATGTACCCATCCAGACCCATAACTGTAAAACACCGTGCCCACAGATCCATTTTCTGATAGATGTATAAAGAACTTTGTGGTCTCTGTGTGACCTACGAGAAGGGGAAGATATTCTAAGAACATTCATTATCTCAAAAGAAATTATCCGCATCCATGATTTATGCAAATCTCTGACCATGTATTCAAGGCTCAAATTCCTTTATGACTAAAAATAGAGTTTCCTTCACTTGCCATGGGGCCTAAAGATATTATTAATGCGCAGAAAAAAGGGGGAGATACTAAAGAGAAGGATCACGGGGAGACTGTGAAAGGAAACAGAAGTGATACAGAATAAATTCAGATCAAATAGAAAGGCTTCCGTGTTTGATAGCGATTCCCTCTGCGGCACACCACACACACACACCCTCTACAGCAGGGATATTAATGACTGATCCAGGATACTGGAGAGATAAAGATGCAGTGGGTGTGGTAGTCTGCTTTGACAGACCTGATTCCAAAGAGGGGAAAAAAGTTTCGGGCGGCGTGTAAATGAAACTGATTGGGATCATTTTGGTAATTGGCACAAACTCAGTAGAAAACATTGGAGAGACGAATGAATTTAATGGTTTTAGATCATCGACTGCGTCCGCCACAGACCGGGAAAGTTGGAGAATCCTCCAAAAACACCTGTTGAGTATTTAATTTTCCGGTACCGCTTTATTTTGAGCGCTTGTTCATAACACTGTCATTATGATGACATGACGCCTGTCATGAACATTAATGAGCGCTTAGGACAGTTGTCACAAAGTGTCATTCGGTAAATAACGTCACTTTTTATGCACGGTTGATATTTTCTTCTTTCTTATATCAAGTTGTCATAATAAGAGTGTCATGTCATTAAGGTCACAGTGTTATGAACAAGCATTCACATAAAGCAGCACCTATTTTTCCATCCTGGAGGTTTGTTTACTCTAAAACTTCCATATTCTGTTGAACTATCGTAGAATAAACCAGATGAGAAAAGGGATCATTGTAAGGACAATACTTCAGAGGTTGCAGGCGTGATAAAATGACATTGTGCACGGTGCAGTTCCCACAAATGGCAAAGCCTGTGATGACTCTTGGTAGGTATGTCGCCACAATCAATCATCTCATCTCATTATCCCCCATCTCTCCTCGCCTCTCTGTTACCTGTGCCGTGTCGCTGCCACAGATCTCAGGTAGGCGCCACCGGCTGTCGTGCTGCATGCGGTGTGTGATGCATGTTGCCCCGCAGTGAAACTGACCCACATAACATTATTTCCTTCTTTCTTTTTTTTTTTTAACAGCCTCTCACTGTTGCGTTACGGTGCCTGATTTTGCCGGTGTGTGCTCTCTGTCTTGTTCCCAGAATATCAACCAGTTAGAGATTTTCGGAGACATGTCCACGCCTCCTGACATCACCTCTCCATCGGTGAGTAGCGGTTGTACTCGACTCAACTCGAACTTTATTTAAGAAAAAAAAAAGGACTGAAGCTGACCAAAGTGAAACAAAAACAGACCTTTATTAAAATTCCTCAAAATACACATTAATGAAATAATAAAATATACACGCCAATGTTGTGATTTACATGCTGTAAAATCTTTTGCATATATAATAACATCTACCTCAGTTTAAAGTACAGATACAGATTTTTAATAAGTTTTTAAATTGCTGTTTTTCATGTTACTTAATTACAATTGCAGATTAGAATAGAATGAAATACTGAATGCAGTGCTGACAAACTCAATATGTTTACAGTGTTGTGTTGTGTTAATGGTGTTTGTCATGCTAAGGCTTAAACCTGCACCATAGAAAAGGCTTGTTGCACCTTGTTGTGCATTTCCTGTCCCTATATGATGAGAAAAACAGCGTCGTCTTCTCTTGTAACCTTTTTCTAGTTAGTCCAGACTGATATACTACACTACTGGTATAATTGGTATAATTGTGAGACGTGGAGATCCAGGAGACATTAATGACCAAAAATATGTAAATAAAACTCTGTCCAGATTCAGTTGTAGTCTCACTGTCCTTTTTTACTCTTCCCCTCCTCGTTGTGTCGTTCTCTGGGTTTTTCACTCACTCCGACCTGCGGCCACCAACCCGTGCAGACCCCCGCCTCCCCAGCCAACACCCTCGACCCCTCGCAGGGCCTGCAGCCCCCCACGGAACTGTTTGCTCCCTTCAATCCTGCGTCTGTGCCCTCAGGTAGGACCTTGTTCATTTTCTGCTTAAATACACCGCTGCTACAAGCGCGGGGGAAACAAACACAGCAGGAGGGACGGAGGGAGGGAGGGATGGAGGGGGGGGGAGGGGCAGGAGATGAAGGCGGAGCCGGAGAGTCTGAAGATTCGGAGGCAGCGGGGGCAGAGGGGAGAAGAAAAGAGGCGAGCGGTGGAGGTGTGAGATAAATAGAGAGGGATGGGATAGAATTGCAATGTAGATGAGGGGTGGAGAAAGAGGAGAAAAGGTGGCGCTGGCTGTGCGGTGAATATGAAATGCGCCATTAGCCGGCGGCCTCGTATGCCGCTGATTTACCTGTGGCTGCGGCTGCTGTGGCGGCCAGAGGAAAGTAATAAAACACACTGAGATGATTGTAGTGAAGACTCCTCTGTATGCACGCGGCCTCTGTGAATTACAGGCTTCGTACGGCGGCTTGAAATCTGAAATGCGTCAATTTTACTGTTGTGTTTTTCAAGGTGCGAAAAGTGCCAGAAACAAAAGTCTACTTCCATGGGAGGTCACATATAACAGTCAGTGAAGTTGAAGAAAAGTTTAATTTCTTATCCCTCTGCTGGTCCAAAGGAGAATTGTGGTTGTTTATAGCATAGCACCAGCTCCTCCTCCTGTAATTACAATAAAGGGACGTTGTTATTTTTAAAATATGATAGCTCAGTTCTTACTCCATGGGTACTCTGGTGTCCTCCCACAGCCCAAAAACTTACATTTTTTGGTCAATTGGAGCCTCTAGATTGCCCGTAGGTGTGACTGTGAGAGTGAATGATGTGTGTGTGTGTGTCCTAAGATAGGCTGGAGACCCGTCCAGGTTGTATTCCCTGCATACATCCTATCTGCACTGGGGTTGGCTCCAGCATCCTTTGCACAACACTGCAAATGTATAAAACAATTAATAAAATGAATGGATGGAGATTTTGAAAATATGCATTTATATGCTTAGTTGCTGGAAAAGCGAGACAACTGATCATGAGAGTGCTTGAAAATTGCTTCAATTAAACCTTGGAGCCTATGAACCCTGGAATCAGTCTTCTCCTGCTTCTTCTTCTTCTTCTTCACCTCTGTCCATCTCCCTCTTGTATAGCTGGGGGCGGCTGAGGTGAAATGTCAGGGTTTCTCTGATGTAGGTAACGACCGGAGACCAGAAACCGGAGACCAGCGAGTGTGTAATAGAATAAGCTTCTCCTGATGAGTTTGAGTGATTTTAATGAGAGTGTGTGTTGAGCTCTGCCTTTTCATAATGACTCTGCCTCATTCTGGAGGTAATTATGAGAGTTCGCCATGACCATTAAGAGACACCGCATTATCTGCAGGCAGAAGTAGAGCCGCAAGCTCTGCTTATGCCGGGGTTATTATCTATCTGTGTGTGTGTGTGTGTGTGTGTGTGTCAGTCTGTACATGTGGTAGAAAAGCAGTGATGAGCAGACGCAAAAGGACTGTGCATTGTTGCGAATCTTGTGAAATGATACATATCCCAACACAATACAATACAATATACTGTGATATATTGTGATGCTCTATGCTAAGCAGTTACCTAAAATATCTTTGCGGACATAACCCATAAGAACGCACATTGTTACATGCAAAATGGAGTCTAGTTTTTGGACATTTGTCTCATCTAGTACAAGAGAGTGCACAAGTGCATAAAAGAAGGATATGACACATTAAGTAGTGTAAACAATATGGCGAGGGGCAGAAACCTCAAGCAGAACCAGACTTATAGTAGGCGGCCATCTGCCTTGACCGGTTTGGTGGGTGAGAGAGAGAGAGGAAGAGGACGCATATGGAGAGAGAGAAAATTCACATTAATATTTACATTTAGTCATCTAAGCAGATGCTTTTGACGTAGGCGAAAATATATATTCACGCTACATCACATCACAGAAGAGTCTCACAATGAGTGTTGGTGTTGGTGTTGGTCCTCATCCTTCAGATGGGATGAGAGTGTGTGTGTGTGGCGTAAGTACCAGTGCAAGTGCAGAGTTTGAGCACTAGTTGAAAGGAGGTGACAGCAGCAGGAGGAGGGGGAAGAATAAGGACCATGCGAGGTAAGAGCAAGTTTGGAGAGGAGATGCTCTATGAAGAGTTGGGCTTTCAAAAGCCCCTTGAAGACGGTGAGGGACTCCCCTGCTCTGGTGGTGCTTGGCAGCTCGTTCTCCCATTGGGGAAAGATAGAAGACAGAGAGGAATGTGTGAGGTGGTGTTTTGATGAAAATGATGCCTCACTGCTAGAAGGTCCTGGGTTTGACTTCTGGGTCAGACCAAGGGCCTTTCTGTGCAGAGTTTGTTGTTTTCTCTCCAGAAGTGTGCATATTTAGTTCAACCTGTGACTCTAAATTGCCAATGTATATGTCCTCACATGTGGAACATAAACCCAGAGCACCTGAGGTGTCAGCTAATTTAAATCATGGATTAAAACAATATTTACTGCAGCTTTCCTATAGTGTCCATTTAAACCACTTCAACTTTGCTATCTTCCTGTTATATTGATGTAAAATCATATTTCATTGTCTGTAATTTATCATTGACTGCTTTTATTTACATTTTCCAATACTTCTCTATCTGGAAAGCACTATGAATTGTTTTGTATGAGAATGGTGCAAAACAACTTGTCTTGCCTTCGCACTCTGGAATAGTATATCTCAACCCTGTTCCTCTGGGGACCACTGTCCTGCCTCTTTTAGATGTTTTCCTGCTCCAACACACCTGATTCAAATTAGTGCCTCATCTTCTGTTTTCTGCAGAGCTTCATGATAGTGTTGGAGCTTAGTTACAAACTTGGTTAAGAAAATGAATGAATGAAGTAGTAAGTGTGAAGCCATAGCAGAAGTCTCCATGTCTCCATGTGACCTGCAGGTTATGTGACGATGGGAGCGGTCCCCCCCGGACACTGGTCCCAGCAGGCGTTTGCCGCCCAGACGCCGTTGGCCTTCGGGGTCCAGTCGCCTCTGGGCCCGGTGGCCCAGGTGCTGCCGGGCGGGCAGCCGCTGATCTGGGGTCAGGCCAACATCTTCCCTGCCACCCAGCAGCAGTGGGCAGCCATGGCAGCCGGAGCCTTCCCGCCCACCGCCTACCTCCCCGCCCAGCCCGTGGGCACGCTGCCCGCCGCCATGTTCCAGACGCTCACGCCCGTCGCCACTGTGACTCCGGCCGGCGAGAGCCACTCGGGCGCGGCCGCCGCCGGCGCCTCGGCGCCCTCGCCGTCGGCATCGTCGAGCCCGCAGCACGGGGACAGGGCGAGGAAGATCGGCAAGGAGATGTTCAAGGTGAAAAATCCTGTTGTGGAAGAAGTCAAAAAGCTAAACTGGAACAGGTACCGAGTGTCTGCCTTCCTCTGCTTCCCTGAGGAAGAAGTGACAGTGCATTTCATCCTGGTCCCAGGAACTCACCCCCGAGTGGGGAAAACATGCGGGAACAATATAAGATAGTCAGGCGCTGAGGAAGACTTTACAGCTGGTTTCCCTAGAGCAGGACACTTTCATGGACATAGCAAAAGAGATGTTATGGAGCAGGGAAAGATCTTACAATTAAAGTAAAGAATAGACAGGTTGATCAGATGTTTCTGGATTCATGTAAAATTTCCACCACAGTCAGACCTGGTTCATAAGATAAGTGCTTTATTTATTCCACACAATACAGAATCATCACAATAGATAATAATTATTAGTAGTAAACAATAGGTAAAGTACTATGAAATATAGTAAACAAAATGATAAGGTAATAACAATAAGTGAATGATGATATATTCATGATAATAATAATAATAGTTAAGATGAGAAAAACTGTAATAATAGAAAACTGGTGAGAGAGCATAAGACTATTCAGATGAAAAACTGGTGAATTTGTCTTTTTGTAGCGTCATTATGTATTTCTCAGATGGCAGACAGCAGAGAGATGAACATTAAGCAGGACACGTCTTCAAGCTATCCGAACGAGAGATACTGCAAACATCGTCTTGACTTTTCTTGGCATTCTCACTGTTCTCTTTGCTTCCTAATCTCTAAGAGAGCAGCGGCTGGATTCAATTTGGAGTTTGACCAAAAAAAGACCAAACTAAATTCAATATTTGTCTGTGCAGTCTGATTGCTGTTTGAGCTGGAGTCCAAAGAAGCTGTTTGTGCAGTTTGTGTGTTCAGGTTCAGTGTGGTCATCAAAGACCAAGACAGGAAACACTGCAAACCAGTTCTTACCCACGATGATCACATGATCCTTAATAGATTTAAGATATGAATGAGCCTCTTCATAGACAACAGAAAAACAGTTAATAGGGGAAATGCAGGAACAATGAAAATAGTAAATACGGAAAGAATTAAATACTATAGTAGTGAAATAAAATGCAGCAGAAGAATCATCTCTTCAGTATCTCCTCATATTCAAATGAGTTTTTCTTTATTCTTGGTCTCGATCATTTGTTTCTGGTCTCTTTGATGTTCTGATGCTTTCTTTGCTCCTACAGCAGTGCAGATTTTCCCACCAGCAAACAAATAAAGGATTGTCTTATATCGATGGCCAAAATGCAAAACACCCTCTCTGTTTTGAGACAATGCAGACAAAAAACATAAAATTGACTAAAAACAGAATGCTATTTGTCAAGGATGTCCAATACATAATACATAAGACTTTCTTAGGTCCTGCAGATGAGGTTCTGGCTATCGATATCTTTCTTATGTCTTAGTTCTATTTGGACATTTATTTGCGTTTTGTCAATAGTCTTTTGTTGATGTGACACAAGTATAAAGTGACGAGACAAAGTTAAATATGCTCGTGTGGGGGCCTCCCTCCCTCCCTCTCGTCTCGTCTCGTCCGTCAGGATTTCCAGCTGGCGAAGCCTCCGGCCATGCCGTCGAAAAAAGTGGAGCAGCCCAACTTAGCAGGAACCTCAGAGGCATTCAGCACTTACTTCAGCCGTGTGGGCACCGCCCAGGACACGGACGACTGTGACGACTTTGACATTTCTCAAATGAACCTGACGCCGGTCACCTCCACGACGCCATCCACCAACTCACGTAAGAACCCCCCCACCCACCCACCCCACACAACCATTCTCGCTCCTTTCTGACCACGTCCTCTGACTGTCCCGTCCCCTCCCTGCAGCGCCCACCCCCGCCCCCAGGCAGAGCTCCCCCTCCAAGTCCTCCGCCTCCCACGTCAGCGACCCCCCCACCGACGCCACAGACCCCCCCACGGACGACTCGTTCGGGGAGGCAGAGGGCAGCCCGAGTCGCAGCGGAGAGGAGGACGCTGTAAGTTTCTTCCTATGTGTGTGTGTGTGTGTGTGGGTGTGTGTTTGTGTGCATGTGTGATGGAGCTGCAAAAACTCATTGATTAGTCAACTATTGTTATCAACTATAGACAGATAGATACATACATACATACATACATACATACATACATACATACATACATACATACATACATACATACATACATACATACATACATAGATTTGAGCATTTTATAACGATTCTTTCTTCATCTGAGTATATTTGAGGTGCAGATAAAAAAAAGTTATTTGAAGATACATTTTGGCCTTTTCAACATTATAGAACAAACAACTTAATTCATCTACTTCTTAATGATCAAAATGATCATTTGTTGCAGCCCTAGCACCTGTGTCTGTGTGTGTGTGTGTGTGTGTGTGTGTGTGTGTGTGTGTGTGTGTGTGTGTGTGTGTGTGAGGATGGTCCAGGATTGTGGAATGAGTCGAGTGCGTGCGCCTTTAATAACTCGCTCGTTGCGCTGATCTAAGATCTGCTGATAAATAGCCTTTGTGGCGACGTTGGCGGGCCAGGTAATCACTCTCGCTGATTGGGGGGCTGATGCTGCTGTGTCCCTTAACGCGTGCACGTGTGTGAGTGTGTTGGTGTGTGGATATGAGCTGTTGCGTGCCCGCACAAGTGTAAGCAGTGTGTGTGTGTGTGTGTGTGTGTGTGTGTGGTCAACACAGCGTTAAATTAGCTGGTGGAGTTGTCAGGGACATCATTAAGCTGTTATTAATACCAGCCAGGTAGCGTCCATACATCACTACTTCTATATGGACAGACTCATCTGCGGGGAGATAGAGGAGGGATAATGCCCCAATTCTTCTTCCAGGGGCAATTAATATTTATTTTGCCAGCAGCCCCCCGATCTGAAGAGAGAAATTACAGAAAGATGAGGCGATAAAGAGACTTTTTCGGGAAGGCGGAGGAATCCCCTTTGCCTTTGACCAAAGTCCTTGTAGACCGAGTGACCTTCTGAGAAACAAGACTTTTTCGAGTGCTATTTTTCTTTCTGCCTCTCGCTTTTTGTTCGGGCGGGGGGGGGGGGGTTCTTTCATGCCTGCCTCTTCCTTGTCTTCCCGACTGTAGTCTCCGGGCGTGAAACATTAGTTTTATGCCTCCAATCCAGTTATTATTGAAAAAAAAGAAAAGAAGAAGGGAGAAAAAAAATAGAGGACTTTTACACAGCTGAAAATGTCACCAGGCCTGAATAACACACAGCGGCGGCAGCCTTACACAACCCAGAGAAATGTGCCTTGGTGGCGGCGCCGAGTGAGTGAGTGCGGCGAAAAGGTTACAAAGAAAAGAAAGAGAGAAAGGACGAGGAAGATGGAGCGCAGGCTTAAAAAACAGCCTCCCACTCCCCTGCGGGGGCAAGGTGTAAAAAGCAGGGAAGTGTTTTAGGAAAAAAGCTGTGGATCAATAGAACGAACTCCACCGAGGCTTTCATAATAGACAACTGTAAATGAGTGTGTTTGTGTGTCAATTGTGTGTGTGTGTATGTGTGTGTGTGTGAGAGAGACGGCCTGTGTGGGCTTTGGTTTCACACTCTGAGTTTCTTTATCCCCTAGAGTACTGACACCTTTTCTCCCCCTTTTTTTAACTTCCTGTTTACTTCTGCTCTAGAATTCTTTACCGATCCTGAAATCCTTCTGTCAGATTTACCTTTTCTTGTCTTTCTGTCTGCTGTCCCACTCTCCCCCGATTTCCTCTCTCTTCCTCTTCTACTACTCCATCGACTTCTCTTTCTCTCCACACTTTTTTTCTTCCCTCCTTCCTTCCTACCTTCCTTCGCCTCCTCACCTCCGTCGCCGTCCTAGGCGTGTGGCTCTGGGTCGCCCTGCCCCAGTGAGACAGCAGAGCCCAGCCCAGACCAGGCCAGTCCAGAGGCTGGGAGCTAGATAGCAGCAGGGCAGGGTAGGTATCGATACCTCTGCTTCCTCTCTTCCTCCCCTTACTGCATCTCCTCCTCCTCCTCCTTCTCCTCCACCTCCCCTGTCCTTGCACCTCCCACCTGGATCAATCTGTTTGATCTCTCCGCCTGCTGCATCCTTTCTTCTGCCGCATCTTTAGTCTCATTATTCCACATTTCTCCTTCACCTGCTGTCACGCATGCTCCAAAGAAGGTGTGTGTGTGTGTGTGTGTGATTCTGCATGTTGCCTGTGTCTGCACTTTTTTTTGTCACTGCCTCCCTCCCTCCTCCCTTCCTTCCTTCGCTCCAGCAGGACATGCGTGAGTATCTGTGTTGATGTGGCGTCTCGTGCGTGACTTCCCCAGAAACAACGCGCGACGAGTTCATCACGCATGATCACTTTGGCCACGGCGCTGCGTGCCCTCATTGTGTCCTGTCATTGTGCTGTTGTACCTGCGATCCCTAAATAGCTCGCGTCTCACCGGGGGAAAGGCCAATAGTGTGTGACAGCCAATCAGAAACTGTGCACTTCACTGAACAGGACGTCTTGTGGGATTTGTCAATGTTGTGCACAATATGCTGATCTCGGACGTTTAGCTCCATTTAAAAATGATGCGTGCTGTCATTTGAATGCATTATGTATGTGACTCGAGGTGATGCAGCTCATTATGTGTGCGTTATTGTCAGAGGATCAAAGTGCTAAAGAGGCGGCGGCTCTCGAAACTCAAGGAACTGCTGATCTGTGTGTGTGTGTGTGTGTTCGGCCCTGACTGGAAATCTTATAAAGCTAATTTCCTTGGGTGGCATGTCAACAGGAGGAGACAGAGGGACACAAACGCACTTCACAAACACACACAGAGTAAAGAGAAGAGAGCCATTTTGATCCCTGCCTCCCCGCCCGGCATCCTCACCCACACAATTCCCGACTGTGGCTCCTTAATGATAGCTGCTGGCACTCACACAGGGAAAACTGTAATGGTTTTGTTTTCATCAGCTAATACTGGGGTGCTGAGATTAATGACTGCCCCAACATAATTGGCATTAATTAAAACCCAAGAAGCCTCCACTCTGGGAGAGGAGGAGGAGGTGGAGGAGATGCCTGAGCATCCTCTTCCCTCTGTTGGCCGCTGTCCTCATATTCTGACGGTCCATAAGCTGCAGGGAAGCAGGTGGATACGAGCCTGAAACAGGAGGGAGGGAGGGAGGGAGGGATGCTGGTGAATCTGGCTGCAGTCTGGCTGTGTTTTGGCCAGAAGCGCCTGAGTTTTTTTTTTTTTTTTTTCCCTCCTCCACTGTAGGTGGACAGCTTTGGTCCTGGTCCAGTAACGCTGCTCCCATATGGTGTTTACTCGCTCAATCACGTCGACTTTAGACGTGCCCCCAAACACACACCCACACCTGTGCAATAAGGCCCGGTTACTCCCCAGACAAGCACACCTGTGATCGATAGAGCCGCCACCTGTGCTCCAATTCGAGCCAAAGCTATGTGTGTGTGTATATGTGTGCGTGCTGCGTCCGCCCCCTTCCCACCGTGCGGCTCAGACAGACATGTGTTGAGTCTGGTGGGAGTGTAAGTGTTTTTTTTTGTTTTTTTTTCTCTTAGTTTTCTTTTTTTTTTTTTCGGGGGTGATCTCATCATGTCCAGCGAACGCTCCCGAGTCTCAGCCATGAAATGGCCTGCTCGCACGGTTCACCGAGCAATCTCACATTCCCCAACACCCCCAGTCCTGCCAGCCGTGACAAAGACACACACACACACACACACACACCGGCTTACAGACATGCACCTTAATGTCCACACGTGCAGAGCCCAGGCCTGATAGTCTGGCCTGCGGGCAACTGCTACTCACCCACTCAGTCTGATTCCACCAAGTAAATGTTGTTACTGGATCAACGACTGACTCGTTTGCATCGACAGCACAACCGACCAATCAGCAGCCAGAGAAAACTCACCTTACAACGTCACAACCTGTTCGATAACATGAATTTTTTTATACAGATTTATTTCACATTATATATATATGAGTGTGTGTATAAATATATATATATGTACCCAACAGAGGCTGAACCATAGACTGTATATAAAAGTGTGATGTAGTCCTCCAGTACGAAAAACGAGGCCAATGCAGAAGTGACTTTTCTTGCAATACCATTGAAATCCTCTAGGGCCTGGCTCCAACACCCAGTCAAAAAAGCCATTTTTAATCATGAAATACTAACAGCTAAAGTTTCCCGTGCCAGCCTGTAATCTGGTGGTCAATTTGCAAATAACTCCATGATTATTAAGATATCAGAGCTTAACTAGGCACCCTACCTGCCCATTATAAGGAATGGTGGCCAGCCAAACCATTGGGTGACATCACGGAGGGTTGGGGCTTGGGCTGGACACAACCCAAACCAAATGTAACACAGGCTTTACTTAAGAAATAGAGCCTCTAGAGACCCGTATCACGTATTTTTATGCTCATATTTCATTTTCACATGTATCTAGTAGAAGTTAGACATATTTTCAATAGTCACTACACTCCGAAGAGTCCAGTCTTTGACAAACAAGGTATCATTTGATCGGGAACAACTTAAATATGGTGAAATCAGATTAGGTCACGGCTGCAGATTCAGGCCAGATGTACTTACCTTCAGGTTCTCTCGGCCCTTCACCCAGACCTTCCCCTCGGATCAGGGTTTACTAAGCTGCAGAGGACCTGGTTGGCAGATTTGCTCTGATCTTTTGGTCTGAGGCTCTGGGGAGGGTTTGAGGTGTGTGTGTGTGTGTGTGTGCGCTGTCACTGCCCGTCTTGGCCTCTTCGCCACCTCTCAGGACCACTGGCAGCGCCTTTCTGCTGACTGTCTGGCCTCGGCCTCGCTGTTACAGCTGTGTAATCCCACAGCCCAGAGACTCGACTAAAGCACCGCTCCAAACCTTTAACCCCAGATCTCTGCTCAGGTGAAAACCTGAGTAGGTGGGAAAAACCTTTGCTGGGAATCTGAGCTTAGAAAAGTTTCCTCTCTTTTGCTTTTACTGTGATGACTAACCTGGTCACGACTATGGTTATTGAAGATATCAACTTCGTTTCTTTTTCCACTATTTTTGAATATATTAGATTTTTATGAGGAGAAGATTACCATTCCCTTACCAGATTTGTACCTGTAACTAGGTTTGTTCTTACATGCGTCAGTTTTTATAACCCTTTCATGTTGACCTGCATCAAATCTGAAGTTTGTATGCGTTAAGATGAGGAATCTCTGAATCTCCACACCTCATAAGCGTGAAGACTCATCACCATTTCTCTCACTCGGATGCTTCTCTTGTGCCGTTCAGTTGCCGCTAAATTTCACCTTACGGCTCGTGATTCAACCGAGGAGCAGCCGCGACCGTTGCATCCCACGATGACTGCGGCGGCGAAGCTTCGTTTATTTTCCCGGGGCCTCGGGAAAATGTCACGCGTCCTCTTCGCGTCGGCAGAACTTTGTGTCACATCCAGCCTCCGTCAGAGCGCGACCGCTGACCCGCGCGCGCTGCCTGGTCCTGTGTGTGGGAAGCCACCGCCGGACCTGCCGTTTTTCCTCACGCCGAGAGAAAAAAAGTCGTCCAGAATATAATTCTCCAATCAAGTTGTCTGCGCGGCGGATGGAGTGGCTGGCTGTAATTATGTGTACGATAATAACGGGCCCTTTGTGAGGAGCGAGTGCAGCAGGCGGAGGCTCTCTGGCTGCAGGGTTTTCCATCATCCGCTGTTGTCTCTCAGCTCAGCTGGAGCGAAACACAGACGTGATGACTCATAACTGGTCTTTCAAGGCGCTGGTTTATACCTCTGATTCATACTGGTCCTGCAGGGAGCATGAGAGGGAGGGAATATGCATGGGCGTGCGCAGTGACACACTCCGAAAGAATAGCACACGCACACACACACGTAAGCACACACACATATGAAGAGGTTTCGAGAGCGAGGGAGGTGAAACCAGAGAGGAGGAATGATTGGGTGTCTGCTCTGGAGCAGTGTGCTACTGCCACCTGGTGGTCACACCCTCAGCAGCCTCTGCAGATCTGCTGGAGTCCAGATCCCATCAGGACCAGAAACTCGAGTTGTCCTCTTTTTTTCATTGTGTGTCATCTGAGGTGAACGTCCAAAATCAGACATCGAAAATCATCATAGCAATCAATCAATCAGTCGGTCAATCAATGAATCACTGATTATTTTTTTCTTTCCTCTCATGCACAGAAGGGGAAGGACCCGCTCTACGCCAAGATCAACAAAGGGAAGAAATAAAGAGACACACAGGAAGACAGACCTGACCAGCACTGAGAGAACAGGAGGAGATCCCCCACCTCGCGCGTGTGTGTGTGTGTGTGTGTGTGTGTGTGTGTGTGTGTGTGTGTGTGTGTGTGTGTGTGTGTGTGTGCGCGTGTGTATGATTGTGTGTATGTGTGGTCCATCTCCTTGCCAAGCCAAGCCAAGCCCCACTCTTATTTCCTCTTCTCTCTCTTCTTCGTCCACACACACTACATCTGTTCTCCTCCTCCTCCTCTGCTGCTCCTCCTCCTCCTCTTCTTCCTCCTCCTGAGAGGAGAGAGAGAGAGAGAGAGAGAGAGCACTCCCGGTGTTTCGCTCCAGGCCGGAGCGACATAAATCACCGAGATGGATCTGGTTCTCCCTCCACAGCGCTGTCTTCTTCTCCTCTCCTCTTGTCTCCCTGTGGCGACTCACACACCCAGCCTTACAGACATCACCTCCTCCCCCTCCTCCCCCCCTCGCTCTTCCTACTCCTCCTCCTCCTCCACTGTCTTCGCTCTCACGCTCCACCCTCTGCCTCCTGCGTCTGGCCCAGAGACTGTGCTGCCAAGGAGGGACTGAATCAAACAGTGCCTCCCTTTCTCTGACACACACACACACACAAACACACACACACACACATTCTTACATACACATCATCAGGATTCGAATGGTCGTCTTGTTTTAATGGACTGAATCTGTGGTCGAGGAGATCCCGCAGGAGGAGCAAGGACTCTGATGGGCCAGTTGGGAGGCTGGTCCGTTTTTCCAGGAGCCGTTGCTTCTGATTGGCCGCTCGGTCTGGGCGTTTTCTCCCCCCCCACTATTTGTGAGTGTCTGCTGGATCGCTATGCAGAAACAGACTCTCTGGGAGCTGCTCACACACCTACCACACACACACACACACACACACCATTCACACCACAATCAGCCTGCACACACACACACACAGCCATCGCTCACCCTTCGCATAAACACAGTGATTTGCCAAACGTCTCTCCTCGCAGACGGACTCGCACAGAGGCCCGAGGACCAGACCGCCCGAGGAACGGACCCCCCGAGAGGGGGGAAGAGTTTGCGAGTCCAACAGCAGATTCTGTGATCGAACTGTTCATTCTCTATAGCTTTTGTACGATACCGATTAAAAAAGAAAAAAAGAACAAATTGAAAAATGGAATTTTTATTTTATAAGTCAATCAAGCCGCTGGGGTCAGCTCTATAGGCGTTATAGAGTCAACATGGCTTTAAGGCATCTGATCGTTGGTTTGCCAAACTCATTTTGTAAATAAGGATGACGACAACAACAACAACAACAATTTTGTCCACCGGACGTCTGTGCCATAAAATAGGAAGGCTTCAGTTATGCAAACTCTTGACGTTAACCCAAGCAATACCAACATACGTTTCCTTGTTTATCCTGTTATTCTCCTACACGTTCTGTTGCCCTCCTCCGCCTTCTCCGACCTCGTTTTGTTGGCGTGCATGGATGTCGTAGGTCTTTGTCTTAACCTCACTTACTAATCTGCTGCACACCGTCTCCCCTGTTCGTCCTCTCACAAATTAGCTCCTCCAGTTAGCACCACCCAAAAGCTTTTTCATACACAGTCCCACAATCCCTTTCTCCCTCTCTCTCTGTCTCACACTGTACCATATATGTTCCATCTCCATGTTTTGGCCCAGACCTCCACAGTCTCCTCCAAAAAGTCTCTTTAAGATGCGGCGACGCTCTGCCCGTGTGTCTGTGTGTTGGTCCGGTGCCAAACTGCTGCTGTCCGAGCGTCCTCTTGCTACAAGCTACATCAACTGTGATGCTGGTGACACCCCCTATTTTATGGCCAGAGTCCCCCATGTCACTCGAGAACTCTTTTGGACTATGACGTTGATTAACTTAAAAATTTGACAAACTTAGAAGATGAGCAAAGAAGTTGAATTAAAAAGGGAAACGTTGCTGTTTGAGTACATAACATTTCTAGACCTATTTTAACTTTACCTCAGCTAACAGTTTCTTAATGTAAATTGACACATTATTTTTATCTTTATGAATATGACATTCTACAGTGGGTTTTTAGATGATTTTTTTTTTGGTTCTCTCTTGATTTTACGTACTCCACCATGTATTACTGTTACAAATAAACACATCCCAAATGACTGATGTCGTCTATTCATGTGTCTCTCTGGCAATCTGGGTGTGTGTGGGTGTGTGTGAAAGAGCAAGCGAGAGCCTAATGGCATGCGCCTGGCAGAGGTGACCCCCAGTGAGTCTTCAGTCAGTGCAAAGCGAGTGCCACGGCGTTTTGTCGTAATTTAACACGGCTTTAATGGCCTGTCACATTCTGCCACGCTGGCAGACTCTAATGCAAACTGTCATAAGCTTTATTAGCAGCCGGCTGCCAAAGCAAGGACTTAAGCCTGCTTCCTCTTACTTTCCTCCTCCTCGCTGTAAAGGGAAACGCACGACAACAACTTGGTTAAATCCATCTTTTACAAGATGAGCTCTCCTGTTTGTAAGGCGTTGGTTTGTCTGAATTACACACACATACACGCTCACTCAGACAAAACAGAGTATCAGTGTCATATTGTTTCAGTTTCACGTGACCAGGTTTTGAGATATTCATCTCTGAGGTGGAAGCAGATAGAATTTTTTTCTTCCTGATCCTCATTGCATTGAAGAATTGACAGCAGTGACTCGCCTCCAAATAGATAAATAAATAATAAAAATGCACAAAGGCCGTCAGCAATCTTCTGTGGCACAGTATCTGCGAAAGTTGTCAGTGAGAGGATTAACTGTTAAACCCGTCCATTCATTATCTCGCCTGCTTTGTACGGGTGCCTGTCTCCAGTGTAAACAGGTTGAAGGCAGGAAATAATACACCCTGGACAGGTCTCCGGTCCATCACAGGACACCCACTCTACACACACACACACACCATTCACTCTCCTCTCAGATGAGCTTCGGTTTGCCTTCACTCTGCTTTCCATAATTAGAGGGTGATTTGTCAAACCTTTACGACAGATAGAAGCTGCCTTGACAAGATGTAAACAGGTGTGAGTAGATGCTGTGAGTCTTTTCTGAGCCTTAAAAGCTTCATTCCAAGTCAATTGCTTGAAGATTTGTCTTCGATTCTCTATACCAAACTCAGTTGCGAGTCAGTGTTGATTTATCAACCAAATAACGCTTCACTCAGGCCTGTAACACCACCGACAAACAGCTATTTGTGTGAGAGCTGTGCTCAGCTGCATCTGACACACCTGTCTGTACAAGCTCAGGTTGGCAATAAGACAGAATATCCTTCAAAGCTGTCTCATGAAGTCTCTGTGTATATTGCATTCATAAATATGCCATATTACAAATACCTGCTGGAATACTTTTGTATTGTGTGTAACAAAGCTGGAATGTCGATGGACCTCCCGTGTTTCCTTTTCCTCTATGTTAACGTTAAGTCACATGCAAACAACACACATGCATTTAAATATGTAAGACCTGGAGAGAAAATGTAAATAGAGGGGGTTTCACATCAACTTAATGTTTTAAAATGACACAGATTTCAGGAAAAATTGTTCCAGGAAATTGCTGACAATGAGTCACATTAACGCACAGGTAGCGCTCAGTGCCAGCCGAGCCACATTCCTGACAGATAAAAAAAAAAAACGCTGTGAAGAGTCACAGTCACTGTGTTGCGTTAGGTGATCAGCCTGGGTCAGACCCGTTCGACAAGACGGACTGTTTTCAAGAGCTGAGAGCGAGTCTTCCTCCTCGACCTCATTCCTGTCCTCAGAGCGACTCCGGTGTGCATGGGAGGCACAACCCTCCTAGGTCAGCGTTGGCACAGGTCGATAGAGAAGCTTTTTGTGTGAGGTTTGTGTTTTCAGCTTTTTTTCATCACACAATGAGAGGCTGAAAAAGGAAAACTCGCTGGAGTTCACTGACTGTCGGACCGCTGTGAAGGCCTTTGCTGGATTCTTGGAAACACAATGGATCAGGTGCGTCTTCTTTCATTTCCTCCTCGTCATTCACAAAAGTGTTTTTAACCATCAATAAGTTGGTATTACTTTATATGGTGACAACAGATGTGTGTGTGTGTGTCATAAAATCTTCACTCGACCTTTAGAGTTTGTGTAATGAAAAGAGATCAACAATTGTAATTAAAGTATCAGCCTCCTCTTTCGTTTGTGTGTGTGTGTGTGTGTGTGTGTGTGTGTGTGTGTGTGTGTGTATGAGTGAAACCCTCCCGATTCAGACCAGCTGCTACAGATCAAGTCGGCCTAGTTTCTTTATTCTACACAGAATGACTAATAGAAACTGCATCGAAACACAACCTGTAATAGTGTTGCTAAGGCTGATAAAGTCCCAGGATTGGGACATGTTGGGAGGAACCACATTCAGCATGTTGGTTATGAATTAGCCTGACAGTGGTTTTGTTCCTCAGGCTGTTTCTCTGTGTGATCCTTTCAGCAGGACGACATGATGGACTTTAAGGCCCTGAGGGCCAAGTTCCAGGATCAAGAAATCCTCCCGAAGCAACCCAGAATCAAACCTGCTCTCCCAGAGAAACCGAAGGTTGTCCCTCCCCCGCAGAGCCCCCCTCACTACCTCCCCGCGGGAGCCCGCCCCTCGCTGCTCACCTCCATCAACCAGAGCCTGGAGGGCAAGACGGCTGTCGCCCCCAGAGTGATCTTCAAGGACGACAAGAAGGAGAGCAAGAAGCCTCTCCTCCCGACCAACTCCAAGGGAAAAGACAAGAGCGAGGGCAAGATGAAGAAGAGCAAAGAGAAGGCGTCCAAAGGAGGCAAGGAGAAGCTCATTGATGATTCACCAGATCCAAAACCCAAGAAAGACAAGAAGGTGAAGAACAACACTGCAGAGCTGGTGCAGGCCACACCTCCACCAAAAGCTACTCCTTCTAAGAAGGGCTTCCTGGGTTTTAAGAAGTCGGTCAAAAGGGGTTCAGCCGAGGTCACAGCTGATCCCATCCTGGACGCCCCCAGTTCTGAGGTCCCAGTTCAGACTCCTCTGATCCCAGTACCTTCTGGTTTTGATGACACACCACTTGAGCCTGAAATTCATGCACCGCAAGCTCTTCTTCCAAACATCCCCACCTCCCCTGACTCCAGCACTGTGGCAGAAATTACCCTGCCCCCCACCATCCGTGCCTCTTCAGACCCCACACCACGCCCCACCTTTACCCCTGATACCCCAGCAGCTCCTGCAGACCCAGCCCTGGAGATTGAAACCCCGCCCGAGACAGAAACTCCAGCCCTGGCAGTGTCTGTCCCCGAAACCCAAATCGAAGTCCTATCAAATCTATCTGAAGCTGCCCCGAACCCTCCACCCAGCCCGGATGCTCCTCTGGTGGCTTCCTCTCCATCACCCCCTGAACCTGAGGTCGACGTAGAGGCTGTGATTGCAGACTCCACAGAGGCGCCCCCTCCTCTTCCGGCTACAGATTCCACATCTGTAACTCCATCTCCAAAGGCAGAGCGTCCCATCTCAGCCCTGTCAGCCCTGGAGCGGGCAGAGGACATGAGTCTGGGGAAGAAGACTCCACCATGTGACCAGAGGATCTTCGATGCTCTGGAGAAGGCTCGCAAGAAGCCCACCAGGTGAACAATACACACAAACACAGTCATGAAGAATTGTACAACTTAAAATATTCTAGTATGTATTATTCATCCTTCCTTATCCTTATCCTTATTCATCCATCCTGCTATTTACTAGATAGCTGCTGCCTTTGATAGTCTGTAGAGTGTAGAGCAGTATTTATTGTTACGCTCGTGACAGAGTGATGGATTTTATTCTTCTATGTACAATAAGTCGCTTTGGAAAAAAAGCTTCTGTTGAATGACAAAGTATGACAGTCTGAATTCATGCAGTGTGTTCATATTATTTAATGTTTATTTTCTCCCTTACTGCTGGTTTTCTGCTGCAAAATGCATCTATAGTGGGATATATCATATCTTGCTTTGTCTTGTCATATCTTATCATAATGAAACATAAAAACTTTTCCTGTGATTTCAGCACGTTGACGAACCCGGCCACGTCCCGCTCCGTCACCCCACCTGCAGAGGAGCTTCCCCCTCCTCAGAGTCCCACCGCGCCTCTGCCAGAGCTCCCGCCTATCGACTACGAGGACCGGGCAGGACAAGCCTTCCCACAGGTCAATGGCTTGGACCACAGTAAGTCTGGACAGGTCATTTCTCCTCCTCCCTGGGGGGGATTGTAAAGCATCATCTGAGGGTCGCCTCGGGAGCTGGTTAGGAGGAGAAGCTACTGTAAAGACACAGGAGGAGAAGAAGAACAGTCTCGTCATTCTTCTATCGGGTTAGAAACCAGTGCAGGAATCAGGGCGGAGCTGCGCAGGTATGTGAACAATGACAGGAGCGTGTCAACGATTACGACAGTGACAAACTCGGTTAAAGCGACAACGCCGACTGTGAGGAGTGAATCTGCTGCTGGGCTGACTGTGCTGACACCTCGTTGGTTGATGCGTGTTGTGTGTGTTTATTCATGCATTGATTTAATGTGTTCTTGGTTGTTTCATCGAGGCTTTTGTTGTGCATTAGTTTTATAAGAATGATTGTTCCTAGTCGATAAGATTGGAGAAGAGTCTTACTGTCCTGTTATTGTTCTACCTACTTATTGTGCAACACAAAGTGCTTGAATTTTAAGCACAGTTTAATTTAAATCCAAAGTGTACCAGATAGATTTTGCATTGTGGTGAAGAAAGGGAGTTTAATTGAACTGCATTGTTCCTTTGTAGATCAGAGGGCCTTAGATTGAAAAGTCTAAAAAAAGTACGAGATTCAATCTAAAGAGGACTGGAGCGTATTTTCAAGTGAGCTCCGCTGTGCATTTGTTCTTTAAGCTGGGATAATTTCTCACTGGTAATTGCGTTATTTCCACTCGGCAGAGTCACAGCATAACAACTTTCACAGTGTGTTTGACTGGTTTGGTTTGCTCACAAATCAAATCCCTCCACTCCGCTCTCTCTCACTCTCAGTCTCACCCCATCCCCCCAGCTCTCTGCAAAACCTCCTGGAGTTTCTGTGTCAATTTCAAGTTTTGGATAACTCTATGAAACCAGGAAACATGCAAACTTCACACATGTTTAAGACTTTAATCATAATGTGTAAATCTCTGCAGGACAAGCCTCTCCTGGACTTGAAGGCATCACTGAGGAGGGTCCGGACGCTATCCCAGAGCTGATGGTGGTTCCACCTCCTCCACCCAGGAAGGTCCTCCCAGAGTCTGGGACTCTGGGTCCTGCTCCAGAGAAGCCAGACAGACCTCCCTCTGTAGTCCTGACTGACTTCGTCCCTCCTCCTCCTCCTCTGGAAGATAATGGTGTGACCATCACTGTTACACTCATAGCTTGGCTGTATCTACACTTCAACAGTTGACCAAATATTTTGTGTTTTCTCTGCAGAGATCCCTGTTTCAGAGATTGATGGTACGGAGGCGTCGGAGTTTGACAACGTGGCCTCAGATGCTTATTCCTCTGAGCTGCAGGTGTCAGACTGGGGGAGTGGGGAGTACGCAGGTTCATGCACTCCAGAGCCCGAGCTAATACCAGAGCATTACAGCAACGGCATGGTCACTCCAGAAGCAGATGCTGCTGCAGAAGCAGCTGCATATGGAGAGCAAGAGCCACAACTACCAGAATCCTCCCCCTCCACCTTAGAAGAATCTCCACCTCAGACAGGGTAAGATATGTGAATAACACAGCTCTCTCCATTTTATTATGTGGGTTGGAGCAGAGTCTTAATCTCTGCTCGTTGTCTTCCAGGCCCCAAACTCAGGTCGACAACATCTACGAGCCCATAGAAGTTCACACATCTTCCACCAAAAAGAAAGGAAACGGCCTCAAGAAACGCAAAGGACCACCTAAGAGTAAGGACTATACTGGGAGATCTAGATAGATAGACATACACAGACATAGGTTACATAAAGTAAGTAAATAAGTCTGAATTTAGCACCCAAACTAACAACATTAACATTAAACTGAATTCTAAAGTTGGATTCACTGAAATACGTCACACATCCTTAAGATTAATTATCATTATATCAGCATTCATGCATGAATTCCCGATACTGCTTGGTCAAATGATGATAAATGGCAGTATTAGACGTGTCACTTCCAATAAATAACACCATCCTGTGTTTCTGTCTTCACTACTTTATTTTAAACTGAACACTGTAACGCTGCAAACATTACATCACTGTGTGTTTTCTCCACAGATCCATATGCTGAGGCATCACAGGAACCGGTGTGTAGTTTTGTGAAAACTCAGTCCCTATTTTCTCATAAAATATTCTTCTCATCTTTCAGATATTCCTGAGATTTAGCGCACAATGAATAACACTCTTATCTCTTTGTTGGTGTTTACAGACTGAAGAGAAAACCAAGACGGGCAGGTTCGGCAAGTAAGGCTCTCTCTCTTTTTTTCTGACCCACTTCTCTTTTTTCCCTCCCGTTATCCCCCAGACGCTGTTAGCGATGAGAGAGTTCGATGCGCCTTTGTTTCCTTCTTAATCTCCTCTGCCATTTAAACATGCAGCGAGCAGCTCTCCTTCAAACAAGATGATATCCCTCTCTCTCTCTTTCTCTCTCTCTCTTTGCTGCAGGAGTGACAAGAAAGCCGCCTCAGACGGGCCGGATGAGAAGGAGCTGAAGAAGAAGGAGAAGCAGCGTCTGGAAAAGGAGAAGAAGGAGCTGAAGGAGAAACAAGAGAAAGAGAGGAAGGAGCAGAAAGAGAGGGAAAAGAAGGAGAACGAGATGAAGAAGAAATTCAAAGTGAGTGATGTTAGTGTGACAGGGGGAGCAGCGGGGGAGGAAGGTGGTGTCTAATACATGTTGGCATACAAACCTGTCTGGATTCATTCCTCGCCTGGAAGAGCTGAGCGCTAAAGCATGTGCAGGCTCAGAAAGAATCTGTGTAAACATTGTGCAATGTTATTCTCTTCCTCTGCAATAGATCATTGTTGTATAGTATCAGAAAAACTTTCTCCACCATCCTTCAGGTCCTGCTGACATCCAGAGAGCGTTATCTAGACCAGCTCAGTGGATATGAAAGTGACAAAGCACTCGTCAGGACACTTAAGGCAGCAGTAATAGATTGTTTTCAACCCTCATGCGACTTTGTAAACTGAAACCACAGGGTATTATCAGACATCTTCCTTGTTCCCTTCAGCTCTAAGGAACACTTTGCTATCATGATCACAGACACAGATACTGCTGTGAGATTTGAGGTGTTTATGTAAAAAGAAGTAGGACCAGAATAGGACCAGGTCCTGGATGTTCTGGGCTCAGACTACGATGAGGACTATGAGGTACTGTAAGATGGGGATGTATCTGAAGAGATTGTGTCTTTCCCTTTCTGTACACACATACACTGAAAACATAGAAACAACACAAGAACTGGAGAAACATGCTGTTTCTGGCTGCAGCAGGAATCTGTTTTCAGTGGAAGAAAAGTTTGAAAACTACCTTTAAAACTATTCACAACCTCTGCAACCAGTTAGCAGAGTTCATAATTAGACGATAAGGAGATGGATTATTAAGCGCTATGATAGAGAGCTTCATGCTGTGACAGGTGAGGTCTCATTCTTGTGGCTGTCATTCCGATGTGTCACAGTTGGAAAAGGGAACATAAACATTTAAGATGGCTCGGCTCCATTAACTGTCCCCAAGAGGCGGCGAGCACAATAGCAGGAGGAGAAAGCAGCTGTCATTCACGCCATTAACTACACCTGAGCTTCTCCTGCTCCGACAGGTTTCTGTTTATCACTATCGTTCCAGGGCCAGAGGCGGAGGAGGCGTATATCTTCAGGTGTATATACAGTACGAGAGCGCTAACCTGCAGCTGTGTTTGTTCAGATCACGGGCCAGGAGGAGGCCATGTACAAGGCCAAGGTTACCGTGACGACCAAGGGACGCAAGAACGACCTGCCGCTGAAAAGCGGAGACGACATCAGCATCATCCGCACGACAGACTGTCCCAAGGGCAAATGGCTGGCCAGGGACAGCAGCAACAACTGTGAGTTCGCTATCACGCCTATGAAGAGGGAGGCGGAGTAACCAGATTTGATTGACAGTCTCTGGCCCAATCACAACTTAAAACCCGCCCAATCTGATAAAACCCAGGCCTCGAAGTTGACAGATAAGTTCCATATCAGCATCAGATACCCACACAGTAGATAACAGCAAATAACAGTTTTGTTGTAATCTGCCATAATCTGCAGATTCTCTGGTTTCCAACAGTATCTGACGCCCCATGTTAGTTCCCAATGGTACCTATTAAAAAAACTCCAAATGTTTACAAAAGCAGCTCAGATTTCATATACCCACCCAATGCATTTCCTGCCTAACATTAATACCTTCTCAAAGGGATTCATAGCATTATAACAAGATTGTGTCTATGCAATTCTGTAATTTACAACACCAGACTGTGATAAACAAATGATATATAGGTACTTTATTTATCCCAGAAGGGATATTGTTCAGCATTACATATGCATCTTCAATTTTTTTGCACCTCCGATTTGACCCTAACTGCATTTGGCCGGCTGACAAAAAGAAAGCTACATATCAGTACCTACGCTGTTTGTGCCTGACTGACCTTGTAAGTCGATTCCAGACGGATACGTTGCTGTGGATCACGTGGAGCTGGACATCAAGGAGATGTTGGAGCTGGGAAAGAAGGCGGCGGTCAACCGCAAGAACAGCAACCAACCGGCCGAGGCGGAGGTCACCAGCATGGGGAGCAGGTGTGTGCAAACATCAGAACCGACCTGAGAGAGACCCTGGAGTTTAGGAACTTGTGTCAGGACGCAGAATTTCAAATAGCCAGGGATTAAGGAGATTAATTCAGTGAAGTTGAAAGAAATTGATTGAAATTATTTAGGTGTTAAAATGCTATACTCCAGTATGATTTTGGGATAATGGGTGGGCTAGGGTGGAGTCAATTCAAGTTGTATTGTTATAAAACAAAAACTTAAAAACAAAAACAGGTTGATTTAACATGGCTTTTGTCATCTTTCCTCAGGGCTTCCAACCACTATCCTGTGTCACACGAGAGCTGTAAGTGCCTCCCTGCTCTTTTTGACGACCACGGTTCGTATCCAACTCGTTGTCTCACAGTTTGATTGTCTGCGCGTTCCAGTCGACGACGACAGTGAGGAGTGGACCGGTGACGAAGAGCCCGTCTCACCTGCAGCTGAACCTGCAGATCCCCTGGCTCAGATGTACGTCCGCCACAGCCTCATTATGAGATGTGCCACTGATCTGATTGTCTTACCTGGAGATTAATGCTTTTGTCTTGTCCATCCCTTCGTCCTCTGACAGCAGCCACAGCAGGACGCTCTCGATGCCAGACATGGGTAAGGAAATCAGGAAACCAGACCACGATGAAGTTTGTCAACAAATGTAACACCATATCTCCTCTCTGTGTTATCTCGAGTGCGTCGTACAGATACAACAGACAAGAGATGCTGTCTCTCTTTGTGTCAACTGAGTAGATTATTTCACCGGTGTTTATCTTCAGTGAAAGACGTGCTGCTGTACATAGCCTCAGATTCAGATTGTTATTATTATTATTTTAGTCTTAACTCGTATCTGCAGATCGGGAGTGAGAGGAATGATTTGTACAAGCAGAAAAGGGCATGATGCTCAACAGGTTGTTTACTGTAAAAATCAGAGCAGAGTGTAGAGCGTGGGAGGCAATCAGGGCGTCTCACACTGGGTGAGGGAGGGAGGGAGAGAGGGAGGGCTGAGGGACAGAGAAATGGGCCAAAAGCATTACGTGAGGCAAAAGGAAGAGATGCAGGTCGGCGTGCGAGAAAAGCAACAGGAAGTCTGTTATTAAAGCTCGTCTGGCTAATTTGCCTGCAGCTCTAGGAGATTCTCAGAAACCCTCGAAGTCACTGATTGCTGCAGGTTGCAATTATCCGTCTTAGACTCTGACGTTGATATCCGTAAATATCCACAAATCTGCATGGAAACTGTTAAAAAGAGAGGCAGCTTCCCTGCAAAAAAGGAGCATCTCAAAACAAGACAAAAAAACACAAATTGTGAGGAATAAGGTACTCAAGCCAAGAGAAATTATCTGCCCTAACATTAAGAAAATGCCTCATTTAGGAGATTGCGTAAGGCTGAACACTTAAAATTCAAAAAGCTACTACTTGGTTTTTTTATGAGGACCAAATGTTTTTGTTCATTCTAACATCAGTAAGTAATGGTTAGTTACACATCAATGGGTTCAATGTAAACAGGGAATATATAATTAATTTGGCTAAATGGCAAAAGCTAATGTCCTGTTATCACTCTTCCCCAGATGTTACCATGTTAACCTTTAACTTTTGCAGTTTCAAAACTACAAAAACCGTTGACTGTATTCCTTTTATTGAGATGTTGCATGTTTCAGGTGAATATGTGACACGACTCAATCTCAGTTTCATGTGAGGGGGATTCATGCGAGCGTACTGTGAAGCCCCTGAGCGTTAATTAACTCGAGCGGCGGAATAAACGCGTCTCTTCCTGACATCTGGCGGTGAAACTCACCTGCCCCTCACCTTCATCTCCATGTAAAGACAGCGTCCACGGCGACGTGACTCGTCAGACGAGCAGCTTGTTTGTGTAAACAGGAAGGTGTCGTCCCGGCAGAAACGACCGCCCGCTGTGTTTATAATCACTGCTGCACAGTGTGTGTCGCGTGTGTGTGTGTTATGAAAATGAACGATATTTACTCAGCTTTTCTTTTCTTTTTTCCTTTTTTTATTTATTTCCAGGGAACAAGGATGTCAGCATCAACCACCAGCACAGCCACAGTGACATCAGCGCTGACGGCACCAATGCCCAGTGAGTCTACGAGTGACCACACACACACACACACACACACACACACACACACACACACACACACACACACACACACACACACACACACAAGCAGGAAGTGTCCTTATAAGTTAATTTTTTTTTGTCTCTTTTTTTTTAATCATCAGAGCAAGATATGAAGCACTACAGAAGCTGGCCACATTTTTCCATCCACCTAAACCTGTGGAGCCAGCTGCCAGGTAGACATGAATACACCTGCAGGACACACACACACACACACACACACACACACACACACACACAGATAGAAAGTGACACCCACTAATGTGTTTCTCATATCGGCTTTTCTCTCTTTTCTTTTTTCTTTTTCTTGCCGCAGCCCTGAGCCAGAGACAGGTAATAATATTTTTTTGTAATAAAGTAAATTACTCGCTGTCGGGGGACTGTGGAAAAAGTAATAGATCAATCAGTGAAAAAAATCATGTTATAGACCTCCTCTAATACATTCTAAAGCAATTGTATGTATTTGACTCCTCGGCTCTGTTTCCATTTCAGATCCTGTGCTTGTGACTCCAGAAGCAGAAAACCAGTAAGTACTAAACACACACACACACACAAAGGAAAATGCCAAACATGTTGTGGAACCTGTAGTCGGACACCTTAGCTTCTTTTTTTGGCCTGGGATGGATGACTGAGCGTGAAGTGTTTTATTGCACTTTGTGTGTGTGTGTGTGTGTGTGTGTGAAAGAAAGAAAGAAAGAGAGACAGACGCTCTCCAACCAGAAAGTTAAGTTGCCTCTCGTCCTGGTGGAGGAGTCCAGTCTTTGATTGGGCTGGTCAAGCTTATCAGTGGTGTCGGGTTCACAGTGAGGATGAAGGTTGCACACCTCTCATCCCAGACAGTCTGATTAGCTTCTAGGAGAGAGAATCAGAGACAAGATAATGAGTTGCTTTGATTTTTTCCTCCTCAGGTCCGACTCGGCGTACGAACTGGATTTTGATCAAACCGACATGCTGATCTTACCTCCTCCTGAACTGTACGCTGACCTGGCTGCGGAGTAATTATCACAACACAAGGTGAGGACGGTCTCTGCCGCTCCGCTCGCTCCTCACAGCTCGTTCCTCACACTGACGTGGCGTTTCTTTTGTTCTTCCTTTTATCTCTTTCTCTCTGTCTAACAGCACAACAAAAAGCAGCCAGGCAGAGGAGACCGGATTTGTCCGTGGTGGTGTTGTTCTTCACACTGTGACCCCGTGTCAGTCGCCTGATACTGTGACTCCCGACTTCATCTTTTTTTTACCGCTATGATCTTATTTACCTGGTGACTTTTGAATCCGGATGATGATATACTTACGTACAAGAGGAGGACGGAGATAAGAGGATTTCTGCACCGTGTCGATGACCCTGAACTCTTGGGTCACTGTTTTTTTGTTTGTTTGTTTTTTTCTTCTGAGGCGCTCGGTTGTGAAAGTGGCGAGGGGCCGCACGCCTGGAGGCACTGAGTGACTTTGAACCTTGGAGCGAAATGGACTGCTGACCCCAGGAGAGGACTTACAGACTGTCTCACACACACACACACACACACACACACACACACACACACACACACACACACACACACACACACACACACACACTCACATACTGGGAAAGTAGGGGAAATTGCACTCCTCATGTGCAAATAGAGGATTTTAAATGGTGGCAGTCCAGGAGAGGATTATGGGAAATGTAGTTTTCTTTTGGTACAGGTTGAGATGCCAACCCAAGGAATTATGGGGGCAGTGAAAAAATACAATTGTTTCCTAAATATCGCATCAATGTTTCCAGTAATTGATAATCTCCCTGCTGCCAAGTTTAACCTTAGTCATTACACACACACACACACACACACACACACACACAGACACACACACACACACACACAGCGGGGTTTTTCATGGGCTGGATGAAATCTGTGTCCTACAGTACACACTTGTTACCAGTTTTCAGTGTTGGTAGCAAAGAAGTGAAAACACAATCATTTAGAAGATTGAATAGATTTTTTTTTAAAAACCTTTGTGTAGCCATCTCAAGACATGTCCCACTCTCTCACTGATCTCACGGTATGTGTGCACTTGCAAATCTTTAACCTTAGCTCAATCGAGTGTTTGTATAGTTGTTTTTTTTAATTGTACATTTTCTACGTTTATTTACCCTCATCATTGCGAGTAAGTTACCATTGCAGATCGCTGTGCTTATGTAACTTCTCGAGTAGTATTTAAATGCTAAGTTTTCTAATATATTAGGTTAATAATTGTCTTTAATGACGTACCAATAAACAACACGGAGCTCTGTCTAAACTACATAAAGGAACGTTTTCTAGGAGTGGACCAGGTGTGTCATGGTTGCGCCTTCTAGAGGGATCCAGAGTCCAAAAACTTTATATACTTTCTCCAATTTTTAATGGATGTCTGTCAGGTCTTAGGTGCTTTGCTTTCCCTTCAGGAGATGGATTACGAGTATTATAGTAGTGTGATCACCAGAGGGTTATTCCCATGGAGTCTTATTGACATCTAAGAAAAACGCTACTCCTCTGTGATGGGCTTAAAGAAAACGCTCAAGCTGACAAATGCTTCAGGACACAAACGATTTCCTTTTGTATGTTTGTTTATTGTTTTTTTCAATAAATACTCATTAAAGTGCAAATCATAACAGCAATATCATGCAGTGCATAACAAGAGAACTCCAAACCCCAATCAAACAGAGACATGAAGAGACACTGTAACACACACACACACCCACACACCCTTGCAAACACACACTCATTTATCCACTCTCTCATAACCAGTGTGCACACACACACACACACGCACACACACACACACACACACTGGGGTATTTAAGGTTACACTACTCAGAAGGACCCCACCACAGATACACAAAGAGCACATCTTTGCTGTAGAAAATACTCACTTTGGTACAACACGGGGAGTCTGTGTTTCGATTAGGCCCTCTGGCATGTGTTCCCCAGCTCTGAACACGCATTAGAGTTTACATGACGAACATGCCACTGGAAGTTGCATACATTTGTAATGGTACAGTAGTACATAGGACAGTAAATACTAGTAGTATCGGTAGGAGGAGGAGGAAGAGGAGGAGGAGGGGGTTTTCAATGTGACCCACAAGCTAGTGCACCTCGATCAGTGTTTTTATATGTCAAGCAGCAGAATCAGGAGTAAATGCACCGGATATGATCCTGATGTGGCCCAAGTAGCTCACGATACAGAAGACATTGAAGACGCAGCAATAAAGTGACGATGGGCCGATGGAGGGATGAGCATCACTGGTGACGGAGCTGTGACGGGGGGGGGGGGTTTTCCCCCGTGACGTCAGACGGGAAAGGCAACTCTACAGTACACAGGAAGTAAAGACAGAATAAAGGGTTCCAGCGCAGTGACCGGAGGAGGTCTCTTCCACCATTGTTCCCGCCTGAAGCCTTCAAAGTGCTCTCGTAAGGCATGAACGACTGAATACGTTTCAACCACGGTTCAGCATCCAGGAACAGCATCCAGCTGATGAACACTCAGAACTGTGGCTACAGAAAATCAGTTTCTTAGTATTGACTCAATGGCATTAAATAGGTTTAGAATGAGTAAGTTGAGTATAGGCTGGCCATTAACCAGATTACTTAACTAGAACTATATGGTGGTATTGGCTAAAAATACACACCACAGTTAAGAATATACTCCCAAATAAGGAATTGAGTATCTTAGGGATTACTTAATACAATTAGGTGGAACCACCTGACATAACATTTTTAGTAATTCTGAGAATTTATTTTTAGTGAATCAACTGATTGAATAGTTGTATTACAGACTGAGTGAAACTCCAAACTTTTTACTATCAAATATTTTACTTTCATTTGATCTTATCTGCCAATCAAAAGCAATGATCAATAAAAGTGTTTACAAAACTGGCCTCTTTGGAAGTTTCCTTCAGGGTTTTACGTTCCAGGTGCCCAACCAGTGTCTGACTGAGCGCAGCAGAAAGGCAACAGTCCACAGCTCTCCATCAAAAACCACGACGCTCTGTGGCCGAGAGACAGACGAGAGGACTCGTCTGCGCAGCACCGGCTCTCGCTTCACATTCAGTCTGAGAGACGGAGACAGGATGTCTGACTGTGTGACGGCGACGGGACAAAGCAAAGCAGAACACTTATAAAAGTAGGAACACCTAAAGACACGACCAGTACAGCCAGAGTGACGCACTAAAACAGTGAATCTGCAGCGCAGATTAAACAGACAGTGATGCACACCCACACACACACACGCACACATGCACACACTTCCACACACACACACACACACACACTTCCACACAGAATGACAGCAGCTCCCGAACAGCATCATCATGTTTCAAAACCCTCGTCCCTACCGATCTCACAAACCACTGCAAATATACGCCATAAGTCCATAAGAACACGTGGAGGTCATGTGACGCGCACACACACGCACATATGTGTGTGTACGCCTCTGATCCCCGCTCCACACACACACTGGCTCGCTCACGCACGCACGCTCTCCTTGAGCTGAGGCGCAGGCGGGCTGCGTCACACGCTTTAAGGCAACTGGAGAAAAGGTTTGAGTGGCTTCTTTCGACCGTCCTGCAGCAAAGATACACACCATCGTCCCGGACACACAGCCAGGTCAGATCGTTTCACCCGCCAACTCTGACGTGATTCGGCCTCGTCCGAGTCAGATTTGCCAGTTGTTGATGTGCAGTTGTCGTGCAGTTCTCCACATCTACATAACAAGCAGCGCGTGGATTCTGTTTTTTAGTCCGGGTAACTTGTGGCTTCTGCGTGATTGTAGCTGTAAAGGGATCTGGAGGTGTTGCATATACACACACATATATATATATACTGTATATATATATGAAGGCTGGTCCGCTGCTCGCTGGGTGACGTGGTGGGACGGTGTGTATCGTTGTGCTCGGGCGCTGAACGCAGGACAGAGTCGGATCAGAGTGTTTTCGTGGTGGTGCTATCCTGCTCGTCTCATTTATCGTCTACGTGCTATTCAAGAATCAAACTCTATGTCGATGCAGTGCTTGAAATAATAAAACTACAGTGCCTAAAAAACACAAGCTCTCAAAAATAAATATGGATCTGATATCTAAATTATAACAATAAACTTCTCTGTGGCGTATAAAGTCTGTTTGTTTTTTTTGGTATACCTTTGTCATCCTTTTTTCTCAGCTACGTCATATGATTGTAATATAAATATAATATACATGAATAACAAAAGCTGTCTCTTTACAAACCATATAAAACCTGAAATTAAATCTCACGTGTGTCGTCGCTCCCTCAGACACGGATTAAACGTCAGTTTTGGCAACCGGCGTCTTAATGAAAATATATGACGAGAGGCAAAACTGACCCGGGATCAGTGTCTGGGGGGAAAGCTCAGCAGGAAATCCTGCCAGTAAGTGTCATGGTGAGTGATGATATTTCAGCAGCTGATAATAGATTGAAGGTATTTGTGGGAGCAGTGACAGTGAACTTGACCTTTGCTGCCCCCCCCCCTCAGAGTTGTTCACAGATTCTAGCCCCCGGGGATCAGCTTTCATCAAGCTGTGGCCTGTTGTCTAAAACTCCACCACTGATCCCAGGACTGTGTCCAAATAAGAAAAAAAGAAGCTACTGATCTGCCTTTCTGGAAATAAAAATATATATATATGTATATATAACCCTTCCTCTCTCCATCTACACACTCTGATGTGACAGGCTGCTCAGAGGAGACAGACAGAGGAAGGCGGACACCTCCACCCACTCACACCCCAGGCTAAGGGCGAGGATTTGTTCTGAGGAGCAGGTGGGCGGGCAGCTCAGCGAGCCAGCGTGGTGATCAGGCTGGCACACATCTCGAAGAAGTCCATGGTGTGGGAGCCCTGGCGAGGCGTGAGCTGCGGGGAGCTGCCGGACAGCGAGCCCGGCAGGGAGGAGCTGAGCTGGGGCAGGTCGAAGGCCGGACTGGCCGAGTCGATGCTCAGCCTGGGTCTGTGCAGCCCGGCCGTGGAGCCCGACCTCTGAGGGGTGGACGAGCCCGACTTGAAGCCCACCGCCTCGATGATGTCATCTGAGGAGGGTCACATGACCACAGAGAGGTCAGAGGTCCTCGTTAACATTTTAACTAGTTATAATCGTATCTTTTTACAACTGTACTAAGAACTAAGAACTGTGAAATATATTTCTATGATTATTACTATTAATAGTGATAGTGGTGGTGGTGGTGGTAGTACTAGCAGTAGTATTACCATTCATAGTAGTAGTAGTAGCAGTAGTAGAACTGGTAGATTTAGTAGCAATAGTAATAGCAGTGGTGGTGGCAATGGCAGTAACAGCACTACTAGTAGAAGAAGTAGTAGCAGAAATATTCGAAGCACTAGTAGCAGTAGTAGCTACTTATATAGAAGTAGTAGTAGTAGAAGTAGCAGTAATAGTTGCATTAAAGGTAATAGTAGTAAAAGTAGCAGTAAAAGTGGTAATGATATTAGTAGTTGTAGGCAGTAGTAGCAGTTGTAGAATTAGAATTAGTCGAATTAGTATTTGCAGTAGCATTAGTAGTAGTATTAGTAGTGGTACTGTAACAGTAGGCGTAGTAGTTAGAAGCAGCAGTAGAAGCAGGAGTAGTAGTAGTGCTAGTAGTGGTTGTACTATTATTAGTAATAGGTTGTAGAGACAAGTAGGCATTATTACTGCTATGATTATTATTATCATTGTAGCAGTAATGGTGAATAAGTTGAGGATGTAATTCCTGGCTAAATGACCATGGTATTGCGTATTGACCCACTTCCTACAGAGTCGTGAGAATTTTGAGCAAATGTTTATCTTTTCCCAGAGTCACAAAAATAGAAGTGAATGAAAGTGCACCTTCATAAAATATACATGAACAGGCTTGATATAACTGACAGGGGACAACAAAAGAAGAGGCCTGTTTGGCTGAAACATACGTGTCATCTATCTGCTAAGATAAGGACCAAACCTGTACTACACCACCCGAGCTGCATCCACACCACCTCATACAACTGATCCCTTTGGGTCTGTGTGTGTGTGTGTGTGTGTGTGTGTGTGTGGGGGGGGGGGGGGGGGGGGGGGGGGTGTGTGTCACTCACCATCGATGCTCTTGAAGTCGAGGAGGTAGGATCTGTTGTCCACCTGATACAGCTGCAGGCTCATCTTCACCAGGTTCCCCGTTACTGGGTTCTTCCTCCGCACACGCAGGTGGTACGGGTTCACCACCTGCAGCACGGGACCACACTCTGCTCTGCACATGGCCATAAATGGACAACACGTACATATATGTATAGGCGTGTCACACTGTGTTTACCTTCCAGTCGAAGCCGAGCTGCCTCATGGCCCTGTACACCTCGGCCATGATGTCGTAGGGTCTGCTCTGGCTCCTGATGCCCAGGTGCCACTTGGCCTTCTTCACTGCCAGCGGTTTGGGCCGGGTGGTGTTGAGAGCGTCCAGGGGGCAGCGGGCCTTGGGGCTGTCGGCCAGGAGAGGGGGCATCCTCTCCGGGTGGGGTTTGACCCCGGGGGGCAGCGGCATGCCCTCCTCTATGAAGGAGCCCTGGGGAGGACTGGAGGCCAGGTAGAACTCGCTGGCCTGGGTCATGATACGCCGGTTATCTATGATGAGGTGGTAGGCGACAGCCAGCTGGTCCTGGGTCCACAGGAGAGGTCAGATTCAAGTCAGTTCCTCAGATTATAATCTCAGGCATGATAATATATGTCCAAAAAAGTTTAACCACAAATACAGATTTAAGTCCTCAGAAACATATAAAAATGTAAGGTTAATCGTGTCAGGTGAGGTACAACATTGATACATCATAGGAAGAGCTGCAACAACCAATTTATTGACTATACAACTGATGAAATAATCAACAATTATTGTATTAAGTAATTAATTGACTTGAGTCAATTAATCAACTCAATTAAGTTAAAAGATCTGCATTCAAGAAGCTGTTGTTAAATGTGAATATTTTGTAGTTTCTTTTGTCTCTATGACAGAAAATTGATAGTTGTTGAGATGAGGTAAAATTAAAAAAACAGACCTTAACAATTTTCACTGTTTACTGTCACTGTTTACTGTCACAACTGACTGAATAATTGAGAATATGATGGACAGATTAATCGGCTACCAAGTCAATCACTTGCTGCAGCTCTAATCCCAGTCCCGAGTGTGCGTTGCGTACCTGAGGATTCCCGCTGTACAGGCTGGACACCACCTCGGACTCCATGCACTCAAACTTCTCACACACTTCCCTGACGGCCTCCTCGTCCAGGACGGTGGCATCGTAGGAGGGGTCCTCTGGGAACAGGTAGCCCGGCAGGTCCTGCTTGAACCACTCGTGCTCCCTGGTTCAGAGAGGAGGGAGCGATCAGTCACGCTGCTGTCACCGCTGCCCACTGAGCACCCTCTATTACTCTCTCGTCCGCTGCTCTTCACCACGGAAGCCACGTTATTACTGATCTAAGTTTGTGATCCGTCTCTAAATGTCACAGAATGTGACTTTTAAACTTGCACAGAGCCAGACTGTTGTCAAACACAGTGGACCGTTTAATGGCACTAGAGATGACCTTTAAAGTTAGACACACACACACACACACACACACATATACACACATATACACACACACAGAGGAGGAATAAAGGGATTAGAAACGTGGGGGATGAAAGCGGCCTGTGTTAGGGCCGCTTGGCCCCACAGAGTGGGGCGGGCCGGGGCCAGCACCTGATGTCTTTGATGGTGGCTCTCTTCAGAGGGTCCACCTGCAGCATGAGCATGAGCAGCGAGGCCACGGAGCGGGTCAGGTACTCGGGGATGTAGAAGACGCCGCCTCTGATCTTCTTGAACAGCGTGGGCACGTGCTCGTCGTCAAAGGGCAGCGTGCCGCACAGCAGCGCGTACAGGATGACGCCGCAGCTCCAGATGTCCACCTCTGGACCTGCGTACAGCCTGACAGCCACGAGCAGGTGTGACACGGTACAAACACACCCACTACAACTATGCAGGTACCACGTGAACTGCTATCACACATTATATTAAAATGACTTGATAATAACACACTATTACAATGTGAATTTGTTATTATCACCATTTTTCTGTCTTCTCAATTATTCATAATTATTATCATTGTTATTATTACTAGTTGTTACTACTTATTATTGTTCTGCTTATTACATTTTATGCTACATTACTTACTGCTTACTGTTACTACTTATTTATCAATAAGTAGTATCTTGTATCTTGAATGTTCATTGGTTGCTAGTCAGAATAATTTCCCTTTGCTGATAAATAAAGTAGCGTCTGTATATTTATATATATATATACATATACATATATATATATTTATATATATGTATATAATCTATACTATTGTATAGTAGGGTAGTAAGGCCTTATAGGAAAGCACTTTTTTTGTCTCAAAGCATTTGTTTATCTGCTTGTTATGAAAATGTGTCTCGGATGCTTCCATCGTCAATGTTTTTGGGATTTTCATAAGACACTATAAGGGTTAATGACACTGTATTAATTGGTCACACAGCAACTGAAACACATTAAAAACAGCTGTCGCCTGCTTTAAATAAACAGTCAATGCCATATTTATTCACTGTTTTCACTTAATCTGAAGTGAAGAAAAACTGTCGTTATATTTTGGATTGTTACAGATTCCGACGTGCCATCAAAAGGCAGCAGGAAGACAGCTTGAAGCTAATAAACATGAACAATGTGTGAGCAAAGATACTTGAAATAGTTTCACAAAGGTTTCATCTGCAAGGACGTGCACTGGTCAGGGTTGCTAGACCTCAAGGTCTCCTCGAGATTGCGGTATACAAAGTTTATTTACTACGGCGCTCCACGGGGGCACCTCTGAAGGCCGTTTCCGAGCCTGTTCCTGCTCCTTAAGGCATTTAATGGCAGTTACAAAACCTCAGCCACACACCTTCCTGAGATGACCTCGGGGGCGGCGTAGTTGGGTGAGCCGCAGCTCGTCCGCAGGAACTCGCCGTCTGACATCATGTTTGACAGGCCTGTTGGCCAAAACACAACACGCGTTAACGCCTTTCTCTCTTTTACTGCGACAGGCAATCCTCCCATTACCATCACCGGCTATTGATCCTTTGATACAGGCGGGTTAAATTAAACGGAGCCGGGCCCAGGCGTCCACTCCGCGGACAGGGGGCTGATATCTTTATCCTCCTTTTACCCAGGGTGACTGTAAGCTCCCAACACAAAGCTCGTCTAATTGGATGAGCCTCTCCCTGCCTGCCGGGCTCTGGGCCAAACGCTGAACACCAGACGCCGTGTGATGTGCTGACCTTCTCTTTATCTTCTATCCCCGTTCCCTGAACACTCCCTCCGGCTTGCTCGCCGGTTGTCTGCAGCTCTCAGCCAAAACACTCCTCCCCCGCTGTCCGCCTTCGCCGCACCCCAACGATTCCCCCCCTATCAGATGACACCGGGGCCTCAAAGCTTCCTGCCAGACGTGATATGAGACCTGGCCGTTGCTAGGGCACCTCCCTCCCCTCGCCCCACACCCCCCGCCGGGCACACGGGCCCTGGTGTGTTTTTGAAAAGATTTCTCTCTCCTCCGGCTCTGTTGCGTCAGGCGAGAACAATCGAGCCACGGCGGATTGAAAAAAGCAAAAAAAAACCCAAATTTATTCTCATTTAATAATGGGGTTAACAGGTGCACCGTGGCAATTTGGTGCGCTTCAGAGGCGTATAATTAAGTGAATAATTCTGCTTTGTCCTGCCTGGATAAGAACATTCTCTTCTGATTTCTTAATAACTGGCTGGGCTCTGCCACAAACTCTCCTTTTGTTGTGCTTATTCCCTCATGAATGCATTCAGCTACTCTTACTTAATTCCCAGAACGGCTCTTCCGCCGAGCCAATCTTTCCGTCCCCTGCGGGGGGGTGGGGGATGGGGGGTGGGTGGGAGGCGGGATGGGACCTACCAAAGTCGGCTATCTTGGCGTTCTTGCTGGCGTCCAGCAGGACGTTCTCGGGTTTGAGGTCCCGGTGGACCACCATGTGCCTGTGGCAGTAGTCCACGGCGGAGATAATCTGCTGGAAAAGACGGCGAGCCTCTGTGTCCTCCACCTGAAAGACACAATACCAGAGCACGTGCTGAGGCTGCGGCTTTGCCCGGTGTTTATCTGCGACCGTGTGAGTGTGAATGCTCCAGAACTGGCTCAGAATCACAGCGACAGCCTGGGCCTTGGTGGAGCGGTGAAGGTTATGCGGGGCCCTGTTTGCAACAAATGTATCATCGAGTTGCTATGGCACTGGCTTCAGATAAAGTTCAAGTGGGACCGTCTGTTAAAAACCAATGAATCCTCAGAAGTCTTCTGACTCTGCTGCCTGCATCTGTGTCGAGTAGCTCAGGCTGAGGTTACGGGTCAGTTAGATCTGCTGGAAATCAAAGGGTTGGTTGTTTGTGCGTGTTTGTAATAACTCAAATCTCTGAGTCTGAAGGAGCTCAGACTGCAAAAGAATAATGAAGACTATCAGAGAGTAGCTCACATCGCATATTAGTAACTATTTCACTGTCCCAAAAGCTTCTTCTTTTGTAGCAGAGTTTTCTTACCATGTCCCACATCTTTTGAACCAGCTTCCCCAAGTTCACTCCATTGACAATTTCAGATCAAATCACATGGCACAACATGATAGTGATAAACAGGCAACAAGCTGATGAGTTGTTGTGAGTGTGAGTGTGTATGTGGCCTGTGATGAACTGGTGACCTGTCCAGTATGTTTTCGCTCTATGTATGCTGGAAATAGGCTCGAGCAAACCCCCACATCACCACTGGCTTACAGAGCAGATAAGATGATGGATGGATGAACGCAGACCAGAGCACTCACTGCTTCACAATCATGTTACAGTTTATGAAAATCCGAGCTTCGATTACAAGAGAGCTAATCGTTTGTGACGAAGTGATGACAACTGGGACCCAGTGGGTGAATACAAATAAAACCAGTGGGTGAAATGTCTTACCCGTCCGTGTTTGCAGATGTAGTCGAACAGCTCACCTCCAGACACGTACTCCATGACCATGAAGAAATCTGTAGGCGTGCTTATCACCTGGTACCTGCCAAAACAAACACGAGTCAGATAGGAGATAAACATTCACGAAGACTTTTTGCAATCATAGTCAGTTTATTTTAAACTCTAACCCTAATTTATTTACTTCAAAAACAGGCAGCGGATAAAGACACAGAGAGGTGAAGCCAAGCTGCGGAGTACATCTGCTGAGCGTGGGGATTATTTTAATAAAGGTCAAGTGTATTAAAATGCAAGTGCAATCTCATGAATGGCTGATTTCTGCACTTCATCACCATCTACTTCATTGCTGCTGGGATGGGTGCAGCACAACAAGGCCGGCCAGGGAAACAAAGTCAAACCAACTTTTTTATCCTGCTCTAAACTCACACAGTAGTCTAGGAAATACAGGTTTTTCGATCAGACGCACCCAAATCTGTTCGAGCCCTGACATTAGAACACATAAGAACGTGTGTAGGTACATTTGTGAGCGTGTCAGTGAATGTATATCTGTGAGAGTGCTCCACAGAGACATGAGAGCTCACATATCTGCCATAGCTCGCAGTGTGACAGCCAGTGAACTAACTCTAACCCTGGCCTAAAAATAACACAGATTGTTGAGAGACACAGAGAAACGTGGACTGTCCAAGGAGAAAGGGGCCCAAGAGACAGAACGAAGGAAAGAGAAAGAAGAGGTTCAAAGAAATAAAATCCCCAGAAGAACCGAGACACCTGGAGGAGGACGCGGATTCAGTTCTGCACAGCAACTTCTGTCACTTGAGCTCGAGATCTGGACGAATCAGAAAAGACTTCTTTATCTTACTGCAAAGGTGTTTGTCTGTGTTTGTATTTATATCCCGACTGACTGCAAACACATGGGGATCTAAGGTCCCGACTTAGGTTGGACTGTCTAGCTTTGTTTACTACGTCTGTGTACACGTGCTGCCTCAAGCTGAACCTTTATTTATCCTCTTAATATTCTACCACGGTGGATAAATAAAGAATAGTGCATATGTGAGCTAACTGTAAATAAGCCATAATAGCCCTCTATGACCTGTGGTCTAACAAGTTATTGGCTGAATGCGGTGCCAAATGAATAGCATTGGTTCAAGGTTTTGTTGGTTCAATACAGTAAGTAACCGAATTAGCGGTGTGGCTTCTTTTAATCTGTGTCAGTTTGGCTGCGCTGATTTGTACCAGACATACCTCTCAGTTTCCAGAGAAACATAACAGCAATCAATACGGACAGGCACTCATAGAGCTGCAGTAAGCTTAATGCCAGAAAACGTAAAGCAATGTTGTGCTCATTAACCAAGTACCACTCAGTGGCTCGGACAGACGTTATGAAGCCTACTATTAGAAAGCATAACTTGCATACTGAAGGCTAAACAGCATATACTTTCATGTATATCGAGGTCCTCCATTGAACATGTTATGGACTTAGATTTAACAGACACTGTTGTGGCAACAAGATTGTGATTTCTTATAATTTTTTTTTTTCCATTTTGTCAAATGGATTGCAATCCACAATATTAATTATTTACTTGGATGTGTGCTTCCTTATTCTTTATTCATTTATTATTTACTAACTTCATTATGTGTTTGGTTTGTGTTGTGCCTTAAAAACCCTCAGTTTCTTTGTACCCTGTACCTACAATGTACAACGACAATAAAGGCCACACTATTGTATTGCAATCATAAACTAAAGGTATATGCTATAATGCAGGAACATTAAAGGCAGTTGTTTTTGTGCTGCTTAAAAGTCAAATGAAAAGGCTGTAGAAAACAAGAGAAATTCCTGACAAACAAGAATGTCTCTGAAGCAGCCAGGAGAGGATAAAAGTATCTCAGATAGGCATGCAACTATGTTATGAGTGCAGGAGTTTTACTTTGTGTTTTGGGATTATTTTCCAGTTTTTCCCCTCATCTTCACCAAATCCCATAAAGGGTCTTTCTTTTTGGTGGTCTAGAAATGCCCCCCTACGGGGATCTGAGTCACTCCGTAGCACAGACTCAAAAGTCAAGACTTGTTTACAATTAGGATACAGCTAACGAGTGTGTATATGTGTGTAGTGGTATGACGGGGCCCAGTGGGTATGCTCGGGACATTACAGCTGTAGTAAACAGTAAACAGAAACAAGCAATGGATGCCACAACAGAGGCCCCACATTACAGCAGCCACAGACAGATCTGAGATCAGTCATGTCTTTATGCTGTCTGTCAGCACTGAGAGTGTTAAGATCTGACAGGAGGATATGCGGTCTCTCTCCACTTACAGCTTGATGATGTGTGGGTGTCTGAACAGTTTGAGATTCTGGATCTCCCGCTTGATCTTGCCGACGACATCGAGACTGCGGATCTTCTGTCTGTTGAGGATCTTCACAGCCACTTTATGGCCTGTCAACTGATGCTCCCCGACTGGAAACAAGAGAATATATTTATGAAGCAGGCGGCTAAGACAAGTCACGCCACAGTGAGAAAATCCCATTTGAACATCAAAACTCGGCACGTTCGCTCCATGTATGTGTGGGTTTTCTCCGGGCGCTCTGGTTTCCTCCCACAGTCCATAAGCAAACATGATTAGGTTGATTGGAGACTCGCTTTCAATTGGATGTTAATGTCTTCCCTGGAATGAATGCCTGGAAGCCTGTCCAGGGCTCCAGGACAGGGTCAAGCAAACACTCACAACGCTGGCATGCATAAAGCAGGTTGAAAAAATGAACAATTGAATAAACAAAAAGTATGTAACCCGTTTACCCATGACCTCTGAAAGCTTTATAGACTCTGCAGCGACTACGAAAACCCGCCCTGCCCTATCAAAACACAACCACTGCTCTTCAGGATCTTGATTTTATATATACAAGCAAGGCTGAATAGTCTCTCTGTTCAAGTTCTCAGAAACCTCCCACAAACCAGGCTCCCTGAAAAGCTGTCTAGATCCTGCACCGGCTCTCAAAACATGCCTTGCTTTGGCCTGATATACAATAACAGAAGTGCTGAAACAGACTGAGAGAGAAGCAATAATGTGTCAGTGATTGATTTGATTTGTTACTGTCAAGTCATTGATTATGTTGTTGTCATTGTTGATGTTGTTGTACTTGTCACTTGTCTTTTCTTTTGGTGTAATTCCTTCACCTAATCCAACGCTGCTACAGGAATAGGTGGAAAGCACTATATTGCACATCTTTTATGAGATATCTGCTTATCAGGCAACTACAAAGGCAATACAGTACAGGTCTGAATGACCTGTATTGTATGCTCAAGCTGCTGGACAGGGACAGGGTCTGTTTAATTTGATTTGCTTCAATTGCACAGTGTCTTGTTTGCCTACTGAAGCCCTTATTTTATCGCGTCTCCGTTTAGGGTCTGCTGGAGACATCAGCATCCGATTGGAGCCATGTTTTCACTGTCTCCCCGAGCAGTACAGCAGAGGCTGGATGAACCGGTTTATCTCCCACCCTAACGCTGTCATTACCGCTGGAAAATCCTCATCTAATAAGCTCATTTCAGCAGGTGGAGAGTGTGCGCCCTCTCCACACGTCGTGCGGCCAGGTGGCTCAAACCCCCCGCTAAGCAAACTACGTACGTACGCAAGAAATGGGCGGTCTGAGCCAGGAGTTAAAGCTCACAAGGTCATGCCGAGAACTAGCTGGGGAAAAACTGAAACACTACCCTGTGTAAGACCTCTCTTCGGGGGGAAACTTCCCCCCTATGGCTGGAAAAAAGCGTTTTCCAGACTTAGCAGCTAGCACGACCGTAGCACATTTCGCCGGTGAACTACGTTCAACCTCCCGGCTTCTCTGACGTCCTTTACGGCTAAAAACGCACAAAATAAACTCTTCGTTCATTCAGTGGGATTCGTTTAATAATACAGACATGACTGTGCATCTCTGTGTAGCCGCTGTCTTCCAGGTAATTACACCTGCTGATAACAGCGGCTACAAACAGAAGAGGGGGGGCTTGGGTTAAAGAATTTGACTTTCAAGCGGAGCGGATTCTCAGAATATAGTTACGCTGAGCAGAGTCGTCGTTAGCGTAAAGCGGCCCTAGCTACGTAAACTGCGCACACCATGGGAGGCACGGGAGAGAAACACCAACCGTACACAAAATAAACTCGGTATGACACAGAAGCAGCACTTAACTCTTCACTTTCCCGAAGGTTCCCACTCCGAGCGTGTCGCCGAGGATGTAGTGTCCGATTTTGACCCTGCCTTCGTGTTTCTGCTGTTGCCGCTCTGCCATCTTCTCTGCCGTTACCGACGGGGCGGCTGGATGTCTCAGCTCAGTCGGTGCTCGGTTGCTCTGCTGCCTGTGGGGCTCCGTCCGGAGGGGCGGGGCACGTCGCGTCTCACGCCGCCCGCCGGGGAAGCGGTGAATCAGGAACTAGACGACCCCCCCTCCCGCTCCCACCTCTCTCTCTGTCACGCTCTCCTGTCAAACGCGCTTCTCTACGGAGAATGCTAGTGAAGAAGCGCAGGAAACGTGCCAAACATATGTCATCTTCCTCTCAGTCTGTCTATTTATCTCTCTATCTCCCCCTCTCTTTCTCTCTTTTTCTCTACCTCTGTTTTTTTTCGACCCCTGTTATTGTGGTGAGGTTTGCGCCAATGTCACGGCTCAGTGGAAAACAACTAAACATTTGGTTTTGTTGTGCACAGAGTGATATTTGCACTGGTATGTGGATGCCTCTTTGCCTTAATGCAAGACTCATCAGTATGTGACATTTCTCATTATATTATGTCAGACAAAATGATTTTCCAAAATGTTTATATTGATTTTATGGCAAATGAATAAGCCATATCACTTTGCAATAATGGAGGAAGTATTGAGGACAAAGTAATAGTATGGCTTTGTGGAAAACAACTATAAACATTTGGCTGTAAACTATAAACACAGTTGTATGTAAAGTGGCATCTTATCTCACGACCAATATTTATACCACTGGTATTGAGACGTTTTGTTGTTGTTTTTGCCTTTGTAGACATTAGCTATCATTTTTTCTGTAAGATGTATATAAGATGTAGCTCTAATATGATAATTTTAAGACTGGTATTTTAAATTTATTGATTTTATGGGCAATAAATTAGGGCAACTCCCAGTGTGCAATGATGGAAGACGTATTCAGACAGACTGATTGGCACAGAGGGACAAGACGAAGTCATGGCTCAGTGGAAAATGACTAAACATTTGGATTTGTTGTGTGCAAAGTTTCACATTCTCTAACAACCACTATTTACACTGGTGTTAAGATGCGTATTTACCTCAATATACACTGTAGCATCCAATTTTCTACATTTTCCGCCATATTTTAACACAATATGTGACAAGAGGAATTTCACATTTATTTATTGATTTTATTGGCAATAAAATAGGCCAACTCCCCATGTGCAATGATGGAAAAAGTATTCAGACAGACTGATTGGCACAGAGGGACTAGGTAATGTAATGGCTGGGTGGAAAACAACTAAGCATTTGGTTTGTTGCATGCAAAGTGTCATAGGATGGAAATAGGAATTACTGTATTGATCCCCAAAGGATAATTCATTCGTCTGGCAGCTCACCTACCATTTGCAGAGGAATTAAAATGCCTGGCTCTAGGTGAGGATTTTATACACCTATCTGTCTGAGGATATTTAGGTTATCCAACAATCAATATTTACACTGGTATTAAGACCCTGTACCATACACTTTTCTATCAGTATATAAAATGTTCCATTACATTACATGAGGCTAGAGGATTATCAAAGTTATTTATTGTTTTTATGGCCAATAAAATGGACCATCTCCCTTGGCAGTAATGGAAGAAGTATTCAGACAGACTGATCGTCACGGAGGGACAAGGTAATGTCGTGGATCAGTGGAAAATGACTAAACATTTGGTTCTGTTGTGTGTAAAGTGTGATATTATTCAACAACCGATATTTACACTGGCCTTTAAATGCTCTTTCACCTTGATGAGTATTCAGAATAGCTGCTGTGTCTGAGACAGAGAGACCGGGGGAGATATTTGTTTTAATGCAAAGATTAGATATGCAAAGTTAGATAATGAGTCTTTATGGTTAACTAGGTTTACAGGGTTTTGCAGACGATCATTGTGCAATAGTCCTCAATGTCTTTTACTGTCAGTCTATAAAAAACACTGTAAATGTAGCTAATAATTTAATAATATAATAATGATATAAAATAATAATATAGCTGACATTGAATGGAAGTACCACAGTATAAATATCCAGTAAAGGTCATGCATTCAAGATGAAGTAAGAATAAGAGCTTTAGAGTGAGTTGCAGAAAGTAATAGATTATATAGAACAGCCCATTCAATAATCCATTCAATAATATATGATGTGTTAAGTTCTTGCGTAAAGGCTTAAGACAGGGTAGCCTAACTTTTAATAATACTTAGTACATTTTTAGTTGATATGTATTTTGTATATCAACTAAAAAATTTAGTGATGGCTGTAAATTTGTAAAATAGGACAGTAATGCCAAACTAATGTCTTATTTATATAATGAAAGAAGCTGAAGTATTTGTTGTGCAGTACTAGTAATGCAATGTGAGGCCCACTCTGTTTTCCCCCCATAGTCCAAACACATGCATGTTTCAGCTGATTGGAGAACTTATGACCTGTCCAGGAGGTGTTCTCTGCCTTCACCTTCACCTGATATGTCCACAACGCACTTAAAATACATGGATAGGATTGATGTAAGTAGTAAGGTAGAAAAAAACAGAAACACTCCAGTATGCCAAAATAATGCCAGAAATTCACAGGACCCAGTCGGGGTCATCAGAGTACTGAGTGTTCTCTGTATCTGTGTTATCAAGTTTTGGTGTCTGGTCATACTGCCTTTCATATCTACGGAGGTCACATCAATAGTGTCATGTTGGTTCATCTCTTTGTTGGTTTATGTCTCGCATCAGCCTATCTGAGATATTCTTAAAGACTCCAAGAGTTCATTTGAAAACGTCCTGGTGTTGATAGTGTGACATGTTCCCATGGAACACCATGAACTTGTTGTAAAGGATAAGTCAGAGAAGTCAAATAATGAATCACTGCAAGGTTAGGGGAGTGAGTTGTTCACGTCAGGCCACTAGGTGTCAGTGTACGTTCAATTTATCGATATCCGGTACGTCTGGAGCTGCTTCAGCTGCCGATTTGAGTATAAGAACAGATGCCTCTGCAATTTGTGCAGCAGTGGAGGAGCTTGACCAGGAGCGCAGTTATCAAATTTGGAAAGCACGGATTAAATCATGGCGCAGTAATACATGTTTCCTCAGAGTTTGTATGACTGACTTCTCTGACAAGACCGATCAAATTTGAAGATTACAAGTTAAGTGATGTTAGTATGTATCAGTTGCAGAATTGATCTGGAATGGCTGATTCAATTTGTCTGTGTTCAATCCTCATTACGATTTCCCCAGAGAGGATAGTTTTCATGTAAAAAAGTTGCTAAAATCGTTTGCAATTTTGCACTGATTGATAGATCCTATTTGTGACTTTGCGCTGATCATTGCTTTACAATTTTCACAACTGCGCTACATTTTTGCATAGATTGCGTGCTATTATTTGCTGTAATGTAGTATTATATACTACATAGACTACATACAAAATACATAGATCCTATGTATTTTGTATAATTTCTCACTCATGGTGCTGTTCTCTGGCACCCAAATTTCCCTGAGCGAAGCTCACTTTGGAATTAAGTCTAATCATCTATTTTGATCTATCCATTTATCTATGCCTGTATAACTGAATATACAAATGTGGGCGCTATTACCCCGAAATTACATAAATACACATAGCTGTTTTGACACTTTGTTACTGTAGTTTGAAATTACCTCTTAAATTATAATCTTTTACAACCCTCCCTCTCGCAACACAAACAGTAATTAAAGTATACAAATAACTAAGCATGGAAATGGAAAAGAAACAATGACTTCTCCAATCACTGTCACGGTGGAGGGAAAAAAGAGAGCAAACATCTTCTGAAGAATGAACTCAAACCTGTCGCTCTTTGTGCGTCTGCACTATCGCGCGTGACCACTAGGGGCGCCGCATCCGCGTTTTTTCTCACCTCTCTCACTACCCCCCCCACCCCCCCACCCCCTTCCCTCCCTCCCTTTCCCCTTCTCTCCTCCCCTCCCCACCTACTCTCCAGTCTGAGAAAGTTTTCCATGCAGGGATGGAGGTGATTACCCGCCGCTAGCAGAGGGAAGAGGGCTGAGCTGAGGGGGAACTCGGAGGAGGAGAGATTGATAATATAACGCGGCGGCGCTAGATGCGCAGCGCAAACCTCTCCAAGTGTCCGAACCAGGAGCGATAACGGGGAGCGGGCTTCTCATTCATTTCCAGCGCAGACAGCTGTTCGACCTTCTTGAGTCCGTGGCGCGGGTCCGTTCACCACATTTTACTCCTTTATATACATTATTCTTTTTAAACGTTTATTTCTTTTGATAAAAAACGAGAACAGACGAGACTTGCAGCAGCAGCAACAGACTTTGAGACCCGAGGGAAGTTTTGTTTCCCTCCTTTTGAGTTTGCGTGACATTATTTCTCACTTCTTGCGGGGAGCCTGACAAGAGTTTCTTCACCCTGAACGCGTGGTGTGGGATTTCTGAGCTGAGACTGGGACTTTTCAAATGCAAAAGTACATGTATGAGAAAGCAATGGCACAAGAGACAAGGAACGGAGGAAACCCGACGTTAAACAACAACAATGGTGTTGACAACAGTAAGAAGAAGCTGCTCATAGCGCTCGACATCTTCTGTCTTCTACTCGGTGAGTCCTCGAAGAACCTCTGGTTTATTTTTTACAGATTTCTGTTGGAAAGTGTAATTGACATCAGCTGATTTGAAATGCACTTTAAACTCTAAACAAAGCAATTGCATTAATTCTTTAAGTAGCTGCATCTGTGTAATGGTTGGTTATAAACTGCTTATTGTTTTAAAGGCATTGACCGTTATCTGTGACCACAAGACAACTTAATCTGCAACATGCTCTTATCATCCAGCTCCAACTCAGCGCTCAACACAACACTGAACACACTCCACCTCTCAGCCACTGACACACGCTCACACACACTCACAGTGTATGGAGGACACAACAGACAACCTAACAGTGGAACAACAGATATGATGTGCTGCTCCACACTCATCAAAGGGAACATGTCAATGTAGAGGTTTGCTCTTCCAGACACATGATGTCACCTCATCATTTATTGATCTCCTTAAAGTCCACAAAGCATCACTGGGACCCTGTCAGTCCATGAACCCCCCTTCTCTCATTCAGTCTGCCAACATGCCCAGGAGCAAGAAATGTTTTAAAGTGTTGCAAACTGCCCCCTTTTACTGCCATTTAAACAGCCCGGGACACCCTTTCCTGTGCTGTCACATCTGACCCCTCCTGAAACCTCCAGCCAGAGGTGCCATTCCAGCCGGAGTAGAAATCGAATAAAAGTAATTAAAGTATTGATCGAGAGCTAATGAGTCTGTCTGTGCAGCATGTCTTTACTGCCCCGGCAGGCTTATTTGGGATGTAGAATTTGTGTGTGTTAGCCTGAACTTGTTATTCCTCTGGCGTCCCATCCACATTCAGTCTGCAGTATTTGCCTGTGTGTGTGAGAGAGAGTGTGTGTATGTGTGTGTGTGTGTTGCTTTGATAGCTGGTTTGTTTTTTGGCTGTTGTCACTGTAGCCCGGTCCTTTCAGTTTCAAGCTCCAGTGGCCCCCCTTTCTCTTCTCTCTGTTTTCAATCCATCCGTCTCCCCATTCTCTCTTTTAGAAAAGGATTATGGGAGTTGCGCTTTAACTTCTACACATTCTCTCCCAGAACCCTGCAAATCCCTGGCCAGCTGCCCCTGATCACTCCACTTCAAACTGCTCTCTCTCCCTCTCTTGCTCTCTTTCTCCCCCTCTCACTCACTCTCTCCCTCAAGCTTTTCGTTCGAGCCCTCTTCTTCTCCCTCTGTCCAGGGGACTGCGTGGAATAATTGCTTAAGCATGTGTTGTGGCAGGGGGAATGCTTCTCCGATCTTGACTGGGAGAGATGGAGAGGCGGGACGCGTGGCTGACCAGGCTTTAGAGGAGCAGGTGGGAGTCACACCAACTGTTTCACGTGGAGAAACCCAGAAAGCATCCACAGTAGTCACGAAACATGGGCCATCGCCACACAGGAACAGGCTTTTTATGACCCAGGATGTTACAAATGGTGCAGATTAACTCCACATTCTCTTTAAAGAGCTTGTGCGGTAGAGGCCGATCTGCCTGACAGACGCAAAGTTTTCCAGTGGGTTTATATTGGTTTTGCTTATTAAAGAACCTCAAGACTGAGATAGAGCTTTTCATCTGCACTCAAATAAATGTTGATGAGCCTCCAGTGCATGTGTAGCAAATTTCCTGCATAAACCAACTTCCTTCGCTGGTAACAGCTTAGATACAGTCAGCTCCTGTTTGCCCCGTTAGCAGAACACACACACCCACACACACACACACACACACACACACACACACACTCGCATGTAAACAGGGAGATACACACCGACTCAAATGGTCTCACAGATTCGCCTTTGTCATGCTAAACACAATCTGCCAGCTCGTTGATGATTGGTTGGCCCACTTTAGTAGTTTTTAGAGGGTGTGTGGGGGTACACATGGGGATAGAAGGATAGGGACATGGGGAGGGGGGTTAAAAGAGAGGAGAAGAAAGGCGAGGAGGAGAAAGGGGGAGGTTATCAGAGGGTCTTGAATGAGGAACGAGGAATGCGGGTGGAGGCCTCAGGAGGACGGCTGATCATGAATGGGCTCTGGAATATAGTGTACACTATACGGTGTGTAAATGCATAAAAATCTCATTACCTTTAAGTAGTTCCTATCTGCCAGCTGGTACCACACACACACTGTGACAGTGTGAGCAGGGACACTTTTCTTTTGGGTTGTCAATATGCCCCGACAGTCACTTGCCCTCAGGCCCGGCTAATTGCTCTGTTTGCACAAAGGACATCTGAGGCCAAGAATAATCACACACACACACCAGCACATGTGTCCAAATGACAACAAAGGTCCCCTCCCGATCTTGCATCTGTTAATAAAGCAAATGAGGCATAAAGACAGTATGCAAAACGTGCACATGTGCTTATATATACATGTGCTTACGCCCTCAAACAGGCATTCACCCGGCTCTGAACTCCTGAGTTACAGCGCACGATTTTGGCAGCTGAGCGCAAGAATCATCTGCTGATTTCACTCTGGCTGAGGTTTCTCTCTCTCTCTCTCTCTCTCTCTCTCCCTCGCTCGCTCCCAGCAGCGCAGTTGATTTAGCGTCACTGTACGGAGCGCACACGCAAACACGGCTCACACACTCACTAAAAATATAACCGACCCCACCGCAGACTCGCAGGATTTTATTCTTGTTGCCGTTCTCCTGAACATGTCTTAAGCGGTATGGCTCCCGTCAAGGTTAAAGTGGATGTTTATTATGGAAAGCATACATCTAAAAGTAGCTCCACTTAAACCCAGATTAAGTTTTACACAATAGAAAGGAGATTATGCATTGTGTGCGTTAGCTCGAGTGTATAGATTAGTGTCTGTCTGGGTTTGGAGGGCGTCTGCAGTTTGAGCTTTGCGGGGGCCTTTTTTTGTGGTGTATAAACACTGATTGTCCAACTTGATTTAAAAGCTCCATAAGATGTTTCTGGATGTTGCCATAGCGACAGACCAATCATAGTATATCAAGTGTAATATTGCATAACACTTCCAAAGGATGGCTGAAAGCGTTTTTCCATCAGTGTCTCAGATTCCTTGCGATCTGCTCTGGGCCGTGGTACAGTCAGGTGTTCGGTGACGCGGTCGTCCACGAGCCACAGGCGTGGAGTGTGTTTATAGCTGGAGGGGGGGAGAGAGGGGAGAGGAGCAGAGCGCAACCTTTTGGCCCCGGGGGAATCAGCTTTATAACCGGCCCTCAGAGCATTAACCCTATATGGCAGCACCCAACTCCCTGCCTCTCCATTAGCTGCTATAGCATTACAGCAGTCAGTCACACAGCCCCTCATTAAAGCTGGAGAGGTTTAACCTCTACCTCTGTAGGCCTCAGCCACTTCAATCCTGAGCCGCTCTACAAATATTTTCCAGAATTTCTCAAATTCTTCATCTGGCTGCAGCGCTGTGGCCAAAAGACTCTTGATGTGACATCTGGTGCAATTTTGGGAGTAAGTGAACCAGGGGGCACGATGTGTGTGTGTGTATGTGTGTGTATAGCGGTGCTCAGGAAAGGGTGGGAAACGGAAAGGTAGTGTCGGTCGGACGTAGGTGTGGTTGTGAAATGAAATCCTGTCCTTTTTTTTTTCTTCCTTACTGCCCATTTCCACCCCTCTACCCCCCCTTCCCTCCTTCTTTCCTTCCCTCACTGCTCCTTCTCCACTCAAGCTTATCTCCCCTCTTCCTCAATTGTTTTACACTAGGAGCAAAATACCTAAATGTGTGGCAGGCAGATAAACAGATAAGCACTTTTCAGCCTTTTTCAAGTCTGCAGAAGAAAACTGTAATCAAATAGCAAGTGGGAGGCCCTCGCTCACCCACACACACACACACATCAGCCCAAACACAGGCTCCGGTCCAAAGCTGCTGACCCTAATCTGAGGGCAAATATTGCCAGGAGTTTTGCACGAGTGTTCAGGACCAAGAGCTGATTGGAGAAAAGGGCCATTCCTCACATGAAGTCTGCCAAGTCAAGCATCAGTAATTTGAGTGTTGCAACAGTGGACAAAATAGATTGCCCTCTCCCAAGAGCCATTAACTGGCACGTCACAAGCTCCCAGAGTGACCCCGAACATCTATGGAGGAGGAAACGCTGAAGCCATTTGCATTTTCTATGCGTTTCAATCCCTCTGTTGATGCTCTTTGTCAGTCTTTTCTTCAGTTTGTCAGATTGGGTCGAAGGTCAAGCAGAAAATAGACTCATATAGGACAAGTGCCCATGGGGTTCTCCGTATGACATTTCCTGCGCTCGCTCGTGGCCGAGGGGCTCCGCGCAAGACATTCCCATTCAGGAACGCGCAACATCGGTCCTAAGCTCGAGCTCTGACAATCGTCGGATATGGTATTTACGGTATGATTACATCACCGTGGTGTGTTATCAGTGGCTTTATAGGGGGCTGTCCTGTGGTGGGGATTTGTATGGTGGCTGCAGGACAGGGCGAGGTTAGAGCCCCTCAGAAGGTGAGCTGCGTCCTCTGGCAGAAGACCGAGATTTTATGATGCAACAAGATAAAGATCAGCAGATGTTCGTGCCGGGAGTCGCAGCTGTGTGGCCACCAGCCCTTGAAGAAGAATGCATGTCATTTTTCGTGTGAATTTTTGTGCTGACATGTATTTTTTGCATGCGCCCAGATTGAGGGTAGCTGCGGTTTCTCCTCCTGCGTGTAGTGTTCTCGCTGCTGACGCTGTGACATGAGGTTGGTGCAAGAGTTAAATGGCAAACCCCTGGGGTTTGTGTCTGCTCAGGGCTGCGATTAGAGGTGTGTGGGTGTAAGTGTGTGCATGTGCATGTGTGTCCCGGGAGGGTTTATGAGGGAGACGGAGCGCCCAGAGCTGTCATTAGACGGACTGCATGGCCTGCAGCACGACGGCGTCTGTGTGCACACTCTACCATGTGTGTGTGTGGGTAGCATGTGTGAGACATGTGGCTTGACTTCTCCTTGTGTGTGTAAGTGTGTGTGTGTCCTGTGGTTCCCGTGGGCAGTGCCAGAGGCATCAGGTTGACTGATGTGACCGTGTCTCTTCTTTATGCCGCTATACAAACCAGACACATTCATCTCCTTTCGCTCATTACCCACTGCTTCCACGCTCTCCAACAATCTGATCGCACAATAAAAGACCAAACTGTGACAATGGATGCTCAACAGCTTGCAGTTTACACCTTTGAAAACAATAGCGTAGTAAAGCTTTTCTCTCTCTCTCTCTCTTCCCACTCTCTTATCTATAATTACACCCTCAAAGTACTTATTTAGATAAAACAGGATTACTAGGCTGGACCCTGCCATAAACCTCTGTTAGGAACCACTCTTGTGTGTGCCCGTAGGCTTGTCTCTGACATCTCAGCTGTTGCTGTAAATTAATATTTTATGTGTGGGCAAAGAGCTCATTCATGAATGCCTGATTGTTGATTACATTCATGAAAATGGGAACTCTGGGGTTTTCTCACCCTCCCCGCTTCTCTCTTTTTCATTCCATGTGAATTAGCGCTGGGTCGTTGATGAGTGGTTAATATTACATGCAGCTTGGTTTATGGAATCCCGGGCTTTAAAAAAACAAACAATGCTAACAGCACTTGAATGTAAATGAGAGCAGGGGCGACAGATGAGCTTACACAACAGTGGCTCATCGCAGCCGGCAGGCTGAGAGCTGGAGGCCTCATTACATCTCTGCTGTCCCACACTGTCCCGGCCTGGGCCTCCTCCCTGCTGTTACACAGGCCCCTCTGTCTGTCACTTTCTCTTACTACGTAGCCCCACTACAATCCTCTGTATCTTTGTGTGTGTGTGTGTGCATGCTGTGCGCATCCAGAGACATGGGAGTGGGAGGGAGAGGGGGGGGGGTTCGGGGAGATTTCACTGTTACACAGAGAACAATGCCCCTTTTGATGCATCCTAGCGGCCTTTGTTTCGTTAATGAGGACCAATAGGCGAGCTGCAGACAGAAGGAGGATGAAATGGAGGGAGGAGGGGGCTAAAAAAAAGTGAATGAGGTAGAGATGAGAGAGTGATGTCCCACCCTACTACTTGTCTGCGAACACTCAAGGCCACTTGATTATCTGTCAGTGGTTTATGGCTGTTGCTTCTTCTAGCAGCAGTATTGTTGACTGGATTGTGGTGCTTATCTGCTCTCAACTGTGGCCAGTTGCAGTAATCAGCTCAGCATCTTCATTGGCTCAGGCCTTATCTGTGCTCCAGCGACTGAGCCTTATCCTTTTAACATACAGAGAAGTGCCTTCCCTGATATACTGCAGCAACAACACAGAGAGCGGAGCTCTGGCATGCCGGCTCTGGTTTAACGCCCCATTGTCCTGAGTTAAACACAGTCCGTGACGTGGGCAGAGGTGAGCAGGACACTTAGGGGGCAGATGAGGGGAAGGTGGGAAGTACGGAGCGTAGCTTAAGAACGCATTGTCCAGACATTGGCTTCGGGTTTCAAAGAGTGCAAGGCTCTCTTCTCCGCAACCCGCCTTTTGTCCCCTTGGGGTAATAATGCCATTATGGCAACAACAGAGAAACGCCCATCGAGCCACCCAACCAACCAGCCCAGTAGCCTAATGTGGCCTCTGGGCACAGCTCAGGTTTCCCCTCGCTGGAGCAGCAGCTGCACACTTGTCGTCTTTTCGAGTGACAGAGCAGCCAGGCATAGGCAGTGTCTGTTTTGAACCACATTATAAATATCCACTTGTAGTCTATATTCATACTGATACATTAAAAGGAAGTTTTTCCAGGGTGGTTTAGGTCAGTCCTGCAGTGACCTGAGTTCGAGTCCCAGCCCAGGTCATTTGCGGTAGGTCACCCCCACAATTGTCTCTCTCTCTTTCTCTCTCTGTCCCTCCCACCTGTCCGTCTTCAGCAGTTCTTGTCAAAGAAAGACCAGGAAAGCCTAAAAAAAACCTAAAACAAAAAAAGGAAGTCACCAAGTGCCCGCTCACGTGGGACTCTGTTGTTTATTACAGAGTTTGGCACAGACCGTTAAGTGTCTCGAGATAACCTTATTATGAATCAGCACTAAAAATAACTGAATTGATTCAGGCAAGGGTCGACTCCAACAGCTGACACTGTTGAATCCAGCATCTCCTCAAACGCGGCCCGGAGCCAGAGGCGGCGGTCAAAGGGTTGCCCTCGCAGGTGCCTGCCGGTAAAAGTCCCTTCAGACTGTCCCGGTGGACGCCTGCGTGTAAAAGGCATTTATTCCTGTGAATAAAAATCTCTCTGAGTAAGCACATGCTTCAGCCAGCGGCCCCCCGGCCACTGCAGCATTCACACACAGGGGGGAAAAAGGGACAGGGATTCACTCCGCGCACCCCACTCTGCTGACCTCAGCCACTCCTGTGTGTGTGTGTGTGTCTGTGTGTGTGTATGTGCCAGCTTTGTATATGTGTGAGGCACATCAGCAGCTTATGAAAACAAAGAACCAATATCTGGGGGCCAAACATCTGTATCAGTGCTCATGCATATGTGTGTGTACATGTTCCTGCTAGTGTTTAAGAACATTTGGGGCAGTGATTGTGCCAGACAACTTTTTTTTTTTTTCTGCTGCCGAGTTTGTTTATTTGGATGCCGAGAGCATTTTTAAAGCCTTTTGTGGTCGACAACTTAAAAATGTTTGAGGAAGGCTTTGCTGAAGTTGCCAGTGCAACCGCAGTAATCCACTTTAACACCTACATAGCCACACACACACACACAAACACACACATACACACACTAACAAATGCAACTGGCAGTGTTTCGGTGACATGCCTGCCCCAGCTCTGGTCCACTGCAGTATAATCCTAGATCCATGTCACATCCCTCACCTTTGACCCTTGGCCTCCATCTTCTGTCGTGGACCTCCGCTAACCTACGCACTCTGTTCCCAAATGTCTGGAAGGCCACACATACTGACGCTCATGGCTTCAGTGACCTGCCGATAAAGTTGAATGTGTGGGCTTACGGCGTCGTGTGATGTCGAATGTGCGACAAATTTCCGACCATCCGAGGAATCCGCTCGGCAGGTTGTGTTTTAGAACCCCGGAGGTCACAGCAGTGTTTCAGTCAGGTTTCTCTAAATGTTAGCTGGGGTATTTTGAGACCGTGGACCGGATGGAATTTACGAGCTTCCTTAGAGGAGTCCCCGTGATTACAATTGATAAACATATATTTATATTTCCTGGAAAACTGCATCCTGGAAGAACAACGCCTACCAGTGTCGAGCCACTCACTCTGGCTGATGTCCTGATATGGAAACACACACACACACACACACACGCACACACACACACACACACACACACACACACACACACACACACACACACACACACACACTATTATCTTTGGACTTGCTGTTGGAGGAGGTTATTTACCCAAATTAATGGACTTGAGAGCCCAGCTAATGCATGTAATTGAATAAAGATACACTCCCGTCTGCCTCTCTCACCCTCTTCACACACACCCTCATACAGAGTCACACACATATCAGATATCTACGCCAGCCCATCAACACTTACCTCTTTTAGGCGATGTAGGCCAAGGCACTTTAAACTGGGTGTGCGTGCGTGTGTGAGTATGTGTGTGACAGGTTGTATGGATAGAACTAATAGAAGTGTGTCAAAAGTTGTCTCTAGAGACTGGGACTGGGCTGAAATACACAAGTGAATGTCATGGATCTGTAGCCAAGATACATACAGGTCAGGTTGTTGTGAAATGTCCCATCCCACTGATGAATTGTGATGTAAAAGGAAATAATATCTCTATATGCACATCCATACTTTTCTTGTTCAATGGCTATCATGAAAAGCGCAATAGTGTCTAGTAAATTTCTGGTCTAAATAGCCCAAAACACACCAATATTCCATTTCCAAACATATAAAACTAGAAAACAACACATTTACAATTGAAATTAGCCAATATATTATAATTATAAATAACGTTCTCAGGGTTCAGACATGCAGCATATGCAAAATGAAATCGAAGCACAAAGCCACTCTTAAAGAGCATTGAGATTTCTCAAAGAGCGGCGAGAATAATCGCAGACGTCTGATTGATTCACCCTTCAGTCTATGCACTCTGTGCTCCCCCAGTCTCCCCCCGTCTCCCCCCTTTGCTCTGAATTCTTGTCAGAACGGGTCACATGGCATCTTTGAGAGACAGGAGGAGGAAATCCTCCATTAGAGCAGACTACAATACCTCTTCCTTTGCCCCGCTCCGCCTCCCATTCACCTCTCACAGACACCACAGACACTCCGGTCCGCTCACCATAATCACGATATCGTTCTTAATTCTCCACCCAAAAGCCATGAAAGCCCATTAAAATGTCAATGGAGACCTGGGGGGGGTGAGAGAATCATGAGAGCGGCAGGATGGGACATTTGCCACGACAGTCTCCTCAGACACGCAGGTGTCAATCTGCAGGGAAATTAGTGGCCGGTCAGGGGGAATTAACCTTTTGAACGAGGCAGAGCCTTTAGCCGCCTTAAGAATAGTGATTGTGTCCTCTTCTGGCAAGTACAGTCAGGCTTAAGAAAGAGGGAAATAACAGAACCAGGCTGATGCAAAATCTGCCGGACAGAGAGACTCTGGATTTTAATGAGCGCTGTTGAAATGCATCAAAGTGCAAATCCAAATGGAATCTGACCGTGCAGCGGGCTGATTAAAGACTTTGTTTTTCTGCTTGTACCTGGAAGGGAAAGTAAGAATCAGACTCAGTCGTGTCAGAGCAGCTAATCTGAGCTCCGATTCGCGATACCAAATTTAACTCCAAAGCCAATCAAACGGGCGCCGGCCACATAATCTCTCCAGTTCGCACACAAACAAGTGTGCGCGCATATGCACACACACACACACACATACTCATGCAAGCATGCATAGCGAGCTCCACGTGAAGACTTACAACTGTACCATATGCACGGTAACCACATACCTACAAACACTGCACGAACATACTTTTGTGCCGTGATTTCCAGCACGCAGCGGAGCGTGAACATGTGAGTGGATTTATGGAAGGAAAATAGGTACAGCTCACACTGTCTCTCTCCCTCGCTCGCTCTCTCTCTCTCCCACACACACACACACACACACACTAAGGCCCTGCCGTGACCTCTGCATATAAACAGTGACTCAACCAGCCAGAGAAATACCTCCTTCTCACTCTCTCGGACCTGTTGTAAGTGGTCTTTAGTGGCCTGCACCGTTTCTCACTATAGACTGAAAGAGAGAAATGCATGACGGGATCTGATAAGACAAATAGAACTGTTCCCCCAAACTTGCCAAACCACCCACTTAGGATGTGTATGTGTTTTTGTTTTTTTCCCTCTTGTTACATTCTCCATACCCTCTATCCCTCCCCCTTGCATTCTGGGGTTTTTTAGGGCTCAGTTGTTCTCAGGCGCCTGTTTATGCCATTTTAAAAAGCTCAGTGGCTTGATAGCTCATAAGGCTCATTGGCTTTTAAAAGCAGAGAGCATGTAACCTCTACAGCAAAGGCCAAGACATAAAACAAAGGGTGAAAACTTAACACGAAAAAGGGCGTCTAGCTTCTGTGCGGGTCGTCCGCGAGCAGTTCAGGTGTGGATTGGAGAACCTCGCTGACTGCCTCTGACCCCGTGACAGAGCTTGTAAAATAGTTGTTTTTTAATTCACTGACGCACTACAGGCCTTTGCCAACAGCCCGGCCCACCTCTTTCTCTATGTCCCCTTTCTGTTTTTTATCTCTCCCCCTCTGCCGACACTCCCACCCCGCCCTCCGCCCCTCTCTCCGGGTCAGCGGGCCCTACGAAGGTCGCTCGCTCTTTATCCCGGACGCCATCAAAGAGGTCATATTTCTCCACACCGACGTTCACAGACGGGGCTCAGATTGGGCCGTGTGGTGTTAGTGTCGCGGAGTATTTCAGCTAGTGCTAAGAGGTCCATGGACGGACTGTGGTATGAGGAGAATGCCCACATACCAGGCTGTTTTCAGGGCGATGGCATTGGGGAGGAAAAGGGAGAGGGGGGGGTGCAGTAGCACAAAACAGCTTGGCATCTCCAGGCTGGGAAGCGTGTGGACAGAAGGGCTTTCATAAATCCTCAATAGAAGTTGAGGTGTTCAATCTCTCACTCACACTTTCCTTTTTCTGTCAGTCTGAGGAGCGGGTCAGCTCCTGAGTTTCCCATGCCGTGCTCTCGCCTCACTTTAGCCGTTAAGAGCCAGTTTGCATGTGTGTGTGTGTGTGTATTTGCGTGTGGGTGTGCGTCTTTCCCATGTCTGTTAAGCCCATGACCTCCAGTCCTTTCACTTCTCCTCATTAACATTTGAATCCCCCTCCCTCACCCTTCCACAAGTAGGCCAGAGTGGAGGGACCCAGAAAAAGAGAGGGCAGAAGGCTGAAGAAAATGTTCTCCACCGAGTGGAGATTTGCACGAGAGGAAGTATGATCCGATTTCTGACAGCAAAAAAAAAAAAAGTTGTTTTCCTCCAGCTGGGTGTTTACCCAACAGAACTCATTTTGTGCATGGACTTAACACATGGGGGCTGCAGCTGTGTTTGACCTATTAAAGTTCACCACGGCACTAAGCTAACTCACGTGAACGTACAAGCTGCACCTTTCAGATACATGGCGTGTTCTGCCCTGCTTTGCCCCCCTGGTCCTGGCTCACCCAGAGCTCACCCTGCCTGTTGTGTGTGTGTGTGTGGACGGTGCAGCGTAGACACCGCTGAGGTCTGGCCCTGCCCTGTGTGGGCCCAGCAGCAGTCTGCTGATCCCTGGCGCTGGAGCCTGTTTGTGCAGGTGTCTGCCTCTGTGACTGACCCATCTGAAGAGAGAGAGAGAGGGAGAGAGACAGAGAGAGACAGACACTATGCTTCGATTGCAGGATGGAAATATGCTTAGAATCCTTAATGCCATTTCAAGTGTCTCTCAGCTCATTTTTAAGTATTGTCTTTCTGTCTGTGGAACAGTAGAAGGAGAAAAAGCGCCGCTGCGATATCCCCCAAAAATCGCTCAGATCAGATCCCACGATCTTTGCAGATGGAGTCTGGTTGTCACGGCGACGCGAACGTTCATATTTCAACACCTCGGTCGAAAACCCCTTTTTTTTCAGGATGGGTTGAAAGTTGAGTTCGCCTCAAAAGTTTCCAAAAATGTTCGAAAAAACCATCGTTTTATTGCTGTCAGCTTTCAAATCCATCATTTTTTTGCGGCCAGAAACCGCCACCCCCGAATAATATTAATGCAAACAGAAGGTCAAAGTAGTCTGGACATAGGACTCATTTACACCTGAGACAACACTTTATTCTTTCAAGTGGGAGCAGATGTCACCGTGTGTATGTTAAAGAGCCTGTGGGAGCCTTGAGCGCGTTTCCGCAAGAATGCATAAGAAAGTGTGTGTTGAGGTCTGCGAGAAGTTCATGCGAGCGGTTGCTGGTGAACGCGGTGTTTTGGGAGACAGGCAGAGCGGTAACTCGATCCCTCGCTACCAACACTGGTGAGACAACGGCCAGACGCAGTCACCAGTGGATTTCTGACTTTGACCCAAATGTCAGAAACCCCCGTGATGCGAGCTCACCGCACGAACCGCACGCAGGAATAGTTTGTGTGCAGTCTGAGGCTGGATGTATACGTTGGTGTGTCTGTGTGTGGGACGTCGGGACGCCTCCGTGTCTTGAGCTCCCAGTATTTATGAGTGAGCGCAGTCGTACGTACACACGCCAAAACTTTTTCTCATGCGAAAAATGTTCCAGAGTTGGGTGGGCTTAGTTTTGTTTTTCTTGGTGTTCACACGTTTTAAAATCCTTTTAAAGGAAAACTTTAACAGTCCCGGCCGGAGTTTGCATGCCTGTATTTGTAGTCCTTTGATTCTCAGATTTGTATTTATTTTCCTTCCATCGTAATGGGTGTGAATGTGTGTGTGTGTGTAGTGTCATAGAGGTCAGTAACAGGGCTCGTTTGGCCAAGTTGTTGTTGAGATAGAGGGATGAAGCTTCTCTTGATCCTGCTGAAGCCTGGCGCCTTCCCATGCTTTCCATCTAAGACTTAGATGGGAAGATTGATACAACTCGCACATCTCTAAAATAAATATGTGGCTTTGTCCTCGGTTCACAGCATCTGCATAAAAACAGTCCGGGTGAAGGGCTGGCTGTGTTTTTTTTTCTCTCTCTGCTGTCAGCCTCTTTGCTGAGCTGAGACGTGCGCCCTGAAGAGTGTGTGAACTGAGACTGAATTGATGGCGTGAAAACAAAGAGTGGCGTGTGACTTGTGTAGTTGCGTGTGGCTTCCCCGCAGTAGCGACAATTGGTGGTAACTGACATTTTCCCGTAGATTTGCCCACATCAGTTGCCAGTTTCCACATCCGTATTGCAGAACTGCGACCACTACATATTCTGTTTCATCATGGTGTGGGACGAATAAAGGCATGTTATGTACTACTCTGACAAAACACACATTTGTACTTCTGCTCCACCTGGAATGGCACCCCCCCCCCTCTCCCACCCCGTATTACTTCAAGCTCTCACAGTGTCTTTAGCATAGCACCGGTTCCCTTTGTCTCCAATAATGGACCCCCGACCCTGATCTTCATTGTGTATTTGCTCTGTCAGGAGGGGCGGGGGGTAAAGGATAAATCTTAGCTCTCAATAGCCTGGTGTCACACTGTCAACAGGAGCAGCAGGGGACGGTTTACTGAGAAAATAACCTGATTAAAGTTGATGCTCGTTCCTGTTCTAATGTCATATTTCCCCCACAGCTCACAGGTAAGTAGCTACAGGCCCTGTATCAGCTGCATCAGCTATATATATGCGCAGACCTGTGTGTGTATGTGTGAGCGTGTGTGGGTTCACACATCTATTCATGCAGGCGTGTGTGTGTATGTATGTGTGTAGCTATGCTGCCCAGCCTGGTTCTGCATCGCACCTCTGTTCGCCCATACCAGAGGGGTCTCTACTGTGGTGACTCGAGCCTGAACTACCCCTACAAGAACAGCACCGTCCCCTCCTCAGTGCTCACTTCTGTCGGGTTGACACTGCCCGTGGTGTCCGTAAGTCCCCCCCCCCCAACCCGGACACACACACGGAGCACTGGGTGTCAGGAGAAACTGACCGCAGAAACAGGAAGAGCTGCTGGGTCATTATGGTCGCTTAAAACACTAAAATATCCAACAACAAGAAGTATAAAGCTTTTCAGTTTGGACCATATATGACATCCTCAAGCTCTACCCACTTCTGACATATCCCATGACCCCCTGGTGCTCCTTGTGTAGCCCACCCCCCCAGCCTCCTCTGTTTATGTCTGTGTCACTGACCAGGTGCTTTTATGCTTTCTTTCCTCTCTCTGTCTTTCTCTCTATCTCCCCTCCCTCCCTCCCTCTCTCTCTCTGCTCCCCTCTCTCTCTCTCTCTCTGCTCCCTTCTTGTGTCTCTTTGTAGCTAGCCTGCCTTTCCTGATCATTGAGACTAGCACCATAAAGCCGTACCAGCGCGGGTTTTACTGTTCGGACGAGTCCATCCGCTACCCCCAAAAAGAGGGAGACACCATTAGCGATGCCGTGCTTTGTGGTGTCGGCATTCTTATTGCCATCTTCTCTGTAAGTCGACCTTCACACCTCCCTTTGTTTGTTGCTTTTACTCCAATTTAAAGTCACTTCCTTGAAACCCTTTGATACCATAGATCGATAAATCAGTTTTACATAGCCCCTTGATTTAGAAAAATAAAAAAAAACGTTTGAGTGATTTCTTATCATGCAACATTTTCCAAAACAAAAAGACTCATTTTTTTTATGAATGTGCTCTATGTGTCCTGCATTTTCATTCTACAATGTTTTCATCGTCATACTTCATTCTTCCGAATCAGCTCTGAGTCATCCAAGCCTGTTTTTATTACACCGCTAAACCAGAGGCCCCCCCCTCCCCCTCTTAAGTGACATTAGGAAGTGTGTGTGTGTGTGTGTGTGTGTGTGTGGTGACGCATGCATGCCAAACACCAAAGAGGTCTTGCAAGTTCCTGGTCCGCTCTCATACCTCCATGTCTCCAAGACTCCTTGCCCTCTGTGCCCTGCACATTAACAGCGGGGGCTTGGGTCAGTGCTCTCTCCCATGCCCGTAGTGTGAAGTCTTCATTCCCATGACTCCGCTGTTAATCTAGAGAGGGAATGGCTGCAGTTAAGTGCCAGCAGATTAGACGGAGGGGGCACAGAGTTAGTGGAAACATGCTATAATGACATGCGGCCGTGTGTGTGTGTGTGTGTGCAGGCTAGATGGTCTTTACAGCCCCCAGACGTTTTGTGGCACAGGCCCCTCATAAGTTCCCCAGACTGAGACGTCGCATCACCCCTTCTCCTCCCACACACACACACACATACACACACATATATACTGTACCAGCTCAGCTCTTCTGCTTATTGGAACCAGGAGCCTGCGCTTGTGTTAGTTAGCTCCCTCACATGTTCACGTGTGGGCAAAGCTGGCGTGTCTCACACAGCTGTGTTCCATTAGTGGCGTCTACTGCCATGCCGACACCATTCCTGTAACGCACATACATACACACTCACACATACAGACACGAGCACACATACACACTCAAAGATACATGCACTGGTAGCAGATTCCAGTTGGGCCTCTTGTTTATGCTCACTGCTAGGGAAATCCCAACAGCCCCACTGGTCCGACATTTCTATGTCTGACAGGCCTCGTTTCCACTGTGAGAAACAGAATTAGTAAAAGGGAGATGCAGCTCCGTAAGTACACACGCACCCACGATCCAAATAATGGAGGCCGTCGAGCCTTCAGCTCTCATCGGAAAGACCCCTGTCTGCGCCTCGGCGACAGAGACGTGCGAGAACAAACTGATTCAGGGTCGCAGCGAAAGGAAAATGGAGAGGAGAGGTTTGAATGCAAATGCTGACCAGCCAAATAAACTTCTCAGGCCTCTTATCGACCTCCTGGGGCCCTAATCTTCAGCTCACATCTGAACAATTCGTTGACAATAGCACACACACTAATGCACCGCCATGTTTGTTTCCTCTGGCTGCAGCTCCACTTGCTGACCACCCGACATGCAGGATATGGGTGTTTATCAAGCTAACAATTAAAACACAATAGATGTAAATACACTCCGTGTCCCTATTAACTTGATAGGATGTCCGAGAAACACAGAGCCTGCAGGTTTGCCAACATTTAGAGTCCTTTCATGATCCGTTTTGACTGCTGCCGGCTGGCAGATAGGCAGGTAAATATTTCCCCGAGAGATCAGGTTGAGGAGGTGGAACGAAGAGTGAAGCCTTGTGTGGAAATAGGAAGGAAAGGCCGTTGTGGTTAGCGGTGGAGAGCTGCCTGCCCGTCAGTCTGATACCCCAGGTGGTTCAGATATGATTGACACGTCCGTGCCTCCAGGGCTGGCAGTGTGCGAGCCCCCTCACAGTGTATGAGGTCTTTCCATGGGCCCCAGCGCTGCTTTAAAAGCACCAGGCTTGGATAACACAGGATTCAGGGTTAGCGCTCGACTTAAGTGAGTGCATATAAGTCGGCCTCAAACAGGTCAGCCTGACTGAGAATTAAACCCACTCTTTTTTTTCCTTTTCCTTGCCTCCAATGTCTCATTATCCTCCATACCTCACCCAGAAGGCGCCATCATATCACTGAGCGCAGCATCACCACTCCTTGTTAATCTCCCACCACATTAAAACTGCCTGAGGGAAAGGCAGGCCATGCTCGCTCTGTCTGTGTCTGTGTGTCCATTTGTCTGTGTGTGTGTGTGTGTGTGTCTCACTCATCCTGTCTCTGTCCCATTGCACATCCTCTCTGCTAATTTTTTTTTTTTTACTTCAATCTGGAATTTAATTAGATTTCCTGCATGATACACACTCAAACGTCGTTCTTGTGTTTTTAAACTCACTGCTACACATAGCTGTCCTGTTGGAAGTTTTGCCTGTTTGTCTTAAAATAGAAAACAACAACAAACCTTTGTTTGCAGATCGTGATCGGGGAGTGCTTCAGGATTCACCAGCTACATGAGGGAACCAAGTCTTTCGTCGGGAATCCTTATGTGGCAGCCCTTTACAAACAGGTAAACTGTCCATAAGTGACTTTTTATTGTTTTTTTTGTTTTTTTACAGTTTATTGCAAACAAAACTAAGCACTGAAAATAGGTATCATAAGTGGGTATTAGACAGCAATTGTCCTCTGTGTTTGCTACAGACAGGACAAGTACATGAAAACAGTAATCACTGAGTATAAATAAGGGCGAGACAAAGAAGAAACTGTGCTCTTAATCTGAGCTAAACTGCACTCCAGTGTTATGAGGGGCGTAATGAACCATCAATTACGGGCAGTTCCAAAACTAAAGCGATATCATGTGTAATCATGGCTGTGTGTCATCCGCAGATGGGTGTGTTTCTCTTCGGGTGTGCCGTCAGCCAGTCGTTCACAGACATTGCCAAGGTGTCGGTGGGGCGCATGAGACCCCACTTCTTAGACGTCTGCCAGCCGGATTTCTCCACCATCGACTGCACCACGGGAGCATATATCACCAACTACACCTGCAGGGGTAGGGACAGCGATGTACAGGAGGCCAGGTGTGTGTTTAAAACACCAACACACCACACACACACACACACACACACACACACACACACACACACAGTTCAGTATATTCAGTGTGTTGTGTAAACTGACTGAAAATAATCTCCCTCTCCACAGGAAATCCTTCTTCTCAGGACATGCCTCTTTTTCAATGTTTACCATGCTCTACCTGGCTGTAAGTAACTATCACTCTCCAACTCACTCACACATTCAAACACACACACACAAACACACACACACACACACACACACACATGGGAACACACAAGCAGAGCCACACTCAAACAATGGTTCTCTGATTGTAGAGAGACTCATGGGAGTTTAAGGCTGGACGGCGATTTAGGGATTTTGTGAGTGACGAAAAGGCAAAACATTGTTTTTGCTCAGTTCTCTGTCTCCTGGCTCGTCTCATGAAGAGTCCTATTCTCCTTTTTACTCCTCCAAGAGAGGGATGGACGCACCCCACCTGTTTTCTCCAGAGCAGCTGCATATGCACTTCCTGTCCTCTCCCATCCGTCTCAATGGCTCCCTCTCACTCCACCTGTTGTGGGTGTTGGGAGGGGTTTAACACCCCACAGGCATTTCATGCTTCAAACAGTGCAATTATACACACACAATTGCCACCCTCTGTCGTCTCCCTCCCATCTCTTCCACTCTAGAGCACGGACCATCGTCTGTGTTTTGGGGCATCATGGTTCTGGTGTTTTCTACTGCGTTGTCGAGCAGTTAGAGCTCGCTGCGGGTATTTCCCAGCCTCTGGGTGAACCTACAGCTGCACTCTGGTCAGGCCGGAGGAAAAGAGCATACAAAGAGCGAGTGGAGGGAAAAAAGAGGAGAGAGAGAGAGAGGGAACGGAGATGCGTCCAGACCACAGAGTGACACATAAGTCCGAGGCCGTTTCAGTTTCAGCTGCGGCGAGCGCAGACCCGGAGCCAGAGGAGGCGAAAAGAACGAGCAAGGGAGTCAGAGTCAGAGGGAGGGAGGAGCAGCTTTTTACTCTATGTTTTGGAATACAAAACCAGCCTGAAACAAAGCCCACAGTTGAGGAATTCCTAGTGGAAAAGGGAATCGGTTGGAGGGCTGAAAACTAGTCTCATGACGTTATTGGCAGTTTTCGTTGGCAGAAGCACCCACTCATTTGACGCCTACTTGAATAACTAATCTTTTAGTTCTCATTTGTCTTCCATAAGAAAATACGTCAACAGCCAAAGTCAAATCAATAACACATGAGGATGAATAATCACTCACACACACACATTTAACTGTGTCGTCAGTGAAATATTCTCTGCAGTATTTTCTATCAGAAATTTTAAGTCCTGGAACATCAAACCATTCTTTTGATTACATATTTTCTTCTTTAGAAGAAGTCGATACATAGATGAATGGTTGTGGATCTGATCTGAACTGAATTAACTTTTACACCAAATGCATTAAGTCAGAAATCTCTCCCACACAGAGCTCATGAAAACACTTTCCCAGGAGGTTTTGTTTTGTCCCCCAGAAGCTATTTATCTCCATGCAGAGCCAAGTATGTGGCCTCTGAGCCCTTGTCTCTGCTCGCCAGGGTGAAAGTGTCATTTCCACAGAGCCCCTGTCACCTCGCTCTCCCTCCCCGTCGCTCTCCCCCACAAAGTCGAAACACTTCATGTCTGGCGTGCGAGCATGGTTTGAGCTGGCGGGATCTCAGCCGCACGGGTAGAGATAACTCGCTAAAACCACAAGGCACAGTGCAGAGCTGCACCACAGCCACAGACGAGCAGGCACGTATTTGCACCCGGGCGCCCTAGTGAGCTATCTATTGGTTTGGTCTGGCTTTAAGAGGTCATTCCGTTTTTGGGTTATCTGTTCCTGCAGAACACGCTATCACTGAGGCCAATAGCATGTCGTTGTTTAGATAAAAACCAATATGTTTGTTTGCGATACAAGTGGTCTGAACCACAGTTATGCTTTTGTCTCAAACTGTGCCGTGAAACGGAGGAGAGGGCGGCTGGTGGGGGGCAGCTGGTGAGCAAAACGAGGGATCGTTCTCATTCTTTCTGGCTTTGTTGTGTTTTTCTGTTATTTGACGCAGACTTTGAGTCACAGGCAGAGGAAGAGGATCTTACTACAGCGAGCCGAATTCCTCGAGAAACCACCAGACTTTGTGTCGCTCTTGTCATGAGAATCTGCTCGGATTCCTTTTGTTGTCGTGTTTTATTGTTGCTTTCCTTAGATCTGACTGTTTAAGACACACACACACACACACACAGAGTGAATGGATTTCTGGGAAGACTGCACAGCAGTTTGTTTAAGCCTGAATTTGACCCGAGACAATGAGATTTTAGAAGGCCATTTAGCCTCTCATTTGCTTATCGTGACCTGACATGTGCTTGCCTCTGCTGAGTCGGGATCAGACGGGTTGTTTGGGTTTAGCCTTCAATGAGATAAAGCCAAACTGATTGGCATGTTGCTAAAACTCTTAATTTTGGCAAAGTGCTCTATCACTCCTGCAGGCTCGCATTAAATCGAGAAGTCTAGGATGTGGTGCAGAATGAGTTTTCCGGATGTTGTTTCCTTGTAGACAGAGGTACTTAGCGGTAGTCATGGTTCATCCTCCACCTGAGAACCACACGGCAGAGGAAGCCTGAAGCCCAAACATCCCTGCTAGGGAGGAGAGAACAAAACTGGGAGGGATGGGAGGGATCCCTTCCTCTGCTTCCGTAAGGAGAAGAACAATGATTGAGTGTCGTAGAGGAAGTGCGAAGGAGCTTTGCGTCCACACCTTCAGCAGCTCACAGTGGACGGACGGGGGCTGGTGGGAGGCACCGTGGCCGTCTGTGGGTATTGTTAGCCAGGCTGATTATAAGACAGCAGTCTGGAGGTTTTGGGCTGGGCAGCCTTGGCTTAAAGGCGGGCCTCCCAGGCCCTCTGCCTCTGGGTGTGAGAGACAGGAAGTGGAGGGCATGAGCGGCGCAGAAACACAGGATGTTTGAGGGACCCGGGCTGATCTCAGCGGCGTGCATGTTGGCAGATAAAACGAGAGAGGCCGTGCGTGTTGTTTGCACTTGTGCGAGTGTCTGAACGTGACCTTCGACTTTCCTGTTTTGGCTTTTCTCGTTCTTTATCATGACCCAGAAAACGCTTTCTACCAACGGGCCAAGCAGAGGGGTGCATCCGCTCTGTCTTCTATTTATTCTGACAAAGTGCTGAAATGTTCATGGCAGACCATGTATGCGTGTGTGTGTGTGTACGTGTGTGTGTGTCTCAGTGGATCTCTGTGGTCGTGTTGTTTTTACAGCTGGGATGTAGAACCATGAATCAGTCATGTCCAGGTCTCAGACAGGCAAGTGTTTGCGCGTGTTGTGGAAGACAGCCTGTGTATCTTTGTGGGTCCTGCCCACTTTGATTCAGTCTAGACTTCTCAGACAGTAATAACACAGGCACACACACAGAAGACTTTAAAAGTCAACATCTGTTATGATAATGTCCAGCCTGGAATGTGTGTGAGGGTTTAAGCCCTCATTCCCATTGATAACGGGGTGTGGATTATATGTTTTACATTCATACACACGCACAGAAACTCCTTCCCCTTTCATTTGCACAACATTATGCAAATTGAATTTGGATATCTGATGGTGCTGAATAACAGTCTCTCCTTTTTTTTTCCCTCTCCCCAGTTTTACCTGCAGTCCAGGTTTACATGGCGCGGTGCTCGCCTCCTCCGCCCGCTGCTGCAGTTCACCCTGTTGATGATGGCGTTTTACACCGGCCTGTCACGCGTCTCCGACCACAAGCACCATCCGACCGACGTCCTGGCAGGATTCGTGCAGGGAGCCCTGGTGGCCTACTGCATAGTAAGTGTCGCAGAAATTCTACTTCGACTATCGACACATCCATGCATGCAAAGTCGAAGATGTTATGTCAAAACATACATCATCTGGCCATTTAAAACTTTTCTATAATTCACTATTGAGACTCGTCCAAACTGACCAACCCGTAAAAAAAAAAAAAAAGTTTGCCTCCACACAGATCCCTCCTTTATTTTTTCTGCTCCAGGGAAACGGAGCCAGCCACGAAGTGAGGAGAATCTGATTCCCTTTAATGAATAACACATTGCCTGGAGCCAGGCCCTCACTCAGGAGTGTGTGTGTGTATGTGTGTGTGTTTGTGTGTGTCGGCACGCTAGTGTGAATCTGTACCCTCCAACCCTCCTCACTACTTTTGTGACATATCATCGCAGCAGTTGCCAGATGATTTTCGTAACCCTCATCATTACGCTAAGCTCGATGGAGCCAAAGGAAAATTAAATTCGGGTCAAGGGGAAAATGGAGGGAGTGTAAAAAGAGAGGGAGTAGGAGAGAGCGAGGATTAGCCTTTGAAAGAGGAATGAGGCTGTTAATTATTTTGGGTTTTTTTTATTTGGCGGCTTTGGTTCGAGCAGCACAGCGGGCCGCTGCTAAACTCTGCTGCCTCTGGGAAAAGTGTGGAAACACACACTCACGGACACACACACACACACACACACACACACACACACACACACACACACACACACACACTCAGACACACACATGCAACCCTTACCTTTCTACAGGATCCAATCCATGAACGTGGAAAGGATTAGATTCATAAAATTCAGCAGGACCTCAGTAGTGGCGCCTAGGCAGACCTTGGCACAGCTAAAATGCACATGCATGCTCTCACACTCTTTACACACACACACACGCACACACACACACTGGGCTCCGTCTAATCCCGGAGTTATTGAAGCACCCAAAATGAACCATGAGTCCAAACCAGAATGTAACAACACACTGGAACTTTCTGGCAAAATCAAGGACTCCTCCTGGAGTTGGGCGTAACTCCTGGACGACATCAAGTTTGACAAGAGCGAGAGAGGGGGAAGAAAAAAGCAAATGTTTTCAGAAAAATGTTCAATTTATGAGCTTGACCTCTGAATGGGCAGATCTGGCAGGCAGAGGGAAGGGAGGGAAGTGACAGGAGAGAGGAGCCTTGTCTGCGTCTTGGCTCGGGACGAGCGTGGGTTTAATCCAACTGGGCTACTCTCAACACAACCCTCACAGACAGAGACAGAGACGGATTAACACACACACATAGAAACCCTGTTCGCATCCACATGCATGCAAACCACATATATGCTCACAGGCATAGTCAAAACCCCCGCCGACCAATGAGGTGAAGTCAGTTTTACAATCCTCGACGCCCGATCTGATTCGCCCGGCCTCAGTAGAAACACATCTGTGAATACTTACGCTCGGCTGTTGCAGCCTCTCAGTGAGCAGCAGAGCAGAAAGGACCTGACAGCAGATGAGTGGACGCCTCCGAAAAAGCAGCAGACGGCGCTAAAATGGAAGCGTAAACATCTCTCGACTGTAAGATGACAAGTGTGTGGGGAACGTTCACATGAAATGAAATACAACAAAATCAATTAAAGTTAAGAGTAGAAAACACGATTTTTAAAGGCTTTACAATCAGATTACAATGAAACAAATGGGAAGCAGATACAAGCACAGAGTTGAGATGTTATGAACCTCTCTGGACAGATGTTTAGATGTGAAGGTTGAAAAGCACAGGATTACATCTTGCAGATCACGTCAGCGTGGATCACCGCCGGTCTTTAGACGTCTCACTGGAAGTCACAGAGAGCACAGTGTTGGTTTTAACAGCGGGTAATTTATGGGAGAACTCTCTCCCCGTAGACCTTCATTCTCATCAGATGTTTTCACGAAGCAGAAACGGTTGATATTTAAGAGCCCCGTGGCAGCCTGGGTAATGTGGTCCATTAATCAGACACACAGAGGAAAAGACTCGGTCGCCTGATTCAGAGAACACATTGGACGAGTTAGTGGATTTGCACGTCACTCCCCAGTGTGCAATTGCGAGCAATTGTTCTGGAGTATCGCATGATGAGCTCCATGGCCTTGTGGAAACGTGTCTTCCTCTCCAGAAACATTTCAGTGATTGTCTTTAGAGGAGCGTGTTTTTCCGTGACTTTATTGTCAGTGCTATTTCCAAGTTTCCCCAGGCTGCAGTTACCTCTTTAATCCCAGTAGCACCCCCATTGAGTGCCAGTAAATGAACAATGCAAACCATGGGCAAGAGTGAACACATTCATGTGTGGTGACGTGTTTGACTGCAGCCTCCTCGCCCCTCCTGTAAGGTAATTGCTGCTGTAAACCTATTTGTCTCTCACCGCTTTTGATGGCGGTTGGCGCCTGAGTCAGATCCACAGAGTTTATGGAGGAATATGCAGATGACTGCGTGTGTTTCGAGTGGAATACATCTCCAGTTCTGTCTCGATCCAGAAAACTGAGGAATCACAACAGGAAGTGGCTCGTCCGTCCTACCTGGCACTTCCTATCAGACACTCTGACCTACTTTTAAGCATGTGCGGTAATAAAGGTCGGGAGAAGGGGAGAGCGGCAGGAAACAGCTGCCTGATAAAAAGCCGAGAGGCCGCAGGTCGTTTGTTTCTCGAGGGTCATTGTCACAGTCGAGTCGGCGAGAGTGTGCAAACACTGAAGCAGCGTCTGCCTGGTCAGTGAACTCGTTTAGATGGAGGAAGTCACGCTAATCGCAACACACACGCAACCTAAGCATCCTATGAGTCACAGGGGCTATATTTTAACCTTGTGTGACTGGAGAGACCCCGAGACACATATTTGCATGTTCTCGGGAGTATTGTATTCACAGTCATATCCTTTGCTCTGCAGGGGTGTAAAACGTGTCTGTTAAAGCGCTGAGTGGTTTCGTGTGGGTTTCATGTGCGTGCAAACAAATTTCCCATTTTATCTTTGAAATACAAAAAGCGTATGTGATGTAGCCGTTTTTTTTCAGTTCCTGTGAGCCTGCACACTCACTTCCTCTGCGGTTCAGCCTTATGTGCCAGGTTTGATGGTGATTACCAACACATATATAGTGTGCACATATACAGTATATATATGAATGTCGCGGTTCTCCTCGGGTTTCTTTCCTTTTCTACGAGCCTAACTGCTGAGTCTGCATCACACAAGACAATAGGCCTGGCGGCTTTTTGCATGTGTGTGTATCCCATGCAGGAAGTGGCGAGGATGTGATAAGCTTTCCTCCACGCCAGGTTCAGGAGAGATACGTTAGAGGTTGAATGACGCAGCGGCTGGGCTCGCTGCGATTGGCTGCGGGACAAACCTGGTGGGAAACGAGCCCTGGGGTGTTTCCCATGACGGGTCGGGCGATTCCCACAGATAAGAGCCCACATCATATCCCTCCACGCTCCCCGTCATTATATCATACGTAATATGCCATGTAAAGACGCTACGCGAGCTGCCCGGCTGCAGACAAAGAGGCCTCTTTGGAAACTGTGAGAGCAGCTGCGTGCTGCGGAGGTGTCTATCTCCGTGTGGGTCAAAGATCAGACGCGGAGGTCGTTTTGTGGTCAGTAAATGTCGAGCTGTGGCAGAAGAGGATGTCTTTGTGTCGAGCTCACTGCTCCCAATGACGGTCTTTGTTATCTGAATACATCACCGACTGTACTCCCACTGCGAGATGAACATGCCTACAGTTGATGTTTTCCCCCCCCTCGAAGGATATACCCATTTGAGAAAAAAAACACATTTTGTTCCAGTGAGAGTTTTATCCACATGTTTATATATTTTTCCCCCCCAAGGAGCTTAGCGTTGAACAGCAGCTTTTCCCCTCGCCGCTCAACTGGCAGCACGGAAGGAAAAGCTGCAGTGCGTGCCAGTATTGTGTGTGTTACTTGTGTATGTGTGTGTGTGTGTGTGTGTGTGTGTTAGTCAGTGCTCTCTCCATGAGAGACCCCGGACCCCTTTAAGTGGAAACGGTAATCCGCCGCTACAGTGGACAGTCGTTTCCATGGTGGCACTTCCTGCCCATTTTCCTGCTTGACATATGATGTCAACACAGTGCCCCCCCCTCCCACTCCCTCACACTTTCTTCACGGGCCAGACTGACCTCACAGTTGATGTCAAAGTGGGAATTCGGCCCTTACATCATCCGATAGAAGATTAGCCAGAGGGCACTGCGCTATACTAAGGTCCCTGGAAGCCTCAGCCGGATGACTCAGCCACGTTTGTTTCTGCATCATGTGCCAGAGGGAGGTGATGGGGTGTTTCTCATCATGGCATGATGAAGTCATGCGACCAGTCACAGGCCCACGTCTCGCCAGCCTGCCGCTCCCACGCGTGGGTGCGTGTCCTCGCACTCACCCACCTGTCGGGCCAGCGATGCCAGGCAGAGAGAGGCAATGCACCTGGTGCCGAATCAAGTCAAACTTTACTTATATGGCACGTTTCATGCAGCGGAAACAGCCCAAAGTGCATTCCACAATAAAAATTTATAATAACAGTAAAAATGATACCCCCCCATCCCACATAGAGTCACATATACTGGATACATACATACGTTCAGACATGTAGGTGTAGATAAACAGAAATAACAACACTGAAGAAACAGTATTTTACACTCAAATTTGTGGTAAGGAACGACTGGAGAACAGGACAAAATAATGTAAATAAAACTGTGAAAATATAACTCTTCTACTCAAATGCTGTACAACTTTAAGACAATAAAACCCATAAAACTATGAAACTGACAACAAAAACAAAATAGCTATAAAACAAGTTAGAAAGACAATTACAATCACATAAATAATAATAAGTGAACATAACTGTAAAACTAACTGTAGAACGACATAGTTTTAAAAACAGTTCAGGTACTTTCTTCTAAATGTAGGAAGTTTTTAAGACAATATTTCTGATCACATTTCACTTTCATTTCATTCAATAGCTCCACTGTAGCTCACCTCTACAAAACTAGAGAAAAAAATAAAAACATATTTGAGCGTATTCAGCCCAGGCATGGCTAATGAAGAGCCATGTGTTGGTTATTACCTCTGCCAAGGAGGTAGTGTTTTCTCTCCCATGTGTCTGACTCCGTCTGTCTCATTTGTCTGATAGTCAGCAGGTTCCCGCAAACACGTCTCAGCCTATTTCAGTCTAAATTAGCTGGAGGGTGAGTTCGCCTATCATCAAAAATCACAGGGTGGATCAGGGATTTTTTTTTTCCAGTTCTGTTTTTCCCCCGTTGCTGTTTTTAAGTAACACAGAGAATGATGCGTTCGGACGCTGTTGGATAATTCAGGACTACCGTGGCAACATTAACAAACAAATCGCTTTCACAAGCAAATCGACCGAGATAAGGTTGCATATTTAAATTACAACTAGAGGCTGCGTGTCGTCCACTGGGCCACATTTGCATTGCAGCTGAACTGGACACCAGGGGGATGGAAAATACAGAGTCGAACTGGGAACATCTCTTGAATTTCTATGTAATTGAGTTGAATCCTGAATTGGGTTAGCAAACAGGATCGGGATGAAGGAAACAGAGTTAACAAGTCAATAAAATTCAGAGAAATTCATATAATTAATTTAATGAAATGTAATAGAAATTTTGATTTCTGGGTGGGGAGCAGGCTGCATGTAATCATCGTCTTTCGCCCAGCATTGAATGTTAAAAATAACATCCATAGAGCAAATTTGACCAATCTTTAATACTAATTTTGAACATAAATGAGCGATTTGCTTCAACCAAAGCAAAACATGTTCACTTCTCTGTACTGGCTGACTGAGAAGTAGTTAAATCCAGTAATCGCGTCCTATGTTTTCTTTGATCCTATGAGTCACATCCTCATTTTTTGCCTGTTTCCTGACCCGTGTTTCCTCGCTCTGTGTCTTCAGGTGTTCTACGTCTCAGACCTGTTCAAGCCCCGGGTGAAGCCCGCCACGCCCCCGCCCTCGCCCATCAAGAAGGAGCTGCTCCCCTCATCCGACATCATCGAGAAGAACAACCACCATAACATGGTGTGAGAGAGAGAGACAGAGACAGAGAGAGAGAGAGAGAGGCCGCCACGTCTTCCTGTGACTGAGGAGCCGATCGCAGAGCTGCTCACCTCCCATCGGACAGTAGAATGTAGCGACGAGAGACTGTAGCTGCTTCTCAAGCGGCATCCTCCTCCCTCACGCAGCCGCTCTGTGGACGAGGTTGTCAGATTTGAGATTTGCACAGCGACAGAGTCCACTCTCACTATCCAGACTATATTATTTACTATCATGTTAACTACTAATCAACATTTGAGCCCAGCGTTCTTTTTTTTTTCGTTGTTGTTATTTTTATTATTATTATATTATTTTTTTTATCTTGAGCACAAACAGGAAAGATTTGGAAGCTAAAAGACAAAAAAAAAGAGCTAAAAAGAAAATTGATGACTTGACAGGCAGAGCTGAGGGTGTGGAGGGTTGATGGAAGTTTTAACCGCAGAAAGGGAAAAACACTCAAACGAATGGAGAAAAGAAATAAAAAAAAACACAAGACAAACCCCCCTGCCTGGGGAGAGAGGGACGCTTCCTCTCTGAACTCTCTGTGGCCTTGGAACGTCGTAGGACAACAACTTCCTTAGCTACGGGAAGGATATTACTGCAATAACTAGCAGCATAGAAATATTAACAGTATAGAAAAGAAGTATAACTTATAGCACTGTTATTTTTTTTTGTTTTTGTTTTGTTTTTGTTTTTTTTTAAAGATCATTGTCCATTATCACCACTTGCTGCCTGAGACGTCTAACTGAAAGAAATCCTGATGTTGCTGACACCCGGGAGACAGAAATATGAAACTAGAAGCCGACCAAGCCGCGGCGTTGAAGACCTCACACTGTGGCAGGAAGTTGAGTTGATGCAGCCGAGCTTTAATAACGATGACCCACCACCCCACCCCCCCACCCCCCATGCTGTGAGGATCCTCCTCTGATCCTCAGCAGGTCTCCCGGCTGACTTATAAAACCTGCTTTTTGATTGATCGACAAGACATCGGCATCCCTGTAAACGGTGTCCTGTGATAGAAGTGAAGCCCTCCAACCTCATACTCACTCTCTCTCTCTCTCTCTCTCTCTCTCTCTCTCTCTCTCTCTCTCTCTCTCTCTCTCTCTCTCTCTCTCTCTCGTCTCCTGATCAGCACGTCAGGCTTTCTGTCGTGGACTTTCAGAGCGGCCCAAACCCGGGATGTTGCATTTCTTGAGGGTTAGATGTAGTAAAAACAGAAGTAGGGGGGGTGGGAGGGAGGGAGGGAGGGAGGGAGGGAGGGAGGGTATTTTCTGTGGAAGGAAAGAAGGAAGGAGGGAGGCAGATCTCCCAGCCTCCTGGCACCTGATCGGGAGTGGCGTGGCTGTGCCATGTCGCTTCCCGGTGCTGGGTCCATCCGTTCAGCGTTCCCGAATAGACCCGGGACGGAAGTGGGCCGGACGGGTGGGTGGGCGGGCGTGAGTGAAGGGGTGCGGTCTGTCACCGTGGAAAGAGGGTGATGATTTACAGCTAAGCTGGCACATTATTTTTTGGGATGATTTGGGCTCTTTCCGCTGGCAGGGAGGGGCTCTCACCCACCCAATCACTCATTGGCGATGGATGTTGGTCTCTCAGTGCGTGTGTGTGTGTTTGTCACTGTGCCTGTGTGGGCACATTTGTGCTTGTACATGTACATTTTGTGTGTGTGTGTGTGTGTGTGCACATATGTTTGAGCGCTGTGTCCTGTGAAAAGGAACTCACCCCCCTCACCCTCCAAACTCTTGATAAACTATGTGTGTGTGTGTCATGAAACACACACAGTCAGCTGTGCCAAGTGTGCCTGTGTGTGTGTGTGTGTGTGTGTGCGTGTGTGTCAGAGAGCAGGAGAGAAGGTGAACGTCATAAAAACTGTGGATCTAATATTTTTATTCTCTGCTGAGAAGCGTCTTTAACCTTGTATGTGTATAGCCTGTCCTGTATAATCACTAACAGTTGTACAGATACAGACGCCCTTTTTATTTACAGCCTACTCAGACATCCTCCTCCAACAACTCACTCCGCCATGTTGCACATCTTTCTCATCGTATAGTCCGTCCTATCATTTCACAAAGCCGTTTTCACTCTCTTTTTATAAATATATAAATAATGTATAGATCACTAAAATTAACTCTGTAAGATATTGTTTCTTAACATGTTTAGATATATCCACTATGATTACAGACCTGTGTTCTTTACAAAATGCTGCTTAAAAAGCATCGATTGACAGATTTTTGTATCTAGATAAACTAAACTATTGTAGATTGTAATAGTTATGTTTGTAATATGCATTCAATTCAATACACCCGCAACTGTATTAAAATTCAATATTAGTATTTTTGTATTGTCTCGTTTTTTTGTACAAAAGACATAGTTGCAATGCTGTTGTTTTTTCTGCTAAATGTACTTAGCTCTAATACATGTGCTTTTAAATAAAAAGCTCATTATGAACACGACTTTGGGTTGTCGGTCCTTCACTGCTTACGTTTTGGAAGATGAACTTTGCTTTTACATCTGTACTTCTCATCCACTGCACTTAAAAATGTATCATGCACACTGAGTACATTTTGTTAAATACAGGTACAAGTTTTACATACATTTACATGTTTAACTAAAAGCTCTGACTTCTGATTTTCTTCCCCATTGCCTGCAACTGTGCAAATACGGGAACTGCAACGCTGCATAGGAAACATACAATTGTGTGAAGTATTTCTGCTTTTTTTTTGCAGTCGCCTTGAAATGGCCCCGGTTCCTTTTGTCAAAAATAAACATAGGAGTTGCAATGACACGCACACACAGTGTGTGTGTTTGTGTGTTTGTGTGTGTGATTTCACACTCTGGCAGACACCAGACCAGCAGAGCTGGCGTCATCCCTCTCTGTATTTCAAACTCGGAGAACAGCTCGGCCGTCGTGGTTTATGATTGTGACCTAAACGAGCAGTGTCATTTTCTCCAGCGCGGCTTGTTTGAGCCGAGGAGAGAACAGCTTGAATGACACTTTCTGTCATCTCGAGTGTTTATCGGCTCTCTTATGAAAACACGGCGTTCAATCCGAACGGCTGCGCTGTAATCACGCGCAGCGCACCGTTTAAACTGCGTGTCCGCATAATGATCCGCCAGTTTTTTTTCGACATACACATATTTAAAACTTGTGTACCTAAAAATCAGCGACTCCGGGCAGATCCATAACTCAACCAACGAGAAACAGATGTCGTCTTCTTGGGATTATGACAAAGGCAGAACAACTCAAACAAGAGCTTCGAGCTGTGAACGAGATCTCGATGAGTAAGGAGCAATCATTTAGGGCAATCATTCGGTCTGATGTTATCATTATGGTGGCGTGCTCGTTTCTCCTCATTGTCCTGTAAAGTGCAGGCTTTTATTGCCAGTGACAGTGCAGCTGGTCTGAGGTCAGTTGTAAAAGAAGGGGGGAAAAAATGGGGGGAAAAAAGAGAAGAAAACGGCACCAAAGTGAGATTTACGGTGCCTGTGAACAGCTGGTAGGCCTGGGGTCAGCCATGCGTGGCTGTAATAGTAGAGGGCCTGCTGCTGAGGCAGGGAGGCCCATGTTGTGGTCTTGTTTGGCAGCAGCCGAGCAGAGCGGAGCTGGCACGGGGCCGTCGCAGGGAGGCCAAGGCATTACGCAGCGCTCTACCTCGCTCCCTGCGCCGGGTGGGTGTGTATGCATGTGTGTGTAAGCGCGTCCCTCATCGTCGTCATCATCATCATCACCATCACCATCACTACCACCATCATCTTTGGTCTGTTTACTCTCCTTTATGACTTCACGTGAAGCCGATGTTTCCTTCGCCTCAGTTTCCAAACTCGCGTGAAAAAAATCCAAAGTTCCCAGTTACTGACGACATGTGTAAACCTCACCGGCGATGTTGACATTTTAACACGAGCTCGGGATGGCTTACGTTCTCCTCTGCGGGCTGAGAAAAGTCCAACACCCTGGCTCTTGTAAAAACCCTTTCAGAACCCACTTGGATGAAGTCGCAGGTGCTTGGTGATCATGTTAAAAACAAGGCCGGATTTACTCTCTTACTCTGTGTTTTGAAGAAATGCACCTGAGGAAAATGTGAAGAACACAACCCCGGCCAGGTTGTCAGTCTATTGCAGGGCAGACAAACACACACGTTCACTCACTGTCTTTGACAGGCATGTTTTTGGACAGAGGTACCTGCAGAAAAACCACACAGACATAAGGTGAAGGACATTGAGGTGGTGCACCCCTACAGATGTCTTGGACCCCTTCTGAATCTGTCACCCAACACAAACGCTCTCTGCAGGAAGGAGCAGAGTGAGACCGTTCCTCCTGCTGACACTGAGGTCTTGTGATGTGTGTGGTGAGATGCTGGGCATGCTTCATCACACTGTTCACTGCTCTATGCTGCTCTGTGCTGGGCTAGCAACCTGATGGACAAGAACATCACGGGTCTAGACAAGCTGGTTGAAAAGGTCCTGCTCAGTGCTGAGAAGGACACTGGGCCCACTAAGAGCTGTGGTGGACAGGAGCGTCTTGGACAAGCTGAGAAATATAGTGGACGATAGCATACATCCTCTCTATGGCTTTTTGGACAGGTCTAGTCAGTGGGCAAATTCAGTTTCAATATTAAGCGCTCGACATACATGTTTTCAGTGTTGTTTTTAATGTCTTGTCTGTTTTCTGTTTGTTTATAATACTTTATGTGCTATTTTATATAATCGACAATATGAATTCCCCTTTGGAAATGAATAAAATATAAATATCTGGAGTAAATCTATCTATCTATCTTTCCATTTCCGCACGGAAAGGCCTTTTAGCACAGAACAGGAGAAGGAATACTTAATAATGACAGATGAATTGATCGATGTTTCATATTAAAGGGAAATGAAGGATTAAGATGAGACGTTTAAGCACCACTTCAGCCACTGATGCAGATCTTAGCCACACTTGAACGTGGGAAGTGTCGTTTGACAGCTGGTAAGCGTCAGCAGCGAGCTGACCCCGTTCTGCCCAAGTTGACTTTGTTAGAGATTCCAGTGTAATTGCCGTGGAAAACCTTTCCTTTCTGAGGAGAAGCCCCCCGCCAGATTGATAACATATGTTATCCCAGTGCCATATAGCGGTCGTTATGCACGGGGACACTCGAGAGCAACCCGGAGAGCAGCTCGGGCCTGCACAAGGTATGCATGCAGAACTGGGAAGCGTGAAAGAGCAATCTCAATTTAAATATAACTCCACGCGGCAGCGCAGAATCGGTATGTGTAAAAGTGGTCAGAGCGGCTCTCAGCTGCACCGCTCCAAAACAAGGCTGACGAACAGACTTCTTTTCTTGTAGCGAAAAAGCCCTGAGTGAAATGGCCCACTGGCACACATGATATAAAAAGCATCACGGCGTAACAAGAGTGCTACTGTAGGTGGCTTTGGTTTGAGAGAGAGAGTGTGTATGTGTGTGTGTGTGTGACTGAGAGGAAGATAGAGCGGAGTTGTGGCACCTCCAGGAGAGCTGTCTGGAGGCCTGGAGCTCTTTGGGCCTTTTCTCTGCACCATGGCCCAGGGACAGGAGAGGCAGCTGGAGAGCCGGAGGAGCGGGCAGGGCTCTGCACTTCCTTTAGGGAAATCAATCAGAGGAAAATCCCCGAGCAGGCGACTGTTTACAATCTGTCAGTGTCTGCTTTGTAGGTTTTTTGGCCATACGCGAAATGTGCAGACATAATATGACCCGCCCACAGAGCAGAGAGGACAACAAACAGGAGCACACGCTTTAGTTGTGGAATGACTCTTTCAGTCATCAAAATCTGATACATCCCTTAAAAAAAAAAAAACTGGAGCAGTCTTTAAATGAATTAGTCAGACATTGCTAGGCGTTAACCCAGTTTTGCAGAAATCTGCAGCATTATGTGTGTATAGGTGATTAAAATAGATACCGAGGGGTGTTGATGCCACATGTGTAGTCGGGGATGGAGGATTAAACCCCAGGGTTAATACTTTGCTTTTATGATAATGATGATGATCCTTGCATGAGAACACTGAGCCTTTGTCTCGACTCTCGGGAGATATTTTGGAGCTTTTTGATATGAATGAAACCTCAATCCAGATCCGGTGACCATAAAACAGAGTTCGACATCAATCTTGTGTCGATTGCGAGACACAGGAAGACTGGATTAACCTATTTCTCATGGGTTTTTTTCCACTTTGAGGGATTCGAATTTGTGAGGATGAGGCCTTAAATGCATTCAGAATAGGTGACTGCAACAAGAATGGTACATCTTTACACGTAGTTAAGCATTATGAAATTAGAACTGTCAATGTGAGCTTGTTAATATGGGGAATTCATAGCTCAGTTTAGCCTTATAAATACAGTAACATGACTGCACACATGTATCAATCAAGTGCAGATTTCATCTTAAGGTACACTTTTGCTGTGTTATTGTTCATATATTATTTTACATGCTTTAACTGTTGCTCCATTAATCAAAATGATTCAGTAATTGTTCCCTCTGTGGCTGCATTCAAGTGACAAAGAAATGCATGCTCACAGGAACAATGGCATTAAAATAGAGAGCATGCTGTTTACATTAGCCCTGGGTTAATTGTGTGGGCATCATGGAGAAAGAAAAAATACCATTGTCCTCTGTACATGTGAACCACCAGTTATTATGGTATTGGCTGCTGCAGTAGCTCCTGATTTATTGTAAGAAACAGGGAACACACACACACACACACACACGCACGCACACACACCATTCACTTTCACAGTCACACTTAGGGGCTATTCAGAGTCCCCAAATAACTAAAACAAGCATGTTATTGGGCGTAGGAGGAAAAAGGTGTACAAGAGGGAAAACCCACTCAGTCCTCAGTCCAAACTTTGAGACAACAGTGCTAACCACAAGACTACTGTGTGTGCAGTGTATTTTTATGATTTTGTGATATGCGCAAATGTCATGTGACTTTCAGTTCAGTTTTCAGTTTTCAGTTTTCGTTTATCAATTCTAGTGTTCTGAGAAATTATTCACTTTGACACTCTGTTACTCTTCGTATTTGACTGTGAAGTTTTGGCATCATGATGAAACATGAAGTCCAAAGCGGACATTATCTAAAGATGAAGTCTTAAACAGACCGTTAGGATTTGTAGTTTGAGAGTCTCTGCGATGCAATGTAATGAGTGCACAGGGCTGAAGTATTAAAACTAATTGCCCACTTCGCACATAGTGTAGCAACATTATCCCTGTGTGACATAGTGTCTGTGCATGGGTGGTGAGCAGGATGGAAAAAGAGGGAGAGGGGAGTGAAGGATAGACAGTTAATAAATTTCACAGATGTTGACTGTACGTGGGGGCAACAGGTGATTATGTCATCTTCACATAAATGGCCTCTGTGTCCACCTACCCTCTGTCTCACATTGATTTTCCCACATCCAAATTTTCACATTTCCTCAAATGCACTTTACAAAGCGTTATTTACCAACAGCATAAACAGGTTTGTGTTTACGCTCAAGCTTCGGCTCGTTTCCTAACTTCAGATCCTCTTTCTTTGAGCAAATCATCTGAGATTGCGCTTCATCTCTTGTGCATGGAAAAGACATCTCCCCCCACTCCCCCACGCAGGCCCCCTCAGGGCCCATATGGAGGAGTGGACAGGTTAGAATAGGAACACAAGGATTTGGTTGCTCTGAAGTTTTTTTTTACTGACATGATTTTTACAGATGTAAAAAAAAAACTTTTATTGGTGTCATTTTCATTTTTCTCCCTACAGGGAGATATCAGCACACTGAACATTGTGACTAATATGGAAATATCAAGGGGATAAAGATAACTCTAATGACATCACAACCTTTAGAGACGCACACGCACACACTGGTGCACACACGCGCTCACACAGTCATCTCCTCTTCTGGTGAGCTTCAAGCGAATGCAGGGTGTAGATTTCTCAGCTTTCATTTAATTCCTTTGGAGCAGATGATGGCTGGGCAGAGATGGAGAAGAAAGGGGATGGAGGGCGGAGGGAGAGCAGTGAGAAGCGAGGAGGAAATGGGGCGGGACGTCTGTGCCACGAGCCCCACCGTGCTCCCTCAAAATGAGTGAAATGGAGTAAGGCATCCCTCACCGTTCTCTCGCCCTCTCTTCTCCTCAGGGTAGCAACCTCGGTCACACGCTTCAAAGTGGTTTAAACACTCCTGGTTCACCTGCTCACGCAACAACCCTGCGCTCGCAGACTTACAAAAGCGAGAGGAGGGCACCAGGTCAACCAGCGGGAGTCAGAACTGGGCTCCGCTCCAGAGGCCGCTGCCTCCAACACAGCTCATCCATGTGAGAGTCTGCAGCGCGTTTTGTGTATCTGTTGTGTCATCCTGCAGGGAAGCCAACTGTGAGCTCAGCTCAACTCGGGGACCGTGCATCTGCCTCGCTGACAACAAGCCGAATACCTGCTCCAGACGTTTGGCCCGGGCCGCCGCATGCTCGTAAAAGATGTGATGCTCACCCCGAGGAATTTACTGGAATGTGCTTGTATTCACGCTGCGAGTTGTAATCTGAACCGCGCACAGTAAAAGCAGGAATTATTGATTGTGTGTCGCATGATTCAGCACTGGTGTCAGCGTGTCTTTCTCGGCGGGAGGCTGAAGCGGAGAGAGTTCAGCGTCCTGTAAGATTTCGTAAGTTCAGGATGACGAACGGGGACGAGACGAGTTAGGAGCTGTGATTTAGTGTGGCAACCAAACTCCCCGAGCCCATCAATCACCAGATGAAATCTGGTCCAGATTTATGTATGTGCATATACAACATGTGTGCAAGTGGATGTTAATGAGTGTTTCCATTCTAGTCTAACTCGACATCATCCTCAGATCTCTCCAGAGAAAGTTGAAAAATTTCCCCCACACGTGTGATCCAGGGTTGTTACAGTCTTTTTTCTCTGTCCTCAGTGGGGATTCCAATTGTCTCTAACCTTAAGTATTTTTATAGTACGTGCATGTACACAACACCTTGGGGCCGTGCTGGCTGTCAGAGTGAGTAATTCCAGGGCTGCTGGGTCCACAAGGCTTCTGTGATGCTGTGGTTTGTCTCCGGTGGAGCTTGGCAACGTGGGACAAGAAGAGGGAGAGGTCAAACTGCACTCAGGAACAGTGGCGCCTTGAACTGAGCACTAAAATAAAATCGTACTTTAATAGTTTAATTTGTTCGTCTAATAACACTCAATCACACTCACAACAGTGACACATTTTACTTTGCTCTTTCTTTACCTTGTACTCTGATATTGGTGATATTTGATAGTCATTGATAAATAAACATAAAAATGTGTGTTTCATTCAAACAGCAAGTCCCATAACATCTGTTTTCATTCATATTCCTTCTCACAGATGCACTTAATATGCCCAGTAGAGATATAATGTATATTTAGTAGGGGTGTAACGCTAAATGCAATCATATTAGGATGTGTCAGTACAGAACATTCAGTACCAAGTTCCCACATGGCATATTGTGACCATAATGGCTTGGATGAGGCTCTGTAGCTGACTTCTGGAAGGGCGTCTCTTTATTTATGTGCTTACACATCGGGAGACAACTAAACAGCAGTCTCTTTCTCACCCTAACCCTCATTCACTCAGATTGATTCATGACTGTTCCCAACAACAACCCAACGGAAACTGGTGTCAAAGTTAAGTTCCACTTTGTCTAACCACACTGCATACGAAACGTTTATCTTTTGCATTTGGTTTCATAACTGTTCTGAAAATGAACCAAACTGGTAAAAACATCACGGTTGGGGAGGTACCCTGGTACCTCCCCAACCGCGATTTTCGATGTACCATTAATTACCATTTAGTAATAGCCAAACTATGTAGATTTGACATTTGAAAAAGTTTGGAAAAAGTTTGAGACAGAGAAAGGAAAGACAGAAAGGTAAACTTAAAGTATATGTCATTTCTTACCATAACAATACATCCCACTCAAGGCATGAAATTCTCCAAGAAGTTGTTGCTGGGACAGAGACTAAACATCCTCAGGCATTTGTGATCATATCTTGGTATATCTAGAGACTTCATTCATGTTTCCCAGATGGATTCACAGGGATGTGGTGGAGAGATATGAACTAAGGAGGCCATTCTGGAAAACCTGGATCATCCACTTCATTACAACTTGATGGACCAAAAAATGGCCTTGGTGGATGGCTCCTTTCTGCATAGATGATAGAGAAGATCCCCTGTACCTACAGCTATCAGGCCTTTTCATGGTACAGTAGATGAGCTGCCAGACAAACGAATTTCCCTTTGGAGATCAATAAAAGTAATTCATATCTCTATGCTTATCCCCCCCCCTCTCTGTCCAGTTACCTGCATGTAAGAAGTGCTGCTTATTAGACAGTTGTGATGTTGATCCTGGAGAAGAGAGTCAGAAGTCGATCCAGGGACATTTACTCCGTAATGCGGATCACTGTGTTTCTCATCAACGTGTGACTCAGCAACAAATTCATCAAGGTTTGATTCACTCAGTTGACTTACAGGAACTGAATGCCGCAGACCTTTTATCTCTGACTCCTCACAGATCCCCCCCTGATGTGCGCAGATGCTGCACACAGAGACAGGAAGTGAGTCAAACGCAGAGAGAAAAGACAGAGAACACTTTCACTGGCCAGAAAACTTTCACCGAGCACAGATAAAGAAACGACGAGGTGTGGCGGAGACGCAGTAAAGTGTCCTCAGGCGGAGGCTTGTTTGTTGTCTTTCTGGGGCCTGGAGAGACACGAGATAATGTCTCCTTTGAGAACCCGAACAATAACCGTCCAACGATGTTTTACGGCTTCTCGCAGAGACAATGTCGCCGATGTCTTTATTGCCGTCACATGTTGGAGACAGTCACTCCAAGACGAGAAGGAAAGAGTCTGCTGACATTTAGGGAAAACAATTATGCTATTAGCTATTTGAGGAGAGCAGCCTTCCAAATGCCACCTTTGTCATGTGCTGCATTCAGTATTTAATGCTGTACTCAAGACACAGCTTGTATCTTCAAATACAATTACTGTCAGGCTGATTTATATCATTACACAGAGGTAATTTCTGAAAACAAATGAGCTTTAACGTAGTTGAGGAAGGCCTTTTTCTTTGTGCTGCCAGCAGGATGTTGTTAATTTTTCTGTTTGTGTTGGAACAAAAGAATGTTTTTCACATTCTTCAGCCCTGATCTGTAATGTTTGTGCCTGTCCGTGGCTAAAGTTTATTTGAACAGCAATGTTCAAATCTTAAACCGGAATAAGAGGATTTTCTGAATGAGTCACTACAATGTAAACTGTAACTTTTCATTACCTTTCCCTGAGTAAAGTCATATTTGAATTAAAACGCCATTGGAATAAGACGTGGAGTATTCCAGTCTTCCAATTAGACATGTAAACACCTCATTTGCAATCAGTGTCAAAGTAGAAACATGGAATTTTCCAGCTGTTTTAAGACACATACAGTGAGCCATGTCCAAAACAAGACGGAGACACGTAAGAAGCAGTCAGGCTTTTGCAATGAGGGCGAAATGAAGGCAATAAAAAAAAAAAAAGGTCTGTTGTGATGCTGAAACTAATGAAAATCAACAGTGGGCTTGTCCAAAAATATGACTTGCAGATGTGGTTCCGGTTGATTTCGTGTGAGTAACAGCACACTTTGTGCTCTGACATTGCACAAAACAAGTAACCAAACTCTTTTCATTTCTGAACCAAGTGCATCATCTGACCTCATTTCAGACATAAGTGGAAATCAAACCAAGAGGACGTGTCTGAATTCACATCTGTCGCCTGTAGACATAAGATAGACGACAAAGCAACCGTTTTAGAGACACCAACTTAAACAGACACCTCGGCTCACTCACCTGTAAATGCACATCTGGATTTGAGCCATCGGTCTCACAAACCGCTACCTGTTGATGGTCAGGCTTCAGTTAAAGCCACAGCTCACTCCTCATCGTGTTTCGGCTTCTTACCTTGAAATCGCTGCGACGAAAGATGCAATTTTTTCCACCGAGATAACTTTCCAGAGCTGTAAAACCCGGAGTGACGGGATTATAAACCACACTGCGACGCTTTGGCATCTGATAAGCGTTTACACTCATGAGCCTGTAATTCAGTGTAGACTTCCTGGATTATGTTTCATGTCTCGCCGGTACCTGAAACAACACACTGCTAACAACACAAGCTCTCGGGTTGTTTTTATTCACCGGCCTAATTGCCCTCACTCTCGTTTTCTCTTTGTTTTTTTCCATTTTCCATCTCGATGTCGGCATTTAAGGGTAATTACTGATGATTAATTAATTGTACAATCAAGACCCCATGTTTGCTTTTTGTGCCATAAAGCAGAATCATTTCGTGCATTAAAATCAATTTCGTTTAGTCAAGTGCTTCAAATTACAAAACAAACTTCAAACCGGCTGTCTCATAGGCTGCATTACACAATTTCCAAACAGAGTCCAGTATCTGCACATTCTGAGCTGGAATAGTCACATTTTACTCACATTTTTACATTTGGCACTAAAAAGGTAGTTTTTGAGCGGGGCTTTTTCAACACTGACCAATCTGTGTTGTAACGTGTGTCTCGTGTGTGTCGTGTTTTTATTTGTGAGTCAGACAGACAGGATTAACCTCCTTTTCAAGGGTTTCAGTAAGGGAGGTTTGCATATTCAGGCAGACATGTGATCACATTTCTGGAGAAAATTGATAAATGTAGCCTTTGAAACCCTTTGAGCAAACAAGCTGTTCTCCAGATTGTGTCTTTTACTGGAACACAATCAACAATCAACAGATTTCCATGAAAAGGTCTAGAACAAATATCCCTCATTACTTTTCCCCAATAGTGCAAGACCAGACTATGGTGCGTTAAAGTTTCTCTGGAAGACTTCGTCATAATTTGCTTGTTCCGTGGAAAAGCTAATCACTTTAGCACCAGATGTAAAGGCCAGTGTTTTATCTCTGAACCTCCCGAAGCAAATTTCCTCAAGGGATCAGGTTTTTATCTCTCTCTCTCTCTCTCTCTCTCTCTCTCTCTCTCTCTCACTCTCTCTCTCTCTCTCTATCTATCTATCTATCTATCTATCTATCTATCTATCTATCTATCTATCTATCTATCTATCTATCTATCTATCTATCTATCTATCTATCTATCTATCTATCTATCTATCTATCTATCTATCTATCTATCTATCTATCTATCTATCTATCTATCTGTGGTTTGTCTGCATCTACATCTGCAGCATGTCTGTTTGATCAGATGTGGAGGATGTTTATCAGTGGCTCTTTTGTGTCTTTTTTGTGCTGTTTTTTTGTAAAGGGAGTCGAATGGGACTTGGATGGAGAGAATGGAAAGAAAAACAAAAGGAGAGGAAGTAAAAAAAAAATTAAACGCGAGGGAGGTGAGACGTAGAGTGTTGAGAGGTGTGGCATCACCTCTTCAAAGGATCTTAAGTTTCATGTTATGGAACTTCAACGTTATTAAGGCAGGAAAATGTGGAGATTTATGAGGTGTGACGTGGTCTCTCTACCTCCCTCTCTCCCTCTCTCTCTCTCTCTCTCTCTCTCTCTCTCTCTCTCTCTCTCTCTCTCTCTCTCTCTCTGTCGTCCTCTTAGAAGAGACACGGACAGCGTTCAGGACTTGAAGCAGGGCACTCAAGGGTTACACATTGCCTCCCCTTCCCCTTCATCTACCTTTTAGTCCACTCCTCATCCTCCTCTTCCTCCCCTTTTCCTCCTGCCTCCCTCCTCTCGTCATCCCAACATCTGGTTTCAATCCGAGCCCAGATTACAGACGTAAGCGCGGCATCAGCAGCAAAACTCCCTCCTCGGTCCCAACCTGCTGTCTTCTCGTTACGCCGTGTTGCTCATTTCCAGGCAACTGTGACTGATCTGGGACCAGGGAGCAGGTTTTTTTTCCTTTGGTTTCGGTCTTCATGTTTCTTAATCAAATAGATTAAGTCACACTCCTGTAGGTATCCCACGTGGGGCTTGGAGGGAAGCTGTGGTGAAACAGAGCAAACAATGACGGGTGATAAACAACAGGACACTGACCATGACCTCCAGGGGTGAAGGGTCAGGGGTCAGGATGCTGGAGATCATGTGTTAGAGGTCAGGGGTTAACAGGTAGCACTGAGCAGCCAGGGATGAAAGGTAAAAGGTTGTTTACGGCTGCAGAGGAGGACACGGAGAGGGCAGACCGATCTGATCTGTCTGTCCTGGCTTCCTACTGTGACCCAGCTCCTCCTCCTCCTCCCCCTCCTCCTCCTCCTCTGGGCTCTGTCTTTTATCTGCTGTCTGGCAGTTTGTCTGTGTGTCCCCTCGTGTTTTTGTCCTCGTCCAGGTATTATTTATGTTTTGTTGTTTGGGTTACTGAATTTAGGGGGAGAAAGGCGTCACAGCTCATATCAGTGAAGTCTCAGAGGTTAAGTGCAAAAACAGCAAAATCAACAAATCAAAAACAAGGTACTTCACTCAAAACTATTGCCAGATCTTGCTGGGTTTCCTTTGAGAACATAGGGAGCTTTTCCAGAGAAATAATCCTTCCTTTGCAGGATTGACAGGAGCGACTGAACCAAAACCCAGTGTATAATCCACAATGAACTCAGGCCAACGTCAACGTTTTGTTTCACTAAAATAATTTACAGTTTCACAGGCAATCCAAAAGCAGCACTTTAGAGTTTGGTAAAAAGAAACCAAAAGAAAATCAATAAAAATTTCTTTTTTTTCAAAAAACCAAACCACTTCACAGGGCGACTAAATCCAAATCTTTGCATGATTCACTTCTTTACACTCCACTCTATGCGCTGAGGAGTGAAAAATGTAAATTATATGAAAAAATCTGAAACAAAATCCTCTGTACTGTGCACAAGAGGGTAAAATATCCTGATATCCAACCTTTAGTCTGTTTTTTTATGAACCATATTTCCTCTTAAACATTTCTCTCTAAGATTTATCTCAAAAACAATCTCAGTACAAAGCAGAACAAGGATGGTAAAAAGAAACCATTTTGTCTGATCTTAAACCACCACAATTCTGCACAAAATTCTGGGCAGAAATCCGTCCAATCTGGCAACATCTCAACATCTTGCAACATGAAAGTTCAGATTATATTTGCATGATTACCACTGTGGAGACTCTTGAGACCGAGTTAAACTGTGTTTGTGGAAAAATGGTGTATAATCTGCCGTGGACCCTGAAGTCATAGAGCAGTGGACTCTGTGCTTTTGGGCGTGAGGGGCCGTGTTTCCAGCTCCAGGGGTCCCGGGGTTTCTGCTGACGCTAACAGGGGGAAAGGTTCAGGGTGTGAGAGCAGGTTAGGGCTCAGGTCCAGCTGGGTAACGTCCTGTTTCTCTCCCCGCTGGCAGCAGCTGTGGTCACAAACCCACAATCCTTCATTCACTCTGAGAAATGCAGCCGGGCCGAGGCCGAGCAAACCTCTCTCCGACAGGGAGAGACAGATGCGGAGACGTAGACTGGGAAACGAACCACTGACTCTGACAAGCCCTGGACTCAGGTGGAGGGTGAGGCCAAGACTCCAGGAGTGTGTGTGTGTGTTTGAATTTCTTTATATGTAACATCCACAGAAGCACCATTTATGCAGCGTGACCAGGGATGTGAAATATGAATGTGCATCTGCAGTAATCCTGCAGACTCTCAGGGCTCAGAGTGATTTATACACGTCTCTGTGTCGCTGCCTTTCTGTTATAGCCGCCATAAAACAACACGGCGGAGCACTGTCCGAGAGAAATGTTTGGATTTTTATAAACCTGTCTTGTGCGCACATGTTTGTGTGTGTGTGTGTGTGTGTGTGGGTGGAACGTGCCGTTTGACAGGGCCGAGTAAAGCTGTTCTCATCGTTGTCTCTTCCGGTGGCATGTAACATCCGCCACAGTGCGTTTCAAAGACACAGATGCCCACACCCACAGGCGACAATTAAAGAAGCTGGTGCAACAGCGTCCTTCATCTGTCGCTCATGTGTTTATTTCCTTTTTTAAGCCGCTCTTTGATGTCTTACTGATTGTCCAAGTATTTTGTTTTTCTTTCTGTGCTTTTAAATAACTCGCAGAATACGTGTCGCAACTTTAGAAGCTGGGACGAGTTAGATTTTCATTATTATGCTGTTTAAGCCATGAGAGTGTGTTCATCAAAATAGGAAAAACTATTTGTGAATGTTGCTGTGTTCATACAGACTGTGATATCATGGTTTACATGGAAGGTTTTACTAGTTTAATGGAAAGCGTCTGTGACGTCAATCTTCATTGTTGAATGGTCAGTTAGCATGTCATGTTAGCACAATAACAACATGAATGTATTTGCAGATGTATTTTGCAGAAATCGAGTAAATTTAACCAGGATTTGAACCAGAGACCTGCTTGCTGTGAGTTGACACCAATCCAATGTGTCTACCATGATCTGATTGGACAGTATAGAAGAACTGGCTGTTGACCCTGATATCACAGAACAGTAGAACAAATATTGGATAATAGATTCATTCATATAATTACGTTGAACTGGACTCCAAAATACAATAATTGCCGTCAAAACTTCATTTTCCTTTCAGCGTTTAATAGTTGTCTCGTTCTCTGACGACATCCTGAATTATCAGCCCACATCTGGCCTCTCACCTGGAAAACACAACACTGTGATTAAGACTGGACTGAGCTCATTAGCCGCAGACGTTAGCCTGCGCACAGTGGGTGAGCGATTACTGTGCCAGGGCCGCAGCAGCACCCCCACATACTGTACGGATCTGCGTCCACTTAAAAATGACGAACAAATGATGGATAATCAAACAAGATTGGTTTGATCCTGTGCACTGTGCACTCCCATGGCGAGTTGTTTTTTTTCCCCTCCAAGAATAGATGATGTTTGTCCCGATCAGCCCCTCGTCTGTGTGTGCCCATCGGTGAGTGACACATGAAACCGCTCTGCTCTAAGTGTTCGTACACTTAGTGTTTCCTGTCTGAATCGCGGGTCGCCACAGAGCAGCTGGAGAATGTGCGGACAGAGACTGAGGTTTAATCTTAATTGGCTCTGGTAATCCCACTGTTTATTGCCTTATTATGGAATGAGGGGCTGTCAGCGCACATTCCTCGAATCTGCGTGAGCCTGTTGTGCGTGTCCGCCTCGCCGAGACGTGGTGTTTTCCGAAACGCAGCCTCGGTACATTCTTGTAATTCGTCCATTACGAGGTTATTTGATGGTTCCTGTTGATATGAATGCTCAAGACAACACACACACACACACACTCTTATCTATCACTCAGCAGGGTGCACAGACCAGGCCAGACCAGATCAAAGAAGCCATGAAAGAAGTCATTTGACCTGTGATCCCCTGTAGAATATAAGCATATAAAATTGCATTTCAGCCTCAAACGCAATTTGTCTGCACTATCAGTGTTGGAAAGTAGAGTCTGCACATGTTCGCGTGCATGATAGAGACCAGAGGGCCGTTTCTTCTGGGACTCGGAGCCTGGGAAAACCATGTTCCTGCTCACCCCACTTATGCTGGCTTCACTTACTGTGTGTCTTTTTGTATTATGTGAAATTTTCACTTTAATTTTCACACACACACACACTTCACTCCCTGCTACTCCCTCTTTGAGCGGAGTTGAATTAGAGCTGGCGCAAACATGCTTTCCCAACATCGAAACTCACCCTCTCTCAGAGTTACATAAAGGGAGACAGGGAAAGAATAGATGAGATGGGAGAGAAACGCGGCTCTCCAGTTTCGGTAAGCGTCCGCTATTATTAATGGTGACGAGAAGATGGGCTCCTCAGAGAGCCGACGGAGGTCGGGGGGCAGAGAGGGATTCCTGGGTGCCGTCCAAAGTACACACAGTTGTACAGATGTCAGCTATTCCCAATTTACTTAAAGCCACTCTAGATTTGTCTGGAGCACAACAAAGTAATGAAAAGTTGAGGCCAAAGCGAGTGCGTCCTAATGAAGACCAGACAGGCCAATGAATACCCCGAGATGAACTTGGAATTGCAACAACAACAGCACTGTCCTGGTCATGTTGTGATCACAAGGCTCACATTTGGAGGTAAAGAAACTCAGAGAAGCTGCCATGTCTTTGCTCAGGTTTCTGGACGAGCTTCAGTTAAGCCGTAAAATTATAAATGCAGTTCGACTTAAGTCAGTTAATGTCAAGATTGAGAATTTTCCAGTCTGATGAAGATCATCCAAGAGAACATAACGGCCGCGATTGTCAGGCATGTTTTCATCACTTGCCAGCACATTCGACCCACTCGTGCTCTTGCCGTTACGCCTTCCAGCAGACGTCATCGCGCCGACGTTTCTGCCCGCTCGGTGAGTAAGAGAAGTTCATCACGGCTCTGAGATGTTAAGCAGATACCAGGAGGAGATGTTTTGTAACAGAATTCCAGCTGCACGATTTTTTTCCCCCTTTACTTAGTCTGAAACACACACGCACACTGACCAAACCACTGTCTCTCAGTTACCCACAAAAACACAAACGCACCCATCCCATGTGTGTGTTCCAGTGACAGAAATCCTTTATTTCTCATGAATCCAGAGCTTGTGTCCCATGGAGGGACAGTGTTGTAACTCAGAATCATTTTTAGGCACTTTCTCTTTGCTCATACGTTTCCAGTCAGTGTTGTTTTCTTGGTGCACTCTAAATATTATACTTTCTGCTCTACTTTCTCTTTCTGAGTGCATCATTTATTAGTCATTTTGTTGACTGTGTGACAGTTTCTCTAAAAAGAGAAAGAGAAAAAAACTTTGCCCGGAAGCCTGATGAGAAGGTTTCTGCATATTCTGTGAATGCAGTGATCCAACTCTTCCTTCCTGTCTTCATCTTCACTCACTGTCAAAAAATGTGGCAAAAAAAAGCATGAAAACATAAAAAATATCTGTAAATGTTGTCGGAATACTGAGAATAACTACTTAGGAATGACTTTATTTCCATTGTTTGTGAGAAAAAAAAGCATAGATAGAAATAAAAGCTAGCACAGATAGATAGATAGAAATACACTAGAAATACACATAGAAATACACAAGTATGATATTAATATTGACAAATATAATGATAATGTGAATGTAAATAAATTTGGGTTAATAATGACATAAGATACCATAAGAGCTGTCTTTCTTTGAATGCCATACTCTAATTGTCATGTCATGATTTTTAATTCAGTGGAGGATGGGTGGATCCATGCATGGTGATCGTCAACCTCAACCATACTCTCTCATAAATGCAGAAATCGAACAAACACTGTGGCCCGGGTCAGCCCACAAGTACCGTAACACTACATCCAACTGACCTCCAGCATATTTCATGTTGAGCACATCGTGGGGATAGGAACGCTGCCCGTTTCCTGACCTTGTCACTGGTGAACGGCATCGCGCTACCAGCAAAGCTCTGTGGAATCATTCAGAGCCCCAGCTTTGCTTAAAGTGCTACACCATGGTATGCTATAGTCATCTGCCCTGTGTAAGCTTAGCGCAGGCTATCATTTTAATGGTCGCATTTGTAAAAAGGTAGACTGTTCGCGCCATCTGTTAAGTTAGTTTAAGCTCCCTCCGTCCTCCACCTGCATGTTTCCTGCCTTCACTGAATCGAGAGACTGTCGATGAGGTCTGAGGTTTCAAATGTGTCTCGCCTGCTCTCATGCGCCAAATATCCCATTAACAGTCTCGCTATTTTGACTTTCTGCTTTTCTGGATCAGCGGAGATGGTGACGTGCCATTTGGACTCTCCAAGTTTGGTTTATATGATTCAGTTGGGGGAGTAGATTTCAGGATCATGATTCATATGTTTGAGTTATCATGTTGAAATCACTTTTGTGGTTTATGGCCAGAGATAAGTAAGGGGTTACGGCGTCTCAGAGATAAGATAACACAGTTGTGGTCAGCTCACTGCCAAGGGTTGTTTAGTTTGTTCGGCCATTCATGACATGAAGCTGCCCTGTTTTCTGTTTACCCCTTTATCTGTGTGATCTTTGACCTCCTTTGGGTCAAAGGCCATAACTTAAAAGTCAGATATCTTTCTTCTGGACAAACTCTACAGAGGTGGTTGTGGAAGTAAATCTGGATGTTATTGTCTCTTTGGAGATACTTTGCTTTCTGCAGAAGAGAGACATGGATTTTGAAAAGCAGACTTCATCTCCATCTCCAAAAACAAAAAAAAGAGAAAGACAGAAAATCTAAAACCAGTCTGTCGCTCCCGCTGAGGCTTCATGTGCACATGCACACATATCACACCGCATCACACACCAGCTCACTCTGTCCATGTACGGCTGAAATATGTGAGGTGTGTGTCGGAGGTGAGGGATAATTTATTAAAAACACATGCTGTGCACTCCTCTGCCACACAGCTCTTCAGTTCATTATTCCTCGGCGCCTCTTTACGCCTACTTTATCTGCACTTCTGCTAAACTGCAATTATTTCTCTTTCTACTTCTCTCTCTATTACTTCCTCTCTTACACAGTCTGGGACTGCAAGGCCTACATGGTAAGTGCTCTTCCACTTGCTGCGCAGTGCCGCTCTCCTCCAGCCTTCAGTCCATGTGTTTGGATCCTGAACTCAGCCCCTGTTGTGTCCTTGCCATCAGTAACCCAAACGGGGCAGCGTTATGCAACACTCACACGCTCCTCCTTTGCATTTTCCTCCTCCCTATCTCGCTCGAAATCCCTCTTTTCCTCAATCCCTGCCTGTAGTTATATCCCCATGAATTGAAAACACATCATTTCTCAATTCTGGACTGAATTCAGTGGTGAAATTCATACAGCGCATCAACAATCCCTGGGGTTATCGCAGCCTCCAGAAGAGGTGATGCAACAAATACCAATGTGATCAGCGATCCCATTTTACATTCCCAGAGAACTTCATGGCATGGAGGTAAAAGGTCATAAAAGTGGGTTACATAGGCTGTTGAGTCAAGGGGGAGGAGGGAGTGAGAGAGGCGATGAAGGATACGTGAGTTGAGGTGGCAGCGGGGTTGTTTTTCACCACCTCATCCCTGTCGGGTCTTCTCTCCCAGGCTCAGCAGGAATATAACACAGCCCGTCTGCTGATCCACATATCACACATTCCTGTGTGAATAAAGAGAGGGGGGAGAGATGGAAAAGAGAGGCAAAGACAAGGAGAAGGAGAGCGAGATTTGATACAGCCGAGCGGGCATCAGCTGCGGAGAAAGAATGAGAGGCTGGCGAGCTGCGCGAAGGAACACATAATTCAACCATGAAAGCCGCAAATCCAGCTCAGAACTGACACTGATAAACAGGTGATATTGGTCTGCATGCATGTACAGTATGTGATCATGCGTACCCATCCATAAATTAAGTTTAGAGCGGTGTGTGTTATAGAGCAGGGTGTGTTATCCTTGTGTCATTGTGAGCTCTCGCCGTGTGTATATTTAACTTGGCAGAGCTCCCTATAGGCCCACCACTTTGGGGAAACGAGGCCTGGAAAGTTGACATATCCCGTAGTGAGTGAGGTCACTGATATGTTCATAAACTAAAACGTCACGCACGTACGTCAACACAAGCACACTCACGTTACGCTCAGCGCATCAACTTGTTTTATCATGTGCTTACTCACTGAAATCATTTATAAATCTCTGTAGTTGTTAAAATGGAAAAAACAAATGTGATCTTAGATTTTTATGCAGCTTAAATAAACAAGATAAATGGGCCTCAGAGACACTGGCGGGTCAGATTTCTATGAGCCCTTTTTGGTCTTTGCGTTGAGCTAAACAGCAGCTGACATTACTTTTATATTTAGCTTACTGTACAGACATGACAGTGTTCTCAGCCGTCTCATCCAAGTTTAGGAATAGTACTTCCCAGGCTGGTTGGTTTTGTAAAGCAAGATACAACATGGGTAAATATGTGACTTCAAAATTTAAAGGGAACTTTGGCCAGACCTTTAGCTGTGACTTCTCCCAATTTGTTCTTTATCTTTATAGCAAACAAAGCCATATAAACAATATTAGCAGTATTTAAAAGGTCTTTTGCCCTGATTTTGTCCCTTTGGGCACAGCAGCAGCCTAGCTGTTGTGACAACTTAGCTAAACTAAATGATCTGAGCTAAACTGAGATTTGAAGGTGTCTTTAGCTGGACTGTGTCACATATCCCGTTTTCCTCTGTGTGTAAAGCTAAGCTAAGCTAACAGGCAGGCAACAGCAATACAGTACTCTACATTCACTGTGCAGACATAAGAGTGGTATCAATACACCTATCCAAGGCTTGCCAGGAAAACGAATAAGCACACTTCCCAAAAAGAAGGTCTACTCATTCTTTTATGGTCCAGCAATTCAAGTATGGAAAATCAGTGAGAGAGATCGATGCCTGCCAGCAAACACTAAAGGTCAGGAATATTTCAAATGGTATGAGGCCACCAACATCTCATGAATTTCTAAAATCCTATCATATTGTCAGCACTCCTCCTCGTTGTCTCTTTTTAATTAGCTGGCAGAGCTTCAGCGCTCTGAATGTTAAAGTTCACCCTCCTCCTGGTTCAGGTCCACCACCACTGAGCAAGATTAAACAAATTCTCCTCCACTTATTATTATTTATGAAGAAATTACTCTGAGAGGAAAATTGCCTGGAGTATTTCATGGGCTCTTCCTGGAAATTAAAAAGATGATGTGAGGAGGGGAGGAACGAGAGGGAAAATGAATGATGAAGAGAGGAGGCAGTGATGACTCAAGAAAGCAACACAGGGCAGATAGAGCTGCGGTGATTACGTGAACTCAGCGTCCATCAGAGACCATGAGGGCATCAGTGGGAGTGATATGCTGAAAGTGGGAAACAATCATTGAGAAATTTCATTAGAGATATGGGGGGCGAGGGGGGGGGCGACGTTATCAGAGTCATAGAGAGAGAGACAACACAGAGAGACAGGAGGATAAATGAAGGGAATGGCTCAGTCTGACCTGCACCCCTGCCCTCTCAGTGGGCGCAGGGGCGCTGTCAGGAAAGGAAAGCTTTCTGTGCGTCAGACCTTCCACAAAAAGCCTTCACTCACCCCGTCCACTCAGCTTATCTCCACTCATACTAAATGATCCCATTTCCACAGGAAAAAGGGGGGAGAAAGCACAACAGAAAAATAGAGAGGTGGGTGTGGCGACTGCCCTGAAGTCACAATACTTCAAACATGCAAGTGTTGATTCTTTTCACACCGATGGAGCAGTGATAGATAGTTGCACTGTAGGAGCTGGCAACGCTGACAGAGAGGAGCAGTACAGCTAAATGGGAAAAGGAGTGGGATCTAAGCAGATTAGTCAGAGATTCGTTTATGAGCAGACATTTTTCTACAGTCTGCGGGTGGGTAGATGCCACAGCGTTATGGATCATGAAGGAGTGTGGGTGGAGACGAAACAAGTGATAATCACATCCTGGAGTGGGCGGAATGTGTATTTCCTGTTTAGTTACGATGGAATCAAATTCTGGTAAAAGACATCGGATAGTTGTGGAACAATTGGATTAAGCATGGAACAGACAAGGTTCTTCCGCTCAGTCCTAGATTTGATTTTGGGTTATGGAATTTATTTATCTATCTTTTTTTAGGTCAGAGCAATCCTTCAGATAGTCAAATATGGGGAGAAAATGAGAAACACTTTTTATTGATTGGATCAGGCCCTAAAAAGTGGAATGAAAGTCTCTTCCTGTCTCGAACTTCCGGTTTCCTGTGTGCTAGGAAATCAAATACAGATGTGTGTATTTATCCATCACAGAATGTTTGATATGGTTATGAATGAAATGTGGTTTGAATGTAAAAGGAGCAGTAACGATTTAGTCTCCCCTTCAGGCTACTAGTGAGACAAGCTTCAACATTTACTTGTGAACTGGCACCAGACAGGATATGAATCCACCCCTGACTCACTGATCAGTAAAAATACTGTACGTTTAAGGAGGCGCTTCCAGTGCCAACGTGTTTATGATTAATGACAGAACTTGCATTAATTTGTCTCCTTTCATTTTGTCATTTGTCACACCCACAAACTTTCCCCCTGGCTCTGCAGAACACTTTTCACTCAATGTTTTACATTTACAGTCATAACTTTGGTGATTCATGCTTACTTCACAGGCGAAAACCCTTTTAGGGCAAAGATGTTGTGCCCAACGTTTAGATGACACACAGCCAATTCAGAGCCACATAGGTTTCCCAAAGAGCTGGTAGAAACTGGAAAGATACGGATAAAATAGGAAAATGAATGCAAAAATGAATGCAAAATGTGCAAATAGGGCCTGTTAAAGTTTAAGCAGAGCTTTTGTGTGGCATCTCACGGTGGTGAGAAGCACTTTTGACACTTGCGTCATGTGACTCATCCACTGTGACTGTTCTCATGATATTATTATTATAGATGTCGGACACATCATGTTTTATGGTCCCAGACTGAGGCTCCTCGCGGGGTGGGGAGCAGGGTTTTTAAGAGATGGACGCAGATTAAAGTCATCACAGAGCACTGCGTTGGAGATGAGATGGGATTCTCAGTTTGATTGCGGCGTCTAATAGCCTCATGACTCCAATTCTGTCAGTATAAAAGCCCCTGATTGATAGAGACAAGTGGAACCGCATGCTGTAAGCACAATGAACCCAGAGCCGTCAACACGATATCTCACAAGAGCACAAAATCTACACACAGGTTGTAAGAAATCCTATCCGCACGCAGTCACACACATCTGATGTGCTCCAGCCGCCTCGTACGTACATACGCGTATACACACGAGCTCAATCTGTATAAACACAAACATGCGTCTTTGACAGTGGAACGTCTCATAGTTGTTGGCAGGATCCTCATTCCCACAAACACCGCAGCCCGAAGCCAACCTCGTCCCGGCCTCCATCCACAGACCGTGAGGAGACACAGTGGAGCTCTTTAAGAGACTTTGGGAACCTCTGAGACCCATGACTCTGGTTGGAGAGGGGCTCCATGCACATACAAAACAAAAACAAAAACAACATCACTGGGTCTGGGCTTACAAGGGTTCAACCCCAGTGCTCTGAACTTCATACACTGACAGAGAGACACTGGGAGGAGTGGGTGGGTTTGGGGAAATTATGATAAATGTGGCAGTAATTTAGATTCCTCATAATGTTGTTGGATCCACCACAAAAATACTTCCAGCTTTGGAAAAAGCCTCTTTACAGCACTCAAAGTGTCAGTGTATGTGTATTGTGAGGATTGGAAAAAGCAGGTATCACGCTGATGTGTTATCACCATTATTCATTATTGTCTCATCTGTGCTTTAGTCCTCTGTTTGAAATCTAGCCTGCGTGATGTGGTAAAAGCTCCCTTTCAATCTATTTGTCAAGCACTGGGACCAATGTACCGCAGACGGATGGGTCCCAACACTCCATCTAGTGGATGTCAGAATAATTACCACAAGAGTAGCTTGGGAACCATCAGTGCTGACAGGATAAAGGAAGCTAATTAGTAGGAAAGACAAACAACTCAATGTTCAATAGGTTCTAACATACAGCCATTACACAAAACTTAATGGGAGGCCTGTCTTTCCAGTGCTGCCATTAAGACTAATGGGGAGACAAAGTCTGCAAGCTCAGCAGTGCAGGCAGCTGGGTGCATGCATTTAGCAATAGTGTAAGAGAGAGAGACATGGAGGGAAATGTTTGTGGTAAAAGGCTCGAGAGGTTCCGGTAACAGTGTCATGTTGTGACAGTGAACAGACTGCGCTCTGTAACATCATCCACCTGACCTCGGCTGGACACTTCCTGTCCAGCAGACCATATCGGTCTGTGTGTGTGTGTGTGTGTGTGTGTGTGTCCACTGTCCCCGTCGCACAGCGCCTCCTAGATGGCAACTTCCACTCGGACACACTCCCAGGATCCCACCTGCAGGGCAGTCGCTGCCAGTGGACAAACACACGACCAGTCAATGAGGTGAAAGTGTGCTCTTCCCTTCATGTGCACAGTGTGCTGGTGTGGGGTGAGCAGGGGTCCTTCCAGGAACAATACACTCATAGAGAGGGTTATTTATAGTGAGAGGGGACATGGCAATGAGATGACCAATAAAGGCCGTCCAGGCCGAAAAGGGTTTGATAGTCGTGCCAGGTGCCGGTGGGGGGTCACTGCCAGCATCCTCTTCCTCCGCTCTCTTCCTTGACGGCCGACAGCTTCCTGAGCACGTCTCCACCGGATGGTCCTCTCAAAGTGTTTTGTGAGTCATGTTCCTTGTTCATGTTTTATCTGAACATATCTATCATCTTGTTGTCTTGGATGGAAAATATATGGACGGAAGTCAGCTACCAAAAGCATCAAACATGTTTCGCTCGGTTTGAGAAGATCTGTGGGCTCTTCAGTTTGTCATGAGTTATGAAATATACAGGAGGAGCTTTTACACTGTCAAGAGGCATGCCAAGAAAACAAGACATTTTCCTATTTCCACAGATTTCTTTGTTTGACATTGTAAATGCAATTACATATTTTACTATGCAATTAGCAGCACTTTCCACAATGCTTCAGTTCAGTTGACTTTTTTTCTCCATTACGGCCAATTTGACATCCAGAACTCATCTGAGGTCACTTATGGTGAAAGTGGAAATAAATGTTTTGCAGAAATTAGATCAATCATGGCTGAGTATTGTGTCTTCATGTCCTGCCAGCTCTGAGAGCAAACAGTTTCCATTTCTCTCAGACAGACAGACAGACAGACAGACAGACAGACAGACAGACAGACAGACAGACAGACAGAAGGGGACTCCGCTTTACAGTTTCTGTCAAATGGCCTGCAGTAGAGCAGAAGCATACTGGGTCACACAGTGGTCGCCTGTCGTCTGTCACTCAGCTACTGTATATATTAGTCTTACCTTCTGGCAGGCTTATATATACAGTAGAGCAGCAGCATGTGCGTCCCAGACACACATACGTCTAAATACCAACTGTCTGAGCTCGGTCTGAGCTATGGAAATCCGAGCGCATCTCCTCTCATGACTTACGCTTAACCTATGAACACTTCTCCCTACCCGCTATCACCCTCTAACTAGAGCTCAAAATCTGCACTTGTACTTCTTGTTACACTGCTGCACTCTCGTCCCTCAGTAATCCGAAGACCGCAGAGCTGTATTTATCGCTTACACAAAGGTACTTTTTTATTTTCTTTTTCCATGTAATTCACTTTGGATGACTGACGAAACGTAAATGTGAAATTAATCAGCAGGTCGAAGATCTGCAGGTTGTCTTGCATGTCACATTTGGCATCCTGACGCAGGACACAGAGGTGGGTGGTCAGTGTGTGGGTGTGTGGCGCGTCCGCAGGTTTACTAGCAGGGACATAATTCTTCTGGGGATAAACCACAGCGTCTCTCTGGCTCCGACCACAGTGACTCAGACTCCTCAAACCACCATCCAGCTGATTTACTGCCGCCTGATAGCAGTGTGTCAGCCTGTATACAATATTTATGCAAATGTTTGCGAGTGGGTGTACATGTGTACGCTACGGAAGTGCATTATGCACTTATCTTAATGTTGTTGACTTTACTATTGTTCCTCAGGATTCCTGTGCAGTCACAAATCGCTTGCATCACTCCCCTTCCATTTGTTTGTTGTCGTTTTCAACAGAAAAGTCCTTCGCAGATGTCCCGGATCAATCTCCCCTCACTCTCTGAGCTGTGGATCGCTCCCAGCGCAGATGCTGGTTGTTTTCTCTGCTGTTCTGGCCTCGCAGGGCTCTGCGTATCAGAGGCCTGAAGCTCCTCTGTGTGCTAGGGTATTATATATCTGCACCCCAGAGCAGAGCAGAGAGCATTTGGAGAACACCTGATATGGTCATGTCAGTCTCCAGCTCCTGGTCGCCAAACCATGGAGTTGCGCAAATCTGCAAGAGGTGCTACGTGCTTTAAACAACTCAGACAAGGACATATCAAGCAGAACAAAACAAAACCAGTTCACCTCGGAGGATGTGCAGAGTTTTCTGTGGCTTAACACTCGTGTTTGTCTTCTACCGTAAAATCATTTTTACAGAAAAAAGAAAGTCTTTGAATCACTCAAAGCTGCTGACCACCTCCTCGGAACATAAACAAGCTTGTGTTTGTTCAGCCAAAACATCCCGAATCTTCTGGGACGACTGGCATGCTGCGGCACATGTGTGTTAGTTATCGTGTGTGTGTGTGTGTGTGTGTGTGTGTGTGTGTGTACTGCCATGGTTTCTGTTTTTGTGGTATCTTTTTGCTGGGTCCAGAGGGGTTTTCCTAGAAGTGCAGACCTCCCTTACGGAGTCAAAGATCAAGTCCTGGGGGAGGAGGAGAGAGGTGAGAGGAGGGCAGAGAGGGTTTCTGAGAGATTAAATAAACAGAGGTGATGATGGCAACTTGTCATAACCACCAATCTAATCTCTCAGGCTTTATGGGGGCCATGCTGCACACGCGGCCGATAGCGGAGAGCGCTAACGGACGGGTTCGAGGTGATGGAGAGGGGAGCGACGTGAGTGGTTGATTAAAGTTAATGACCCGCAGCGTGGCTGCTGATGAAGTGCAGTCTGATAAAATGGGCAGCAGATATGCATGCGGCACCCCTGCGTCGAAGAGGGACATCCTCCCACATACAGCTTGGAGAGATTAGGAGCACGGTGTCAGGCACGGACTCCCCGCACACCTAGTGATGGATGCACCACAGACAGGGGTTCTGCATACTTTCCCTCACAGCGGTGTGTCCTGTAAATCTGTACGGTGCGTTTGATTGGTTATCCTGGAGCTCCTGAAAGAGCGCTCCTGGAGAAGTCCAAAGAGAGAAAGAGAACGCTTGTCATATTTCTCTTTTATTACCGTAAAATCTTAAGCAGCCTGTCACCAGAGATAACACACAGCTCACACACAAGACCATCTTCACCTCCACATCCACTTGTGCAATTCCTGTATTAGTTTTCCGTTGCCCACCGGAGCTTCATACGTCAACACGCAGCTTTGAGGGGGCTTCATCTTGTGCCAACAGCTGGGAATGCTGAAGGTACGATTCAGTGAGTCAGTGAGTCGTGATGACGCAACCATGAAAATGTGCTAAAACCTTCATAGATAAAACGAAGACAGATTGAGTGCCGCACTGTTTGTGTTCAACTTGTTATAAAGCGGTTTTAAAATATCCCTGTAGTGTTGGGTAAATTTTTTTTTCTGCTTTCAGTTCCAATCTTGACATTCCTGGTGTGTTTGCTGTTTAATATCTGGTAATATATATTTATTACTCAACAGTTTCAGGAGTTATGAAATAGATTTTGTAAAATCTAACATGGGACCTTACAAAGACCAGCATTGGAGGTCAACAAGTTACTCAACACGTGGCACAAGAGGCTTTTTTAATGCGCTTCTGTGCAAAATGCCTTTCGCTATTCTTTGGCAAAGGAACAATGTACATTTCACAGCATGCACAGCCTGAATGTCAACATCTGGACGTAACGTGGGACGGGAAGTAATTCCACATGTGATTGAGCATTTCAGTGAGATGACATGAAAATGCCAAATTCATCCATTCTTTCATTGAGACATTGATACAGACAGAATGGATCTGTTCAGATGTCAAAGAAGACAATGCGCGTTACAATAATGAGCACATGAGCGTGTTGTGTGCAGCCTTGTGTGTCGATTTCAAACAAGATGGACGAGGTGTTTGGAGACAGCCAGCGTGAATCCACTGAGAACGGGATGATGAAGTAGGAGAAGCGTTGCCAAAATGATAAGAAACAAATGGCAGCTATTCAGAGCGGGTATATTTCATGTGAGAGATTGAGTATCAACTGTCCACGAGGCCTCTACATCTCCTCTCCCTGCGGTCTCACCCACTCCCCCTGCCTAGTAACTGCTGCACAGAGGACGACAACACCACAGTCAGATTTTACCAGCATGCAAAGCACATGCATCATTTGTTCTTGGCCTTTCAGCAACTCTGCCGGATACGAACGACTGCATGTTCATTAAGCAACACCAGACGCAGTTGTGCGATTGATAAACAATGCGCCGTTTTACTGTGACTCACGCGGGATGAGTCAGTGACAGATACTTTATGCATTTTGGACTTTTTTCGCAACAACGCGTTGCCGTAAAGTTATTCGCGTGTTTCCAAATGTGTGTGCGCGTGCATGGACATGGGTGTGTTTTGCGTCCGATCCTGGTTTGAATTAAAGACTTCCCGACACAGACAGAAACGGCATATAGCTCCCAGCAAAACTGCATATCACGTCTCTGCTTTTAATTTGAGGAACAAGCAGGGACGCACGCGGACACGGTACATTGGTTTTATATTTTACAGCTGATTGCAGTTACCTCTTGTTAGTGTGCCCAAAAAGAACAAAGACAGAAAAAATAAAGCAGCTCATTTAGGATCAGATTCAGCCTAATAGGTTACCTCTAATGGAGTCGGCTTGGGGTTTTTCCATTTTCCTTCTCCAAACTCTGTATTATTTGCCAAATAAATAGAGTTGTTAAATTGAGGGTCATTCGCACCAAAAGTGGTTCATTTCCAATCCAATGATTCTTGCCCTTCTTTGAAAAGAATCACATTTTGCACGTATTACGTGAGCGGAGACTGTGGTAATGATTTGTAATGACGACTTTCCACATAAAACTTGTTGTGGCTCTTGGAAGGTGAAGGATAAACTAACAAATAAGACAGAGATAAAGGAGGTTTTGCAGTACCCCAAAGAGAAAAACAAACATGGAGTTTACTGAACAAACATGAACCGCTAGTTTGAAAATGCAATTATGCAGTCAGATCTGGCAGATAAATTTGGATGCATGGAGCATATGTAAATATGTCTGCTGCGATTCACCGGGGTTTGAAGGTCCAAGGCACCACTCTTTTCCACCACTGCTTTTCCCCCACTCGAGAGCTACATCATCACGTCACTGTAAACGTTACATGTGCCAGTCTGTCCCAGAGAACTGACTCTGGGAAATTAAAATGTAAATTTCTCTTTGACTGCTCGTTAATGTCTTGACCACAGTACTATTTTGGTCTCTAAAGTCTTCCTCTAGGTACTATTCCACCATATCTGTGGCTTCTCTTCCATAATGAGAAAAAAATAGCAGACTGTTCATTCATCTCCACCTCTGACAGCTGGTTCTTACTCCTGGCTCAGCAGAGAAGTGGTGCTACTCTACCCGTTTTTTTAGGGCCAGATTCAGTACTGGAGCCACAGCAGTGTGGAGCCTATGTGTGATTTTGAGTGACATGTCATCATTGTGGTCAAACCTCGGACTACGAGTACTGCAGAGAGCTTCACATCTGAATTGAACCAACTTCAACACAAAACTGACTACAGTAATAATATCTCATATTACTCAGATCTCAAAGAGGATAAGAGGTACGATTTGAAAACAATAGACGTATTATCCAGATTCCATTTTAAGACCGGGCAGAAGTGGGGTAAAGGGAAGAGGGTCCACAGACAAAAGCTCGCCCGACTTTCTGCCTGTAGCTGTGTCTGGCCCCCGGATGCGAGCCTATTTCCTGTTACAGCTGCAGTTGGAACAATTGTATTTACTGTAACTCAAGCCTATCACAGGATTGTTTTCTCTCCTTTTTACTGTCAGCAAACCAGCACGTACAATTAACTTGATGTAAGGTCAACACTTGAAAATGAGAAACATTTGGGATCGAGTTTGGGGTTTCTTCCATTGTGTGCGCATGAACGCTCCGAGGAAAGGACGCGGAAATGGGCCACAGAGGTTACGGGTGAAAATGTAAAGAGAGAAAAAGAGAGAGAGAGTGAGCGAGAAAGCCTTGGATCAGCAAAGAATAGAGTGGAGTGGATGGATGAGGTGAAGAGACAGAAAGCAGAGATGGCCGGACGCTGTGGGCCCGGTGCCATGTTGATGTTAAGGTAAAGTACCGAGCCGTGGGACCGGCCAAGGCGACCGAGCCCGGAGAGGCTCAGCATGAGGCCCTGCTCGGCTCAGCCAGAGACCTCAGAGCCAGACATGTTGTGGGATCCCTCTCTGAAACATATGGTGGCAATCTTTACAGAACATTGGGGTTCAGAGAGGGAAAAAAAAGAGGGGGAAAATGGAAGTCAAAGGACATGGAGATGAAAAAAAAAAGTTTTAAAAGGTAAAAGGATATGGAGAGGGGGAAGGTAGGTAATTCACTTCCAAGAAGCTGCAGTCTGCTTTCCATCCAAAGTGGAAGTTGTTTGGAATTGAACTGCAACTTAGAGATGAGCTCTGTAAAACATTCTTGCGGCGTAAATCATCTCGAGCGAGAATCCCTCCCGTGTGAACGTCACGACGGCCGCTCTTTATTGGGTTAGGATACTCAAGCTCAAATACTTCTCCTTCAAATTAGACGACACACTTCACCAGCTCTGCAAACATGACTAACGACATCAGCGCCATTACGGTGGTCGCGGTGAGGGTCTCCTTACCCAAGACGCAGACTCAGCTGGAGTCCTTCCAGCCCGGCACGCCCGGCGACGCTCGGCTCTCGCACACAAAAACAGCCGTCAAGCTGTCACGTCGACGAACGCGCGGCGTAGCTTAGCTCACGTTAATTAGGTGATGTAATGTACAACACAGGAACCTCAAGCCCGGGGCCATTAATCTGCACTTAAAGTGTTCAGAATATATAATCTGACACCATTCATCTTGTTCCTCCGGGCCCTGCTCTGTGGTCAAAGGTCAAATGGTTCCTCCAATAGGGTAAAGTTAAAACATCAACGTGTGCCAATTAGCCATAGATTTGCAGCTCGCCTTTAATCGATGAACAGGATAGCAGCCAATGGAGGCGAGGGGTCTGAACATGTGAAATAACACTGTAAAAATAACGTGACGTAATGTTTCCGGAGGTTTTATGTGATGAGTTGTAACTTAACTGGAATCCATTTTTGATGTCGAACGCTCATATACTTTCCAGCAGAATTATGAGGACGCTTTTAGGAACCTCGGCGCTCTCACAGGGTTGTAAAACAAAACATAAAGCAGGATCCAGTTCTGGGTTCGCTCAGCCTGCGTGTGCAGCTCCTTAAAAGCTGCGACAACATGGAGATCAAAGAGGAGGATTTGGTTGCTGTGCTGTGGTTGGAGGATATGGGTTTGATGTTGGAGAGGCAGGTAAGGTGTGTGTGTGTGTGTGTGTGTGTGTGTGTGTGTGTATGTGTGTGTGTATGTGTGTGCATGCGAGCTTATGCTGAGAGGTGAAGAAGGAGAGGACAAACCTAGGATGACAGGAGTTCACAAGTTCAGTTTGTGTTGAAAAATCACTGTTGACTTTTCAGATATGCTGTGAGCGTCCGACATTCTGCCGGGTTCAAGAGTCTAAAAGCTACAAAAACACTCTGAAAGATCTCAGTTGCAAGCTTCCCATTAGAGCCAGAAAGCTTTCAGGTTGACTAATGTATTAATATTTTCACTTTGTTACTGCTTTTTACAAGCTCAAGGAGGATACATAATTGATTGGACTATTTTGAAGGAGTTACTGTTAATATTTTATGTGAACAATTGATCACCTAATTACTGTGTATCACTTATAGTAAAGTCCCTACAGATTGTTACGATCCAGATTATGTTTTCCTTCCACTGCAGAGCATCGGACTGTTCTTTCCTCTTTGGTTTGGTTTTAAATCACTGTTCTTGTAGCATCATTTTGGGCAGAAAGCTATTTTTGTTCATCAAGTTACTCTGTGGACTATCTTCCAAACACCACATGGATGCCATAAAAGATTACTGGTGAATATGCCAAAACATTTTAGCAGCAAAATAAGCCAATCGTCTCTCACAGGAGTCCGTAGAGATGGAAAACAGAATTACAAGACAGCGAATATTGGGTTTTTGTTTAACTTGTTTGCTTCGTGTCTCATTTTAAAAGGTGACCTAACGAATGTAGCTTTTGCTTTATCTGCCTCGAAGCTGCCAAGAACATGTCCTCACTTTCTGCTTCAGTTGATATTAATTGGTTGCAGTTTCTTATTCTTCCGAATATCCGTCAGGTTTTATGAGCTGCATTTGACATATTTTACTCTTCGTAGCTCAGCTTCATTATAGATCCCTAGTATTTGCATTTGTTGGATATCTATTTGTTGGATATCAAATCAAAATTTGTTGTTATGGTGATGTGCTTATGTCACACACCTCAGTCACTTTTTCCTCTAGATTCGAGCACCAATGTCGGTGCATTTAGAATTGATTGGGCTTCACTTTCCACGGGGCAGCAACAGATCGGATTAAAACAGCTGGGCTTTTCACAGGATCACTTTTCTAGGTCGGCTGAAAATAATAACAATGATGAATGGTGACCCTGTCGAACGAAACGCTTCACAACCAGCTGAATCTTTCATTATGAATGCTTGTGGAGACCAGCGTAGTGGTTTACCACACACACACACACACACACACACACACACACACACACACACACACAGGCAATAGCAGAGATTCAGCTCCTTTATCCACCTCTGAGCCGCTGTGTAATCAGGCCTCCCAGGCAGAGGTTTTCTTGTCGACAGGAAGACCAACACTGGTTGGAGGAGTGGGATCAAGAGGAGGCTTCCAAGCTCCGTCCTCAGAGATCAAGACAGGGGGTCCTCGGCGGGGGCGTGCACCTGTACGTGTGTCATAGGCAAACAACCACAGTCCCTGAGTTATGAAGTGCTTTCTGGATGAACCACAGGAGGAAATTGCCTTCGAGATCCAGCAAAATATCAGCAGGGGCATGTGTGTGTTTGTGAGAGAGGGAGAGAGCTGGTGTGTGTATGTGTGCGTGTGCGTGTGGCATTACACCAAGTGCTCCTCCAAAAGCCAGCCTCGCTCACTTTCTCTTTTCCCTCACTCGTTTCCCTCGCAGTCCTGACACACTCAACAGTCCAGCAGCAGGGTCTCCTCCAGAGCACTGACTCCATCCAACAGGAATGCATGAGCTGGATGCTCTGACACACGCACAAAGACAAAGGCACATGCGAACACACACACGCACACAAATACACACACACACACGCAAACATGGACGGATTAAGGCAAAGTGCGTGCATGCGCATTCACACAGCTGTCTCCCGGAGGTGGGATATCTGGCAGCAGCAGGTGGTTTCAAAACACTTACTGGAATCACGGTCACCCAAGCTGCATCGATGACAAACTTGTGTCAGTCCGGCGTGAATGAAAAGAAAAGTGCTGCATTCTCAGCAGTGCAACAGACCCAGATTGATGCCTCACATTTAAACTGCAGGGGCTGGATTAGTGCTCAGATTTACACCGACATGAAATTTCACTCTTCCTCTAGACCTGCATGTGGGAGGAGATAGAGAGGCTGCTGAGAGGAAACCTGTGCAGACGTGGAGAATGTGCAAAACTGTCCACACAAAAGGACTGGATGTGCTCAGTCTGTCACCTTATAAATGCAGGGACTGGCCCGTGGATCCTGCACCTGACCAGGATGAGTGCAGGGGCAGTAAATAATGGATGGATGGCCTCGGGTCAGATGCACATAGCAGACACGATGACATCTGCGGTGCCTCAGTTGAAATCGATCCATGTGCTGGATTCAAAACTTGCACCGTTTCATGCCGGAGGAATTTAGGCACGACTTTCACTTGGCTTAAATCCGATATTTAGTTTCTTTCTGTCCTTCCCCTGGAAAACTGGGTCGTGGACTTCTCACCTTTTCATGTTTTTGTGGTCTTAAAAGCACATTTCTTTACATACTCGACTTGTGTTTGTTCCTACAGTCTGCTTGTAAACATGCTTAAGTAGGAAAATGCTGTTTAATGAGCACTTTTTGTTGCCAAACTCGATTTAGCTCTCACACAGACCTTGATTTAGTTAATTGTTTTCTCACCATTTACCAGAAACAAACAGTTAGAAAAAACTCACAGGTGTCCAGAATTATCCTGGGAAGAAATTTGGGGAATCCTTGAAATTTACACAACACTGACCACAAACCAATGAGCTGCAACACTGGACACTATGTTCCCAGAAGCCCAGTTACACACTGCCTCAGTCCTTCTTACTCATTAAACTGCTGAATTTCAATCCACCTATTAGCTTGTCCTATTAGCTTGTATTCAGAGGCTGCAGCGATCTCACAGATCTTGCATCAATTGCAAAGATGTTAATCTAAGCTCAATCATGAGCCTGAGACTTTTAAATGTCTTTTCACTTAGGATATTTTGAGAAACTTTGTCACCTTTAAAGCCAAGCTCAAGTCAAATTTGAGTGAGAATGTATCCTCAGACCTCCCTCGCCTCTTGAATTTTTTCTATCAGGTCCAAATTTGAGATACTATATTTAAGAAGATATTTCTTTAAGAGACCATCACCTTTATAACGGCAACATTGTGTTTATATTATTGTTTTGAAACAGAGTAACAAAGCCTGTATAATATTTCTCACCCAACTAAGGGCATCCTCCGGTTATGTGCATGAGTGGAAACGCTGTGCGACACTGTCTGCCGCCCTACATGCTCTACCTCCGATTCTAAATATCCAAACATCTCAGTTTTCCACTGCATATCCTTCATCCCCACCCCGCGCTCCCCCCTATAAAAATAGATCCGACCAAGTTTGGCGCCTCAGCTGCCAGCCGCACCGCAGTGGAGCATTATCCTCTTTCACTCAATGAGCCCGGGGACAGGTGTGTAGCAGTGCCACGCTGTAGTTACCGCTTGTACCTGCCAAAGCCGAGGTCTGGCAGCGCTCCCTACGAGTCGTTGTCACTATCATTTATAGAGAGTGAGCAGCGGGATCAAAGCATCACCCGCGTGGTTGAACCTGGGCCCAGTGGTAAGAGGAGAAGGTGTGCATGCCGGGCGCACACAACCTCTGCTATCCTGGATCTGCTCCCTGCTTCCTCCTGTCAGAATCTACCCACCTGGGTACAATATCACACCAGCCATGACAGCCAACCTGCCACTGACGTGCTGATATGTTTGTGATATCCTTTAAAGGGGAAATCTAGAACGGTTGAAAGGAGCATTAATCCTTGTTCTCTGCTGTTAATGTAGAAAGATATGGAACAGTGGTTTTCTTAGAAATGCCTCAGATGCTGTTTTAAGAGTTCCTTTGAAACTCTGATGTGGCAATATTGTGGTCCATTTCAACAAGCATCTGGCGCCTTTTCATGCATATCTGGCAACCGCACATAGGCCTTATGCTGATTGGCTGTTTGACTGAGTGCCTTGCCTGTCATTCACATGGATGATGATGTGAATAAATTACGGTACTTGCCAAACAACAGAGTTCGCAAATTAAGTGTTAACTGGAGTGGTACAGCTGTGGAGTGCATAACAGATGAGAGAGGAATCAGAGGAATCAGATATTGAGGAAGATCCAGGAGTGCATTTGCCACCATTTCGCTGTAAAATTCACAAAACTGTTTGTGTGCATTGTGTGCGTGCTGTTTGTGTGCATTGTGTGCATGTGTTCATTGACATATTGCAATATGGTTTGCATCAACCATAACAAACTGCTATTTCATATTCCGTCAATTCAATTCATAAATAAATAAAAACGCAATCTTTGTGGGTCTGTTGTGCATCTTTAGCCTGGAATAGATCATTGTTCTTTAACAAAGTCAAGGTACAAGTGTTTTGTGAATCCTAGGTTCCCTTTAAAGACATAAGATTAATTGAGTAATTTTTTGGGGCTGACTCACAGAGGGTTGGAGACAGCAACCCCTCCTCTCATTCATCCACACATTGTTGCCATTACACTCATGACACAGTGGGGACCAGATGAGGGAAATGGGTGCGTCTGACGCTCTTCATTACGCATGCATGGACCCTGGATTCCCCTCAGTGACGGGGGGATTTGTGAGTATTGATGACCCACTTCCACCCGGGTCAGAGTGGGGTTTGGTGAAGATCCCCAAGGAGAGCAATCCAAGAGTGACTTGGAGGACGGGAATGCCTTCCTGGAGTTGCTCAACTGTGGCCTCCGATGACTGGCATGCCGCCACTTTAGGCCTGTCTACAACAGCTGAGACCGCTGTATTAGACAAATGTGTGTGTGTGTGTGTGTGTGTGTGTGTGTGGGGTGGGTGGTTGGGTTTATATTACTGCTGCTGTGGGGACATATAGCCATATACAGAGTCACACACAGGGGATCTGATGAATGGGGACAAAAAGTTCCTAAAACATACATAGGTCATAGAATTTAAGGCGAAAGCCAAGAGTCAAAGCGGATAACTTTTGTGGAGGCAGGTCTCCATACACATTATCATGTAGCACAGCACAATCAAGCTGAACATGTGTGCTATTAAGCACCTTTCACATCTGCACCTTATATAGCGGCATTTACCCGGCTTATCTGGATAAAAGGCATGTGTGAACGCGACCCGGGGTGTTGTTTTAAAGTGGTTCACAACCTCGTCTAAAAGCCGTTTTTCAGCTCCACATTGGCTCATGTGAGAACAGATGCGGGGCAAGTCAGTTCATTTTCACATAGTCGTTGTTAGCCAATCGGCCTTCTGCCCTGGTCCCGTTTATTTGTTGTGCCATTTTTAAAACACCATTTGGAGGAACAAGAGTCCAATGCCACGTCTGCCAACTGGACCCATGACAAGATCCGGGAGCGCCTCTGTATCCATGCAGAGTCGAAAATTATTTGGCAGCTGTCGGAGACCGTTTAACACATATGACCAGCGGGATGCTCAATTACCGCCATCTATCGGACCGTCACGGTATTACAGGTGTTGGCAGCGCACGTGTGAACAGGCGCAATCCAGCTGTTTTCTCGAAAAAGGTGGCCATGTGTGAGTGGCTAAAATCACTTCAGGAGCTTTAGATCGGGAATTTATGCGTGAAAAGGGTTCAAGCTAACAAAGCATGATGGTCAAGGGGAGATGTGCTGCATGTCATCATTTTGTTCCAAAAGACCTCTTGTCAAAGTGATTTGTGAGATGTAAAGTTCAAAATTGTCATAAAATGGTTGGAACGACGGCATGAAGGTTGCGTGTATTTGTTCACATACACCTGTCCATGAGCACAGGAAGCATTACAAGTGGAGAACACTCGTGTGTGTGTGTGTGTGTGTGTGTGTGTGTGTGTGTGTGTGTGTGTGTGTGTGTGTGTGTGTGTGTGTGTGTGTGTGTGTGTGTGTGTGCATGAGACAGAGATAAAGAGAGAGAGTGATGTCTGGTGGAAATGAGTGCAGGAAGCAGTTTGCATCCTCATCAAAACTTCATAGATATATAGTGGTCCTTTTAAACACTAATTCAGTCCATTAGCCATGCTGTGGGATATCAATAGGTTCCTGCATTGTCTTGGAAACATTAGTATTGATGCCTTTCATGACATGTTAACGTTAATGTGTCTGCCATGGTCATGTCTGCGTCTCTGTGCTGAGTTCAAGAGCTTCAAACACTTAAATGATCTGCAGCTTCGTTTAGTCGGAGGGACGTAAACTCACTTGAGTGCTTAATAGCTTAAAGTTGAATACTTTTCAGATCTCCCATCTGGCATCAATGAATGAAGTAGGTTAAGGGACATATTTTCAGAGGTTTCTGGGTCCACACTGAGTGCCAAAATTAATAAATGTTTGACAAATACGAACAATACACAGGCACATCTAAAACATGCCTCAGCTGATTTGGAATTGTTTCTGTTCACTTTCTCATGAGAGCCTGTGACTGATCATATTTAAAGAGGGGTTCATGCAGGGTGAGCCTGAGCAAGAGGGCAGGAATGTATGAAATCAACCGCACATACATATTTAGCTATACTGTTGGCCCTGGTGTGTGCATACCGGCATCGAATCACGGTGGAAAAACTTGCATTTGACTCACCCCAAAGGCAAATTCTGCTATTAACAAATCCTCGTTCGTGATAATGATGTTCCTACTGCCTGACATGCATATTCCGGGTGTGTCTGGAGAACAGGGAAACTCCATAAAGGCCCCGTTCAACCCTGACTGAGTTCAAACCAGGCAAGAAGATAAAGCAAAACTAACATTAGTCTGTTTAGTTTGAGTGTTTGTTTCAGTACTTGTGGACTATGTTTGCATGTTTTTTTCCCAGTTTCACAATGGCTTTACTTTCTAAACACAGGCTGAGAGCAGCAGCAGCAGCTGTCAGTCAGGGAAATCCAGCGCTGTTGTTGCCAAACATCTCAGAACATCTGGAAAGTGCAGCACAGTGAAATGAGAACGTACATACAATTAAACAAGCTGCACTGGAATGTCTCATTCACATCCCAAGATTTCCTCACTGAGGTTTTGCTTTTATCTTTCTGACTCACGCTATAAAAGCAAACATTCCCCCCCTAATTTCCTCACACAAAAATAGAGAAGGCATCCACCAAATCGTACGAACGTACTCTCTCTTAACATTCAGGAGGTGTGCGTCCTGCTCATTGTCAGCCTGACTCGCTGCTCCAGCTAAATCAGCTCTGAAGGTGAAGCTCTTGCAGCACCGGACATGTGCGGTTTATTTTAACAAGAACTGGAACTGCTCGTGCTAATGCAGTTAGCGTTGCGAGTGCTAAGCACGTCCAACCGCTAATCCTGACCTCTAAGCTCCTTCAAAACAAATTTGTCACCGTCACAAATTCCCTTTACTCTCCTTTGCCAAATCCTTCAATCCTGAGAGATTAAAACCAGAAACTTAGACGAACGCCGTGAGAAACCGTGACTGTGCTGATCAGCTCTGTGAATCAGCACCTTGACGGCGTTTTTTTATTTTTTTCGTCCTTTCTTTCTTTTCTCCTGTACTCGTGATAGCGGGGAGTAAATGCTGACAAAAATAGAGAAGCATGCAGCGCTCCCCGATGTGATGACAGCGGCATACCGCACGCATGTGCATATGAAGACCAGTCGACGTGTTCCTTTGGGTGCAGGAAGAAAAATAAGAGTTTAACTTTGGCCAGTCTCGTATGAAACAAGTAAACAGAGTGACAGGACATAGTTATGCAGGAATGTAGGCGGATTTCCCATCAGCTCTGGAAAACCTCACTCACAATCTGCTTCTCAAGAGTATGAGCAAGAGCTGCGGCAAAGTGCAACCCCACGAGGCACAAAATGTTAACTCACTTCATCCCCATGGACACTGTACTTCTAGCTCCATGGAAAACCACAAGGCTATTTGATTTTGCGGGAAATTTATGGATTCACTGGCTGTTTAAAATGGGTGTCCGTAAGAATGATTTAGAACGAGCTGAGCTCCTTTCTCCGCTGCTTCGGATCGATTTGTTTGACTCATTGCCTTGGACCCCGCTGCTGTTCGAATTATGATTCTCCACAGACACATGTGAACATTACAACAGGTTTACACAGTCGAGGGAAGGGTCAGAGGAGCTGCGGTGCACTTATCTCACACGCGGTCTGATTTCACCAAGTAAGTGTTGTTCCTGGATCCACCGCTGACATGTTTGTCCAGGATCAACATCACAACCAACTCAATCAACAGTGCTGACCATTAAAGAAACAAACATGTTAAATTCAAAGAGCAACCACAGCCTTCTGAAAAGTAATGGTGCTTGGATTCTGAGAATATTTATTGGGTGTGAGAATTACTAAATAAATATTTGACTTTTACTGGGCCCATCGAAGGATTAGATGTTTTTTTTAAGCCTATCTTAGCTTTGCCTACAGAGATAAAACCTATCTTAACAAGCTGAGTATAAAAGAATATAAAACAGAACAAACAATACGAGCATGAAACAATAAAGATAATAAAAACTGTGTTGTGTCACAGAGAAAATGTTGGTTTTAAGATGGGCAGTTCAGGGGCCAGGGACAATATACAGAGATATTTACTTAGTGATATCAGATGTGCCATTACCCTACTTCTAACCATTTGATGTCGACTCTTTGTCCCTGCTCCTGTCAAAAGGTGAATTTGAAATGAAGACATTTTTCATCTCACTGGACACAGGAAGTCTTTCCGCCTCCGAGCCGCTGCCGTTCCCATGGCAATAGTTCCCACAGCTCAGGTTGTGACCTTATCACATTTCACCCCTGACCTTTCACCCGTCGGAGACTGTCTGGAGGTGAAGCTCCCTCGACCGTCATTCTGCGCGTACAAACAAGCGGACGTACGCGTCCTGTTGTCAGTCAACACATCTGAATTGCCAAATTAAGAGACTCGTTTTCATGGCTGGCAAGACCAACACGAGAAGTCACATCTCCTCCGGACACTAAACAGATTTAGCCGCTCGAATCAAACTGCTAAATAATACCCAGGAGAGTCAAGCAGGCTGTCTCTAAGCGCTGATTGCTGCTGATTTGGCACGCGTCCCGAGCGCCCTAGGGAGGGCCTGCAGCAGAGGCTCTGGACTGATTTTTAATTGGACGCGGCTTTTGTTTCATCTCACAAAGCTCCCACTGTGCTGTCCCTCCACTCTCATCCCCTCATGCTCTCATCTGGCCCATCCGAGGTCCAGGCAGCCCATAAAGCCAGAGGTCAGTGGCTAATGGCTCAATAATGTGTGGATTGTTGTGGTGTGGTGGGGTCTGGGAGGGGAGGGGAGAGGGGCCAAAAAACACCAGGAATGCAGTGATCGCTCTCTGATGAAGTGACACAAATAGGAGGCTTTGTGAGGAGGACGAAGAGAGGAGCTGGAACAACACATTTCTGAAGCGCCACATCCTTCTCAAGAGATGATTTTTTTTCTATTTATTTATTTATTTATTTTACGAGTCCTGGTGCTGGTGCTCGCTCTCCGGAGTGGACTGGACGTTCTCGAGACGTCGGGTTATTGAGTGCCATTATGCAACTCGTCGCCAGAGAGGGAAGTCTGTTTTCTTACTCTGGAACTTGGAGGATTGTTATCTTTCCCATTAGCCAGAGCTGTGAATCCTCACGTCTCAATGTGAGCGTGTCCACATACAATACGTGTGCGTCTGTGTGCGTGCGTGTGTATGTGTGTGTGTGTGTGTGTGTGTGTGTGTGTGTGTGTGTTAAATATATACACAATAAGCAGCGCCCGTCGGTCCGTGGCTAATGCTGCTTCCTGGACATCGCTCACATCGGAGGTCAGGATGAGAGTGTGGGATTGAAGTTTTGAAGACTGCTGAGTAAGTGGTTTGCCTTGCACCCTGAAGCTTCATCTTCCCTCCTGTGTTTATTCTGCAACAATTCTCTCTCTCTTTCTCTCTCTCTCTCTCTCTCTCTCTCTCTCTCTCTCTCTCACACACACACACACACACACACACACACACACACACACACACAGCTGACCAACCAAAACCTCTGACTGTAATCTTCAAAGGTCATAAAGATGTGAGACTTTTCCTCCATGGGGCTTGCACAGGCACTTCTTCAAAGGTTTGTAAGTGTCATAAATGTGTGTGTGTGTGTGAGAGAGAGAGAAGGGGAGAGAGAGAGAGAGGGATCAAGAGAGGCAGGCCAAGGTGCTGATATTTCCTCTCACAGCCTGACTTCTCACAATGACCACCAGCCACATGTAATGACTTCACTCCCTCTGTAGCGCATTAGGAAAAGGCACATTACTGTAACTTGGACAACAAAGTGTTCCTGGGCCCACAGGTGGGAAGTGTAACACACACACACACACACATACACACACCTATTTATACACCTACACATGCACGTGTGACACACACACTGGACTGCTTAGCGCATTAAAAGCCACAACTGAGTCCTTTGAAAATATTTTGCCAGGCTATAACTTTGAGCTGTCGATGTCGAATGAAGAAAAAGAACGGGGTGAGGGGGGAGAGAGAGAGAGAGAGAGAGAGAGAGAGAGAGACAGGAGGGGAGAAGAGATGAGGGGAACAATCTGGACTTCCCCTAACTCCCTCTAAAAAAGCCATGACACCCAGCTTCATGTGATATTTCTACTTTTAACCATACTTGACTCACTACATACCACATTCATAGCACATTTTGGCGCGTCCCATGATGCACATTAACTAATAACTCTAAATCACATTTCCGAAGGTATGTCTAAGCTGGGATATAACTGCTCCTCTGTGACTCTGTGACCGGGGTGGTCATGAGTTATGATTTTGCATAGCTCTCTCCTCTGCAGCAGTGGACATTAAGTAAGCAGCTCTCAAAACAGAGCTGGCATTCTTGTCTAAATTGTTTGGAGTGACTAGATAGGTATTTATCCTCAGGGACGCCAAATCATTTTATGCCTTTTAAAGTGTTAGAATGAGTGTTTTGGAGTTAGCCACCTTCAGCTAATTAGGGCCACGATGTGGGTTATTCATTAAGGCAATGGGATCTGGCAAATTAACACAGGTCTATTATACGTTGGTTAGAGTATGGCCATGGGTCAGACCTCAGACATCCAGAGATTGTAAACTCAAGCCAAGTGAGCTGTTTACTCTCCTTGCACTGACTTTACATCCAAACACCATTTGGCCTCCAGCTCCGGGAACAGGAGTGGGATTGAGGAGAGAAACGGGTACTAGCAACAGAGGATGCGATGTGCTCACACGTGTGGAAAATATCCTCGGTGCTAACCTGCTACCGCGCGAAGCAAATGCCCAGAGTGAAAAGTGAAAGTTACACAGTGTCGTTTTTATGCCAATTTCATGAAAGCATAAAAAGAAAAGACAAGAAAAGACAAGAGCGCACATTGTGAGGGCGAAAGACGAAACAAAATGTGAAGCAACCAGAAGAGAATTTGAGGGGGTTGGAGGACGATTTCTTTGTGAAAGTATTGGTCAGTCATAAATAAAAGAATACCCCAAGGAACGCAACTATTCTCGACATGAGGAGGAGACATGTTTCAGCAATACTTTGACATTTTGGGAAATAAGGAAAGAGAAAGTTTATTTCCCAATGTGTCACTGGATTCTTTTCCAGCGCAGCAGCAGGGGTGGATGTTGGACTAGGACACCACAGGCACTTGCTTCAATTGCATCTGTTCAAACTCCATTAAAAGCTTAAATAGCTGTGATTTCCTGATTTATAAACGGCCTTCTCAAAATCTGAATGAGGCAAACATGAGCTCCTCCAATGGTAGTAATCATAATAAAAAGTAATAGTGTGTTCTGGTCATGTTTGGCAAGAGGTGGACGAGCCAAATTTAACCGGGAGCAGGTGGTTTTCTCATTGCGAGTATAGTCGCTGGTTTGATTACCAAACTGCTAATTTAAGACTTCAGCCGCATTGCATTTAGACCGAGCAAGACAGCAATAATTATGGGCATTTGTCTGTGCAGCTTGGATGAGAACACGGTTCCCAGCGCAGTCATATAGATGCAAGTATTTTATATATACGGCCCTGGGATCCCCGGAGAGAGCTGCAAAAGCAGAGTGGAGTGGAGTCTCCGGGACCAGCAGCAGCAGAAGAAGCAGAAGGAGGCACGAGATCCAGGAACAAAACTGCTGCAAAGAAAATGGTGTTATTATGTCATAAACTTGGTCAGAAATGTCACAGAAGAGGGTGAGAAGTGCGGGTGTGTGATTTGTCGCTGCACTCTTTGGCCGAGAGAGCGACCACTGGCGAGCTTTTCATGAAATCAATCAACCAATGAAAACATATCAAGATGTTAACTGCACACTGAAAGGAATGGTTTGGCATTTTAGGAAATAAGTGTATTTTCTTGCCGAGGTTCAGATAACAAGACCTCTCTCTCTCACATGGGGCTGTCAGAGTCAATCAGAAGCCGTTAGCCGACAGTAGCTTAGCGTGAGGAAACAGAAACAGCCTGTGTGGATCTGCAGGGGGTAACAGAATCTGCCCATTATCTATTTAATGCTCAGTAATGGACACTTGTAATATGTTGAGTGACAATAAATAGTCCTGGTAAAACCACAGCTTTGTCATTGTAATTCTTTTTGATTGGTCCGTGCGGTTTAAACAAACTCCATCCAAATTAGCGTACTTCACTTTCTTCTCTTAACCCAATTGACGTGACTCACATTACAAGCTGTTTTTAAAATGTTTGCAGATTTAATTTAATAACTTTAATTCAATTCTCTCCAAACTTCTCCTGACATGATTCTGTGCACGAACTGATCAAGTCCCTACCTCCTTGTCAAAACTTATTATATCATGTTATGTCATTTCTGCTCAGTATGATTATCCCAGGGTGAGACGGTGGGTCTGTGAATAGCACTGTTGCGTCACAGCAAGAAGGTCGCTGGTTTGAGTGCTGGTCTTTCTCAGGGCCTCGAAACAGTCCAAAACTTGCATGTTTAAGTCAGTGGGAGATTTAAATTGCCAATCAGGTGTGATTGTGAGATTGTGTGTGTGTGTGTGTGCCCTGTGATGGACTGGTGACCTGTCCAGGGTGTATTCCCTGCCTTCTCCCTATGAACATTGGAGACAGGTACCATAAGACATACAGCAAAACATAAGCAAAAACTACTACTAAAAAGTTTGATTGAAAACAGTCGAAAATCCAGATTAAGATTGTGGGAACACAAGCGATACACGTGTTGTTTGCTGGATAGTTTTCCCATACCTTACTGTGTTGCTGAATTGTTTCTATGGATTCATAACAACAGGGTCAGTGTGTGTGTGTGTGTGTGTGTGTGTGTGTGTGTGTGTGTCTGTGTGTGTGTATGTAACTGTGTGATGTCACCTAAACACAGAGCTGGATCGTGGACTCTGCTGGAGACTGGAGAACATCAGGGGAGTCCTTACATGGAAGCTGGATCGTCAGGAGCAGACATTGATTTACCTTAATTTACCCCCAAGGACCTGGAGCAGTCAGAACATTGCTTCAGAGTAGCGTGTATGTGTGTGTGTGTGTGTGTGTGTGTGTGTGTGTGTGTGTGAGAGAGAGAAAGAGAGAGTAAGAGAGAGAGAGAAAGAGATTAAGTGAGAGTGATACAGAGAGGAACTGTAAGTCATTTCAGAGAAAGATCAAATCAGAGCCACGTTTTTTTTGTTTTTTTTCATCCCTATTCATTTATGTATTTATAGTTCTTTCGACACAGTGATCCCAGCTTGACGCTGCGGGGTCTGATTTCCCAACCCGCACGTCTACACCCGGAATGGCATCACCACCCACCAGCTCGACATGCTCTGACAGCCCGTGATCGTACGGCACCATGTGCTCTCATGGCTCGGGTCCATCTTACAAAACGCTGTCCACAGTGAGTCAGACTGCTTGGGAATTACACGTGATTTGGTAACTTTGCCTCCTTTTGCCACCTTTTCCCTGCTTCAGGGAACCTCAGGAGGCTCTGGTCTTTAAGTGGAATCAAGTGTCAGAAGTCAAGTCAAAAAAAGGCCAAAGTTACAAGCGCTCACTAGTCCTTGACTTATTTACCGTTAAAAAAACACAGAATTTTTGTGTGAAAGCTGTGTTTGTAAATCTGTGATTGCATCTTAAATATGTTTTATATCTGGCCATGATGCATCCCATATTTGGTCCATCTTTACTTGATATTTGTCTTTTCATTCGCCCAGTAAACTCAGGCTCAGCCTCTGAAATATACAAGCCAAAATTAAGGTAACCAGATGAGGTAACTGCAGATGACAGCTCCCTCCAGAGGATGATAAATACACTGGTATTTAGTGGGTGTTTGAAAATAGCTGAGATCGAGCCTCTTCGAAAGCAGGGGGCTGAAATTCCTACTGGGGCAACAGGTAACTACTTTCATTAAACGATTTCACTCCAACGTGAGAGCGAAAGTGAGAAGCACATAGAAAAGCAGCTTTCCTCCTGCATGTTGCTTTAATTTGAATGAGCAGCTGTTAATGTTACAGTGAAACATATTTTCGTCAACCTGACAGTAGGGATTGATTAAGCCAAGGATAAAGGCCCAGGAGTACAGCCAAGAAGACTCCAGAATACGAATCAGAAATGGTTTCATTGCCAAGACGTTAAAACAGCCACAGGAAATTCGACTTGGCAACCCGTGGAACGAAAACCAAGGTTGCTTGATAATAAGTATACATCGGGATAAGACAAATGGCACTTCTGTGAAAAGTAGGCAGCTAATATATTCATGTGCAGTGTGTGCAGGTGTCTGCACTTTACATCACAGTTTAAACTCGTGCTGTTTAATCGAGTGGCGAACCATGTTGAACTCATGTGGATATGTCACACCGACGACAATCGACTGGAGTCTTGAGTTACGTAAGTGTGAAGCCGCTGGACGGAGGCCGTGCAGTGTGTTGTTACGCCGCTGCTGCTCGGCGGCCTTGTGTGACGCCGGCTCTGGGCTTTAGCTGCTGTGTGAGTGTGCTGCCCACAGGAAGTTCCCACTGCTCTGGCTATCAGGGCGGAAAATGAGTGTTTGTCACCCACTTTAGTCACAACTCTCTCTCTCTCTCCCTCTCTCTGTCTGTCTGTCTCCTACACACATAAAGGCTCACAGACATACACGTTCACACAGTCATACACAGAGCATGGATCATTGCCTCACATCCCTTTTTCCCAGAGAGGCAGACGCAGACTAACAGGGATCTAACTGTTTAATTGAGCCTGAGGTGTTGGGTTTTAGGAAGCAGCCTCGAACGCTCAAAATTATTTCATGAGAAAGTTTTTCTTGCTGCCAATTTGTTTGTTGACTCATGCAAACTGTGGCGAAAACATGACTGTGACGCAGCATAAATTGCATAAATGGACCATGTGTGTGTGCAGACAGGGTGACTTATCTTTATTCATGCTCATGTTCATGCATATTTTTGACTTATAGACTAAAAATATTGTCCGAAGAAGGTATTCTACTTCAGCAATGATGTCTCTTTTATGGATGGTATTGGTGGAAAGTGTGGAACTTTCCTCCTCATACGTGAGTTCACCAGGTTTATGAGCTTTGTTTTATTTCTCCTGTGGAGCTCTCTCTTTGTTGATCACAAAGAGTTAAAAAAGCAATAAAGACTCCAGGAGGAGGCGGTGAAGAAGGGAGAAATAATGAGTTTTGAAAGGGTTACTGTGAGTGTCATGCGTGGAGCCAGAGTTGCCAAGTCAAAGAGGACGTATAAACATGTTGAGTAAAAGCCTGTGGTTCGAGGAGCTCTCCTTTATTTTTCAAAAAGCTGACTTCGATTCGGCGGAGAGCGAAGAGGTGAAAGGTGGCTTAAATCACAGCTCATTCAAAAAAAAAAAAAGGGAGAGAAATGGCTCTGTCAAAGGTCCTCTCTGTGCCAAGATCGTGAAAAACATGGGAAAGACAGAAAAGTCATGTAAGTCAAGTCAGGACCCTGCAGAACGCAGAGTGGAACTGATCAGAGCTGACAACAGATCTGCTTTAGGTTGCACAGACATGAGCTTTCTCCTATTGTGTGGTTGGATTATTGCACTGCTTTTTGTTTACTTACATTATTTTTCCATGGAAGCTGAGATGGATTGTCTATCTTATAATCTGGTATGAATTCAAAGTTTATGTTTTCCCTTTTTCTTTACTCTCCACGCATGAATGCTTTATTTAAATCAGATTGCCATACAATATTGAAAACAAAGCTACACACTTGGCTGAAGAACGACGAGACAAAGCTGCTTGAAACGTTCACTATAAGTAGCGAGGTACAAAAAAAATTCCATTTATCCATTGAATGATTATTAAACACCCGGGGTTCTCATCCTCTTCGCCATTTCTTTCATTGATTTTTCAAATATTTACACATGAGTGTGGTTATTGTCCCCTGCAGGTTTATGTAATTCATGGGAGACTGGGAATGGGCCTCTCTCCAGTGTGATCACTGCGGAGCCGGCTTTGATCAGAAAACAGTCGCCCAGCCTGAAGCTACAGAAACTGCTGGCATAACACAGCCGGCAAAAGAAAAGGAAAATAGAAAAGAAAAGAAAACGTCAGGCCCATCACGAACTACAGCAGCAACAAAAGAAAAAGCCAGCAGGCTGCAAGGAGAACATTTTTCAGGGCGTACGCAAATGTTTAACTTTATCTGCATGTTCCACTCAACTTGCAATCAAGATGCAAACGGTCTTTCATTTTAACTTTTAATTAAAATAATCAGTCATCGCATACATCACCCCGGTCTGCTCTCATTCTCTTTCCACTCCGTCTCTTTCTTGTGCTTTTCGTGTTTTCCAGAGTCTTCGGTGTCCCACAGCTGCAATGTTTCACTGCCTCCAAACTTCTCCTCTCAGCAGAATTATTTTTCATCTCCATGTTACGAGCGCTCAGAGCCAAAAGTCTCAGCTCACGTCCATTGTTTTCTCACCCAGCCCGCAACCAATCTGACACACAGCTTCATCTGTCCAAACATCAGTGTTTGGGAGCGATTGTTGGACTTGTCTGACAATGCCAAGGCCAAACAGGTCTTGGCATTGTCACTGTTTTACCCCTGCTATAAGAATCCATTCTCATATAGCAGAGGTAAACATGTTTACAGCCAGGTTCAACAAAAAACGGTTTTGGATTCCAAGTCACGATTTCTGCCAGATTTTGCATAACTCACTTGTTCAAATTGCGTAAAGTTATGTGCAATGGTGGAGAGTGTAAAATTGGAGGGCTTTGTCACTGTTTATTAACTAGTGATGTGCTGATCCCATACTGAGATATCGAAACACTTTTCCAAACATTTCAAAGATCGTTAAATAAGGTAAGTTGGGGTAAATATGTATTTCATGGCACAGAACGATAGTCATCACCTAGATCTAGACTTGCACAAATCCATAGAAATATCTATAAAATGTCCCAAATACCAATAAAAATATCCATGCAAATGCTGCAATAAATAAATACAAAGAGAAAAGCTGGATTCTTTTATGTTCTTTGTCAGTGAGATCAAAGTAGAAATGGTTTAGTCTTCCCTTCTAAAGACATTCAGCTTTTCAACAGTGTAGTTGCATTGTATCATTATCATTAGTGATATGGTGGCAGTGTTGTATTTGTATCATTTTGGTGTCCTATCTGTATGGTATCAGTATCATGTTTCTATCGTATTGGTGTCATATCAGTATCATATTGATATATCGGTACCGCATCTGTATTGCATCAGTATCCGACTTGTATTGTATTGGATCTATATCATACCGATATTGTATCTGTATTGTATCTATGTGCCATCAGTATGGTATTGCCATTATATCTGTATCATATCAGTATCATATCAGTATCATATCTGTGTTGTATTGTATCATATCTGTATCATATTGGTATTGGTTTCGTATCAGTATCATGTTGGTAGCATCAATATTGCATCAGTATCATATGATATCTGTAATGTATTGGTATCATATCAGTATTGTAACTATATTTAGAATCAGTGTTTCAGTATTGTATCTTTATCATATCTCTACTGCTCAGTATCATATCGGTATTGTATTAGCATGGTATCTGTATCCTAACACAGATTCAGAACAATATTTGGTGTCAGTATTGTCGTAACTGTTGATCTCCAAAGTAGCACTTTGAAAGAGTTTGAGGATCAAAACTCTCAGACTGGAAAGGATGATGATCTGCACTCCTTTGTCTGTATATCTGCTGGATGGATACAGCCTGCACCGGGGAGCATTGGTATCTGTTTTTATCAACAATGACCTCACGTCACCAAATGGAACAGTCAGTGAGCAGCAGTTTCAGGCCGTGACGCTCTTTTGTTTTTGTGGCAACACAGAGAGAAGAAACTGCAGCAACAACATTCGCTGTGGTGGCCCCCACTGAGTCCCTTCATCCAGACCCCAGCAAAGGCTCTAAATTTGATTTAACCCTGAACATTTACCAAACTGACAGATTAGGAGTTCAGCTCACAATACTCAGGTTTCCTAGCCTACCTCGGGGGCACAATTCAATCCTTAATTGTTACTCCCGCTGGATTTGACTTCCCTTGTTGACTTATTTTATGATTCATATTCTTGTTGGTGAGACTTTTTTTTCCAGTCACAATACATTTATTTTCATCCACATATAAATGTTGACCCCCCCCTCACCAAATAGCGGTAATATTAATGTGTTTTGGATTTGTTTGTAATTACTCTAGTCTGGGTTCCCGGAAGGCCATTTGATCTTGGTGAAAAGGCAATGAAATGATTTTTCAAAATCCAATTTGGCCTCATTAACGGGTGTGTCAAAATGACAATATCATGAATTCCTGAGCATTTGGGTAATCGCAGAAGTGTATTTTATCCCTTCTGCACATAAATGTTACTGTGATTACGCAGGGGCACCTGAACATACTTCTCCTGAAGCAATAAACGCCACCCACTGATTTATATAGGCAGACGAAAAAGCCAAGAATGACTTGGGCTTCCAGAAAACAGCTTTGGCCAGGTTAAGAATGTGCAACACAGTAAGATGCTCGTTTAACAGGAGAAAAAAATCTCACATACAGTGAGGAGAAGACTCCCTGGATCACAAATCACAAAGCGTGGTCCCATGGAGAAGCGTGAGGCCTGGAACGTTCTGTTCTCCTACTGTCCAGCTCAGCTTTCCCAGTCCACGCAACTGTAATGCGCAGACCCAAAAGTGATGTGCAGTGATGAAAACAGAGTGAGAGAGAGAGAGAGAAAGCGATTCCTGCAGAGAGAGAGAGAGAGAGAGAGAGCGTGCGTGATTGAAAGCAGAGGAACTGCTTGAAGATCACTGATGAAGTGAGAGACACGGTGTCAAAAAGATTTCTGTGTTTTCTGTGCTGCGGAGTCGTAGTCCAAGAGTTTCAAAGCACTTCACATGTCCTTTTGTCTGTCTTTTATAAACACTACATTAGTCAAAGTCAAACAACCCAGCTTCGTTTTAAAACCTTTTCACCTCAAACACAAAACGTCTTTATTTATTATATACGCAGTCTCCAAGTTCGTAAGTAAACACACATCACATTGGCAATTATATTTTTGTCACAGCCATTTCTGTATTCCTAGTGTTTGTTTGGGATTTCCCTTTCCTCATTTGTTCCCCTGCCTGTGTCTGTCTTTATTTACGTCTCCTCTGCGTTGTTTTCATTGGATTTCTCCTTCCTTGCTCTGGTCGTCAGCCACACCTGTGTATAATCAGCTCCTCCCTCCTCCCTCTCGGCACACACCTGCCTCGCATCAGCCCCTCACGCTGCGGCGTGTCTGCTCCTGATTGCTTCCTCATCGACTCGTTCGTTTTCTCCCCCCATGTTTTCCAGTTTCTTCTCCATTTGCTCTTTGTGTCGGGATCTACGCTCCTCGGCCAAAATCCCAGCAACGTCTGCCAACCTGCCTTCAAACCCTGAGCCCTCACGCCATCATCCCCGCCAGCTACGATTCCCCTCATCTCTCCCACGCTCACACCCAGTCACCCTCCATCATCATCCCGCTTTACCCACCGCCTCTGCACCCAGCCCTCCTCCTTCTCCTTATTCCCAGCTACAGTTTAAGTCCTTCACCACCAAACCCACCTGTAATCTGTGCCTTGACTTGGATCCAGCTCGTGGTCAGGACCATTTTCAAGTGCCCACATATCACTGCGGTTGCCTTGGTGACTGACGGCAAACACAGGGTTACGTAACACAGTCGAGACTGGGGAAACAACAGAAAAGAAAGCGATGACGGATTATCTGACTTCGACCATCTTAACGTCACGATCGTCATTGTGTAAATGATGAATGATTGTCTACAAACAAGTTCTGCTAAAAGGGAAAAAATGACATCTTTAAATTCTCCGATTGTGAGTGAGACACGCAGAAATAGGGAGAAAACGCCTCATTGTGGTCAAACCGATGCCAGTGTTATGCACTAATGTGCCTTTAACCATAAGTGCTGGGGGGTTTTTTTGTTGAAAGGTGAACTCAACATATCTGTTTGCAGTTAATGAATGACTGGAAACAGGCAGAACGGCCTGGTTCGAACCACAGTAAAAAAAAATCCACTTACCAGCACCTCTAAACTTCTTAATTTAACATGTTTGTGTCTGCTTTAAAAGTCTGAACCATTTAAGTGTAAAATCAACAATGTGTGGTATCACATGGAGGTTATGGGGGGAGAGAGGCTGCACGTTTGGACACAGACTGTGAGATTTAACTCACACAGACATATCATTGGTGCTGATCATCTCCTGGAACAAAAATGTATTTCAACCATGTTTCCAAAAATGTCAAATACATTCTTTTCCTTGACATGTTTTACATCGAATTGGTGTAATGGTTCCCCTGGAGCAATTCTCACAATACATACCTAGGGTATGATTGGAACCCCTATCATTTTGCAGTTTGGAGTCTCGGCTGGGCTTAATCAGAAATGTGTTTGGCCTGTGGGAGTTGGTTTATCCCACAGTGCCCATAGCAAACATGAGAAAACATGTAAACCCCACGTAGAAAGGTGCTCAATCCAAGCCTGGGACTCCTACCAACATCATTTCTTGCTTTATGAAGGACGTGCCGATCCCCATACCCGCCCCAAAAATGTCAACTTTTCCATCTGATTTTATTGCATTTTATTCCCTCTCCAACATCTTCCCATCAGGCTTGCATTAAGCAAACAACAAAAGATGCACACGTTCATGTACGTGCACACACGCCTGGGAAGAAAACACGCCGATCCGCATGCTGACAGGAGGGAAAATAGGGGCTTGTATAGCATATATGAACAGTTTCAATAAGGAGAGAATTTACATTGTAAACATCACCCGTGGAATTGATTCAGCTGGGATTTTACTGCTGCCCACATCGTGTGTGATCTCTGTATGGAGCCCGAGCGTGGAGCACTCTTTTTATAGGTGAACCACAGAGTAACTTAATGGAACACGCGTGCCTCAGCTAACACATAAACACATTAGCACTCAGGACACAGGCGCAACACACACATACACACGTGTGTGAATAGCTGTGTGAATAGCAGAGTTGTTGTATTCAGTCAGTAAGGGAATAATTAGCAGTGCGATTAAAATAATGTAATTATGTTTAATCAGAAGTAGATGACTATGTTTCGGCTGCAAATCGAAACAGAGGAGGCATGTGAGGCAAGCAGCGCTCCTTGTTTTATTGTGTCATTCCCAACATGTATGTTGTGGCAAGACCTGGGAGTGTTTTACAGATGTTCTGTCTTACCCTACTGCACTTTGATATCTTGCTCAGTTTTGTAATAAAAGCCACAGAATGGAAAACATTATTGGAAGATATTTGTCAGAGAAATGAGATCAACGTGGAATCTGGATTCAATCAGAATCAAACTCTTGTTTGTTTGTTCACTGAGAAAGACTGAATTGCCAACTGATTGGTTTGTAATAAACTAGATATGTGATCAAAAGATGGGATGCGTGTGAACGCGTCTGAATGTGTGCGAGTGTGTGTGGGAGAATCCGAGCTTTGTAGGGACAAAGGATTGAAGTTGGCTGTGCAAAGACTTCAAGACATTGCCAGGAACGTAAACAAATACTGGAAGGCCTGACAGTATGTTTTTACTGTTAAATAATAAATTTGCACAAATAAGTCCACCCCCCCCTCCCTGAACCTCCTCTTTTCTCCACTCTAAACTCCTTCATTTGGACTCTTGATTCAGTAATGAGTGCTCACCTAACTCAACACAGATTGAGCAACATGACACACTTTTACTCAGTGTGTGTATGGGTGTATGTGTTGCTGACTTTGTGGGGACATGTAGCTTTCATGCAGTGACGTTGTGGGGACTTATCCCTTGAATGGAGACAAAGTGAAAAGGCTTCATCTCATAAATGAACAAATTTAAGGTCAAGGAGAGTTTAAGGGTTGGGCATGTAATGTTTATGCTTTTGGCTGTTGTTTAGAACTAGGAAAGTAGGACTCTGTAATGTCCCCAAGGGCAATGAAAATACAAGTCAGCCATGTGGCTGTCTTATTGTTTCTCTCTGTCTTTGTCTCTCTGTATGTGCGTGAATGTGTGTGTGTTTGTGTGTGTGTGTATGTGTGTGTGTGTGTGTGTGTGTGTGTGTGAGACCTGTTTGTCTGACTTCACTCCATTATGACTCTAACCCTAAAATGTAATTTAATTCAAAACATTCAAATAGTCATTTCAGGACCCAAATATGGCTCCAATGAAACCTAATGCTCTAATCCCTAAGGTAATGGTACAGTGGGGCAGGACCTGCAGCAGTGTGTCCACACGCACACACACACACACACACACACACACACACACACACACACACACACACACACACACACACACACACATATATATCTCTGTGTAGAAGATTACGGAGTGACTTGCCAGAACTCTCTCTGCTCAACCTGTAACTGTCGAAAAGTATCAGTCAACACAAACTTTGATGTCAGAGCTCACTGTCGTGCAGTTATAGATCCCAATGGGGTTTTATGGGCAGAAGCGTTATTGAATCAGCTGCCAAGATCCATGTCGTCATCGCCGCTGGTTGGATCAAGAGCCTCTACAGAGCGAGGTTGGATGCCTATGAAGGGCATAGCACGACCCTGCTCAAAATGTAATGACCTCCATGTGAAGCTCTTCTGTGCCAGAAGAAGAAGAGCAGCACCCGGCAACTCAGGCGCTACTACTCTGTCTATACCGTATTCTCTGCAAGATTCAGTAGATGGAGGACAACAATGAAGGGATTTTGTTCTGGTCGCAATCAGTGGATTGGTTGGTAAAACTGATGTTTTTTCATAAATTTTTGTAACCTGGTTCTATTTATTTTTACTACAAACCATGTGGGACGGTTCGTCCTACTTGTGGGTTCGATGTGTCAGAGACAACAACAGACAGAGACCATCCCAAAGAAGATCTTCCCAAATGTCAAGAGGGCTACTTTTCTGTAGTAGTCAAAGCCACTGTGATTCTTTTTCCAGCTACGGTGGCTGAAAACAACCTCAGACTTTAAGAGTGCACCTTGCACTTGGGTAGAGTTACCTGCATGATGAAAAAGGTCCTTTATAGTGGTTCTTCTGCCAGGAAGAAGAATAGTCTCATCCAACTTTAGACAAATGGAAAACAGATCCTTATTCCATAAATCATCATAAATCAAGTTTACGTTTGTTTCCACTGCAGGTTGCTCACATTTAAATTTGTACAATTGTCACTGGGATTTTGTATTTAACTTAAACTGTTTTGAGGATTTATTTCTTTTTTGTGATTTTGTGACTTCTTTGTTCAAAGAGTGGATCAAGTTTTTAGCACACTGAAAATACTTATTTGCTTGTGACTGGTCTGCACCTTTTCAACTTAGACCACATGAGGAACTGTCAGAGGATCAGTCTGCAGGATTCACCCACAGAGGATAGTGGGTAGAGAGGATATTCTCAGGCTGTTTGTCTCACAGACAGAGCAACAGGTACATGTTCCAAAGTAGGCAAAAACAAAGGTAAAAAACAAAATAAGATGGGTGAAAATCCTGACAAACATCTGTTAATCAGACAAAGTGCCAGAGGAAATGTCCCTGCACCAGCACAATGTCTGATTCAAACATCGTCTCACAGTTTAATGGGCTCACCGCAGCCCCAAAGTTCAACATATCCCATAGGCAACATGCATGCATGTCCACATGTGGGTTCGTGTTTAGATGACTGTGCCTGTGTGTAAATAGGTCTGCGACAGGAAACTGAGGAGAAATAAATCCCACTGTGGTCGATTGTGTGTGCGGAGGCCACTGACCACAGAGCAAGGCGAGTTTCACCACAGGCGGCACGATGCAACACGAGACGTGAAAGCTGCTGACCAGGCATCAAGCAGCCACCAAAACACAGACAAAATAAGTGTGAAACAGGTTGACCAATACATGCGCACACATTGTGTATACAGTGCATGCAGGTGGGCAGACATTGCTTGATTGAAAGGGGCTGAAGCTTCATTACAGCCATTATTATGGAATTCAAGGTAATGTAAATTTCCAATCAGTAGCCAAAGGCTCCTATAGTCACCTGAAAACTTAAGTAACTGATGCATTCAAAGCATTAGAAGACTGTAAGAAAACATTTCTTTAGTCTGTAATATTATTAAGCAATGCAAGTTAACGGGAATATGGAAAGATGGACAGTGTTGTTCTAGGAGAGCTCCAAAGAACTGGAAAATAAGGTTTCTCAATAGCTTAATGATCCCAAACGCACCTATCAACAACCACTCAGATTTAGATTTTGCCACGGACTTCACAGTCTTTGAACTTCAAAGGGGTTGTGCATGCAAGACTAACAAAGAATCTCTCAGAACGTGAAGCTTTTTGAAGAGTGAATAATGGGCAAAAAATCCCCCAAATACAAGTCGAAAGGCGCTGAACTGGTTTCAACGAGCTGTGAATGCTTGCCAATGGTGGCGTTACTGAAGACTGACCATGACGGGTGTCCAAACTTTAGCTTTCAACCTTTTTCAACAAATGGAAAGAAATGAAAAAAAAGAGACTGCAATCTGGCTTGAAATGTTAAATAAATGTTTCATCCAACTTTCTGCCCTTTGGAAATCTTTCATCCGCTTAGCAATTCACAGGAACAGAAATTTTGACCATGCATGCCCAAATCTTTGCATCTCTCTTGAAGTTCACCGGGACTTTTTAGTTTGCATACAGATAAAACCAGGATGGATTTACAACAGGGACCAATAAGCAAGCACCTCAGCTCTCCCAGAGAGCGTACAAAAGAGCAGAGGGGGCAATAATTCAGGGATTACCCAACTTTTTCTGTTCAATTAATCTTAAACAATAAAACATGATGCACTGAGTCATTTATTACTTTATCAACTCCAATCATCAGGGGCTTGGAGGGGAGTACAGGAGGGTGACAGAACAAAAAGAAAAAAAAAATAGGAGAGCGGTCGTGAGCTGAGGGATAAGAGGGATAGCAGGATTCCCAGGAAATGAAGATACAGGCAATAGTGGCCTGTGGAGAGAGAAAGGGGGATGATGGAGAAAGGGGATTCAGAATCCGAGGAGGAGGGAGGGCTAAATCAAAACCATATGTAGGCTGAATCTCCAGTATTGTTCCCAACTCAAACCAGCTGGCTGCTCTTGGCTTATCCATCAAAATAAACATTTTCTCGATGGCCACGAGCTACACCGGCCTGTTAGTCATTAAAAGAGCTTTTGCACACCCTGCAGCCTCGCACTCACTCGATCACAGGGCGCACCAGTGCGCTTAGAGGCCCATAAATGCAAAGAAATTAGCTGTAGCATACATGAATAAGGGTGCATTAACACTATTTTGTCATGCAACAGAAAATATTGTTGCCCAAGTAATTGAGGCATCCACAGGAGACAGGTCCGCAGCTCGCCTGTTTGTTTGTTTGTTTGTTCCACAACGCTCTCGCCTGTTTTTTCAAAGCCATCCAACCTGAGTTTACTGGCTCAAGGTCAAAGCATTCGGAAACAATTACTCCAAGACCCTTGAAGATGAATCTTGCATTTGTTTTGCTCTTTGCTGGCCTCATTGCTGCCATCACTGTTTTCATCAATTTGCAAACCACACAGCGTGCTTCAAAGGCTTCCTCCAGCCTCCAAATGTCTCTCTTTCTCTCTCTGTCGAGGGTCTGCGCTCAGTCCCAATGGTGAGTAACCTGTTGCAGGCAAAGTCTCCGGCCTTCAAAACTGAGTTTTTGTGGCTGCGGATCTCTGCGGGACCGACAAAGAGGAGGAAGTGAAGTATGAATTATAGGAGCTGTTGTCACATCTCAATGCATTTCCTTTAAATCCCCTCAGGCAGCTGCTAGCACGTATGATGATTGACAGGAGGTCGCAGCAGAAGCTTGATCTCACAAACATGAGCACATGTGTGTCCCTGATGGTTCGATGAACGGGGAACACACGCAGCGTTCAGGATCGTTATATTTCACTTTAAATGAGGTCATCTGATGCACTGTTGGTGCAGCTGAAACCCCAAATGAAGACGACGCCCCACGTCAAGAAACAAAAGAACTGGATCCTTGTTTGTTTTCAGTTCTTGTTTTCTATTCATGAGTTAATTATATGAGTCAATTATTCATGATTAACTAGCAACACTCAAATTATTGCTAAAATGCAGTTCATTCTTTACAATTTCATGCCTGAAAATCTCTTTAAAAAATGAGATGGTGCTAAAAATAGAAGACATTAATACAGCATATTAAGCAAACTACCATGATTAGAACCACTGATAACGATCATAATGACTAGAAGTGGCAGCGATTAAACAGCCTTGGAGTCCTGATACATTCCGTTCATGTTTTTAGTGACATTTTGCAACAGAAAACAGGATGTTTGGGCTGGAGCAAATGACCTGAGGAGCTGCGTTTGAAGTTTTGATTTTTGACCAGATTTGAAAAGTAAATTTAAGCCACTTGAAATGAAACCGCAGCTCTTTTGAGAACTGGAAACAATATTTTTGCAGGGACCCAAACATGGGACTGAGACCTATCTGTCTGTCTGTCTGTCTCGCTGCTGGTACTGGTGACCTCAAAGCTGCGTTAAATTTTGGCCGATCTTAAGACACGACACTGGTCATTATCACCATGAAAGGTCTGCGTATTTACACAGCCAGTCGATATGGAACACTGGGTGTTTATTCAGGTTTGTATCTCTGGTAAGTGGATGGATGTTGGTCCAGTATCTGTGTTCTTTAAAGCTCTGATTTGGTCCCCATCGACTCCTGGGGGTGGGGGGCAGGGGGGGCAGTATCTGCCTCTTGCTGTTTGGTCCTGGGTCATGAGTGTGCGGTGGATTTATCAGAGCACTTACTGAAAACAGCTGTGCGCTGTGCCTGGAAATGAAGCTGATGAGAGCGCGTCGTGAAAAACAAAACAATGAGCGAGATGAGGTGAAGAGGTTCTGTAGATCTGAGAGGAGCAGCAGGGTCCGGCTGTGACTCTCTGTTGATCCGAGAGAGAACATTTCATTTCACATGAGGTCACTTGATTAGAGCAGCTTTAAGCCCGAATGAAGACAACGCCCCGTGTGATGACAAAGGAACATTTTCTGTGATTTATGTGTTTTCCCTGCTAAAATATCCAATTGATTGCTACATTATCAATTGGTTTCGGTTTGTTAACAAAGTTCTCGGACAGATTTGAACATGTCAGACTCTGTAGCCGGAGTAATTACAGTCAGCAGGCGTCATCATCTGGCGATGTTTCATTGCAATTAAAGGGAGAGTCTGTGAGATAGTTCCATGTACTACCATGGAGTCATGGTTCAAGCATGGCTAATTATAAATGCATGCACACTTACCGTATCATGCAGTACACCTAAGTATAGATTTAAAAGATATAGATAGATAAGACCGAGTAGGAAAATCCCCAAACGATTTCCAGAGGAAGGCTGAGTCATAAACCTAACACGGTCTGACGCAGCCCGTCCATTACCTACAACAGAACTCTGCATATACACAAGCACGTATGACAGGTTCAGCACAGTTAACCAAAGGCAACTGCAAAACATAACACATATATACACACACATCTGACACCACTAATAAGGGAAAGGTGATACACACATGCTCTGTGGTTTGCAGATTGCGAGAGCAGAGAGTCCTGACAGTAAACCGAGGCTCTGACACTCTCAGACATCTGGCCCGCGCAGATAAACTTAAACAACCTTGGTCGTAAATACCCAGTGCCATGCACAGCAGGCATGAGCGAAGACAGAGGCGTAGTGAAAGAAGAGAGCGATAGGAACAAGACTGCGGAGAGAAAGATAAGACAGGTGGAGATGGCATGGGAGATTGGAGAAGGGGAAAAAGAGTGAGGAATTAAAAAAAAAACAAGAGAGACACAAGAGAGATGGGACAAAGAGGAAGCAGAGGAAAGGGGTGACTCATTCCCTCATGGAGCAGAGGAGAGTTTTGTATTTCTTTGCGAGTCTTTTGCCACTGTCTATTGTCCCGCTGTCCATATGTTTCCTACCATCGAGCGGTTATCTGTCAGACGGAGTTATACTAAAGGGACGGAGGATTAACCTCTGCCAACAGACAAGGGCGAACAGTCCGGACGGTTTGTGTGGCCTTGTGCGGTCGCAGCGCAGTATCCTTCCTCTCAGCGCTCAACCACACATTAGCACTGTGTCCGTCTTTATTCAGAGATGAAGATGGATTGAGAAGTGTCCTGTGCGTGTGTCTGTGTGTGTGTGTTGTGGGAGTGAAGGCAGGGCCAGCGCAGTTTGACCACTTGAGCTGCTGCATTTATCCCCCAGCAGGCTTTGCTGTGACCAGCGCCAAGATAAACAGCACAGGCTTAAGACCTGGAGAGGCCATATCCTGCTCCTTCATAGTAGCATACATAAGCATGCATGCGTGTGTGTTTGAGAGCTCGCACACTGTAAAAATGAACTTGAAATTGTTCTTCATGATTGGATTTTTGGATGTAAATCACGTTGTAAATTATAGCAAAATTGCAGTTTCAGTGAAGTCACTTAAGTAAAGTTGGCCTCAGTAGATAATATATGGTAGTACACAAAAATACCTGAGATAAGGATTTCCCTTCATGGTTGATTAGTGCTTTCAGCCTTCCCTAAGTACATACATACTTACATACTAACATACAGTACCAGAATTGAAACTAAAACACATTGCTTATTATTAAAGAACACAGTGCTGCAGGACTACCTATCTTCCTATCCAAAAATATACACATTTAGGTCAATGGGATACTCTAAATTGCCCTCAGGATTGAGTGTGAGACTGAATGGTGTGTATGTGTGTGTCTGATGTCCCCAGGACACAAAGAGGTTAAGATAATGAAAGGATGGATGGACTTCATCGATGGACTTCATGGGATTGTAGGTATGTTAAAACACAAAATTGCTGCAGCAATAGCTGCATCGGGCCTAAAACATCTGTGTGTGCACATGCGCTTGCTCCCTGCTGGCTCAGTATTGCATGTGTGATGTGAAGAGTACAGTTGATCCCGGGCAATCCAGGTTAACTCTCTCCCTCCTTTTAACCCAGACACGTCCTGCACCGATGACCTCATCACACCCCTCCGTGTCTGACTGGACGAGCGCTGCACCGTACGACCTCGAAGTCGGTGAAAAGCGTCTAAGTGAGCTCGGGTTTTCACATGAAACCCGCCGACAGGCTCAACATAAACATCCTGCTGTATGAATGTGACTTCTCTGGGTGCGAAAGTCAACCGCTGGCATAACCCACGAAAGGAACTACACAGCGGCCACTGTTCGGGCCTGCCTATAGATGCCTGTTTCCTGTTATGTAACCGTTAGAAGTGACATGGCTGTGTATGAGAGGAAACACTGTACGTTTGCATGTACAAATCACTGCATCGATAGTCTGTGTCTGATAGGAGGTTCAGGAACGCAGCATGTTAGACTGTTTTCTGCCTGATCTCTGTTAGTTACAGATATGGATTCTTTCTAAATTGTGACAAGCGTTACTCTATCAGTGGATGAAATGCACAACACATTCATTTATCCTGCATGACAGATTTGTCTTATCCTGCGAGACAGCGTTAACGCTCAACAGTAGGAAAAAATATGGCGAGTACGGATAAATTTCCTCCGTCTTATCGTTATAATGTGTGTGGCAGCTGACTGGCGCCGGGAGGCTCTTCATCCCTCACACTGAGTAATATACACAGCAAAAGATGTTTGTTTAGAGAAGAAAAGCTGTGTTAAAGAGAGAGATCAACATATTGTTCTTAAGAGAAATATAAACAGAGAAGAAAGGAAAACCAAGTGCCTGTAAAATTAATGACCTGGTGCATCCCCAAGTGCCTGCAAGATGTATCACTCTATTTCAGTTCACTTTATTTCAGTTGCACTGCTGCAATGGAGGATGAAAAATGTGTGACAAAATGTGTGTGTGATTCTGTTTTCGTTCCACTTTAATGTTTCACCTTTGGAAGATCATGTGTGTGTGTGTGTGTGTGTGTGTGCATGGAGCATATCCTCTGCCCTCAGGGGTACAGAGAGGGAGAGGAAAGATAGACAGATACTGTCCATTGATACTCCACACAAACTGCTGACTGTTCTCTCTGTCTCTGTGTGGGACAAACTTTCTCCCGCTCTCATGTTGCCTTCCTGTTGTTAAAATAAAACACCCGACGGTTTAACCCAGGATGCCGAGTTCACATGCGGGTCTCCGGTGTCGCCGTCGCTGCGCAAACCTGCCAGGAAAAGCGAGCTACCAGGTGCCAGTCCGTAGAAATGAATCAGTCGCTTGCTTCAATGGCCGAAGCATTCCTGTATTAGTAGGAGCACCCATCCATGGTAAAATCATTTCAGCACAGAACTCGGGGATCTCTGTGGCCCTGCGTAGTAAGGTTTTTTTTCTGTAAGGAGTGGGAATGTTTCCTGCAAGCTTCCTGCTGTACTTCAAAGGTAAGTTTGTGGTTTAAAGAAATATGTTGGGTAAAAGCTGCAGCTGCAGAAGTCGACCCTGCCTCTCGCTGCCTCCCTCTGTGTGGCAGAGGCCTCTGCAACCTCCTCATTCATCTTTATTTATCATCAGTTGCCAGGCTGGAAGTTGAAAAGTGCTTTGGCGAATGGGGACGCGCAATAAAAAAAAAAAGCGAGTAAATGCTGTTAAAGTCATTGGGCACATCAAAACAACATAACAGTTTGTCCAAGATATTCCCACAGAGGGATAAAATGCAGTTCTTTCACCTAGAAGTTCAACACTCTGAGCTGTTAGTTATCTTAGCTTAGCTCCACCTGGAAAAGACTGGAAACGAGGGAAATCAGCGAACGTGGCTCTTTCCAAAGACTTAAACAAATCCACCTGCCAACACCTCCCATCACAACAGGGCTAGATAGAGGAATCAAACCCAACTGTTGGACGGGAGAGGGCTGTTTGTTTCCAACTGTCAATCAATGCTGCATTTTTTTAAGAGACCGACTACGTTTACATCGACAGCAATAATAAATCGTAACAGTAGACCATGTGGATAGTGTTTTTTTATTACTTCAACCCAAATAAGATCATATTTGGAAAAGGCATTAATCAAAACAAGACATTTAGTATATTCCGCACTCGCATTAAGAAGGCATGTTAACGCCTTATTCGCAGTAAATGTCAGTGGAGAAATCTAAGATTATTTTGTAGCACATTTTGCAGCAGTTGCTAACTTTGTAATCATAAAACAAGATGGGGACAAATAAGAATAAGTTCCACTTTTGGGATGACGGCGAAACTTAAGTATTAGTTGAAATGACAAGAGATATAAATATAATGAAGACTTATGATGGCCGCAAACATGGAAATTGGGGTTTTTTTAAATGGAAAGGAGGAGGGACATGCACATTTGTATGAACAAGTTGGAAACTGCTTGAAGATTCAGGAAAGCAGCTGTATTATACTAAGAAGCAAGATAACGCTAGTAGCTAAGTTTATTTGCAGACTGTAATGCATTCACGTCAATAGATATTAATCAAACAACGCTCTCGAGCATGTTAGCAGTAATGGGGATGAAATCTTCTATAAGCAGCTCATGTAAACATGATCAAAGTATTGCCTGCTGTATAATTAGGTCAGTATGCTCTCCATGTTATTGTAGCTAGTGACCTGAATGTGAAGCTACAGCCAGCGGTTGTTTCGCTTAACTTTGCGCAGCCTAAACACTGGAAACCGTCTGCCTGGCTCTTTTCAAAGGCTCCAAAAATCCACCTGCCAACACCTTTAATCACCATCCGAGCAGATTGATGAATGGACCAAACGGATTAAGCAAAATGCTGGTCTTCAGTATGGGAAGAGGGCTGTTGTTTTGCTTCCAGGCGTCTGTCTGCGTTGCATGTTTTTGAAACGCGTGACGGTGCTCTTCCGTGACCTGAACCACGTGTTTATTGTCGTATCCGTGGCAACCTCACCCTAATAGACGTCCACGCTCTGTCCCTGAGCCTAGCCATGTCATTTTTGTTACCGTCACATCATTAGACGCAGATCAGACATAAAAAAAAACAGCACATGGATAAACGAACTATTTTGTCGTTTAATTAAAAGATCTTGTCAGGGCCTAAATTTGAAGAGAGAGTGGGAACGGAAAAAGTGACGTAAATGTAAATGTAAGTAAATCCAAGGCAGCGCTGTAATCATGAGGTCAGTGTGTGTGAGCATCCTAACAGTAATCAGATGCTGCCCCTCGTAATGATGTCCTGGAACTGCGAAAAAAAATGTCATGTGGTGAAAGACAGACAGACATTTAACAAAGCGGCTCCATCTTACAAACACACCAAATCGCACTCAGCTGGGGCACACACACACACACACAGATACTGTCACACCTTATCCTTTGCACCACATACTGAGGCACTTAAATCTAATGGGCCCATTCTTTTGTCACCTTAATGAGGAAAGCAAACTGTTTGACTCCCTCCGGAGAACTGATGTTTGAAGCTTGCCTCAGATTTTTTGAGCAAGAAAACAAGCATCAGTGACAGAGTCGGGATGATCTCATGTGTTGCTGTATAGTCTTTTCTCCACATCAGCACGTATACACAAACACACACACACACACACACACACACACACACACACACACACACACACACACACATACACAGACTGCTCAGAGGCCTAGCAATTGTCTTGGATTCAACAGATGGGTCTTGGCGGAGGTTTCAGCCAATCACAGAGGAGCAGAGTGAGTGATGTGGGGGTATTTGTTTGTGATATAGTTTGCCAAAGAGTGCTAATCGCATAGGAACATTGTCTCGTAATGTAAACACACCTGTGTCTCGTAATGAAGCCTGCTGCATTCCTCCTCCCTCCTCATCTGTTTCGCTACATCCTCTCTTATCCACCCCTCCACTTCTACTGTAATCCCTTTTTTTGTTCTTTCATTGGGCAAAAGGAAGAAGAAATGCTTTATTACTGTACTTGAGTGCATTTTAAAGACATGGAGCGCTTAATACTGGATTAATGCAGATTTCTAACTTCAACTCCAATACATTTCCACACTGCTTTGTGTTACATGTTACCATCACTTCTTACTACTACCACTACTTATAATGCGCAAGTCAATGAAGTTACCAGCCTTCAAAATAAAAGTCAATAATGAATTAATGCACAAATCAACAAAATTTCCATATATGAATCACTGGACAAGCATTTTACATTTTAATTCTATATGTATATTTTGAAGCCATGTTTAGGGTTAGGGTTTGGGTTAGGGATGGAAAGTCTGTACTTTTCTCTGTTTATTTGTACTTTTACAAGGTGAGGTGACACAAGGCAATACCATCCAATGGAAAACAGTCATTCAATGCACCATACAAGCACACACACACACACACACCTAAGCAGACACCTGTTTTATAGAGAGTTAATTTTCATTGAAGCCACCGGTGTGAGAGAAGGGAATATAAACACCGTCACACAGAGGTGAGAGTGTGAATCATGAAAGAATATCTGTTGTAAATGGCCTTTTTTTTGTACGCATGTGTGTGTTTGTGTGCGGGGGTGTGTGTGTGTGTAGATAACCCCTGCTGTCGTGCAAAGCTCACATCTGCTGCTCATTTACCTTGCGCTCATCTCCCATGTATCCATCCGTGAACGGGGCACACGTACAAACACACACTGTTGTTCCACCACAGTGGTCTCGGTAACATAATCCTGTCACGTAATAACGCCTGTGGGCGACTGATAAATGTAAAAGACCTACAAACATAAGATAAGGCGCTCTGCCACAGGGAGGCCTGTGAGGTCACTGTGACGGCTGGATGGAAACCACTGGATGAGGTTGGGATGAGGTCAGGGTAATTTGGACCGGACGCTGGATCCAGCTGGAGATCAAAGGTTACTGGGTCAGTGTGTCAGAACAGTCATGAGTATGTTTGTTTATTCTGCTTGATGTATTTCATCTGTCACATTGACATTGAGTTGTGCAAGTAGAGGAGAATCAAAACTGAAAAACAGCCAACTTCAGAGATCTTTTGCATATGTTGCATTAATTCCTGTGATTCCAATGAACTTTTAATGGTCTCTTTAAACAAAAGAACCTTTAAACCTTTTTAACCTGCTGATCCTCCATAATAACATGTGCAAAACATCTGGTAAGAATAGATTTGTACTTATGTGGAACACTTTGATTACAGAGAACAGAAGCAGAAAAGGTGGCATTCATGAAGTTATGACAAGTTTATGACAAGTATATGAATCTGACTTGTAATAGTCATTTTATGCTACAGTGCAGCCTCACCACAAAAGGCAATGTTGCAGCCATACAAGCGCACATTCCTCTCTGAATACTCTGTAATATGAGCATCGAGTTTCCACTATTCACCCTTCCAGCATCATTAGAAGTTTGAAAATAACTGTTAGCGTTTTCAGTTTCCATGCTTGTGAAATCCTGTGTCATAGTATCGCAGGCTGTGTTGTCTTTCCTCCAGCCTTCACCAACGGTACCTGGAGCAACACACACACACACATATCCACCAAAACAGCTCTATGCATTGCTTAAATCCAAAGCTTTTTGTGGTCTGACAACCCTCTAACACTCTGCTGACACCCCACCGAGTATATCCAGAACTGCTAACACTGCATTTAGTACACAGTACGTACAGATTTTGCAACACTACATTGTGTATGAGACATTTATGTGATGTGTAAGTAAAGCCAGAGCTTTTTTTTTTTCTTTCCAGGGCTGCTTCTCCATTTAGGAGCCTGGAGGCAGTTTGGCTGAAACTGAGAGAGTAATTTGAAAAGCAGGACTGGTACTTTTGACCTGCACAAGTGTTTCAAAGTGTGTGCGTGTGTGTGTGGGTGTGTGTGTGGCCCCATGTGATTCAATACAAACAGACTTATCGTTAGCATTACAGTATCTTGAAAAATCTGTGTGCCCTAATGACAACCCTCTCAGCGAGCCAAGTCAATGATGGAGTGCCGTGGTGCTGTCATTAGCTCTTACACAAGGACTGATGAATTGAGGAGCCCTGGATTGATCCCCCCCAAGCCTCGCTGAGTAGCATTAAATTACTTTTTCAATAATACGATATTAAAGAAAAAAAAGACTCGCACACGTGTGCGTCTGGAGAGGGAGTAGGGCTAAAAACAATAGCCATTACATAACCTGATAAACACAGAAATGTGACATGGTGCTTTCTTTATGAGGTCACACTGACAAGAACTAATCCACTCAGCGTGATCTGCGTAACCCGAAACATCCCGCTGCCATAAGGGAATGGAAAAGACTCAGCCAGACTTTTCTAACAAAGACACAAAGACAAGGTTCCTCCAGTGACAATATGTTTTCTCAAGAAACCTGTGAGAAAAGTATAACAAAACTAAACCAAGACAACTGCCAAGACACTGACAAGTGCCAAGCTGTAGGTGTACTATCTGCAAATACAATTAGTTTATAACATTGGTTAGTAATACATATGGGTGTGAATATAGTTATCTATTCCTGTTAGTGTGAATGCCAACTGGGTACACGAATGCCCACTCCCACAGGAAAAAACCCACTGCCAAGAGTTTAGTCACCAGGGAGGGGACGGGGCGAACGTACTGTACTGTAAAATTTCCACGAACCCTTCTGCGCCACTTTATCAGTTAATGATAGGAAAGAAAAAGTAATAAATACATGCTGAGGCTGGGCCAAATGAGCAGTGTCAATCAAAAGAGCACTCTAGCCCAGAGTCTAATATCACTGCCACGAAATCCACCGTGCGTGATATTGTCGAGCATCGGTCATCCTCTCCGTGTGCCTGCCTCACGTACGACCTATGATAATGATCCATCTATGCCTCACCTCCGACCTCGCAAAACTAAACCAGGTGCAGGCACAGAAGTGGGGGGGGGGGGTGTGTGAGTGTGTTTGTGTGCAGGGAGGACCCCTGCCTACGCTGAATGACAGCTCTGAACTTTTCCTAGTACCATCTAGCTGAGAGAGAGAGAGAGAGAGAGAGAGAGAGAGAGAAAGAGAGAGGGGAGGGGAGTCTCTACACAGCGGGACCACATGGCTGGATGAGTGTTTACCATCCAGGCCTTTACCGAGCAGAGAGGGGCAGGTGATTCATGAGCAGCGTGGAGGACACGTACTGTACTTGCCAACATTTACGGTTCAGAAAGGATTTAGATTTTAAGATGCAACACTGTCCTGCTCTTTCAGGGAGTCTTCAAATAGTTTGTCCATCTGCCCACACAGCTGCACACTCCACTTCTGGACAGTAATGGGAGAAGCATTCAAACTTGGTATTGATGTAAAAGTTCAAATAACTGGAGAAAAAAAAATACACTCAAGTAACATTTCCACATTAACTACTCTACTCTTGTAAAAAATAACTTGCTTTTAAGGTCTAAATAAATGTATTCACTTAATACCTGTCCTATTACTGCATATGATATCTAATGGGACTGGGCCTGTTTAAACTGTAGTAGTGCTATAACTTGTACTCTGACTCCCTTAATTTTCTTCAAATCTACATTTACAAATGACTGGCGGTGTCTTTACTAAGATGTTAGACATTCTATAAAAGGTTGATTTCACTGTGTCCTACTTACATCCTTTAAATTCAACTCTCCTAATATATCATTTACTTACTTATAGTAAAAGAAAATGAGTCAGATGACACAAATAGGTTTCAAATCCACCAACACCAAATATAGTTACTTTCCTTGAATCTGTTACAACAATTGCACAGGTGATGTGAGTGGTCAGCGTCACAGCAAGAAGGTCCTGGGTTCGACTTATGTTTGGCACTTGAGTTAAACGATGTGGTTTAAAATCCAAAAAGAAGAAGCAGTTAGTTAAAACTGACAAAATTACTCTTTTTTCAGTCAATCTGTGATAGACTGTTATTTTGAAGGCTTACTGAAGGCCCAGCTATAAACAAATTCAGCTGTGATGAGCGTGATAGAAATCCAACACATGTTCACTTCTGCTTCCTGGCTAGGGTACAACACAGTGTGGGAACAGTACACAACATTTGTAATGTCTAATGAGGTGCAGAGTAGATGTGATGTTCTGACTTTTGGTTTGAGTTAAACACAGAGATTTTGTCACAGCAATGTTAATTTTAATATATTAATGTTAATTTTGTGAATGCATTTAGTTAAAGAAATATATGATGAAATCAGTAACACGTTTGGTTAGTTTTAAAGTAATTCCTAAGTAAAGTTTGAAAAGAAAATTAAGTTTGGGAAACTGTTCACTATCTATCAAGCTGGTGTAGCGAGCTAGAGGATTGCATACACATGTGGGGCCAGAATAGTAGAAATGCAGTTGAGAGTAAAAAAAAGTACAGATATTAGCTGCAAAGTGTAATAGAGCAAAAGTCAGCGATCAATTAAAGTAAAGTGAGGTGATGACATATTTATGCTGTGTTACATTCCTGCACTGCAAAGTGTGTGTTTGGCCTGGCCTGAATTGCAGTTGTAGATTTAGCTTCACATGGCCTTGAAATATCCGAGAAACCAGACCGAAGCCTGACATAGCTCTGATACAAAGGAAATTACAGTAGCACAGGCAGTAGGGATGGAGTGCAGTCCATCGGCAGAGCACTGGGCATCTGTGGAATAAATAAAGGCCAGGTGGCCTGCACGGGGATCGTTTCCAGAGGTCAGGTACCGGTCTCATCCCCTCTCAGACACGCAGGGCTCCAGGTAAACAACCTGCTGACAGGAAATCCTGTCTGTCAAACATCAGCAAGACAGTGACGTCAGATTTCTGACCTTGGAGTCAGCAGCTTTCCAACCACACCCAGCTGCCCCCATCACAGACAGCTGATATTACATGCACCCACACGCACACGCACTTTTGCATATCCTCTCATGTTTTGACCATTTATCATGAAATCTAATGCCTTGGGGTTAGTTTGCCCTTATTACAAAAAACGGATTTTGTCATTTTTTTTTCTCTGTGGTGGAGCATTTGTTGAACTCACTGTCTGAGAGCAGAGTTGTAGAAATGAAAAAGGTCGCCAACAAAGAAAGTCACGATGTTGCAATTTGTGGTTTTGCAGATTGTTTAAAGCACATTTAATATTCTGTCGTTCTCACACACGGGGAATTGTTAACTAATTTTCTGGCAGCAGGGAACTCTGTATTACATAATGTTGGACACTGGACCACCATAGAGGCATCACCTCTCACATATCACAAAAACATTTTTGTACTCTCGCGAGGTGGATTCTCAGATGTGTCCAAATACAGGTTTATCACAAAAGTGTAATGGTGATACTTTGCACGTCATGTTGTAGGTGATAACTTGAGCGAGACTGACCTTTTTCTAAATCTAATAAAAAAATGTTTTGGATGTCGATCTTCCTCAAAGTGGAGTCTTGAAGGGCAAGACTTTATGGAGATTATAGGATTTACATCGTTTGCGTGTGTTGTGGTGTTTTTCCGATATAGTTTTACTCTATTTTGAGCAACACATGAGTCTCGAGACCAGGATTCATAAACCATAAACCACTTGTCAGGCTCTATACCGAGAATAGATTGCATGCTGTGGACAAGCCAGCCTAACGCAATTGCTCAAATTCCAGACAAATGAACCGACGCATGCAGTGCATACCCCAAGATGACGCATAAACACTTCAATGTATATGGACGATTCAAACGATTCCTGCAAATGCTCCTCCCCATTCCGGGCACATCATTTACAAGCAAAACACCACCCACCCCCTCCAGTCCAATCTGTGACCACTTGAGTCACTGACCTGGAGACTCTTCCCTCCCGGAGCAGAGGTCGTAGTGCAGACTACACAGTTCCCAGACGTTTCTCAAACAGTTCCTCAAGCGCAAGACAAGGGCAACAACACGGAAGCCGGCGTGAAATATTGAAAGTTCACTGTTCTGCTGATCTTATCTCTAGATTTTATGATGTGTTGCACGACTGTGGCCCGAAAGCTTCGTGCAGAAGGAACCTTCTGGTTGTGTTCACCCCCTTTTGTTAAACAGCACAATGACTAGCAGAACCTGGCAAACATTATAAAGTCAGAAGAAGTCGTTAACGCATGTTTCTGTTGTTAAGTCATTAGTCAGTCTTTTGTTGGCCAGGAATGATCAAAGCCCGGAGGCCCTGTGTATTTACAAGAGTTTGGGGTGGGGGTTTGATGGGGGTGGTGGCCAGTTGCGAGCTGTACGTGCGGGTGTGTTTATGTGCGACTGCGTTGTGTGTCTTTTTGTGTACGGCTCGGTCGCGGCCCAACGCTATCACACCGCCGTGGATGGATGGACTCGAGTCACTGCTCCCACAGGATGCTGTTTTGTTTTCTCGCCAAAGGTTGTGTTGGTGCTGCAGCACCGATGTCCTCTGATCCACAGCCAGGCACACAAACAAGTGTGTGTGTGTGAGAGAGAGGTGTATAACAGTGCACGTGTATGTGTGTGTGAGAGAGCAGGCTCCTGCTTTTGAAATGTGTTTAGTTTGGACTGCAGGGTGAAGCAGCAGTTTGCCAGAGAATGAAACCCTCCTCTCTGGCTCGCTGAGGCCTAGCGGGGGTCTGAAGTAACCGATCTGAGGTCAGTGGGTGGTACTGGACGGTTTGATCGAGGGGTCGCTCAGCTGGTCGAGGCTCTGCTGGCCTCCAACCGTGGTGAGATTGAGATTTCGGGTGAAACGCCAAATGCAGCACAGCCCCAGCAACGCGTCAAACTGTCTTTCCAAACAGCTCCTCGAACAACAAACACATTCACTTCCTCTCCTGACACGTCCCCTTCATCTGCGCTCCAGAGCCCCAGAGGATTTGTCCGCCTCACAAAGACTCCACTCAGCGAAAACAGCTTTGCGCCCCCTTTATTCCTGCTTTCATTTCCCTTCATCTCCTGCTTCCTTCTCCTCTTCCTCTCCCACTGTCTCTGTTCCCTCCTCCTTCCTCTCATCTCCCACTTCTGAGCATCTGGAAACTTCATTCTGAATTCTGTGTGATGGCCGACTGTGGGACCGAGCCGTCCCCCTGTGTTGAGGTGGACATCCGCGTGATGTGGTGCCTCCCTGGCTCCTGGCGCTCTCTTTGACGGAGTTATTTCTGAGCTCTGATACCAGAAAACACACACACACACACACACACACACACACAGAGATCTGTAAATAGAGCAATGGGCTATGATGCCCTTTAAGAAGTTGACTGGGAAGTTGGTCAGCGGGGATAGAGTTTCCGGATGGGGACTGAGATAGGATCCCCCTGTTGAGTGAATGGAAATGATTTGATGAAGAGGTAGAGGAGGGGGGAAAAGAGGACATGAGATGGGAGAGAGGAACAAGAGATGTTGGCAGTTAAGACCCAGTTTTATAATCTGCTAGAACTTTTAATGCAACCCTTTCATTGCGTTGCAAAAACACACCCTTGCACATGAAATATACAACATACACACACACAGACATTTTATTATTGTTTATACTTTTTTCCTTCAGTGCACTGTTGCATAGCTTATCCAGATCTGCACTCATTGGTTTGATGTCAAGCTGCATTTTATTGTCTCCATTGAATCCATACTAATTGAATCACATTTTTGCTGGAAATGCAACCAGCAATCACTTTGTCAACGATTAAAATTTGCATTTTCACAAATGTGAATATTTTCTGGTTTCCTGAGTCCTCTATGACAAGAAATTGAATGTTATAAAGGTATTGAGGTACGGACAAAAAAAGGCATTTGAAGACTGCTTTTGTGAAACAAGCATTAACAATTTTCACAGGTTGCATCTTTTAGAAACCATGCAACTAATAAATCACTGTAGGAAGTCATTGACAGATTAATCAATCACAAATATAATCATTTGTTGTGATTTCCATATTCAATATGTGTCAGTCTTTCATACATACAGTACATGCACATACATAGTGTCCCACAAGGAGCAGGAGGGAATGATTTGGGGAAAGAGGCACAAATGCAGGTATTTTTAACTCTTTATTTGCCACTTTGCCATATGTATTTTTACATATGGGGCTTTTAAGCCTTTACTGGACAGAATAGCAGAGGAGAGGGGGCGCCCAAGTTTCACATTCTCCCTGGTATTTCAAGCAAAACTTTTTTTTTAAACCATAGCCCTGTAATTATTGAACCTAAACATTTCCATACCTTATGCACACTGACAGCATAAAGAAACATTGCAACATTTCCTGTGGTTTGTTGAAATCTACAGTGCCGCGACCTTTTGTGGTTACACACATTGTGGTTGTTTGGCACGTCAACACGATGTTGCAAGTCAGGTCTTGTCTCCTACCAAGAATTAACTTTGGTCTCTATCACCCTGTTCTCTATCCAGGATAAATGTCATCCATGACTTTGCTGTTTTTTGTCATGTCTGCCCACAGGTTTAAATAACAGTGAAGCCCCTGTATCATTTGAGTTGCTTAAACTTTATCAGTTGAAGTTGAAAATCTTGTCCTTTTAGACTCTGCTTTGAGGTATAGACGTAAAAACACTGATTTTTGAAAACGTTCAGTATTGTTCCAGACTGTGGCATCTCGTTTGAAGTGATCCGGTCATGTGACCTTCATGTCAGATCTAAATACACTAAAGTGTTTCCATTACACTTTTCTGCCTAACTTTTATATCGACACACCTGAAAAAACACCTCATGAGAGTGTAAAACTGTTTGTGACATTTTGAAAGGGTTTTCCAAAATAGTAGGTGTTTCCATAGCCAGTCATTTTTATTATGATATTTAGGTTTTGCACATATCTTGGAAATGCAACTACACAAAGATGTGGCAGATTGGGAAACAACTCACGAGTGATTTTCACAGGGGGGATTTCTGGAAGTCTGTGACAAAGAACTTCCAGGATATTATTACCTCTGGACTTGAATGAAAATGCCGCATGAACTCTCCCTGAGTGCATGAATCATGCCAGTACAAAAGACAGGTTATTAATAAACAGCACAACACACACACACACACACACACATACGCACACACACACACACACACACGTAGACACAACTAGATGCATAAACCACACACAGCTACACACAGGCTGCTTTAACAATCAGCGCTATCCTCTTCCCTGTGCGCCGGCCGTCCCTGGGCAGGGCCGGGCAGAGCCAGACCTGCTCCCTATGCTCCCCTGAGGTCGGCTTATCAGCTCTCCCACTTGCTGCATCCTATACCTCTACTTCTGAATAGCCACTACAGATTTTCATTGTTGTACGACAACACAGAGGAAAGCTTTGTGTTAGAAGTCTTGGAAGTGACTTATTTACCTGGACAAAGGCCACTTTCCAGAGAAGGAGAAAAGCATCTGTGCTTCCTTCGGATTTCAGATAAGTGTGTGTGCGTGCATGTGTGTATGTGTGTGCGTGTGTGTACTCTCAGTACGTGAATGCAGAGGGCTGGGGGGTACATTTCTGAGAAGCTTTACCCCCCGAATATTGAACTGATGAAATCCTGTAGGGTTACAACACTATTACGTTGTGTTTTTGCTGCAACACCTCCACATTGTCATGGTGACCCGGAGAGTGAGTTACATCATGCCTGTCAGAATATAACTGGCAGCTCCTAAACAGCCCCGGGAGATGTTTAGTGGCCTGGACCAGAGGTTACTGTGAGTAGAGGTGACTGCTCCAGTGTGGGAGGTAAATGTTGTTAGTGTGTGTCACCCTGGATAACCGAGTGAGGTAACATTCAGATCCACACCATTTGCACCTCACCACGTCCAGGGCGTGTTATGAAACAGGATCCCTGCCTGTATATAGGTACAAATCCCAAAAGGAAAATACACATCCTTCAGCATCCTCATCTGCATCTCAACAGTTCCTGTTTTTTTTAAGGGCCGGCTATATAGAGTATCACTAATGTACAAACACCACAGAGACATGCGCTGCCAAGCAAAGGAGGAAGCAGGACTGTTGAGAACCTTTAAACAAAAAGACATTTTTAGAAAAGTCCTCTTGAGCCGGGAAACAAAGGGGGGAAGTGGCATGACGTCGCACAGGAGGGAATCTGAGGGTCACCGGTGGCGTGGCGGACACGCCTATGGAACAGTCTCACACATGCACATTCACATGCTCATTTCATACACACACTCGATAAACACACTCAAGGTTCTTTGCGACCCTCTCAAAATAGCCATTTCCTCATCTCGTCTGCTCATTTGCTGATATTAGACTCGTAAGGATGTTCTGTGTCCACATTGTCTTTCCTTCAGCGGCGTCCATGAGAAATCTGCTGTTTTATCAAGGGATGTTTGGATTATCTGCCCTGATCCACCTGCGTACCTGCAATAAATAATGATGTAACATGCAAGGCGCAGGTTCCCTCCAGGCAGAGAAACCAGCACAACGTGGAAATGATGCTTTTTTGTTTTTTCTGTTTTTTTTGGTTGTCTGATTGGAAGACTTCAGCCTGGACGTAATTACGACGCCGTCGACTGTAGTCGCCGCTGCTTACACGAGCTGCACACTCATTACAACATGTTTCACTACAAATGAGATACTGTTGTGTTTACAGGAAGTGTTTACCACACAACCGACCCACTTCCTTTGCATCTAAACATAGTTCAGGACAGCAATAGCGGCCAAGACAATAATAGAGCTGAAGAGAATGGAACGCAACGGCTTAAAACATTACTCTCCAAATGCTGCTGTTGAGCATAAAAGCAATATGTGTGGAAGCAACTTCAAGCCAACACACACACAGTGGTTTAACAGGCAATACGAAAGCTGCAGCGCTATTATGCATTACGTGCATCAACTGGTGGCTACTGATTATAGAGCTTATTAATTCTTAAGATGTTTGATCTGGAAAGGAGGTCAGGATTGTGGAGGCCACTCTGGTTTGTAAAACACACACACACAAGCACGCACACACACACACATTGCTCACATCTGTTGTACGTTAGATCTGTTACAGAGAGTATGAATCTCAGAACCAGGGGGGGTGCAGCCATCAATCATGGCTACCTCTCTCCCTCTTTGTTGCGCTCAGGGCTTCGTGGGGAAGCGTTTGTGTTTACTGTAACAGTAAAGGTAAAGACACAGCCTTTTTCCTGTTTTAACCCAAAATAGGCCGGAGACAGGAGCTGCGTGCTGTTCGGCCATACACAACGTTTTAAATCACAACAAGGGAGTGACGTCCTCAGCAGGAGTAACTTGGGGGTAATCATTGGAAGCTGGAATCTAGTTTGACGGGTAAACAAGAAGATTCAGTTACATATGATTTGCAAAGAGCAACATGACTGCTTCTGGGGTAAAAACAAATGTGTAGCTGCTACAACCAACTCACACACACATACACACACACACACACACGCGTGACACATGTGCTTTTACGGTATACAGTTAATGACATTTTCTCAATGATCCTGAAGTCAGGTCATACTCGTCCTAATCCAATATGTGGACAGCCCATCTACAGTATGTAATGGTACACTCAGCTTTGATAGGATAATGAGGGTAAGGAGGCAGGGAGGGTGAAAAATGCAATAAACAGTTCCACCCTGCATAAGACAGTCGAGCATACGGACCATAAATCTGATGGTTTCTTCATGCACGTTTCAAACTCAGACTTACATTATGGGAGGTTCTCAGCAATGTCCAAGTCTGTGACACATTCGGTAAAGCTTGTTGAAGCATTAAGTTAAAGCCTTGTGTGTGTGTGTGTGTGTGTGTGTGTGTGTGTGTGTGTGTGTGTGTCCAAAACAAAGTGAAACTGACTGCAGTCAATTGACTGTCAGTATGCAAAATGCTCAAAACACTAGCGAGTTGTCATCTTCTGGCAGGTGAGTTGCACACAATTTCTCCGTCAGCCTCATTCATCCTCCAAACCTCAGCTCCACCAGTCTCGTATTTCTCTTTGTGATCACAGATGCTTAGTTTTAATACCGTATAACTGTGTGGTCATTTAAAATGATCAATAACAGAGATGGTTTCAGGTGACAGAACTGACGAGTCTCTCTGGGCTCAAACACAAAGCTGTTCATGGTTAATGCACTCTGGAGACTATTTTGGACAAGAGTTTTGTGTGTAGAAAAGCACCATCAATTTTTCAGGGCAGACGGCACCGTCACACAAACACACAGGGAAGCTTTAAGTATCTGTATGAGGCTTTCAACTAACTCCAATGTAAACCCATTTGCACCAATTTTCCTCTCTCAGAACGAGGCGACATAGTTTAGATGCCTCAACCTTAACCAAACTGGGAACGTTGCACAACATTATAACCATGTGCTGGAGAGGCTTTCTGGCCTTGCTCTGCAGAACTGGGACAGGAGCATGTTGGATGGCCAGAACGGTTGCCTGCTTTCATTGGAGTGAGGGCCCAATGAGAATCATAGAGATGCTTAAAAGAGTGCCTTCTAACAGGAGGCCTACAATGGGAAGGTAAATGCAGATAAGGAGGAGGTCTCACAAACCTCTCAGTGATGAGGGCTTGGAGAAAAGAACAAGTGACTCTAGGAGCTTTCACACCAATACAAACTTTTCTCTGTTCCTTATTTTGGAAAAGGTCCCTATATTTTGTTTGTTTGAAATAGATACACAGACTAGGTTTCATTTTTAAAATGTTTTCGTCCACCCACTGCCATCGCCACATGATACTGGCCCTTCAGCTTTTGTTGTTGAATAGACTGGTTAACTGATTCTCCTGTGGCACATCTTCAAGTCTTCACAGACTCTCAAAGTACTTTTACAACACAAGGCATGTTCATACTGTAGTCTGGGGACAGGCAATGCCGTCATCCAGCAGCTGTAAGCGGCCCATACGATGACACAATGACGACACAGCATCAAGAGCACTTTGTTCTTCAGCATCTTGTCGAAGGACTCTTCGACATGTCGGATCCAGAGGTTCTGAATCAATGGGTGGACGACTTCTCTCCTTCCTGGGCCACAGCCCAGAAAAAGGCGGCAACCTTGAAAAACAAGTTTCCAAATCATTAAAAATACATTGGGAAAGTTACTGCAGGAGCCCGAAAAGAGACAAAGGACCCACCTGATGTTTTTGGCAGACTGGATATGACCGCATCATAACCCGAGCACAGGGTTACTGCAGCCCCACCAGCTTCAGACTAACACACACAGCGGTGCTGACCAGGTAGCCCAGCTGAGCCAGGTGCACTCGTGTTTATGTTCTCTGGGTAATTATGGCAAATATTATTGCAGCCTGCTGCCTCTTGACTGTGCTTCGCTGCTGCGCTAAGCTCGGACAACTGGTCACGACTGGCTGAGAAAGACAGGGAGGGAGATAACTTGCAGCTCCAAATGATTCGGTCCAGATCATTTAAACATTGTTGTTGCACAGTATAAGACAAAACATTGAACAAACTCAGCTGCTCCGCTGATTTGATTACTCAATCTACAGTATATATCTTAAAGCCCTTAGGTATTCACGTTTCTGCATCTTTGTACAGTTTGTCTCTTGGCTTCCTCCCACACCAACTGCTCACGTTGCCCATAAGAACAGGAAAATAAAAGCATGTCTAATCCAATGTTCTGTTGAATTTCTCTCACACATTAGTCACATGCACTCACTGGTAACACAAAGCAGAGCATTTTCGTGTCTTTGGTTAAGTTGAGATTAAAGTTAAAAGTAGTTTTATGAGGGGTTACGTCATATGACACAGACAGGTCAAGGGACATGTAATACTTAAAACAAGTTACTCCACCCTCACCTTAAATATTTTTGGTAAATTCATGTTTAAATCATTGTTTTCTAATAAAAGATGTTGGTGCATAATATCAGAGCATCAAACAGGTTTTACGCAGCTTTGGAGAATTCTTGAAGTCAAGAACGAGATAGACTAAAGGAGTGACACCTGATGCATACCACATATTAAAGGGGTCAAAGAAGAATCCCAATGCATAAATCTAAAGGAACATACTGTCCTCCATTATCCAGCAAGATTTATATCATGTTCGTGCGATTCCAGAGCTCTGATGTGCTGCAGACGTCGCAGATTTTTTTTTTTTAAGTAAAACTCAACAGGAATTCAATATAACGAAGCCACAGTTCCAGATACACTGATCTCAAGCAGGGGCAAAAAAAATCTACAACTGCTACTAAAAATACTAGAATGCCTATAGTTTATAGCCAGTGAGGCTTGGCCTTGTCTGCAGTCAGGACTGATCAATTCATGCCTGCCATTTGTCATCCATGAAGATTAAGAGCCATGGAACTGAAGCAGTGCAGATCAAAGATGATTTCTGGGTTGTACGGAGGCTGCTAGAGGTTCACCGTTGGCCATATCGGTATATTTTGTTCAATCGTAAAAGAAACAGAGAGAACTATGTAGGGCGCTCATTTTATTGTGCGCCTGCTCTGGACACAAAATGTAGTGTATCTCTGAGTGTGTCATTGTCAAGAAGCAAGCCAAGATAATGTTGTGAAGTGTGAGTTACTTTCTGGCACTTTGTGCACTCATTCGGATGAGCTAATGCACTCATGCTGAAAAGAAAACACAAACATGCATGAGGACACACACACACACACACACACACACACATACAGACCATGTATCACACAAAATCCTTTTTGGAGAAATGTTGCGAGCAAATTATGAACTATTGACATTTTATTCTTGATAAACAGGATGTGACTGGCCTGGCCTGGCCAGAAAAGCCCTCTGTTACTCAAACTTGGTGGTCTTAGATAGTCAAAGGAATGAGGTAATCACTGCGATTCTGTTTACTATAATTTTTGATTACTTGGAACTTCTGGAAGACAGCATTTCCAAATGAGTTTGTAGCAGAACAAATCTTGGGACAATGTGAACGTCAAAGCAGGGATAACTGATCTATTGGACACTTGAACATTGTTGAAAACAATTTGTTATATGAACATCCTGCATGCATTCAATGGTTTTCTGGTGACCTACATAAGAATTGTTCGATCTGGCTTTTGTTTGGTTCCTACCAACTCCTGAGGGAGGAAATTTAGCTTGAACATTATAATTCACAATCTGCCATTTAATAGCAAGAAGATTTGTTTTTCAGGGTTTTATTTCTTTAACTAAAAAGAAGTTCCAGTACAAAATCAAAACAATGAACAAAACATGTCTAAATGTTCTGCAAAGCTTAAGAAGTACATAATGAGCTGGTGATTCTCTGTGGGTTCGAGCAATGCATGCAATACTTTCACATCATATGTGGTCATCTGATCCGCTACGAAGATGAAAACACTGATTAGTGTAGCAACATCTTACGCTCACGGAAGATCACTCAGAGTGCATCCATCTCGCCTTGGCTTTAAAGGATGGGCTAGTTGTTCAATCCAGTCGATGTTTTCCGACTACTGGAAGTCACGAGACAGTTGGAGTTTCCTCTCTCCAACAAGCCTGAAGATGATCACACAAAGCTTTTGCACTCCTACTTTGATCTGATTCACTAATCCACAAGGGTCCATGATAGATGCTGATAGACAACTCTGTCAACTAGTCACTGCAGACATTTTTTAAACTCTTGCTTTGCACAACCTCTCGTGGTTTTATGTCACAAACCAACTTGCACACTGCTTTGTATGTATTTTAGATCATCACTGTTTAGATCAGTGGATGTTCCTCTCAAATTTTTGCCCAGGTCCATGTATTGCACACATCCCATGTATAGTCAGTGTGCATATACATGCAGGAACAGACATATACACTGATGGCTGTGGTGCCAAAGAGTCTGTGCATGGTTCTTTACAGGGGGTCTGAGAGGTTGTGAGTCTACTTAGGCATGGTGCCGCATATGAAAGCGAGACTCTTCAGAGAGATTCAAAATGGGAACACAAACAACAGCAGAACTCAGGGGGGAACACACCAGGACTGAAATAATACCAGATTGTAGCCAGGATTAGACAGGGCACTTCTCAGGTGTTGATGGTTATGATGTCCTGCAGAGGATGGATCTTCAGTCCCTTTTTTTGTCAACCCCAGGAGATGAGCTGCATCTGAAGCTGGAGCCAGAGCCTGACACCCAGACTCGGCCACCTGCTGAGAGCGACTAGACCCTGTCTTGCAACCCAAAGGATGCCACACCAAGAGTTTGGTGCCGCATTCCCATCTGGTCTCATTTTACCATTTTTTTAATAATGGAGTGGCACTGTGGACATTTTTGGTGTAATCAGAATGGATGGCATTTGTCTAGAGAGGGTCGCAGACTTCCAACAACTGCATACCTGACAGATGCTGGCTCTCTGGTTCGGGTTTCAAAGGGTCTTGGTGCGACATGTGGGTTTCATGCGTGTTCTGGCGTCTTCGTGTGTGTGCACGGTACATGATGAAGGTGTGAGCAGCAGAGGGAAGTGAATGATCGCGGTGCCAAACATTGACCTCATGTGGCTTTTCATGCCCTTCTCAGAGAAGGTATTTGAAGTTTCACTCAGTGCTTCAGATCTCACATGTGGCTTATATTTGCACCGAAATACCTCCCAGATCTATTGGCTGCTTTGAAATGGATGTAAACATGAACCTCTCTGCCATTTATCTCAGGCCATTTGGCTGTCTTTAGAGTGTCACTGCTTTACAGGGGTATCGGGGGGTATTTAACTTGTCTTGGAACGCAGTTATGGAGGCCTGTTTATCCCATCACGGTCCGTGTGTGTGAAAGTGTGAGAAAGACAATGGGACGGAGAGAGATTTCACAATACCACTAAATTTGTTGACATTGCTCAATTAAGTGAAATGCTAACTTCGAGCAAGGCCGAAGAACACAGAACAAATGTGGTTAGAAAATGCCTTTTTTCAGTGTCCTTGCTCGCTCTCATTCATGAACACAGCCAAAGAGAAATTTCCCGAACTCCGTGCTTGCTTGTCAGTTACACAACACTGCGGTGTGGCATGTTGCCCTGTTATTGTTAACTGGCCCAGTCTCCCCTTCAGACTTATGGAGAAATCGGCTCCGTTGCTGCAGTTGATGATTGACATGTGTTTGATACTTTCTCAGTCAAGTTTCTTGGAGTCTCCTGTCACGAGCAAATCAAATTGAGGTATTTATCATTTCAAAAGATCAGAACTGGCATAATTTTATTGTTGAGCTGGGTCTATTTGGAACCATTTGGAGTAATCTGTATTTTTAGTTGATTATATCTATAAGTAGAAACACAGTGCAGTCCACTCTGAGTCTTTCCTATGAAACTGATATACAACCTGGCATTGTGTGTGACACATGTTAAATATTTTTAAGCATTGTCTCAGACCTCATTGGTGCCTTAGCACATTGAGAAGAGGGGATGAGGTTTGCAAGATAAACCTTTAGAACACATTTTCTGTGGACTCATTGTCTGCATAAAGTCCCCTGCTGTTTGTGGTATATTTCAACACTGGGAATCAGCATTTGCATTGTGGATAAGAATCACCAATGAACAGAAAGATATCTTTTTGACAGAGGATGTATGTTTATGTGGTTATGAGATAAAATAGGACAAAATGTTTTTTTTTCTTTTGTAAGTGGTTTGTTGACACTGAGCGCAACTGTAAGATCTGAACTTCTACAAAGTCAATGTGATCATGTTACTCTACTGAGGGGGCAGAAAAACAAAGTGATAAACCAGGTGTGGTCTGATGAGTCTGCAAGGTCTGACAAGAGGTTACTCGCTGGAATACTCAATTTTACAATCACATAAACAGTGATTAATAAAGGAATATGAGAACAGACTCAATTCTGAGTGTAACAGTCTTCAATCTGGTTGTGACGGGTATTTTTTTATGTCAGAGAATTCAAGTTTTAGTTTTTTGTTTTAAGAATTCCAACACAATTTGATGAGCATGCACAAAAACTAGAAACATCATGAAAGACACCCAGACACCCTGGCCACAGGTGTAGGTAAATCACCTCTAAATTCCCTAATTGACACTCTCTAGCTGGTTTGGTTAACCCATACAAAAGACAAGGTGCAATGTGACATGTTGTGGTATGACTACTGGTGACGTGCTTGACTCCTTGGCCAGGCGCAATGACTTCCTGGCGTCTTGTTGTCCCTGTGACTCATCGCTAACTTGTACTGGCTCTGCTGCATGAAACCAGACCCGCCACAAAACAAATGCAGCATGCATACAAGACACTTACTGTACACAAGCAAATACAGCCAACTTAAATAAGCATAACATTGATTTTTGTTACTCTCGTATGCTACATCGTAAGCATCATCCATCTGCTGTAGATTGTGCTTCCAAGTCTCCTTACACACCACTTTTTGAACAATGAGAAAAAGATAAATGGTGTTGCGATGACGATCATTCCTGTAAGGACTACTATAGATGACATACACTCAAGTGTCTACGTCATTTGTGACGTATATTTCTTTTGTTTTGCTGCTTCCTTTTCTATACAGGCAACACCTTGGAATAACAGTTGAAACCATGAATTATTTTAGATGGAGAAAAGTTGAATGGATGTGAAAATATGAGGCCTGCACACGCCAAATAACATGATGCCAAATAAGCATCAGTCAGGGCACGAAACTGCCAAACATCAGTTGTTGCATCTGTGCTTAACCGTGCATCTGAAAACCAGTAACACACACTCTGTACAGGATATAATGAGTTCCCACATCCAAACTAGATTGCTGCAATATGCTTTAGTTTTACAGCACTCCCAAAACTGATTGATATGAGAAGGGTTTACCTATAATCACTGTTACCTTCTCCTCGAAACTTGGCTGCCTCCTGGCACTCGCATTTAGCTTTCAGAAAACAACCCAAAATCATTTAATAGACCTGATTTGAAAACCTTTGGGAGGGGAGCTGAATTTATGCCCCAGGCCCTGGAAAAGAGCAGGGAGAGGGAGAGATGGAAGGATCAGTGCAACAGTAAATAATGTTACAGTATGAATAATGAGCTCCCTCTGTGCTGGGGCCTCAACTGGACTAATGACAGAGACCTGTTTTAGATTATGTCTTACACAAACATACACACACATGCATATATGTGCATGACCCAAAACACACGAAGCCATAGGAGGGAGGTCCTGTCAGTTTGGATAATCGGTTGCCCATGGCACAAAGAGCTCCGGGGTCTGCAATGGGACAGCTAATATAGAGGAAGCAAAAAAGGCAGAGGGCATAATACACATCTTTGGTCAAACATTCACCCTTTCCTTTGAGACGTCAAGTCTATCTCACCTGTTTCCCTGTCAGGCTCACTCTCCCTGGAGCTTTTATTCTTCTGAGAAAACCGAAAATCCCCTTCAAAAGTGGATCAGTTTTCCAGAGCGATACAATATTTGAGGATATTTAAGCATCGAGTCATGGTGCAGGTCTGCCCCCTGCTGACAGTAGTGGGCTCATTTTTAGACAGTCATACCATGATGTGCCTGTTTATTTACAAAACAAAACAAAAAAAGTTTCCAGTTTCAAGTGTCAATATTACCAGATGGACATAATACAATAATTCATTCAAATATCTTTTGCTTTAAACTGCACTTCTGGCTGCTCTCCACACATTTTGATTAGTGGTAGACAGGTTTCTGGTAGCGTTTACAAGATCCTGGCATGTAAACCTGTGACAACAAAGAGTTCCTGAAAAGGTCAGAATACAAAGCCTGGGGACTTACAAAAACCATGATTCATCCTGGAAAGATCTCTGTATAACAGAAGTGTGGAACGAGATCCAGTGGTACAAGTCTTAGCCAATCGGCTACATCTCTTTTTGTTTAGTAATAAATTAGTATTTTGATTCTGCAACAGTTAGGATATGCTGGGAATTATTCAACAGTAAAGTGATTCTGCAAAACAACACGGCTGCATAGCCAGACAGTCTTCTATGTCTTGGCTGAATTGCAGCTGCAACATTTAGTGAACCAGGAGTTAAATCTAAGCCAAGCACGGCAATACTAATTCTTTCGCCTCTAGCTGCTTCCCCTTTGGTCGTTTCAAGGTGTCTAAATGGCTCAGACTGTTTGTTGTTTCAGTCTCAGTTCACATCCTCCCCGCAGCTCCTGGCTCCGCTGGCAGGGAGAGATGAAAGCAAGGCCAAGTTGGGTGAAAGAAGGTGAGAAGGTAAAGTAACTCATTCTCCTACTTCCACGGTCTCATCGCTTCTCCAGTTTTTTGAATCTGGCCTCTGTAAAAATGGACAAAAAAAACAGGCACTTTGTCACTCTTCAACTCCTGGCAACTGAAGTCCAAATGCAACTCGATCAGCTACGGTTGAACTGAATTGTTTGTGGTGTTCCAGCACCATCTCCTGGTGGACTTGAAAACTCAGTGCTAGATGGAAGGGGCTGTACTATTATCAGTCTCTGGTGCTCATATCAGACAAACCAGTCAGGTTAAGGGAAAGGAGAAAGTGGTGGTGCTTTTGCTGTCAGGCAGGGTCTCTGACATTTGGTACAATTCTTTTTCCACTTTTCACACCATCGCTACTGTTATTATATAGAGGTCTCTGAGCATTCTACAGGGCACTACGTAAAGAGCCTTCTTTATTTAACAGAGGGAGTTACTATACTATTCTTACTTACTATTGCCTCATTGTCTGTTACACCAGTGCATAAATGTTTGCATCTCAGATCTAGCACCTTCAAATTTTGTCTGATGTGTAATATTTTCTGTTCCTGTTCAATGTCCTGTACAATAGCATTAAAGGCTTTCTAATCTATTCAAGACCAATACTGCATTTTGTTAAGGGAGTATACTTAGTTAAACAAATACGACAATATAAGTCGGTGTAGCAATAATCATTCTAACATTTCTGTATCCTAGATAAGTCTTACCCAACTTCTTGGAGTACGCGTCCAATTTATACGCAGCCTGTTCAAGTGAGGACACTTGCTCCTCAATTTGATTGATTTGGTCCAAGTAAGGCTGTAGGCTGGCATCTAAAAGAAACACACACACACAAGCCTAAGTTCAAGCCACAAAGTTATACATGAATGAGGAAAAACATGGAAAGATGTTTTTTGAGTTTCTCACACTTATTGTTGAGGTCCTGCAGGTTTCGGCTGATATTGATGCTGATGTCCTTCATTTCCATGTATTTCAGACTGGTGAGCTTGTTCATGTTCTCCAGCAGACGGTAATCCTCACAGGTTGCTGTTACATGTGAAGAATGGTAGAATATACACTTTAAGTGATGAAAACAGATGGATATAATGGTAAATGCATGAATGACTTGTCAAAAACTATTGTTTTGCTGATGAATGATGGATGGTTGCAAATGACCTGTTAGTTCTCCTTGCAGGAAGATGGCCATCTTTTCAAACATATCAGTGCACAGCTCATTGATATCAGGCTCCGCAGGCTCGACAGCCTCCTCTGCTGTCTCCACACCACCATCACCTGACCACAGGAATGAGGAGCATGATCAGTACAACACAGCGTCAAAATATACTTTATAATATACGGAAGTAAAGCAATGCAGCCCATAACCCCGACTAAATACTCTCTAAATTAACAATATTGGAAAAGTGTAACTCGCACCCAAAAAGAAGACAACGATTCAGTTATTGTGTACAATGTTAGCATTAGCAGGCTAAATGAGATAGAGGTGAACTTCACTCACTATTCGTGTTGGGCTTTTTCAGCAGCACCGCCGGACCTTCCGCCGCGGCCTCCGGGCCTTCTCCGAGGCTGCTGGAGGCTGCAGCCGGGCTGGGAGCCGCTGCCTGGGCCGCTGGAGCCCGGGAGATGCTGTCCATAGCCGCTGCGTCGTCGCCAGTCGCAGCCATTTTGTTCCTGTTTTGACTCGGTGTCACATGACCGCTCACGTGACGTCCGCTCTCCCGCCGCCGCCACAACCTCCCGCGCAGTTCGCGCGCATTGCCACGCCCTTGTGTTGTTGGAGCCGCAGTGAGTGATGTGAGAGGAGCAGTTGATTCACTAGTAGTATTTAAATCAAGTTAACTTGTAGTCACAGGCAGAGCAAGCAAAGGCAGATTTATTTGAACAGTTGATGCGTTCCCAACCCAAAGTGCTTTCAGGGCAATAAGGTTAAAAACATCAACAATAAAAATACAAAATAAAACAACAAATAATATAAATAAATATGACTTATATAAAACAACAAGAATAACCAGGAAGTGAAACTGGTTAAACTTTTTTTTATGGTGTGATATTAGAAAGATGACATAGTAGCCATTGCAAGATGAGATAAGCGCTGAAAAAAGAGGAACACTAAGTTTTTTAGGTCTTGAAGGGGTTTTTTTAGGTTTTAATGTCTAAAATTGGTCATGTCGCAGTGTGGCATAACAAATACATTTTGCTGGAGCAAATTATAATGTCATAGTTTTTAGCTTTTAGTTTGATCTAATTACATTTAGATTAGAATTGTCAAGTAAAAGGTAAATATGTCGTGTCCAAAACAGCTACATTCGTGTATTTTTTCCATTCTACATAGCAACCTTATGTGTACTGTTGATGGATGGATGATTAATGTTTTTGCTTGATAAGATATCAAACTCGATTTGCTTGATAAAGTTTTAGCAGTAGTTTCAGCAGAGGAACCCAGACACTCCTTGTCCCAACTACTTCCACTGACTGTTCCAAGCTGTTCCAAGGCGTTTCCAAGCCAGTCGAGAGATATAATCTGCTCTCACCTCTGGGTCTCCTCCCAGATGCACATGCCTGGAATACCTCCCTCTGGGAGGCGTCTGAGAGGCATCCTGGCTAGATTCCTGAACAATCTCAGCTTACTTCTCTTGACAGAGGAGCAGCAGCTCTACTTTGAGTCTCTCTCGGGTGGCTGAACTCCTCACCTTGGCTCTCTCTAAAACTGAATCCAGCAATCCTGCCGTAAAAACTAATTTGTCACTTGTTCTCGCAATGTCATAACACATGACCTATAACCCAAGTGTCTTGTAACCTAATATAAATATACAAAAGCATATTTGAATTGCCAGTTTCAATATTTTGTTATTACAACATATTCTTCAATTATTGCAATGACTATGATCCACGCTGACAACACGAACTGAATTAACACGTCTTCCAAGGAATTGTACTGCAGAATTGTGACCATTGGACTTCTTGAAGACGTTTATATATTCAGCAATTTGCACATATAGCTTTTACATTCTTTGCTACCTCTATCACGGTCTGAAACTTTTTCCACCAGTACATGTAGACCCAAAGTATTTTTTACTTGCACGGTGTTCTTGCTGTCCCTCATACATCTCAGACATCTCTCTGTCCACCCCTTCGGGATGTCTAAACTCCTCACCCTATCTATAATAGTGATTTCAATTAAGTTCAGTTCAATTCAATTTAAATTAAAGTGCCAGTTCATAATGATGTTTTCTCAAGAACTTAAACAAAATAGAGCCCAAGAGATCCCACATGTGAGCGGCAGTGTAAAAGAAAATCTGCCTTTAATGACCATAAACTAGATAATGTATCTATCTATCTGTATCTGTCTACCTACCTACTTCTCTATTTGAATATAGAACTGTAAGTGGTATTACTTGATTATTAATAAATGATTATTTCGTTGAATTTTCTGTTTGGTTTATAAAATGGTGAAAATGGTTCATGGCTATATCCACAAAATATAATTTAGTGCATTAGTCGATTTATAGTCTAATCATCTATTAGTTGTTGCTGCTCTTGTCATTACCACACAAACAGAAACATACAGTTTAAAGAGATGATGTAGTCTGAGATTACAACTTAAATCAGACAAAAAAATATATATAGAAGTTTAACTCTAGTAATCATTAAACGTGTAGTTGGAAGCTTTCAACGGGTGCGCGCTCCCGCGCGGCGGAGGAAGCATGCTTCGTCGGCGCGTGCAGAAGTGAGCAGTACACCTGTGTAGTGGTGGGAAGCCAGATCGTGACAGGCTCTGAGCGGACTGTAAACATGGCGGCGTGCACAGCTACAGGGCTGTGCCGAACACCCCGTTACTACTAACGCCGAGAGACGGAGACACCACCGACATGGAGACCGAAGAGGAGCAGCACATCACCACGCTCCTCTGCATGGGCTTCCCGGACCCAGACGTGATTCGGAAAGCTCTCCGGTTAGCGAAGAATGACATCAACGAGGCAGTGGCTCTGCTCACCAACGAAAGCCCCGGACTCGGCTATGGATACGAACCCATGGAGAGTGGGCCTTCCCCCGGCGTGGGTTCGAGTGGAGACGGGGAGACTAGTGGACGGACCGGGACTGGAGGGTTTGATCCGCCACCTGCGTACCACGATGTAGTGGATAGCGAGGTGAGGGGGGGACATTATCACAATTAGCCGTTAGTAGTGGGGGACTTGCATGGAGGGGGGAAGGAGTGGACTCGCCCATTTAACTTAGCAGCAACGATGCTACATCCACCGAGCACAACGTGAGGCTGTCAGAGCAGGAGATAGAGGCCAATACACTGTCCAGTCTGTCAGGCCATAACACACCACTAACTGGAGTATTGCATTCCAATATATAACCCGCCTCTTTAAATAATTAGGTTTAATATTTAACCCCAACTGCCAGGCTAACACAGTTAGCTCGCGCTAGCTAAGTGGCTACAGTGGTAGAGTTGTGGAAGGCGGCACGAGCAGGAAGCAGCACTAATAGTTAAAGCATCACTTGTGTGAGATTATAATAGTGTATTTAAAGTATAGTGTGGGACTATGGCAGTATGTTATCAGGGACCATGATTTACATAGGTTTTAGCATGTGTGTTAGCCACCCAGGCTCCTACCCCTGAGGTTGCATCTCCTATAAGAACTGGGCTAAAAGAGGAGGTTTCGCAATGCCCTTGGAACACACAGCTATCTTCTCATCACACTTTTACTCTTAGAAAAATGTCGGTTTGAAGTTGTTTAGTTTGATCTTATGGTTCGATGCTCTAAGGGGACTAGTGTTTGATGTTTTGACAGTTCTGTGTCAGTGATTTACCTGCAGGTGCTAACAACACCTTGTCCTAGTTTGCAGGTTTATGTGGTGCTGTAACAGTAAATGGACTGGCAGCTCATAAATACCTGCCCTGCTCAGGACATAATTGCTTTGTCAGACTCCTGGTTTCTTCAGAAACTTGACCTCAGACCTGTTGCTGTCCCAGCTTCACCCCACCAAAATCTTGCAGGTCCAATCATCCAGGAGACAGGTTGTTGCAAAACTTTGTAAGAATTTGGCAATACTGTGCAAGCTACTGTGGGTTTATGATTGATTTGACTGGGCACAAACGAACATCTCTCTGATCAATTCAGAATAGGCATCCCCTTCTCACTTTGTCATTGATATCACAGTTTGCAGTAACGCTGATATTTGCAGTTGCAGCTACAAATGGAACAATCAATAACATTGTAAGTAATAGGTCACTTCAGCTATACACCTAGTACTCAGCCCTGGTGTTTCACTCTCTCAGGAACACCTCCAAGCTGTAATTTTGCTTTCTCCCTTCGATCATCTTATGCTCTTGTAACCTTAAGTTGTATGTTTTGCCCCGTGCCTGTGTTAAACACACTTAGATCAAATGCTAGAAATGCACCTGGAATAGGTCACTAGTTCATCACAATGCACACACATGTAGGAGCAAATTAGTGCCACAAATGAGTCCAAAATATGCATGTTTGGGGGTTTTTGGAGGAAAACCACAGTACATCACTTCTTCCTGTGAGGTGACCATGCTATTCACCAAACCACAGTGTCACCTAGTTTTCATTCTCACCTATGCTAATTTGACAAACCACATTTAGGCTTTTATCTGAGCCGACTCAGGAACGATTGGTTTATGCACATTCATGATTATTATTTGCTAACTCCTATTCTATCGCCATTTACAGAATTACTTTGGTCTTGAGGAATTGATACATCCTGCGTATTAAAATAACTTCAGATGCCATCCGTGATGTAAACCACATAGACTAAAGCTCAGTTTTCTGTATTTGTGCTTAAGAGGCGTGTAAGGTCTCTGGCATCATGTTATACTCCTAAAAATAGCCCCGGCGGTCTCCCTGACACACACACACAAACACATTGCAGTTTTTGCAACGGGTCTCCAGAGGGTTGTAGGGTGCATGGTAACAGAGTAGCAGTGATCATCCTGCACTGCCCCACGCATGTATACTGTGCCTTTGAGACTTGAGAGTGTTCCCAAAAGGCAGAAACACAGAGCAGGGTGCAGCTTATGCCCATGTTTATTCTCCTGTTTGACGGTATCCTGTACAAAGAGGACATAAAGATTCTCTACGTTGATTACAGTGGTTGGAATCAGTTCTTACACTCAAATTATCAGTGTAATTGCTAAATCAGTGCTGAGCTGAATAGGAAATCCTGCAGTGAAATGCTTTTTCTACTGTGGTAAAAACCAGTGTTATCTTAGTCTCCCTTGCGTGGTCTATGCCCTCATCCATCTATCTGTCATTTCTAATTTTCTCAGAAAAGGAAGGGAGGAAATATGATGCTTCTTCTCTCCTTCCTTTTTGCCATCCCTCCTGTTCTCGTCGTTAAGCCCGCTTCATCAGTGTGTTTGTCTATCAGTATGCAGCAGTGAGACCTGTAACTCCACCGCGCTTCATTAGTCTCTGTTCTGCACAGTTTCCGCAGAAAAAAAGGATAAATGAGCTTGTAAAACATGTAAAATGTATTGCGAGCCCTGATCCCAGGGTAAAGGCTTAGTTTAGGGACCTTTTCATACATGACAGCTGGTCAAACCTTTACAGAGTGCCGTCCTTTGTCAAATTCTTTGCGTAATTACAGTGCAAACATAGATCGTTATTTGATTACACAGATGACAAATGTGAGCGTTGGACGTTGGGGTAATATTCCACAGAGCGGCCATATTTCACATGAGGAAATTCTGCAGTTTAATCATGAATATTCACACCACTTCATGAATATGTAAGCAACGTTATGCCGTAAATTATTTATTAATCCTTTTGTCTGCTGTTGCTTTCACCACACAAGCTCAAAGACTTTTTACCCCTCATAGCAGTAGCAAGCAGAGCCTGAACTTATTATATTCCAGATAAAAGTTGACTTTGAATAAGTTGACTTTCTGTTTCATAATCTGTCAAGGCATGCCAACAGCAAAGGAACCTTCTTCCGAGAACGGCCTCTTCTTACGTGACAGAATGTGTATTATGTTTGACTCGAGATGTCACACCCTGTCTTACACGTCGCAACCCTAACGCTCAGAAAAACTGTCGAAAATCAGCACCTGTCTGGACTTGTTTGGGAAGCCTCTTATATGAAAGTAGAAAGACAAAAAAAAAAGAAGGGGGCTTTGAAGAGATGAAGGGCAGATTGCTGAGGAGAGGACACAATTTCCAAATGACTGCAATCGTGCTTTCCCCCAGAGGGAGGAAAAAAAAACTGAGCATCATCCTGCCCGTCTTTCTCAAGGCCATTTGGATTATCCTCGCACAAAGGACAGTTGCCGTGTCGCAAAGCAGTGCTCCACGCAGAGACCATCCGTGTTGTATCAACTCCTTCACTTGTATGAGGTTGTAACTTCATTATGTGTGTTTCCAGAGGAGCAATGACGAGAATGGGAACTGCTCCGGGGGCAGCATGGAGTTCCCCACCACCAACTTGTACGAGTTGGAGAGTCGGGTCTTCACCGACCACTGGTCCATACCTTACAAAAGAGAGGAGTCCCTGGGCAAGTGTCTCATTGCATCCACCTGTCTCGCTCGACACGGTAAGGCCACGCTTCTGTGCACTGAGAGTCTGTGTTTCTGAAGATTTGCGTTGAACTCGACGCGCTCCATCTGCGTCGCGGTGTGGGCAGCGTGTTTTGTTTTGGACGGTCGGGTGTTTTTCACATGTTGTTATTTTGATCGCTTGTATTACATGGCTCAATCTGCGGCGCCTTCGCCGCAGCCAATTTCTTCCCCTCCGTATTTGGAGCGTGTGATAAATGCGTGAATCCAACGTCTCCTTCTGTGCTAAGGTCTCGCCGATGCCGACGAGAACTGCAAGCGCTTCATAGACCGGTGCATGCCGGAGGCCTTTAAAAAGGTGCGTAACCAAGAACCAGGAATCTCAGTCTTTACACTCAGTTCATTAACATACACTGACGTTTCCTCCTGCCTTCCTTCCCTCTCTCCCTCCCTCCTTCCTTCCTTCCTTTCTTTTCTGGATTCTCTCAATTGCCAACGCCAGTTGCTAACCAGCAGTGCCGTACACAAATGGGGCACCGAGATTCACGAGGGAATCTACAACATGCTCATGCTGCTGGTGGAGCTGGTGGCGGAGAGAGTGAAGCAGGACCCCATACCTGTGAACCTGATGGGAGTCCTCACTATGGTGCGTCCCTTTTGAGTCCTGTCTTCAAGTGCTTGACTGACGATGCACATGACAATAAAATTCTTGCATTCTTGAGGCAATAAAATTCTTGATAATTACTATAATTACTCTGTTAGCATTATGCGACAGATTGCTTCTTGTATGCTTCTTGGATCTTCGTGGCTTATGTGTCGGTATTAGCAAGCAAAGTTTGTTTCACTTCCAAGATTGATCCCTCAATGACGCAGTGTTTCAGATTTAGTCTTCTACTGTGACTAATTTGTCCGCGGTGTAAATCTGTCCAAATTTTAGAGGTATTAGCTCCCTTCGGGGCCGCGAAAGCAGTCGGGTGACATTTGTGATGTGTTTTTTTCCTTTCTCTTTTTGTCGCTTACGTGTGCAGGCCTTTAACCCTGATAACGAGTACCATTTCAAGAACCGCATGAAGACTTGTCAGAGGAACTGGGCTGAGGTTTTCGGAGAAGAGACCAACATGTTTGCCGTCTCGCCGAGCAACACATATCAAAAAGTAAGGGAAACGGCGTTTCTGTCAACTCCCTGCCTGTTTCCTCTCTTGTGAAGTTGCGTTTGTGTCCATTCATAACCATGTGAGTAAGTAAAAGCCGCGTTTGTCTTGCTATACCCACTCCTTTATGAGCCTTTGTGTACTGTTGGTTTTCACGTGTGGGGGCAGACACATGAGTTCTTCATCGCGGGTGTTGCGTAACAGAGCCACAGGGGCTCAGCAGAAAATGTGGGACTGACACACAACAGCTGTCAGAAAACTTAACGTGTGTCACAACAATGTGCAACACACCACTGCTGAGTAAATCCACTGAAAACACTCTGATTCTCTCTTCCAGGAGCCTCATGGTTGGCTGGTGGACTTGGTGAATCGAGTGAGTAGCAAGCGGCCGCCTTTATCTGCTCGCCACACGTTGTAGTTCTTTCACTTTTTGCCTGACACGTCTCCCTCCTACCCTCTCTCCTCTTTTTCTATCTTTCTTTTTTTTGTCCAGTTTGGAGAGCTGGGAGGATTCACCGCCATCCAGACCAAGCTCAACACGGACGAGATCGAGATCGCTGTAAGCGCGACCGTCCCTCCTTCCGTGTTTTTGCCTTTCTTTAAAATAGTCCCGACATATTTTTAGAGCGATGAAATAGTTTGGACGCTGGTGATGGATGGGGAGCCGCAGTTATACAGGCAAAAGGTCACAGTGTTTACCCGCACCACTCTCAGCTGCAGGGTGCTGAATGTCTCTCTCCCTCTCTCTCTCTCTCCCTCTCTCTATCTCTCTCTCTCTCCCCCCCTCTCTCTGCCCCCCCCCTCACTAATACTCACTTACACACAAACTCGCACTCTCATCCTCCCGCTGTGTGATGGTTGAAATGCTCTGTTGTCTCATGTGTTCTGAGGCATCCTTGTACTGATGCTTCCCTCTGGGAACCTGGCCGGAACCACAACAGTGCACAGCCATTGATTCACACACACATGCACACACACGCGCACATACACACACTCCGTCTCTATCCATTAGCATTTTAATAAGGCCAGGGCTGGTTGCAGACCACTGTTCATTGGCAGTGGAAACTCAGCAGAGTGTGTAAGCTGTCAAATACCTAACATACTCGAAATCACGAGAGAGACAGGCTGAAAGCGAAAGGAGAAAAAGATAATGGGAGGAGTACTCCACCTCCTCCTCCTCGACAGACTCCCAGGGGTGAGTCATTCATTTGTCGGCTTTGAGCAGGAAGTCAAGTGCATGGGGTTGTGGGTGGAGGTGGTGGGGGAGTCATTGAGTGAATAGAGGGGAAGGTGGAGGAGACGAGAGCTGCTGGGAGAGCGAGCCCAGAAGCTGGAGATGGAAGATAGCCAGAGAAAGAAAAGAGACAGGAACACGGGAACCATTCATTAAGCTCATGTGATTTAGCGCTGAATGACAAATGACAGCTGGGCTCCGATGCTGGAAATTCACCCTCACATCTGTTTACTCTCGCCCCTCGCTCGCTCGTACGCAGCGATGGGAGCGCTGCAACAAGTTCAAGCGCCGTTTCAAACCCCTGGCTCGGGCGCAAGTGGCACGTCTGAAGGGTCACACGACGCAAATTGTGTTTGTCATCGTACGCAGAGATGGAAAGAGCACAGTGTTAGTTAGTCATGCTCATCTGGTATCAATAAGCGGTTTCCCCTTTGCCTTGCGTCACGCCTGAGCTCTAATGTCTCTCTTCATTCGCCTACACAGAGTGTGTCAGCTCTGGTTCAGCCTCTGGGGGTGTGTGCACAGTACCTAAACTCCAGTCTGGTCCAGGTGAGTAGTACACACTAGTAGACACACTGACCCAGTCTCTGGAATTCCTTTTTAATGTCCACCACGTATGTGTGTCTTGGTGGTTTTGATTTCACCTCCACATCTTGTGTATTTAATCTTTTATGTCTGATCACTCATGTTTGTTTACACAAAACGTGTGCGTCTCTATGATGTTATAATCTATTTTTAAATGCTGTATCTTCTTACTGTTTTGCTGCACCGGTGGCACATATTCATTCCTCAGGGATAATATGTTTCGTGTTGTTTTTTCCCCCCAGCCAATGCTCGATCCAGTCATCCATAAGATGATCACGTATGTTCAAAACCTGGAGGAAAAGGACCTCAAAGACAAGGTAGTGTTTCCACTCAAGTTTAAAGGGGAAAGAGGAGGGGAAAAACACCATAATAGAGTGAATATTTCACTGTAAAAAGAGTATGTGCCGAAGCCTTCACTCTGTTGCCCACAGTGTACACAGCCTCAGTGGATTTGTTTAGGTTTTATGGGGTTGTTTATACTATATTTGGATATATAAGGGGAATAAGAGGAAAGGAAAGAAAGAATCTGTGTGGCCTGTGACTTAACTACGATGATGTAATTGATGAATTGTATGGGTTTTTTTGTTGTTGCTGAACTCGTAGCGTCTGGTGAGCATCCCAGACCTGCTGTCAGCTATCAAGCTGCTGTGCATGAAGTTCCAGAGGGAACTGGTCACTGTGGTGGACGACCTGCGGTTGGACACGCTGCTGCGCATGCTCAAGACGCCCCACTTCTCCACCAAGATGAACTCTCTCAAAGAGGTGACGGCATCTCACGCCACCCGCCAGTCACCAGCGCTGAACCCGGCTCCACGCAGTGTTTCACTTTCAGCTCACCTTTTTGCTTTTTGCTTTTTTTTTCCCTCTTTGCAGGTGACGAAGTTGATCGAGGAGAGCACGGTGACAAAGACGGTGAAAAACGCCATCGACACGGATAAACTGCTGGACTGGCTGGTGGAGAACTCGGTCCTCTCAATAGCGTTGGAGGGTGAGAGCACGCCTTCCGATTAAAATGGAAGTGTGTCGCAAGGCGCTTTGCAAAGCAGCCCGGGACAAATGCACCTCTTAACTGCTTCCAGGAAACATTGACCAGGCTCAGTACTGTGAGAGAATCAAAGGAATCATTGAGCTACTGGGCAGCAAACTGTCGCTGGACGAGCTCTCCAAGATCTGGAGGATACAGGTCAGCTGCAGCGCACGCCTCATTGTGCTTTACTGCATTGTTATCGAGCACGCTCAACAGGTTTTTCTTTCGCACCTCCTGAAGTGGATTGTTGACATATTTCCCGTACGCGCGCGACGGATGTCGAAAGAGAATCTCCCGTGATTGATCCGTCTATTGATTCTGCAGGCGGGCCAGTCGTCAACTGTGATAGAAAACATCCATACAATCATCGCCGCTGCTGCTGTGAAGTTCAGCTTCGATCAGCTCACCCACCTCTTCGTCCTCATACAGAAGGTCAGCGCCGTGCCCGTGGCATTCTGGGAACCGAATGGCCCTGTTCAGAGTGCCGCTGGAACTAACAAACGTGCGCGTCTTGCAGAGCTGGGAGGTGGAGAGCGACCGCGTGAGGCAGAAGCTGCTCAGCCTGATCGGGAGGATCGGCCGAGAGGCTCGCTCCGAAGCCACGACTGGAAAGGTGTGTCGGTGCCCCGCGCTCACACAGCGGTTTCCTTTTCACAGTGAAGTCTGAATCATCATCATCATCATCATCATCATCATCATCATCATCATCATCATCATCATCCCGCTGTGTGTCTGTGTTCAGGTGCTGGAGGTGCTGTGGGAGCTGGCCCACCTCCCCACCCTGCCGACCAGCCTGGTTCAGCAGGCGCTGGAGGAGCACCTGGGCATCCTGAGCGACGCCTACGCCGTCAAGGAGGCGGTGAAGCGCAGCTACATCATCAAATGCATTGAGGACATTAAGAAGGTGAGGGAGACGCGCCACACGCCACTGACTGACTGACTGAGTGAGTGGCGTGGCGGGTGGATCGGCCCCTCCTCGGCCTCGTCCTCGTCCTCTGGGAGTGCACCGCGCATGCATTCGAGTCCTTGCACAACACGTTAGAAGAAAACACAACATTGGGCCCCCCACATTTTTCTGCCCCCTGTGACAGTTTTGTTCTAAAGTTAGCGTGTCCTTGTTAGTGCAGCGTGTCACCCTCCAGCTTTAGTTCCAGCGCAGAAACGTCCCCGGTCTGCCAAACGGGGAGATGCACTGAGCGGGTCGAGCACAAGGGTTGGATGCGTTCCGTCTTTCCTCTCTCTATTCCTCTGTCGACTCCTCTGGCTCGATGCTGTCCCTCTGACACCACAGAGGGCGGTGTCACCCCGTGGCTCTCTCTTCACGTCTCATTTTGTCCAGCTTCCTCTTCCAGCGCTCTTCCCAAAATATTTACCAGGCGTTCTCTGTCGGGAAGCGTGCAAACTGAACATCCAGAGTCCCTTTACACTCTGGTCTCTGTGTCGTAGGCTTTGTCCAAACAGAGTTTGACAAACTCCATAAAACCTTATAAGTCACCAGTGTCTTAAAGGAGAAGCTATTTCATTCTTTAACCTTAATCTAAATCATAAATCTGGAAACCACACACAGACCTTTGTACTTCCAGAAGTACAGGTTCTGTCACCGTGTGAAGAGACAACAAGACAGCCCATTATATTTAAGCATCTTAATCTGTCATAATGTGCTATTTGCTAAATGTGTTTATAAATGATAAATAAGTACATTGTTATTTATATATGTGTAGGGCAACAACTGAGGCTGAGATCAATACCATTCATATTACACTCACTTTAAAGCAATGCATCATAATACATTGTTGCGTGTCTACCACACATATATGCATATAGATGTGCCGGCTAAACTGAACTGTATGTTTCTAGACTCACTCTCAGGAGGACAGTAAAGGCAGCGACACTCAGAGCTCATTTCTTACGAGCACTTGGGGCAAGAAGAAAGCTAGCACTTTAGCCAAAGTAAGAGAAAGAAAGCCCCTCCCGATTCCTCTCTGTTCCTCTGACCAATCTGTGTCCAATCTCGCTGCTTCACACCTGCCAACCAATCGTGGAGGAGGGCTCTGACCACAGGGTTTCACAGGTTGATAATTTCACACTTGATTGTACCGAGAGGTCGTTTTAACCAGGTGTATGTTTAATCCTCTTGCTTGCCTCACTGAGAGGGCTTTGGCACTGACTAATGATTACACAGTGGTGGTGATCTTGCCCTGGGTGCGAGCCGGCTGAATTGGACAAGTGATCTCTTTTTTGCCGCTGGATGAATGGTCAGCTTTGGTGGAAGTGTGAGCACATCTACTCATGCAAAGAGGAATCTAATCAGAGCCTTGGATGTTTGGGGTGGGGGAGAAAAACTTCTCATTGTGATATCTTTTTTGCACTTTGAACTGTTTCGAGGGAGAAAATTTCAACATTTGAACGATGCCTTGGCTCTGATCAAAGGCCTTTACATCCCTGGCTCTGATTTTTCTTTCGCATCTCTTAGACTACAAAAACACTGGGTCCTGTGACGACCATTAAACGAGCATCACAACCCTCTGCTTTTGTAGCTTGGGGCTTTTTTTTTTCTTTTGGCGCTCATTCTGCTTTTGTGGGTATCATTATCTGATGTCTGCGGGTGTGTGCATGCGTGTGTGTGTGTGTGTGTGTATGTGTGTGTGTGTGTTTGTCTGTCTCTCTGTCCGTGTGTGTCTGTCTGTGTGTGTGTGTGTGTATGTATGTGTGTGTGTGTGTCTCCGCAGGCCTCTCAGCAGAGCACTCCTCAGGCAGTGTGGGTCGTTCCTGCTCTCCGCCAGCTGCACGAGATCACCCGTTCTTTCATCAAGCAGACCTATCAGAAGCAAGACAAGGTAACACAGAGGCGCACACTTAGAAAAACAAACCACATATCAACTGCAGTCTGGATCTGGATGTTCGCTTTCTGTCATATTGACAAGAGAGTGAACATAGTAGGATCAATGCCCAATAACACCCACATTAGATCTCTTCCTGTGCACATACAGTACTATTATACGTCAACATTTGTGACTTGATTGAACTCTTTGTGCCATTACTTTTATCTACAGACTTATTTGCAATGTAAATGTAAAAAAAAAATTCCAATATGGGACTGTATGGCCCTGAAAAATGTCCTGTGGGGGAATTTCCTAGTTCAGGTCATGATCTTGTAATGGCTAAGAACTGGTCTGCACAGCTCATCGTATGCAAACAAAGCCTGTGAAAGTGGCTCAGAGGAAACGTGTCCCTGCCTCCCTGCAGAGCATCATTCAGGACTTGAAGAAGAACTTTGAGATCGTCAAGCTGATCACGGGATCCCTGGTGTGCTGCCACCGACTGGCCGTGACGGCCGGGGGAAATAACGGCCTCTCAGGTTCAACTCTGGTGGACGGACGATACACCTACCAGGAGGTTTGTCTGAGCGGGGTTTGAGCCGTCAGGGAGAAGCTGCCACTCCGGCGGTTTTGGGTTTAACTTGTGATGAACTGATGACGACGTCCACACCACAACCACGCACAAAAAAGCAGAAGAACTGACCTGATCCTCACGCCATTTTCAGCCTTTGGTGCAGATGAGGGAATTTGTTAGTTCCTTAAAAAGCACTTCACAGAATATGGATATCTATTAGTTATATTTAATGTACAGGGAGTCAGGAATGTATTTATTTTTAAAGATCTGTTTGCTCATTAAAATGACTGCTCTTTAGAGCTGTGTTACAGTACAAATATTTGCTGTCACAGGTTGCTGTGATGATACAAGTGGTGTTGTTTGAGGCTTAACTTAATCCGAGCCTGTATCAAGTTTATGAACTGGAAGTAATCAAAGTTATGCTGCGGGATTATGCAGCATGTCTGTTGACGGCGTGTGTGGCTGAAGGTCATGACGACGGCTCTCTCTGTTTCTGGCGTGCAGTATCTGGACAGCCACCTGCGCTTCCTGGCCTTCTTCCTGCAGGAGGCCAGCCTCTACCTGGTCTGGAACCGGGCCAAGGAGCTGTGGGAGTGCCTGGTGTCGGGCCCAGATGTCTGCGAGCTTGACCGTGAGGTATGGAAACTGTCATGCAAATGGGACCTTTTTGTCCTGGGCCGCGTGTTTGTAATCACAAGCGCCTCTCTCTGGATCACCGCCCAGGAGGAACAAAAGCACGGCACACGTTTGGCATTCGCCCTGCTCTCCTCCTGTTTTGAAGGCAAAACAGGAGGGTTCAAGGGACAAGCCACTTCATAGCAAATTATCACCCATTTAATGGATCAGATTTCACTTTCATAATTCTATGTGACAATGTCAAACTGTACAATTTGACTGGTGGGGTCTGTAAAACTGTCATTAAAACTAATGAGGCGGTTTTTAGTTATTTCAAGATACATTCACACAAAAACAAATGAGTATGTAAATAAGAAGATCCAAATGGCTGGAATATGCTGCCAAGTGGAGCTGAAGTCCACTTTTGTGTAATTAAAGGCTGCAACAAATAATTATTTTTGTAGATGATTAATCTGTCAGTTGCTTTTTCCATGTATTGATTGCAAAATTTCTGAAAATTGCTAATGGCCAAGATAAGGTTCGTGCTCTGACCTCAGTGGCATTCATTTTTCTCTCACAGAGGACTGAAGAAACCAGACAATATTCCCATTTTAGAAGCTAAGATCAGAGAATTATTTAAAACTAAAACACCTAAATTAACTTGAATTGATTATTCAATAGTAGTTTTATCTATCAGTTGTGGCAGCTCTTGTTTATTTAGCCTCTGTCCCTGTTTGTAGATGTGTTTTGAGTGGTTCACCAAAGGACAGCATGACCTCGAGAGCGATGTTCAGCAGCAGCTCTTCAAGGAGAAGATCCTGAAACTGGAGCCCTACGAGATCACCATGAACGGTGAGAGTCCACGTCTCAGGCCTTGACGTTTTCACGCACGAACAACGTACGATCTGGCAGTTCACACCTTTCCCTCTGTTTCTCAGGTTTCAATCTGTTCAAGACCTTCTTCGAGAATGTTAATCTGTGCGACCATCGCCTCAAACGCCAGGGAACTCAGCTGGTCAGTCCTCATTCCCCTCACTGACCCTACTTTATGTTTTTCTTTTGTCTGGGAGTGTTTCAGATTCTCTGAAAATGTGGTCCAGACTCATAGATCATGTGTGTGTGATTTCTAGTGTGTGGAACGCCTTGACCTGACGGGGATGGACTTCATCTGGCGCATCGCCATGGAAACCCCAGATGAAGAAATAGCCAATGAAGCGATCCAGCTGATAATAACGTACAGCTACAACAACCTCAATCCCAAGATGAAGAAGGTCAGTGTGTGTGTGTGTGTGTGTGTGTGTGTGTGTGTGTGTGTGTGTGTGTGTGTGTGTGTGTGTGTGTGTGTGTGTGTGTGTGTGTGTGTGTGTGTGTGTGTGTGTGTGTGTTCGCTGTGAGCCAGGGCTCTGGCAGCGTGTCAAAAGTCTTGCTATCAAGGCCTTGCTTGTCAAGCAGATCCATGGTTTAAATAGACAAGGATTAGTCTAATCATATAAACACAGTTGTAATTTAGATGGATAGAAACTTGAATGAGCCCTTAAGGAGGTTCCCTCCAGCCAATTCAAGCAACACATCATAGAAATTTGACACAAGAATAGCATTAGTAACGTTGCCTGGCGAAATGTTAAATGGCTTTCAGTCTACTGCTTGTCAGATGTCACATACTGGACCGGGTGACAGGCTTCAAGAATAACTATAGAAACAGTGTTCCGGACGTTCTTGTTTGCTTATGTAGCTCAAATAGAAACAGCCTCATTGAGGTGGAAACTGAGCAACTGAACACCTTAAAGGTGTTTGTGAAGTCGGTCTTTTAAAAGCTTGAAACCACGCATAATAACGATGTCTCCTCCTCACAGGATTCTGTGTCTTTGCACAAGAAGTTCATCGCTGATTGTTACAAGCGACTGGAGGTAAGTAGGGGAAATATGAGGGTGATGGATCGCTCCGTTTCAGGGGGGAAATGTGAATTTGAAAGGTGATCTCTGTCACACAGGCTGCCAGCTCGGCCCTGGGCGGGCCGACCTTGACGCACGCTGTTACTAGGGCAACCAAGATGCTGACGGCCACTGCCATGCCGACCGTGGCCACATCTGTACAATCACCATCCAGGTACAGAGGGGGGTTTGGGTAAGAACATGCCTATTAAACTATTCCTTAAAAAAAAACCCAAAAAGAACACGCTCGCTCCTCTACCTCCTAGGTCTGACAAATCAGAGTAAATGTACCCTAACGACTACAAATGCAACAGTAAATCCATGTGAAACTCTTGTTCTTTGCCTCTGTCGATGTTCAGATCCACTAAGCTGGTAATAATCGAAAGACTGCTGCTATTAGCTGAACGTTACGTCATCACTATAGAGGTGGGTCTTATTCACTTTGTCACGTTTGTGCTTTAACGCAATCTGCACGGTCGAAACGTCTCCGAGAGGAGCTGCACTCATGGTGTTTCTCATACTTCTCCCTGCAGGATATGTACTCAGTTCCTCGCACTATTCTACCTCACGGGGCCTCGTACAACGGACACCCTGTCACTCTTCACATCACCTACGAGTCAACCAAAGACACTTTTTCCTTAGAGGTACAGCGACACCTTCCCTAATACCCCGGGATGCTCAGGTTTTACACACAGAGGCAATAACTCTTGTATGTGTGTGTGTGTCCACGTGCAGACCCACAGTAATGAGACGATAGGAAGTATCCGGTGGAAGATTTCTGAGCACTTGAGCTGTCCCGTGGACAACGTCCAGATCTTTGCCAACGACAGCGTGGTAAGTCATAGCATCACCGTAGGTGTTAGGGACTCTATGCTCCTCTCTCTGTTTTTAAAAACACACATGTACCTGTCATTCCCTCATCCAAGTATTTCACCCCTCTCCCAGTCGTGTGTTTTCCCCTGCAACCAGCACACGTCATAAATTATAAATCAGCCGCTGCATGAATTCTCAGAGGCAGAAGTGCCACCTCCTCTTAGTCGGTGGTTCACTCTGTGTGTGCGTGTGGCAGGGGAAAAACGGCCTCGAACAACCTCAGTCCCTGTTTTTTGTGTTTCTCTCACTCCAACCCTTCACTGCTCCCTCACCCTGCGTTAGTTGACCATGAACCGGGACCAGAAGCTGCTGTCCCAGCTCGGCTTCAACGACGAGCAGAGCCTGACCGTGAAGAGCTCGGGCACCGGCACCCCCTCGGGCAGCTCCGAGTCCTCGGCCTCGGCCTCCAGCAGCTCCAGCTCAGCCGTCTTCAACTCGGCCTACGCCCTGGAGCAGGTACCAGCCCAGACACGACGTGAAAACCTCCACTCGGCCCGCATATCTGTTCAGAATGACCGACGCTGTGTTTTCACGTCTCCAGGAGAAGTCCCTGCCGGGTGTGGTGATGGCTTTGGTGTGTAATGTGTTTGAGATGCTCTACCAGCTGGCTAACCTAGATGAGTCCAGGTAAACCCTCTCTGAAAACAACCAAAAACTGTTTATTCAGCATTATGGCACTGTGACGAGAGGAGGAAGAGGAGTTAAATCACGTTCCCCCACAACTTTTCTCATCTCTCTATCTCTGGGAACAAGTGATAATTTTATAGAACTTTCGTTAAACCCATTTTTGACATAAATGTTGCAATTGTAATGCATTAAGTCGTCTAGACCTATCATTCAACAGACAGTTAAAGGCAGCTTTTACACTTTTTTTCCCCTTCTTTTCTGATCTCCAGGATCACTCTTCGTGTGAGAAAGTTGCTGCTGCTGATTCCAACAGATCCTGAGGTGCAGGACGCTCTCGACAACTTTGTTCCCAAAGAATCCAGCGTCTGGAGCCACCAGGTAATTCAGGCTTCTTCCTCTGTTCTCTGCCCTCCAACTGTATTTTTCTTACCCTAACTCGTGTCTTGTTTTTGTAGAAGACACTGTTTCAGGGCACAGGCTCTCGCTCTCCATCTATGGCCTCCAAGCAGCAACACCAGCCCAGTGCAGCGTCCATCTTGGAGTCCCTGTTCAGGTCCTCGGCCCCGGGCATGTCCACCTTCAGAGTGCTGTACAACCTGGAGGTAAGCTCACAATAGATGATTTCTCAGACTCCAAAAAAAGAGGAGAAAATCTGCGATTCCTTCATGATTTCTCCCATCTGTCTTCCAGGTGTTGAGCTCAAAGCTCATGCCCACATCAGACGACGAGATGGCCAAAACCAGCAGCAAGTCCTTCTGTGAGAACTTCCTCAAAGCAGGAGGCCTCAGGTAACACAGAGAGAGAGAGATGTGCAGTAGGGATTCACTCTGTCATCTAGCTATCCTACTGTGCTATTGCAGTCCCACCAGTAGCTCTTCTCTTTGTTTCCTCTACAGTCTGGTGGTGAATGTCATGCAGAGAGACTCCATCCCGTCGGAGGTGGACTATGAAACCAGACAGGGAGTCTACTCCATCTGTCTCCAGTTGGCCAGGTGCAGAATGCCGTTCTCTGAAAGGCACATTCTCATCCCGGCACGGCCTCAGACGTCACACTGACCGGGCTGTGCTTGCAGGTTCCTCCTGGTGGGTCAGAGCATGCCTGCGGTGCTGGACGACGACGTGATCAGGGACGGGGACGCGCTGTCGTCCCGGCCCTTCCGTAACGCCGGGCGGGCCGGCCGACAGTTGTCCCTCTGCGGGACTCCGGAGAAGTCGTCCTACAGGCAGATGTCCCTGTCAGAGCGCTCCTCCATCCGCGTGGAGGAGATCATCCCTGCTGCGCGTGTGGCCATCCAGGTACGGACTGACGCACCCAACACCACAGTTTTATTGTGATAGATTATTAGTGACTATCACTAATTATTAGTGATACTAGTCCACTGAAGGCTTTTTTACACATGAGGTGTAATCATTAAGCCTCTTCCTGTGACATCCCATAATTTTCTGGCAATTTTCCTCCACTTCGAGGAAGATTCACTTCCAAAACATCGTTTTGCCACATATTCTTATTAGATTTAGCAAAAGTTAAGCCATCTTGTTTGAATCTAGCTGGTCATATTACACCCCTATTTAATGTCCAGGGATGTGTGAATGCAAAAGACGTTTTTCCAAGACGCTTTTAGATCTGAAAAAAAAAAACACCTCACAAGAATGTAAAAATGTTCTTTTTATGTTTGGACACTCGGTAACATTCTGTCTCCTCTCTCTCTTCCAGACCATGGAGGTGGGCGACTTCACCTCCACCGTCGCCTGCTTCATGCGTCTGACCTGGGCGGCGGCGGCCGGCCGTCTGGATCTGGTCGGGAGCCCGCAGCCCATCAGAGAGACCCACAGCTCGCTCCTCCCGCAGGGGGTCCGCACCAGCACCAGAGTCAGCAGCACAGGTACGCAGCCGGCGGGGACACACTGCGCTGCTTCCCGCCCAGGGCGTGGGCCTGATATTATCTCGCTCGGCTTGCTTCCTGATTGTCGTTGGCTCGCACGCACAGAACAGTCCACGGCTAAACACCAAACAAATGTTTGTCGACAGGAAGCAACTGCAGCTCGAGCAGCGAGGGCGAGACCACGCCCACGGCGCTGCATGCTGGGATATGCGTCAGGCAGCAGAGCGTGTGTATCAAAGATGCCATCATCGCCCGAGAAGCCCTGTCCCTGCTGGTCACGTGTCTGCAGCTACGCTGCCAGCAGCTCTGTAAGGCCTACATCAGAGGCGTGACATCGCTTTCGCTTTGTGTTTTTCTAAACCTGAAGAGATGCACTAAACCTGTCCTCTCCGGCTCCTCTCCTCAGGCTCTTTTTACAACCTACCCTCGGTCAATGATTTCATCATCGATATTCTGTTGGGATCTCCCAGTGGAGAGGTACACGACTCCCCCTTCTCCTTTGATAGACTGTGAAGACTGTGCATATGAATGCAGCAGTGTGCGTTCTAACAATGCCAACCTCTGTCCCCCCTCCGCCGTCAGATCCGACGCGTGGCCTGTGATCAGCTCTACACCCTCAGCCAGTCCGACACGTCGGCTTTCCCCGACGTCCAGAAGCCCAACTTGTTCCTCCTCTCGGTCGTTCTGACGGCTCAGCTGCCGCTGTGGAGTCCTACGTCGGTCATGAGAGGGGTCAACCAGAGGTCGCTCAGCACAGCATGAAACAGGACAAAAACATGACCCAAACGAGCAGGGTGTGTGTACTGATGCTGGGTTTGTCTTCTCAGGTTGTTGTCCCAGTGCACGGAGTACTTCGACTTAAGGTGCCAGCTCCTGGATGATCTCACCAGTAAGACGATGAATGTCTTTTTTTTCTCTTATCACTGCAGAAGTTAGACAGAAGCATCTAAAATTAGTCTTATGACAAAAGGTGCAAGAGACAAATTGAGGTGAGAGAGTTAAAGTTGCCAAATCGACAGTTAAAACAGCATACATTCTGCAATAGATTCACTGTTATATGTTCATCCTTGCCACTCAGTCTCTGTGTCTAATGTAGATATATATCCATCCATTAGCATTTTAACTCATTCATTGACTGACAACAGCCTGCTCTCAGAGACTCATTATTTATAACAACAGTTTGATGTGATAAAGTTAAAGCTGTACTGTAGTACTGAAGCTGTGAAGGGAAGGAGGGAAACTCAAACTACACTTTATGTTTGTGTCTGTCTATACGTGCATATATACATATCCCTATTCAAGTTGTAACTGAATACCCGTCACAGAAGATCAATGTCTCTCGCCCTCTCTTTCTGTTTTCTCTCCTCCAGCGTCAGAGATGGAGGTGCTGAAAGTGAGCGCAGCCACGATGCTGGAGGACGAGATCTCTTGGCTCGACAACTTTGAGCCCAGCTGGAGCTCGGAGATGGAGACCAGCGAGGCGGACAACATCCTCCTGGCCGGACACCTCCGGCTCATCAAGACTCTGCTCTCGCTCTGTGGCAACGAGAAGGAACATCTCGGTGAGCGAACCAAAGGATGTATGAGCTCTCTTTCGCACCTAACAGACACTCTTTTCTGTCAGTTAGTGTTCCAAACGCTTATGTTTATGTGCAACTCTTGTCTTGTCAGGTCCGTCTCTGATCCAGCAGCTGTTGGATGACTTCCTGTTTCGAGCTTCACGCATCATCATCAACAGCTCCAACCCCACGCCCTCCCCGGCCCCAAGCCACGACTTCCACCCCAAGTACGGCACATCAATTACATGACTCTGTTCTTCTCCTGTGGACTGATTCAGCATGTCAGTAATCCTCTGTCATCCCCTGTCGTGTGTGTGTGTGTGTGTGTGTGTGTGTGTGTGTGTGTGTGTGTGTGTGTGTGTGTGTGTGTGTGTGTGTGTGTGTGTGTGTGTGTGTGTGTGTGTGTGTGTGTGTGTGTGTGTGTGTGTGTGTGTGTGTGTGTGTGTGTGTGTGTGTGTGTGTGTGTGTGTGTGTGTGTGTGTGTGTGTGATCTGCCAGGTGCAGCACGGCCAGCAGCAGGCTGGCAGCCTACGAGGTGCTGGTGATGCTGGCGGACAGCTCTCTGTCCAACCTGCGCGTCATCACCAGGGAGCTGATGTCCATGCACCACCAGTCTGACCCCTCCCTCTGCAAGGAGTTCGACGTAAGTCCGAATGGCATTCGTGCGTCACATGTTGCTGCTTTTTAGCCGTAAAACTGAGTCTCCTTAGATGTAGATGGATTGATAGATGGATAGATCGAAGATCGAGAGAGAGAGAGAGAGAGATGCGAGGTAGATGGATAGGTATGGAGATAGATGATAGGGAGATGGATGGATGGAGAAATGTTTAGTTTTTACTTGTGATATGTTTAGTTAAAAATATTCAGCAAGTAAAAATTGGTTGACATTTAAAGTCTAATCCAAGATGGATAGATGGAGAGAAAGAAAGATGGACTGATAGATAGATGGATGCATGAATCGATACATAGGTACATAGATGTATAGACAGATAGATATATACATGCATGCATACATGCATTCATACAGAGGTACATACAGTTACATAGATGAGCCTAACTGATCTCATACTGAGAAATAAGTAGTATAGAGATATTAGAGTAATATAGAGTAACATTAACATATAAAGAGTAATATAAACATAAACAACAATAAAACAATACAAACAACCTCAACCTGTGACTTTGATTTGCTAAAATAAACAGTATTATACAATGAACTGAGGTTGCAAAATACCATGTAAATGAGACAATGAGACGGTCATTGGACAGAGTGAGTTACTGCATGCTGTCTGTGTGTCTGCCTCAGTATCTGCCGCCTGTCGAGAGCCGGTCTGTGTCGGGTTTCGTCGGGCTGAAGAACGGTGGAGCCACGTGTTACATGAACGCTGTGTTTCAGCAGCTCTACATGCAGCCCGGCCTGCCAGAGGTACACATGTGCTTCCTATGTGCTGCCTTTTTTCCCCCCTTCTTCTTTTTTACCATCTGTGGTCAGCAGAGGGCTCCTGATCCAGCGTGACGCTGAGTGAATCCACTAACACTGAGCTGGTGTGTCTGGTTTGAAGGCTTTCCTGTCCATCGAGGACGACACTGACCAGCCGGAGGAGAGCGTTTTCTACCAGGTCCAGTCTTTGTTTGGGCACCTGATGGAAAGCAAACTGCAGTATTACGTACCTGAGAACTTCTGGAAGGTGAGGGACGAATCTTTACTTAGAAATTCACATCTGATTCTCATTCTTTTTTTCCTTGTAATAGGGCTTTTCCTCCAGTGTCAGTTGTCTACATAACCATAACCATTTTGTCTGGTGCAGATCTTCAAAATGTGGAACAAAGAGTTGTATGTACGGGAGCAGCAGGATGCGTACGAGTTCTTCACCAGCCTGGTGGACCAGCTTGATGAACATCTCAAAGTAATTGTCAAGAGTCAAAATCACCAGCTACCTTTTGATTCATTAGTTACAAGATGTTTATGATAAATTGCGGAACTTTCTTGTCCAGAAAATGGGCCGAGAGCAGATCTTCAAGAACACATTTCAGGGAATCTTCTCCGACCAGAAGATCTGTAAAGACTGTCCTCACAGGTAAGCAAGAAAACCTGAGTCCCTGAGGACTATGGCGTTTTGGAACACCTTTGTCTAACCTTCGTCCTCCTCTTTTTAAAACAAAGGTATGAGCGCGAGGAAACGTTCATGGCTCTGAACCTGGGAGTGACGTCCTGTCAGAGCCTAGAGATCTCCTTGGATCAGTTCGTGAGAGGAGAGGTGCTAGAGGGCAGCAACGCCTACTACTGTGAGAAATGCAAGGAGAAGGTCTGTGCTGTCCCACCAGTACTTTCACCCCACAGCACTGCCATAGTGGGTACTCAACCTGGGTGTGTATTTGTGTTTCTGTTTACACAGAGAACCACAGTGAAGAGGACTTGCATCAAATCCCTGCCCAGCGTCCTCTGCATCCATCTCATGCGCTTTGGCTTCGACTGGGAGAGCGGACGCTCCATCAAATATGATGAACAAATTCGGGTAGGAAGTCTTTCTAAGTCCAAAACTCCATTCAATGAAATGGGGATCCTGTACAGGCTGTGTAGACACTGAATTTGGTTTTAATGAGAACCAAGGAGCAAAAATGTTCACTGACAGTTAAGTAAGATGGAAATGTTACTTAAAAAGTTTGAAGATACTTAAAAAAAAACGTATAATGCATCAAAATCACTTTTGTTGCTAATCTTTGACACATCTAAGCCTAACAAGTCAAAAAATCTCCACTCTCCACACATTTCTTATTTTGAAAATCAGTCATTTTCTGTTTTTTTTTTTTTTTTTTTTTTCTAAAAACATCATTATTAGGCAGTTTTGATCAGAACTGAACAAAAAAATCTAAAAGTATATTTATCTATGTTTTTACAGCTGTTGATTTCACTGGCCATTTTTGTCCGTCTGTAAAAACAGTAAATTAGGGAAATTCTTCTAACCACTTTTCCTCAGCTTCTTAAATGGGACTTTTTTTTGAGGCCTCTATGACTGTGAATTGATTGTTTTTGAGGACAAAAAGGCGTCTAAAGGTCTTTATAAAACGGGCGTTAACAATTTTCAGTTCTCACGTCGTTTTCGATCACCTCCTGATGAATCCACTGTAACAGTAACTGCTATAATGAGGGTTCATTGCAGCCCCACTGTGACTCTGATGCCTGTGGTGGATGTTGTGCGTGCTCAGTTCCCCTGGGTGCTGAACATGGAGCCCTACACCGTGGCTGGCATGGCCCGGCAGGACTGCAGCGGGGAGGGCGGCGAGGGCCGGGGCGACGGCTCCTCGGGGGGGTCGCCCCGCAAGAAGGTCACCATCTCCGAGAACTACGAGCTGGTGGGAGTGGTGGTCCACAGCGGGCAGGCGCACGCCGGACACTACTACTCCTTCATCAAGGACCGACGGTAGGGACACCCTCTCCTCCGCTGCTCACCCCGTCCTATTCTCCAGCCGCCGTCCCTGCTCTTACACAGGAGACAGGCGGCCGGCGATTTAGTGAAGCACGTTGATCTGTTGCTTCAGCTTTCCAGGCAGACTTTCAGAGGATCTCCTCAGGGCACACGAATGCAGCAGCAGAGTCTGTGTGGGCTGTCCTGGTTTAGTTTGTAAGCATCTCCAGATGTCTGGCTCTGGAAGGCAGGAATGCTCCCTGAAGAAGTGGAATGTAAAGAGACCACAGGAGCTAATATTTGGCGCCCTCTTCTCGCTCACTCGCTTGTTCCTATCCCCGCTGGAGACTACAACAAAGAGAGATTGTTTTCAGGACGTGGAGCCCACTCTAGGAAATTAGATGCGTGATGGAGCTGCTTGAAAATCAGTCATTTTGTCAGCTAGAGATGGAGGCTGCAGAGCAGCAGACACCAGGTCCTGAAGACAAAGCTGCTCTGCACCATTTTGACTCATCTGTGTTACACAGTAAACTGCAGAGTGCGGACAGGAAAAAATGGGAAGCTTTCAAACATTTTTTCTTTTACCTCCAGTCTGTCAGAACATTGCATTAATGTTTTATTACAGATAGATTTTTTCGGTTTATAGGGTACTTCTCATATTGATTGAACGTTTCTCAGAGCAAATTAGGATCGATCTAAAAATAATCCTGACATCTTCATAGTCTCGTTTTTAACTGGAGCTGCAACAACCTAATGAATGTTGGATTAATAACATAATCAATAACCATTTCTAACAATTGTCCATTTAACCATTTAAAGTGAGAATGATTTGAAGAAATTAAGTGCAGATTCTCTGATCTGAGCTGGTTAAAGGTGAATATTTTCTGGTTTCTGGTGAAGACCAAAAAAGGCTTTTTAAAAGGCTGTTAAATACCTTATCTTGGATATTCTAAATCTTTATAAACCAAACCACTAAAAACAATCAACAAATATATTGATTGTAAACAGTGATGTATTGCAGCCCTATCGTTAACCCTTGCTCCTCTTCCTCCTCCTCGTCACCCTTCAGGGGCAGCGCCCGCGGACGCTGGTACAAGTTCAACGACAACGTGGTGGAAGAGTTCGACATGAACGACGAGACTCTGGAGTACGAGTGCTTCGGCGGAGAGTATCGCCCCAAAGTCTATGACCAGTGTAGGTCACACAATTTGAGCTTAAATGGCACCTGCAGGCATCAAAAAAGTGTAGTTAAAAAGTTATAAATGACTCTTATAAATGACGGGATATTTGATTTTTGTTTTGCTTCTACGTTTGCAGCCAACCCGTACCCAGACGTGCGGAGGAGATACTGGAACGCCTACATGTTGTTCTACCAGAAGATCAGTGACCAGAACTCCCCCGTCCTGCCCAAAAAGAGCCGAGTCAGCATCATGAGGCAGGAAGCCGAGGACCTGACACTGTGAGTGACATTGAGTCACTGACAGTGAGTCTGTAGATTCAGTCAACAGCCATTTGTTTTGTCTTTAATGGAGTGACCGTCCCGTGTCTCTGCTCCTCCCAGGTCTGCCCCGTCCTCGCCAGACGTTTCCCCGCAGTCCTCACCCCGACCCCCCAGGGCCAACAACGACCGCCTCACCCTCCTCACCCGCCTGGTGCGCAAGGGGGAGAAGAAGGGCCTGTTTGTGGAGAAGATGCCTGCCAGCATCTACCAGGTGAAATGCGGAAAACGTGTCCCGTGTTTGCAGCGCAGGAGGAGCGATCGGGTTCAATGAACTCTGGCTTGTTTGTGTTTTTGCACAGATGGTGCGAGATGAGAACCTCAAGTTCATGAGGAACAGAGACGTGTACAACAGCGACTACTTCAACTTCACCCTCTCCCTGGCCTCCGTCAATGCAGTACGTACTTTCACAGTTGGAACCACACAGTGACTTGGAGCTTTATTTGTGTCTAGCAAATGTTGTGCTCAATAATCACTCTCAGGAACCAGTATTTGAAAACGCATATTCCATTTAGCATAGTAATAATACTATAAAGGCCAGAGAATTGCACTTTCCTTCACTTCACCTTAGATGTTAATTACACAAGTGCCTCTTCAAACACCACGAGTGAAAAACGTTTGAATTGGCCGTAATGAAAGCACCACATGCGGGCTGTGAGGGGATCATTTTTCACAACAATATAACCAAGTGACGCTATTATTCATGATTGAAACAATTTGAAGCGACGTATCCCAGAGTGATAGCCACTAATGAGTTTTGTAGCCTCCAGATGAAGACGTTTGTGTGCATTTACTTTCAGACAAAGCTGAAACATCCGGACTACCAACCTATGGCCAAAGAGAGTCTTCAGCTGGCTGTACACTTCCTCTTCCACACCTACCTGCACACCAAAAAGAAACTCCGGTACGTTCCCTCACACTGTTGTATGTATCCTCTCCTCTCTGTGATCAGCAATGTTAAGTGTGTGTATTGTTAGTGTATTAACGGTGTAACCTGCTACAGGGTGGACACAGAGGAGTGGATGGCCACAGTGGAGGTGCTGCTGTCTAAGAGCAGTGAAGCGTGCCAGTGGATGGTGCAGTACCTGGTGGGGCCGGAGGGACGAGAGATCACCAGGTCAGAGCTGCTGGCCAGCTGTTTGCTGCATGCAGTGTTTACCGGGGTGAAAAGTTCTGGAGAACTAGACATTCCCCCACGGCAAATTTTCAGTGATGGAATAGCATGCTGTTGGGTTTTCTTGCTACAAACTGCAAAAAATAATAACTACTATTATTACCTTCATTACTGCTCCATCAGCTGTATGGAACCTCTAAACAATGTTGCCACGGTGATGGCAGCCAAGTGAGGAAGGTGATGTAGCCAGCTGTATGGAACCTCTTAACAAGGGTGCCTCGGGTGTGGCAGCCAAGTAGGGGTGGTGGAGTCTGCCAGCTGTATGGACCTTTAATTGGGGTTGCCATGGTGATGGTAGCCAGGAGGGGTGGGGAGGTTGAAGTTCCACAGCTGTATGGAACCTCTTGTCAAGGTTGCCATGGTGATGTAACCATATAGTACTTGTAATTAAGGTTGCCATGGTGATTGCTGCAGAGAGGGAGGTGGTCCCACAGCTGTATGGAACCTCTTATCAAGGTTGCCATGGTAAAGTAACCATCTGCATGGAACCTTTAATCAAGGTTGCCATGGTAATGTACCGACTGTGTAGAACCTGTAATCAAGGTTGCCATGGTGATCGCAGAGAGTCCCAACGGAGTTTCAGTAAAGTGGCTCTACGATCAGGATCACTAAACAGTGATTGATCGGAAACTAAGAAAAGCCTGTGAGAATGTCATCCATGTCATCAGAGGGCACGTGTGTCTCCAATTTAAAGTTTGACTGCTGTCTCTAGCTGAAGGTCGAACGATTTGTCAGATTTTTCACCTTGTTCCATAAAATTTTTGTGGGGAGTTTTTCACAGGTTCTCATAAATGACATCCTGAAATATTTGCATTCTGTAGAGATATCAAATTGCAGACCAAGTCTGATCGAGCCTGGGTGCTCTCAGCAGTTATGTTGTTACTAACAGTCAAAAATTGTCCAGAGGAAGAAGATGCATGAGGAGAGCGAGCAATAACACAACCACTCATTCCACGTGCTCTGGACCAGTGAGGGAAGCATGTTTTAGTGCTGTAACATATCATTGTCTGAGATTTCAGAGGCAGCACATTTCCATAGAGCAATACCCCCGTATCAAATAATGCTCCCAGTACAGAATAGATTTATTGGCATGGAAACCGAACCCAAGACTGTGGCTTTGCATGCGTGCACGACTGCTACTTTGACGATGCACCTGCACACACAGGAAAAACTACAGAATTTGTTTTGGATAATTACTAACTCCCTTAATTGCTGAGCCAATCGCCTGAATTCAGGCCATTTTGGGCTTTTGTTGGTGTCATTTCCCCTCAGCTGAGCTCCTGTGTCTGGAGCATCAGGCGTGTAGATGCTGTTTACCTGCAGAGCCCCTGGCCTGGGATGAATCACTGCAGCAGTTTTGTAGCTGTCCCAGTGATATGCGATACACACTTGGCAGCTCTCGCTGTTGCTCCTTCACTCTAATCAATGCACGCTGAACTCTCTGACTGGGGAGCAGCTGACTGCAGCCTGGCGAAGCTGCAACTGTAGCAGTAGCAGATGCAGCAGCGGCAGAAGCTGCAGCGGCAGCAGCAGAAGCTGCAGCAGCACCAGCAAAAGCTGCAGCAGCCACCCTCACTGCACTCATACCCCGTCAAGTACACACACTTGACACGGACGGCTCCTATTCACAGTAGTCCCGTTACAGTCCCTTTTTTTCCAACTGCCAAAGTGGAATGTAAGCACTCTGGGTTTACATAGCTTGTGCACATTTTCGAGGGGGGCATCGTCCCACGCCACTCGGGTTGGGATTAGTTGTTGACACTCAGCTGCGTCTCAAGGCCACAGAATCAGTACAAATGTCTCTCGCGCTCCACAGGCCTCTTTTCTTTGGTTTCGGATGTTTCATTATCGTGTGTCTAAACCTAGAACGGTTGGAGTAGTTGTCCTTGTTCTCTGGTGCCAACGTAAAAGATTTTTATTTCACGTCAACCTTTCGGCTTTAACCTCCTTTTAAGTGTCAGTTCATTACAATGTCATCTCGAGAAACTATACATAAATAGACACAACATGGTTCAACAAAACAGAACCCAACAAACCCTCTCATATGAGCAAGCCCCAATGCTATTTTATCAGCCCATCCTCGTCTGGTATGAGAATATAAGCATATGTTTCACTGTCATATAGGAACCACACATAGGCTTTACTCTGGCTGTCTTCCCTGCCATTCACATGAATGATTACATGACTTTACAGTCTTTGTTAAACAGCAGAGCTAGGCAGCTGAGTGGTGCACAAGCGTGTACACATGCTCACTCCCCCCTATTGATGATTGTCACGCATGTCCTCCTCAGGGTGTGCCTGTTGGAGTGCAGCGTGAGGGAGGTGAGGGTGGTGGTGGCCTCCATCCTGGAGAAGACCCTGGAGAGCGCGCTGCACTTCGGGGACCCGGGCCTGGACAACCTGACTGACGCCCTGCTCTCCTTGTTGGACAAAGACGTCCCTGAGAATGTGAAAAACTGTGCGCAGTACTTCGGCCTCTTCAGCAACTTCGCACAGAGGGTAGGCAGCAGGTGGATTAAGGTTATGGAAACGTGAATGTTGAGTGGTTTGCTCAGTGTTGTGTCTTGTTCTCTCTCCCAGGGTTGCGGCCCCTGCCAGTTGTTGCTGAAGCACTCGGCTTATCGCCGGATGCTCATCTTCTTGTTGGGCCCCAACAGGCAGAACAACCAGGTGTGTGTGAGATACATTAGACCTTGGAATTATATTGTGACAGCTTTATTTTAGCCCCTGCTCCACGTTTAGTTTAGTTTAGTTTTTTTTGGAACCTTGAACGCAGAATCTGAAAGTAAGACCGTGGACAGTAAATAGACCTCTGGTGCACTTTTATTGAACCGTGTCCTTGCATCGTCCCAAATATTCTCACTATCATAATCCCCTTTTAGGATCAGAGAAGTACTTCATTTATCCCCAAAAGAAAGGTGTTGCCTCTAGCAGCCACAAGAACAGAAAAGAACGTCCTTAAAACACAATCCTCACAAAATCCTCAGAGTCAGGAAGCAAATGATAGGTAAGAAGTAAGTAAAGTGCTAGTAACTAGTAAGCAAATTATAAGTAAAGTCATAACGAAACATATTAAGCAAAGTAATAAGCAAATAAACAACGGTAAAGCATAAAATAGCTATAATAAGTGAGTAAAGATAGTTTATTTAGTTTAATTTGGTCTGCCTATATCGCATCCACTATGCAGTTAACTGCAGTTTTGCACATTACTGTCTCTTAGCTATTTGAAGAAAAAAGCATCCAAACAATGTTTTCACTGCTTTTTGTTTGTATCAGGGAAAAAATGTGTGTGATCCAACCGTAAGATGGATCCAGAGGTTTGTGTCTTAGACGGATGCGGTAAACGGGTTTCCTGTGTCCCTGCTAGAACCGGCGGTGGAGTCCAGCTCAGGCCCGGGAGTTCCTGCACCTCCACAGCACCCTGGCCCTCATCACCCTCCACTCTGACCTCAACCAGCAGAGAACACAGGGTGAGACGCTGACCTCTTGACTGCGTTAAACAAGCCTGGGAAAATGATTGCTATTAAAAAGTCTTAATCATGATTTTATGAGATACTCATTTTGTTGGTATTCAAACTCTTTTAGTAGTAGCTTGACTACAAAAAGCCTGGGGGTATTTATGGTGGATAGTTGAGTCACAATAAAGTGACCAAATGTATATTTTAATAAACTTTTACTTTGTTTTAATCATTCTTTGGAGCTGTGTTCCTTCCCAGCTGATCAGAGTTTGGCTGTGTGGCTGTGTGGCTGTGCTCTAGTGATTGTTTAGTGAGTTGTGTGTCGCTGATGCCAGCTCGCAGATTCAGCTCTCACTCCGCCTCTCTCGTCTCTCCTCCAGCTCCGGGAGGGTTCAAGCTGCGCGTGAGCAGCGTCCCGTCTTCCAGCCCTCTCCTCCCGCTCCACGCAGACATCCAGGCCTCGCTCTTCACTCCAGAGGGACAGCCTTACCTTCTGGAGGTACGGACCAGGCCGCAGAGGCCAGAGCTGTGACCTGCTCAGATCCTCCCTGACTGAACATCCTCTCCGTGCCCCCCCCCCCCCCCCCCTCAGGTGATGTTTGCCATGCGGGAGCTGTCGGGTCCTCTGTCTCTGCTGATAGATATGGTGACCTACACTTCGTACTGTAACGAGCCCTTCTCCCTGGGTGTGCTGCAGCTGCTCAAGGTAAAGCTTTGAAGCCCTCAGACGGGCCAGGCAGGATTTACATTCAGAGAACGATCGTACTCAATGTCTCCTCCCCTCCGACAGACCCAGCTGGAGTCGGCTCCACCTCATGAACTGAAGAACGTTTTCCAGATGCTGCAGGAGCTGCTGGTCAGTCACCAGGCGCCCTCCGTGGCCTCCCCGACTATTGATTGCTGTCGGATCAAAGCTGATCAGCTCCGGTGACATCTGTTCAATCTGTTCCCTCCAGGTGATGGAAGATCCTCTGCAGTCCCAGAGGCTAAAGTATGCATTTGAGTCGGAGAAAGGGCTTCTAGGTATGTTTCTGCTCTTTTTAACGTCAGTGGTTATTGAGTTGGATGTAACACGCACCAACGAAAGAGGGGAAACGCCAAAATAAACCGAGCAGCATGAGAACAAACACCCTGGGGAGGATTTGGAGGATCTGTGCTCCACACATCCAGCGTTAAATATTTATGAGCACTTATGGAGGCTTTTTCTTAAGAGTATGCTTTGTGCTTAACATACACAGCTAAAGAAATGTGAAAGCAATGATTAACATACCCTTTGTAGGTATTTTATATAAACTCCAGCCTCAGAATTTACCCAGGCGGACTGATTTTTCTGCACAGAAACCAACTTGACTTTTCCGTCCGCATGCAACTCTCTCCGTTGTGTTTAAATGGTGGATTGTGTCGACCCGCTCATTATTGCTCTCAGTTAGTGGTGTTGCTTTTCCTGCTGTGCCATCAGTGGCCGTGCTGAGCGTATAAAACCTGTTCCCCGTCCTCAGCTTTGATGCACCAGAGCAACAACGTGGACAGCCGACGGTGCTACCAGTGTGTGAAGTTCCTGGTCACGCTGGCTCAGAAGTGAGTACGCAGGAAGTCACGTGGGGGGGTTTAGAGAGAGCCAGGGGGCCCGGCTGTCTGTGTGATGGTACGTTGGTTTCCCTCCGCCAGGTGTGCCCCGGCCAAGGATTACTTCAAGGACTTGTCTGGGCATTGGAGCTGGGCGGTGCAGTGGCTTCAGAAGAAGGCAAGTTACCAAAGATCATCCAGCAGAAAACATCGTTCTTTCAGTTCAGATTTCTAATGAATGTTATTAGAGAGGGAACTGGTTGGAAGATGGTCGGGAGATGTGAGATGACATGAGACAGAGAATCCCAGCCTGAATCAAACAGGCAGGTTGAGAGCTTGTAGATCAGTGGTTCCCAGTATATGCTAAAGATACTGTGTATCTATATATCTGTCTGTCTTATACTTACATACTGTCTGTGGGCCTGTTTGTTCTCATATCTACCATAATCTGGTCCTTTCCAAAAATTATTCATGTTTTGGACAAACAAATCCGTTAAACATGATGTTTTGGACCATCTTATATCTTCAGATCGATACCACGCAGTCTCAGTCCCAGTGAATATTCGCCTAGGCTCTTGACTCCTGCCACAATCTTTGTGACCATGAAGTAACTGTAAAAGATGTAGAGGCGTCCCGAGCCGCCAGGACGTGCCAGAATAAACCTTTTTTTGTGAGAAGAAGCTTTCTCATCTGCTCGCCTCCCTGGACTAACGTCTCCCCACATCTGGTCCTGCAGATGACAGAGCATTACTGGACTCCTCAGAGCAACGTCTCCAACGAAACCTCCACCAACAAAACCTTCCAGCGCACAATCTCCGCACAGGTACACGCACACACACACACACAGTTCACCACTCGATGTGCTGCAGCTCCTCCTAACGTTCACGTCCCCCTCTGCCCCCCCCCCCCCCCCCCCCCCCCCCCCCGCAGGATACGTTGGCCTACGCCACGGCGTTGTTGAACGAGAAGGAGCAGTCGGGCAGCAGCAACGGCTCCGACGGCAGCCCGGCCAACGAGAACGCCGACCGCAGCCTGCGCCAGGTAGAGCCGCTCGCCTCCAGGCCTCCAGGCCTCCACAGCAGCAGCAGCTCAGAGCGAGGGAGGAGGGAGGAGGGAGGAGGGAGGAGGGAGGAGGGAGGAGGGAGGAGGAGGGAGGAGGGAGGGAGGAGGGAGGAGGAGGGGAACAGCACGGGGCTGGCCAGCGTCACTCACAGGCTGAAAGAGGCAGCGTGTCTTGCCTCCCACGGCCGCTGTTAGAGGCAGCTTTGGAAAGCCGCTCCATTCTTCTCTGACTCCCGCCTCGCCTGACAGATCGCCCGCACACCGCGCGTCGCAGCGCCTTCCAGAGCCTCTGGAGCCTCTGGAGCCTCTGGAGCCTCTGGAGCCTCGGAGCCTCTGGAGCCTCCGCAGCGCTGCATGAATAGTTCACGTGTCGCATAGAAACCAGGGCCGCCGTGGGCCGAGGCGTTCTCACCGCCTGCTCCCTCTCCACACCAGAGGATGGAGTCAGACGGCAAGCAGACAGTCTGTGCACGTGGAACTGACTGTGCCGAGGCTCCGGTCGCTAAACGAGAAGAGAGAAGGAGGAAAAACAAACTATGGCTGCGACAAATGATCGTTTTGGTAGTGGAGTAGTTATTTGTGTAGAAAATGATGCAAATATGGTGAAAATGGTTAATGTCCATTTTCCAAAGGCCATGATGAAGGTCTCTAAATAACAATTTGTTGTCCTCAGCTGAATTACAGTAAATGCTATAGACGGCATAAAATTGCAGGAAGCTCTCGTACCGTGCAGGATCTCATAAACAGTGACCGTACCTGACTCAGTGAGACACAGTGAACCTGAGAGTGTCCTGAAAAGGCCTCAAGAATCCAAAACTTACCTTTTTAATGACAGCATCTCACAGAAGCCAGTGCACCCCTCACATCTTTGCAGACATTATATGATATCTTTTTGGGGAACAGCACTACAGCTATGGAGCATTAATATCGTCTGAAGTAGTGTATTTACTGTCCTCTCAATAGGAATCCACACAGCTCAGAAAAGATCTAAAACTCACTTTTGTGAGATGCTGCTCACATGAATACGTCGTGTAAACCCCAACTGTGGCTGTGTTAAGGTAACGTGGTGTTTGTCCTCCCTGTGCGGCAGGGGTCGGAGTCTCCCATGATGCTCGGCGATTCGAAGAGCGACCTGGAAGACGTGGACCCGTAGCCTGGGCCCCGGCAGCGCCCCTCCGCAGGGACAGACGGGCGGCTGGGCTCCGGGGGCGGCCGCTGGAGACGGGCTGCCGCTCAGCCTCTGATTGGTGCGGACGTTTAGGACTCCACAGCGGGCCAATCGGAACACCTACCCCCTCGGTCGCCACGGCAACAAAGGAGCTATGAATAAATCATAAATTACTTCCTTTCAGAGGCAGCCGAGGCGATGATGGAGATGCATTATCATTAAGGGCAGCAGAGTTGATTACAGTGCGAAGTGCAAAAAGAGAAAAAAAAAAAAAAAAAAAAAAGAGGAAGAGGAGGAAAAAAAACCAACAAAAAACGGAAAAGGAAACCTTCCACAATCACGGATGACTTCAGTTTATCCTTTTTATTCATTCATTCACTCAGAATGACAGCAAAAAGGTGGAGGATGGGTTTGGGTTGTGTTTTAACAATTTTCTGCTCATATTTGCCAATCTACTATCTACAAAGACATATTCATATTGTAAAGATTTGTTCCATAGTTGTAATTTCCAGTGTAAGATAATATTTTAAAGTCTCCTGTGCTCTTATCCACAGCCATGCAAACTGCAGAGGGAGAGGGATGGATGGATGGAGGGATGGAGGGAGGGAGGGGTGGAGGCAGGGAGGCAGGGTCACGGTTAGCTGCTCTAGAGGAACGTAGAGACACGCGTGTGCTCTTGCACGGATCACCTCCACACTCGAGCACTTGGGGAGGGGAGGGGAGGGCTTCAGTATGCACTTTAATGTCCGGCCCGCTCCACAGCCACGCGCAGCAGCAGCAGCAGCAGCAGCAGTGCTCGCTTCCTCTAGAGCCCTCCTGAGCGCCGTGCCCTCCTCCTCCTCCTCCTCCCTCTCCTCCTCTCCTTCCTCCTCCTCCTCTTCCTCTTTCCTCCTCATCTTTTATTTTCTCGCTTTTATGAATTTGCAGTGCCAGTTATGCAGACACAACTCTGCCTGTGACCTTTCACCCCACACCCCCCCCCACACCCCCTGGCGACCCGCAGCGTTGCCACGGGGACGCAGTTCCAGGGTCCGGGACTCTCGGCCCAGCCTCCAAAAACGAAACGAAACGAAACGAAACGAAACAAAAAAAGAAATCTGCAGCAGTGCCACAGTCCCCACACCCCGCTCCCTCTCTGCGTCTGTCAGGCAGCAGCCTCATGAGCTGGATTTTTAATTCTCTCTCTTTTTTTTTTAGTTTAGCTTTTGGTTTTTTTTTACGTTCTCGGCCACTTTTCTCTGACGCCGGATGGATTGACATATCGGGAGGAGAGAGAGAGAGAGAGAGTGTGAGAGGGTGTTTAGGGACTTCAAAGCCTTATGCAAAGAAACAAGAGCTGATCTGGAAGCACACGGATCAGCCGCGGTGGGCCGTCAGTGCCGACTGAGGGGGAGCTCAGGAGCATGTTTCGTTTTTTTAGGTGCCAAGGTTACACACACACACACGCACATACGCACACAAGATGAATACACTATGATAGAACTTGTGAAAAACATGCAAATGTGTGTCACTCATCCACTTTGCTCCTCGCCTCACTGTTACCTCTGCTTCATCAGGTTCTTTTTATTGCTTCTCTTTTTCTTTCTCAGTGGAGTTTTTCTCTTTTGCTTTGCCTTTGCCTTTTGTTGCTTTTGTCTACCTTTTTGGAAACGTGTATACACACACACACACACACACAGAGGAGCTAAACCCAAATGTAGCTCTAGACGGCCCGCGTCCATCACCCCCTCCACCACCCCCGCCTCCGTCCCCTTGCCGCAATCATCGGGAGACTCCAAGTGCCTTAACCTCCCGATCGCTCCTCCGCCTCATTTCTGACGCTGTCGCGGCTCGGAGGAGGCGCAGCCACATCTGTCCCACCTGTAGCCCTGCCCCCCCCCCATCCCACCCCCTCACACACACACACACACACCTGTGACACCAGTCCAGTGTCGCCAGGGCTTCTTCACCCTTCTTCACCCGTCAGACCTGAAATAATACAGGGAATGCGTCCTCTGTGTGTTGTGACAAAGGATTGTAGGAATGTACCATGTTGGTTGTTGATTCTGTGTATGTGGGGTGGGAGTGGGGGGTAGGGGTGGGCTGGGCTGGGCTGGGCTGGGGGGTATTTGACCCTTATAAGACAGGGTTGTGGGTGACAGGACAGGGTTCAAGTGATGGTGAAATGCTGCTTCTTTCTCCTCTGCCGTAACGCAGAGACACTTTGTAGATACCGACGTAGGCTAGTTAGATCTAAGGACGTTTTCACCCTTTTCACTCTGATGTTCTGAAGACATGAGCCTAAACTAGTGTAGCCGAGTAGCTCACAGCTTTAACAGGTAAATGTTTACAGTGTGAAGACCTATGAAGCAATCACGCAAAAGTGTTTTCCTTTTTTTTTCTCTCTCTCTCTCTCGCTCTCTTACCTTGTTTTTTGACGCGTCGGGAGCTGTCCGACGAGCCCCCTGAGAAGAGGGACGAGGATCTTTTAACCCTCCCATCCTCCCCACCTCCCACCTCTAGCTCACTTGATGTGAAAGTCACGTTTGCATGTGTGACAGGAAGTGGTGGTGAAGTTTGTCTTTTGTGTGACAGAGGAATAAAAAAAAGAAGAGAACACCTCCCCCTCCCATCACCACCACCACCACCCCCCCTCTCTCTAATGATGTTTGCCGTGTAATTTGGGTCATTAGCACTAGCTGTCACGAAAAACATATTGGCCCCCCTTTCTCTCTGTGGCTGTGTTAATCTGATGGAGCTGCATGAAGTCTGTGCCAAGCAAGCAAGCAACACAAGGCCAGGGCGACATGAGCCAAAAGCCCCCCCACCCCACCCTCCCCCTTAAGGTTTGCCTCCCCTCCACCCCGCCTCCACTGCTCCACCGCCATGATCCACGTAAAAAGGAAAAGGAGAGAAAAGTTTTAAAAGGAAACAAAAGAAAAAGTTAAAACAATCTGTTGTTTTAATCCTGGGGTGCAGGGAGGGATGGGTAACGTGCGTGGGAAGGGATTGGCACCTGTGCGGGTTTTTACTGTCATTCAATTTTGAAAATTTCACTTCTGCCATAGCAGGATTCTGTAATGCATGTCAAAACTCAGTTTTAATTTGTACATCAGAGTTTGATTAAGGGGAAATTTGATATAAAATAAACTGGAATGCACAACCTTTTGTAAACGGTGTGTTTATGTATGATTACATGGCCGTCTGCCCAGTGATTCTTCACAATCACCGGTTGATTTGCATCAAAGCTGAGCACATCTGAGGCGTCACCGGAGGGAGAAATACTGTAATTGAGGGTGGCTGGATGCCATTCATCTTCATTCTCAGGGTCCTCATTGTGTCCAGGGATCCTAAAAACAGCAGGTGCTGTTCATTCTTCAGGTTAAGTCTTTGGAGATGAATTCACGCTCCCTGCTCCTCCTCAGAATAATGATTCTCCCTGATACGACATCTGTCATCGTTTGAGCGCTAATCACACGTCAGTCTGCTCCTCGCTGCACCGCAGCTGGCCGCCTCGTCCCCGCTGTGCTCCCGGGCTCAGCTCTGAGGCCGTTTCTCTTCCCGTTTCAGCTCAAACTGCAGAAATCCTGAAAGGTGCTGTCAACGTAAATCCAGCTCGGGGCTCCCGAGTGAGCAGGAGTCAGAGTGAGCAGACGGAAATTGGTCCGTTAATCAAGCTGCTAATCAGAGGCTGATTATGCAGCTCTGCTTCTCTCTCTCTCCCTCTCTCTCTCTCTCTCTCTCTCTGCTTCTTCACCTGCAACCTGCAGTGTTGAGAAGGTTACTTTGCAAACGTATGCCACTGCAGATTGCAAAATACACACCCCTGATGTGTAATTTACGACTATACTCTGACAGATGACTCCATGTAGGTATCCTGAATGCTTTCGATTAGTCCAAAATTGTGTTCGAAATAGATTGCCATTTGTGATTCTCAGTTGTTTACTACATCTGGTTTCACGAACAAGCTTTCTCTGGAAACTTATCTCCTTTTCCCCCAGAAGGTCAAGACGTTTTCAGCAGTTAATTAACATGTAAAATAGATAAATCTCTTCATATAATCCATCAATTCCAATAATAGGGTTGTATTCTGATTACCATCTATTTAGATAAACTTAGATAAGCTGGTGAGTTGTGTGTGTCAGCTCTGGTGAGTCTGTGGTCCTGCATCTTCCCTGCTCACAGCATGTAAATAATGGCCTAGGTCCTATTTAAAACTGCACATTTGCATGAGTGACATGTTTTGGGTGAGCTCTCTTTTTATTTTATTAGAATATTGTGATGTAAAAGATACAAAAATATTTTGCTACACTTTACAAATCGTATATGCTTTCAGGATAGCTAGCGAGACGGTACTAGAAGATGCAACGTTACACGTTAGTCTGAGGCGACACTTGCTTCAAAGCCACTAATGGGAGACGAAAAGATCACGGCAACATCTGGAAACATCTGGACAAACGGCAAGGTGTGGGACGTCCGAGTGACACAGGCTCAGTCTAGTGCAGGGTCGATGTGGGGTCTCGGGGTCTGACGGCGCGACAGCACACAGCGGCGGCCCCGGCCCCGGACCCGGCCCCGGACCCGGCGGAAGAGCTGCGCACGCGGCAGCTGTTGCCCCTCGCAACGGGCCCCGAGACGACGGAGCCCGGAGAGACTGAGCTGCAGTCTGTCAGAGTCCAACCAGAGGGACAGGACACCTCCACCTGCAGGAGGAAACGCACATTTACGATACTGATAACCTTTACACCGGAGACACATAACCAGGGGTCCACATACAGTGTTGCCAAATTGGGTGGTTTTACAGTATTTGAGGGTTCCATCCCGAGTGCCACTAGTAATCAGGGGAAACGGACGAGGGTGGGGCGTTCAGGTACCATCGGAGATTAGACAATCCGATGATTATGGCAGTTGTTAAACTTAACAGATCAGGTCAAATGGTTATTTATCTCCTAAAGACACTGATGTGTATGTATTAAATGTAAATGTATTACTGTAGTAGAGATGTGCAAAATTAGTGCAGAACTTTGTGAAAATGTGTTCCAATCAGCATATAGACTATTTTTAGTAGAGACAGTCTGTGTAGACTGTTGTATATATTGTGTGTGTGTGTGTTGTGTATGTAATTTTTGGCTGCTATACAGAATAACTGGCTGTTGGTCAGGATAATTTGCCTTTAATGATAAAGACAGTACTTATCTGATCTTATCTTATTCTATCCCATCAATCTTTAATTAATTGTTGGATGATTGAAGCAGAAATATTTTAAAAACCATTTGCCAAAACACTGGTTTGGTTCAGTTCACAGGTAAGCAGCTTCGTTGGCAGAGGAAGAGGATCAGGATTAGGATGTTGATTCATACACTCAGGACTGTGTGCACATGGTTGCATTCTGCTTTAATTTATACTTCACACAGAAATCAAATGTCTCTAGAACTGTGTTTTACGCAAAATTGTAGAATGCTGCTACTTTTAGAACAGTAAAATGCTGCTACAGCCAGCACCTATTTTAAATTCCTTACTTGATCCTTGTCAGATGATGTGTTTTCCAGCAGGCGACACTCCAGAGATGGAGCGTGGCAGCACACAGCGTGAGACGTGACGCCTTGGTTAGTAACGCAACGCTTACGATCACCGTGACGTGGGCGGGAGGCAGACAAGATCCCGTCTGTGGACCAGGAGGTGCAGCCTGGAGGAGAGTTAGATAGTTAGACGAAGAAATGAAGCTCAAACAACGTAAAACTTTGGGATCAATGTGTGTATCTGACGCAGACAGGAATCGTCTTTATTGTCATTAAGGTGAATTGAACAAAAATAACAATGTCAAAGCTTTCACAGTCCATATATGAGGTATTCATGCTGGCATGGAGCTCATTTCTCCTTTATTTCCATGGTAACCAGAACCATCGATCAAAACACCACATCAGATGAGGCAGATCAGTTTATGTACAGTACAGTTTTGGAGTTACTGTCGTCAACTGTGCACATCTCTTAACAGGGAACAGAATGAAACAAGAAGCCAACTATTTATATGTTCTATGTTATTTTCATACAAAACATCGACTGTAAAATCATCTTTGTTTTTCATGTGACGACCACACACACACACACAGGGTTTGATGAGAACAAGCATCCAACTTGTGCTAAAGTATCCACACCACTAGTGATGTTTTTGTGTGTTATCAGGTGCAGGAATCGATTTTTTTTTTTAGCCTGAATTAAAAAGTGTTGAAACGTCGGCTTCATGCAGTCACAAATGAGAGTAATCAGACAGTGGAGTGGACATGCTGTGCAGTGTGTGATTAGAGGCAGATTACTCGATCTGTTTAATTTTTCCATGCCCCACATCCATCATCCATCCATTCATGAGGAAAACCCACGCACTCACAGGGAGAACATGACCAGGAATCAAACATATTTCTATCTATTTCCAAACTCTCCTGCAAGATTCACTGTAAGACAAAAATCAAGACTTCTGACTGTAATTTCATGCATGATTGACAACGTGTTATTGATCTTATTTAGAGAAGGGCATGTGTAACAGATAGATTACTTGATGCGTTTACGCTTTTAACTCCTCACGCCCGAACAGCGACCCTGTCCTGCTGGACAGGTGTATTGCCCAATCATGTTACTTACCTGTCAGGTGATGCTGTGGGTCTACACACTCTGCATCCCGCCCAGGTTTGGGGCTGACGTGGACCTGGCACCGCAGCCCAGCGATCACACAGCAGCGTGCCACGGCATGCACACCTCCACCTGCAGGACCGTTAAAGGCAACGCACTCCACCCGGCCCCCTCTCACCTGCACACCCAGAGGTGAGGAGGCTGTCAGGAGAAGGCCTCAGAGGTAAACACTTAGTACAGGTAGGTCGGTGTGGACTCACGGTGATGGTTTCTCCTGCAGACGCTCCCTCCGGTGCAAAGCTGCTGCAGCTCATCATCTCCTCCCCCCGACGGCAGCGAGAGACAGAGCGGTCCGAGCTTAACACCCCCGACCTCTCTGACCAGACTGACCTGCACAGCAGCTCTTCACCTGCAGAAAATCAAAGCAGATGCTTGAAGCAGGTAACCGCACTGAACAGAAAATAGAGAACATGTCTTTCTGCCATTCGAAAAGAAATCTCATCCTTAGGTTTCACTTGGATTTTAAGAACATTTTGGTATGTAGGCTTAGTTAATATATATCTAATCTTGGCTTTCAGCCAGTTTGTTGCCAGAAATGTCTTCTTCTTCTCTTTTTAGTTTTTAACTTTTACACAAGTGTAAAAATCGATCAAAATCATTTCAAAATTCTATCCAAAATCCAAAAATAACCATTTTCTATATTCTTAGTGCAACTGGATTTTCTTGTATCATCAGTAGCACAGTTTATTATCCATTGTTATTTAAGTGGATGGAGAGCAAAGAAGCAAACCTTCCACTAAGCTTGATAATGGCCCAAAATGGCACTAAATCACATTTCCAAAAAACCATAAATTAATATATTTTAAAAGATTTTTCCACTTTCAACAACTTGATTTTTCATGTACACATGCATCAGTCCCCACCAATAGATGTGACAGAAATTCTGCTTAGCTAAATGTTTGCTGTAGCTACCAGGTTAAGCTAAGCAATAAGCCAGCCATTTACTGTAGCAGAGGATTATTTCCAAGGCGATTTATTTAGGAGAAACATGTGTGGGCGGGAGAATTATTGTATTACAATTTATTATTGCCTGTATTGAGCCACTGTTGTCTCTATTTATATCCAGATTGGTTGGATGTGACATTGATCATAGATAGCATGTCATGTCAGTTTTCTTTTTCAACCTGAGACATAGCCATCCAACAGCCCAAAACCATCACGGAGCACACACACGCTTCCACTACCACATTCACACCTAGGGGCAATTCCCTGGCCTAATCATGCATGTGCGAGCAACCTTTTTTGATCACAGGAGGCATGGCTGCCACCAGGTTTGGAGAGGTGAGCTGCTGTATGTGCGACAGAGGCAGCACGTTGATCAAGTTGCTGATGGAGTAGTGCAGCATCATCTGCAGGACCTGCACCGGCGACGCCCTCCGCATGGACGACATGATCACTGCCGCTACACCTGCACACGCACAAACCAAAGTTTCGGCCTCATTTTAATGTGTGTGTGTGCGTCTGTTTATCTGTGGCTCTGTGTGTGTGCGTGTGTGTACCAGCAGCGTGCGCGGCTGCCTGGGACGTTCCACTGCTGGAGGTGAAGCAGCTGCTGCAGTCGCTGCTGGCGCTCACGATGTCGTCGCCCGGTGCGAACAGATCGACACAGCGGCCAAAGTTGGAGCCGCCGGCGCCCTGCGCCATGAGCTGATAAGCTGAGTTAACAGCCCCCACAGTGATCACCTGCACATACACACACACGCACACACACAGGGGAGAAGTCAAGGTAAGGGCTATGTCATGCTGTTTTAGATAAAAATGTTGGAAAAACACAATTTTAGAACAGCTTTTCCCCCTGCCACAGTGAAACTAATGGCAAAATGGAAAAGCAAAACACTGAGAATTTACTACAAGTTCTCCCTCGCCTGCAATACCTTTTCCCTGGAAGTATTTACATACATCTATGGTATAATGTTTATGACTGTGTCTATATTTTCCATGTTCACGGCTGTCAATATTTTCTTGTCTATATCATTCTTGCAGTTGTTGTGTTTTGACCTTAACCCTTATAGTGGTTATTTTTGAACACCTTGCCTCTGGCAGCCCTGCATAACTATCCATCTGTGCCCGAACTGTCGGTGCACAAATGACAAATAAACACCTTGATAAACATACATCTTTACCTCAGGCTCTGAAGCGGGCGAGTAGAGACAGGCGTCGTCTCGGTGGTTTCCTGCGGCGGCGATGACTACGGCTCCATTCGCCACCAGAGCCCTGCAGGCTGCGTTCAGCGACCGGCTGTAACCGCCAACAAAAGGCAGCAGGACAACCACCGGACGGCGTGGCCGCGGCCGGGCCCGCATCGCTGTCCTGATGTACTCCATACCTGACCGGGACAAGAGGACAGGGACAGAAAAACCCTCAGGAGAAATGAGAGCCACTCTTTGGGTCAAGTGCCTGCTGTGAAAAAACCCAGTATGACATGTGACTTTGTTTTACTCCTTGTATGTAAAGCAAGCAACTAAATATAAGACTAAAAGCAATACCTAAGAAGGCTCTTTTAGCTGAAAAGAGTATATAAATACATCCTAACCAACTGAAATTGGTACTGAAAGACTGTAAAGATTGAAGTGATGTGAAGTGAAGTGGTCTTCTAAACCTAAATATTGGTAGATAATAAATATTGTAAACACAAAACAAAATCAATTGGTGGACAACACGATGACTATCAAAAATACTTATTTGGGATTTGGTTGAAGTGGGATTGTCATCATAAATGCTTCTGTGCAGAGGCCTCACCTGACAGAGCGCCTGACACGGTGCCTTTCCCCTGACAGTTGAGCACACGCACCAGGTTCACGCCTGCACCTGGAGCCACACCTGAGTCCGAGCCACAAACCACTCCCGCCACGTGGGTGCCGTGACTCTCACACTGACTGGCCTGTAGGGGGCGAGACCGTCCAGTACATAGCCTGTATATCGAAAAATGGACTTCCGGTCTCAAAATTAGTTGGGACTTTACTTTACTTTCAATACTCATGTTTGGTTTTAACAGCTGAAGTGTCTCAATGGTCAATTTGAAAATATTTCCATGATTGATAAGATATTAGAGCTTGAATAAGTGAAAAGATTAGGGCCATGTCTACTTAATTGGAACCCTTCACAAACCAACGTGTGACATCACAGAGGTTGGGGCTTGCTCCTCTCCAGCCCCGTCCTTTCATCCAAATATGGTTTCATCTGTCTCCAAACATTCAAGATGGCGGCGCTCACCCTCAAACCAGTGCGTGATGTCACAGAGGGTTGGAGCTCAGTCCAGTATAAGATTCATCCACAGGGAGGACAAAGTGTATGTGTGTGTGTTTATGTTTTTGTAACCTGTCTGTGAACTCTGACTCCATCCTCCTCAGGGATGTTGTTAAAGTCTGTGACTCGCACTCGTCTTTCAATCTCTCTGTGAGAGCTCTGGACGCTGCCATCCATCAGATACACCTCCGCCCTCCCTCCATCATCTGCAGAGAGCACAGGGCGTACATGTGAAGAGTCTGTGTATGTGTGCACATGTCAGTGCATGTATGTGAGAGTTACTCACTGGGTGGCTTGTACGTCCCGTTCTCAGAGGTGCCGCCGTAAGGCTGCAGTAACCTCTGGAGGTTCCAGGGGGCACTCTGACCAAAGATTGCTGAGTCCTCCTCTATGTAGAGGACATGAGGGAGCTGCATCGCCTGAAACAGAAGTTGAAACTATCAATGGACTTTTGTAATGCCTTTGATTGTATCATGTTTTATTTATTTATTTATTGAATGACAGTGAATTTAATTTGAACTTTTTAATAGCAATGATCAGTAAACTTGGACAGTTTGTCTTTAAGGTGTACCGCAGGGATCCATCATGGGTCCTTTGCTATTCTCCTGTGCTCCATACTTGTATCTAGATAATTTCTGTTTAAATGCAAAATCAATCATCTTCAATATTTCCTTTTGCAGATTGGAATGTATTTCCTTTACATCTTTTCTCTTATGTTTTTTTGTCGAGCAGTGCTATAAAATCATTTTCATGGATAATCGAATGCACTGAACATGTTGATTTTAATCAGTCAATTAGAATACTGATCATAAGTCTCCCCTCACTGACAAGAAGCTCTATTGATCACCACAGGTTTGACTGATCCGCCTCGCTGACTGAGGTGCAGGAGTTACCAGGTTCAGGGTTTCACCGCTCATCGTCACCAGGAAGCCGTCCTGAACTCCGGCGTACCTCTTTCGGACCTCGACTGGGTCTCCCCTCAGGAGCGCATGTTCTGTCAGGCGGTCGATGGTGTCTAACGCATCAGAGTCGCTTGTCCCTGGACGCAGCATGACCAGGTACTGACAGGGAACATGCCAACCTGCCTGCAACACACAGGACACACACACAGCTAAAGCCTCTGAAGTCGATGGTAACAGGAAATGTTAACTTAGTTCCTTTGTGGGGAAATTAGTGAGGTTAAAATGGAACATAATCTGTTTCCTTGTATCTCATTGAACTGAAATTTATTGACTCAGTATCTCGTCTTCATCAATTAAGCATAATTGATAAGCAATAACTACTGCACAGTAATGAGACATTGAGGGTGTCAGACTCAGAGAAGGACAGATACGTAGACAGACATAGATAGATAGATAGATAGATAGATAGATAGATAGATAGATAGATAGATAGATAGATAGATAGATAGATAGATAGATAGATAGATAGATAGATAGATAGATAGATAGATAGATAGGTAGATGGATGGATGGATGGATAGATACATAGATAGATACATAGATACATACATAGATAGATACATAGATAGATACATAGATACATACATAGATAGATACATAGATAGAAAAATCACATTTTTTGCATGGGGATAGCAAGTATGTATTGCAGCAATGTCGAAACAAAAGATCTATGTATAATGGTGAAAAAAGTTGCACCTGACTGGTATATTTTATTGTAGAACATGTGTGTAAATACTTGCACTATTCGAGCACTGCCTAGTAACTACTTACAATGCAGTGCACTCGATTCCAAATTACATTACATTTGTTGAGAATCAAAACAAACTCACTCACACAATTTATACCTAAAGGTTAATCCAATTACTCATGACTATAACTACATTTCTTACAATATTGAATTACTGCAACCTAATTCTGAAGTGGGTCACTGTGTATTCTCTTGCTTCAGGTGTATTTAAAAACTGAATGCAGTTAATTCTAAATGCAGATTCAATACACAGTAAATAAATAAATATAATAAATAAATAAATACAACAATAAAACATTTCTACTTGTTACACTTCTACTTGTTATCACCTTGTTGCACCTGTGGAGCTTTGCAGCAGGTTGATTCATGCTGTCCAATACTGTCCAGTTGTCCTGGTCCTGGTCCTCCTCCTGATCCTGGCCCAGGGTTTGGTCCTGGTCCTGATCCTGGCTCAAGGTCAGGTTCTGGTCCTGGTCTCGCAGCTGACCCTGGTCCTGGAGCTCTTCCGGATCCAGATCCTGGGTCTGGTTCTGACCCTGGTCCTGGACATGTTCCTGGTCCTGGCTCTGGGTCTGGGTCTTGTTTTGACCCTGGTCCTGGTTCTGGGTCTGATTCAAGTCCAGCTCTTGATCCATCAGCTTATCCATCTCCTGGATCTGATCCTGGCCATGGTCAGGGTCCTGGAGTTGGTCCTGATCTTGATCCTGGCTGTGGCTGAGGCTCTGGTGCTGGTCCTGGAGCTGGTCCTGGTCCGGTGCGCTCCCGGTCAGAGATGCGCACAGACACAGCACCAGACCAATCCAGAGACGCATTCTTCTCACACCTCTGGATCCCCCCAAAAATCCCCTGATTGATCAGTCCAGATGTTGAGGTGCTCTCTCCAGCTGCGTGCACACTGTGTGCGTGCGTGGGTGTGTGTGACAGCCGAGATGACGCCTCGCACCATCTATTGTGATTTTTTTTTTCGGGCTCAGGGAAAGAAAATCCAACAATTGATTCTTATAAATCGAGGCGGGGACTCGTGACGTCTCCGGGGCTCACGCCACCGCTTTTGTATCGAATGATTCTGCTCGGTTCACAACACCACTCAGCGTGGAGGAGTCATGTTTCACGCCGACACCTCCACCCCACAACCACGCCACCACCTCCACCCAGTGATCGCCGCCTGTCAGTCCGTCCTGCACTTCATGTGCTGATGCTGCGTGCGCAGCGGCAGCCAGCGGCGCGTGCAAGTGCCAAACCTGCGCGCATGCAATTAGATTTCTGTTTCGTTTTAATTTCCCGAACATTTAGGTTCGAATACTTCCCAATTCTATGTGGATTCTTATATGTCATTGCAGGACTGGGGGTAAAAACAAGTTTAGACTCATTGTTCAAGTCAGTTGAAGGGACATATTCTACCGTTTAAAGCTCAGTTTGCTCATCATGAAAACCTCAAGACGCAGTTACATAACGTCCTCTTGGGATCTAGAGCAGCAAAATAACACAACTTCAAGTTATGACTGCAACAGCTTCAGTGCAGAGATGACAGAAAAGATAGAAATGCTCTTGCCTGAGCCAAGAGATGGAAGAAATCATCTAAGATTTGGTTTGATACTGTGGTGATTCTTTCTGATATATGTGGCACCTTTGAGATAATGTGAATTTTCCAATTTAAGTCACATTAGTGTTTCATCCCTTCATTATCTCACCTGCGTTATAACCAGTTGTGGAGGTCTGTAGGGGGTCTCTGTCAGGTCTCCCTATGTGAGCATAGGGTGAAGGCAGGGAACACACAGGACACACATCCCATTTACTCCCAGGAAGAATGTACGACTCCAAACAGAAAGACAGTTTGCTGATGTGACCACAGAGTGGCCAGACGAATTGTTTTGATCTTTTTGCAGATGTACAGTATTTGCACAGTGAGCTATGCATGGTGAAAATGTCCAGATGTGCATAGCTGAACCATAAAGGTACATGTATTTAACCAAATGGTACAAAGAGACATGTTTTTTTCTTTCTTAAAGGTAGCTAACAAGTTCAAGTCAAATTTTCAAGTCAAACTTTTCAGACTCCTTAAATGCTATCCTTAAAGTGAAAAATGCAGAAGAATCAATGACAGATTTACAACAGTGGATAGAACACGAAAATATTGAATTTGCTGCAGAAAATACAGCCAACCTGATCAAATAACACAGTTGGAGAGAGTCAAAGCTAATTGGGGTTATTCATTTGCAATTAACCCACTTATAGCTATGTTTTCCAGTGTTTTTTAAACTCGACCCATGATTATTGGGGGCAGCATGCTGTGCATCCTGAATCAACATGGTCAGGCCAAAATTTGTCTTGATTGTATTAATGTAGGTCAGGGCAGTGTTATTCACTGCCCCCCTGCTGTACTGAAAATATACACTCACACAAACACACACAAACTCGCTCTCTTTTTCTTCCTCTCATCTAATAAATAGTGCCATCTTCTGGAACAAACATACAACACACACTTATGGTGACTTTATTGACATAACTCTGACTCAAATTGAACTTTGCAAAACATAATCGGCCTCTTTCTTAAAACACACACACACACACACACACATACACTGCCAGGCATTATGCATGGATCAAACACTGGATCGTCTCCCCGCTGTCCTGAGTGTTTTGATTGGACGGACCGTCCCTCCAGCCGACCTGGACCAGGTGCAGCGTGGGACAGCTGTGGCACTGGCTCTTCTGGCTTTCATGAAGAAGTCTGCCGCTACTCCACTTTTGGGCAAAGAAGCCTGGCAGAGCCTCAGCGTGTCTAAAATTAAATCACAAGAGGGTGAAGAGAGAAGGAAGGAGGGAGGGAGGGGAGAGAGAGACTGAAATAGAAGTCTAGTTCTAGCATTTTTGTCCTCGTTTTTGTACTTTTTTTTCCTCCTCTTAATTTTGAGAGGAGGGCTGTGCTGAGCATGCACGTCTTTATCTGGCTGCAGAGCGTTCATGCGGCTACAAATACAAATACAGCACAGCCTGGTTTCAGCCGCTGGCCATAATTCTGACTCAGGCTCAAGAGCTTTAATCAAGGGAACCTTAATGGTTCTGGATAAGAGATGATGGGGGAGCTGGTGGTCGGGGGGGTGGAGGGGGGTTACTCATTCACCATAAAACTCCTTTTGTTTCCAACTAATCACAACCTTCAGGGCACCATCTCTCCCCACCCCCCCTCCTCTGCTCCGCTGCCATAGCTACTCTATTACATCACCATTAGTTTTCCTGTAAGGCCAATAAAATTAGTATCCGCAGTGTATTAGTGCAGATACTTCCTCCCCTCAAACACATTACGCTGCCGCTGTCGCCATTTCGCCCACTCGATGATGTGCTTTGTATCCTGGGATGAGCAGACAGACCACAACGGAAACATTAAAGCCCGATTCAACACCCACTTGTCTGTGGGCCATTAGGATATTGTGCCTGTGCATGTGTGTGAGAATAGAAAAGAAACTCATCTTAAGTTTAATCTAAATTATTTACAGTGGGTGCCGTAAAACTTTATGTCCCTCAGTCCATTATCTTACCCTACAGGCCATCAAAGGTCACACAAACACACACCGTTCACTGTCACCTGGGGGAAATTTAGAGGCTCCGATCACCCTTAATGCATGTTGTTGGGCCGTGGGAGGACATCAGAGTACCCAGAGGAAACCCACACAGACATGGGGAGGACATGCAAAATCCACATCCATCCAAGGATTCAAACCAGCACTAATCACCAATCCATCATGTTGCCCTGAAACTTTCAAGTTAAAATAGGACATTAAGACTTGCTATTTCAATCCAGAGGTGATTAAATTTGATTTAACTTTCTTTTGACTTTTCGTCCAACTCTTGACTTTTTTTTCTTGAATATCATGAAATAATTCTGCATTTCCCAAGAAGCTTTGCTGTAACCAAAGCAAAAATGGTTGTCAGATTTGGTACATTCTTTCTGCTGTGTGACTACGAGGAATTTCTTTGCATTGCAATGAATTTTAATCCCTCTTCTCTGTCCAACTCCACAGGCTTTGAGTTGGAGCCAATTCAATTCAGCCTCTGACTCGGGAACCGAAAAAAAAAACATCCTAAAATTCTGAATTTTGCACGGTCCAAATGTGTGCGGGAGTGTCTGAGAGAGAGCAAGAGAGAGGGTACCTTTCATCTTTTGCTCCAGCTGCAGCGCACACTTCATCCGAAAGAGTTTTCTCTCGAGTCTCTTGAGGATCCAAAATGACCTAACAGACACACACTGCACAGCATTACAAGCTCCATCCTGAGCGGCACCGATCTCACGTCCGCAGAGGCCAGGCTGAATTCTACCTTGGGATAGCACTGGCAGATGCTCCATGTGGTGCCGACGCACACCATGAGGACGCCCAGGGCGCACAACGTGGCATAGACTTGTGGTCGCTCCTGCATCATGATGAAGAGGCCGACCAGGGCCACGCCCAGCCCCGCCACTATCAGCCCGTAGCGGTACGGTTTCCCCTCTGTCATCACCGCGACTGATGAAGCTCCCGTTTGAGGAGATTTTTAAAAAAACTCCAGCAGCAAACAGCGAGGAAAGATCACTGTGGATGTTTAAAGGTTTGAAGGTGAGGGCGGGGACAGGGTTCCACTCTGCTGGTTATTACAGCCTGCAGACAGGCCAGGTATTCAGTTGCAGGTGTGTGTGTGTGTGTGTGTGTGTGTGTGTGTGTGTGTGTGTGTGTGTGTGTGTGTGTGTGTGTGTGTGTGTGTGTGTGTGTACTTGAGGGGTCACCTTGGCCTCAATCTGCTGAAAAACAAGACTCGCCACTGAGCTCCTGAACAGAACTGCGTTGCGTTTATGAATGCTTGGTTTAGACAGAGTTTTGTCGACATTCCCGAGCTTTCCTCGTTTTAAATAAACAATACGCAGTCTTCTTAATTTCTAAGTGCTACAGCACCCACAGAGGGCGCCATAGCTGTTTGGTTTTTTTTTCATTTTTTCTTCCCCAACTCAAATTTATCGTAGCGTCACAAAAGAGCACTTAATGCTTAACAATCAATAAGCACAAACGCTGAAAGATTGAGGGTGCCTACACACCAAACACACGTTTTCACTTTCTCGTAGGGGTTTTTTTCATGTCTTTTGAGCCCATGGTAGTAAAACAGACAAGCAACAAATCACACTTCCTGAGCTCCAAAAAACTGGTTCTAAGAAGAAACCAAAAAACTTTGTTTTTCCTTGCGAGCTACAACGTCATCAGTGGGTGTTTGTAATGTGGACCGGAGGAAGAAGGGTGGGCGACATACCAGTAAAAGTGGGAAAAAAGAAGCCAAAACATGCATTAGTCTTTGCTTAAAATCAAAATGTTTGGTGTTGTTTGAGCCACTACCGTGGAGTCAGTCAGCTACTGTTAATACTGATGGAGACGCTTGTCGCGGTATGCGTCCTGCAACTTTGAAATTACAGTCCTGTGGTCGCCACAGAAGTAAAACTTTGGTTCTGATCGACCGTGTGAGGACGAGCTACGACACCGGGATCCTGAATGGAGGCAACACTGAACGGGTGCAAAAAAGAGGCACGCACGACGTGTTTTGGTGTGAATTCACCCTGACACTGCTAAGCTGCCGACATCTTGCTGTCTTTGGTTAAGGCACTTTGCTTAGGAGTGAGCTGTCAGTGACTCAAATACAGAGTTGTAACAGATACAAAGAGCTGCGTAGCTGAAAAAAAAAAAAGTACATATCGAAGGGAGAGTGCTGCTCAGCCACAGTAGTAGGTCACATAAATTCAAGCAGGCCAATAAAATATCCTCATTAGATGTCTACAGGAAGCTCGCAGCCAAACCAACGTGAGTCCTTCAACTTTTTTTTTTAAAGTTAGGTAATCTCGGCCTCAATAAAGGCCCTTAGTGTAGAAAGTGAAGCCATTACGGTGATAAGTTCAATTACTCTCGCAATCAATCCTTGAGTCAACGAGGAGGCTACACTGGGGCTCAGCCTGGTTTAACCAGCTGCAGTTTCGTCCCATTTCGCAGCCTTATGTTTGGGTCTTTCAGGCCCAAGAGTTCATCCATAGCACCGACTGCCCTTCAGGGACTCTCGCTGAGAATCGAACACGTAAGGCACTGACGGAAAGCTGACACCGTCCATTGGAGCGACGCTCTAGCGCTGCTCGCCGGGCTCCTGGCTCTTCATCACCGTGTCGTAGGACGGAGGCGGCTCCATGGTCCAGGGTGGAGGTGTAGACGGGAGCGAGGGCTCAGGGTCCGGTATCCCGCTGACGGAGTTCTCAGACATCTCCCGACGGATCCGGTCCAACCTCCTGAAGATGGAGAGAGAGAAGCAGTGAGGTTAGTTTAGCTCTTCTTCGCAGCTCTCACCGTAAGTTCTGTAATTGCTGTGCAACAGGTACTTTATAAAGACAGGAACCTTCACTCAGTTTCTAGAACTTTCTGAGGAGGTTATCCTCTTTTTTGCATGTTCGCCAGAGCTGCAACAACTAACAGATACATCGAGTACTACTTTTCAATAGTCAATTTGTCTAAGCATTTTTTCTTACCATTTTGATTTTAGATGTGAAGTTAGTTTCATCTCAAATGTGAAGATTGTAGAAGCACCATTGAGTCTATGCTGTGCAACTAAACAGTTCACAGAATGTGCTTGGAATTTGTGAATATATAGGCAAGATAAAGTGTGAATAATGAAATGACTTGAAAGCCTGAAATGGAGTGTGAAAACACCCACTGCATCTTTCACTTCGACTCATTTTAGAATCACTTTATCACTAGTGCTTCAGTATGTAGGTATGAAGTCATGGTTGACAAATTTGATGATTTTGTTGCACTAGATCCTACACATGCTACAGTTTTAGTGTCATTTTATGCTTTGTCACATTTCATGTTACTGTTTTTAATCCTCTCGTACTCTCATACCATTAAATAATACTCTCAAAGCACTTCCTATGCATCTTAACTCAACAATTTTCCACTTATGCAATGCAGATCCCAGCATCCATACATTTACAGCCTCTTAAGTAAAGGCATTAATAATAATACAGTCCTATCTTCCTGTAATCCCTCAAACAAACCTCTTCACTGGACACTGTGTGCCTCTCACATTTAAACGATCACCCATGTTTAGAAATACTGATGAGTTTAAGATTCATCTGTGTCTGAAGATAGAAAACCCCTCCCGATGATGGAAACAGGACTCCTGGAATCGCTCTCCCTCTGTGCTGGACGATGTGCAGAGCTCGTCTTGTTTAAATTCTCAGGCCGTCGTAGATTACCTCAGGCGAAGCCAGGGGGAGTCTGTCAGCCGCATGCATGTGTGGCTGCTGTTTTCCCTGTGACCTACTTCTATAATCAGTCCATAATCAAAGAATCAGTCACTTTCCCAATTCTCGGGCCCTGTGTTTTCAAGTCCCTGGTGTGCTTCGCAGCTCTTTGTCAGGCCGTTCGCTATGACTAATGTGCTCTGGAGCGTCCAAGAGATCTGCTCGAAAAACAAGACAGTTTGTGGATGCCGTGTTCTGGCATTTATCTGAGTGGGTGTTTATTTATCTTGAGCAACACAAGGGAAGCCTCAAACGTTCTTCCGATGTTTGGTTTACATAAGCTCCCTTGTGCCAGGGTTTTCAACCCTTTTAACCAGTATCATCAGCCTCTAGTCAGTCTAGTGAACCCCTCAGGACCAGGCACAGATAAAAACAACTAATGGACTCATAATTAGTAGACTTGGTGCAGCCATTCATGGCTCCTACAGGAATAAGCCTGCACACTTTGGTGATGAGCCAGCTTCTCTCCAAACAACGTCATGAGGTTAGCTCATCAATTATTTATTTATCACTAAACTCTTGTGATCCCGTAATTATTTTTTTTAGCATTACAGTCAAACACAGGATATTTACCAACACTAATATGACATGAGTCATTTTAGGTGATAACAAATCGGCCCTTGATTGCTTGATGAGAATGTTGGCAAAGGTCTCATAGTCATTCCTTGGTCTTTATAAAAATGTTATAAACAGAGAGATTTCTGACTCCTCTTCCTTCATTTCCATTGGTGAAGAATGCATTTTAAGGTGCCTCTGTGTTGTGTTGCTAACAGATGTGATGATGTTGCACTGATTGCGTCCATTCACCCATTATCTTTCCCTTTTTGTCCTTTGTAGTGTCAGTGTAAGTTTGTAGTAAGGGATCTGCTGGAGTCTAATGCCCCGCTTCCACTTTATGGTACCAGCTCCACTCTACTCGACTCTACTCAGCCTTTTAGGCATTTCTGGAATTAGCTGCAATGTGTAACCCGAGATTGTTTTTCTAGTACCTGCTCACTTGCCGGGCCAACTCGGGCTGAGTAAGGCTGGGTTTTTTTTTTTCAGAACAGCCAGGGTGGCACTGGATGGTGCAATGGCGCAGTGAGAACCAGGTAGTGGAAACATGGCATTATGCCCCATTTTCACGACATGGTCCTTGCTCGAAGAAGAGGAGGAAATGGCGGTGGGCCGTGCAATGATGATGTATGCCATGGTGACCCATCTAATGCTGTTTCCACTGCCTGGCAGAAAAAAAACATACCTAGCCCTACTTGGCCCGACTTGGCCCAGCAGGCGAGCAAGTAACAGAAAAACATAGTGGAGGAATACACACCTGGATAACCACCTGTCGATCACACTGCACACACATCACAGTATCAATCTCACTTTTATACCAAGAAGCAATTCAGAGTCTCCAATCAGCCTAAACAGACACAGGATGAACATGCAAACTCCACGTAGAAAGCCCCCCAACTGGGATGCCAACCACTGACATTTGCTATTTGTAGAGCCACTGTGTCATCTGAGCAGATTATGGTAACACCTAAAATCCAAATGCAAAAGTGTCCATTTCTGCACATAGACCACATTTGGACACAGAGACCTTTTTAATCACAGATGTAAACAGGGTCTTAGTCTTGTCAGTTTACAAACCCTTTAAGCACATCATCACATGTTTATTCTGAATGCTTCGTAGAGGCCCGCAGCTATGAAAAAAAAAAAAGCTGAATTTCTTCAATCTTGGAGCTCCCAGTCCTTCTGACAACACAAAGTGCTGCGTGCTTTCCCACACACATTTTTGAGAATAATAATAAACCGAAAAAATTCCCCCCCCTCCATTCAGGCTCTGGGCACGCTCCTCTGTGAATGCGTACCTCTGTATGGCCAGCGCCTGCTGTGGGCTGAAGCGTGTGCCAGTGCGGGGGTGCAGCAGGAAGTGTCCGGGCACTGCCACCTGGAGATTCTTCATGGCCATGCAGAGTCCGCTGACCAGCATAGCGATGCCCCCCAGGCCCAGGACCAGCCCCAGTCCGAAGAGCGGGGCCGACTGGTACGGCAGGCCCACACAGAGGGCCATGATCCCTCCGGCAGTCATCAGCACGATGCCCAGACAGAGCAGCATGCCCTGGGGGAGCGGCATCTCCAGACCCCTCCCCCTGGCCTCCGGGAAGTGTCCTCTCCCAGCTATTCCTCAGCAGCAGCAGCAGGAGGAGGAGGAAGAAAGGGTCTAATGGAGACATAAGATATGGATTAAACGCTCAGCATCCACTTATAGCAGAGTGTTAGTGAGATAAAGACAGAGAGAACGATTTAATGTGTATGTGCACATACATTTAACTATACTCTCCCCTCTCCTCTTATCCTTATGAATACAGTTACTTTTCACTTTTGTTACTCGTCTTCCTTGTATTTTGCACCAAACACAAAGTAAAATATCACTGTTTGTAGCAAATGCTTTGTAATAATTTATAACTAATAACTTTTCACTAAAAAGCAAAAATACAGACACATAGATACAAAACACAACAGCATTTTTGGTATTTGTCTTCCTTGTTTTTTGCATTAATCATAAATTCATATTCCAATACATTTTACATTACAAACATTTATTACTATAACTCCATCAAGTTCATTTACACAATGACCTCTCCATATTAAACATTGCCGCATGTGCACATACACATACACATACTGTACACACAGGGACACAAGTCACAACACACATACAGAGACAGAAACTTTAACGTGACTGGACCTCTTCATCATTTTTTGTTTTGATATGTTTGTACAGACTATAATTGCATGCACTACATGCACTACAATTTATTTCTCTTGTGTTTACGCATGCTATCTTCCTTATCTGTTTGGCACCAAACATCAAAGTTCTGGGAGTGGACCTGATTCTGAGTTACTCCAGTCTTAATCTGCTGAATCTGCTGAACCGTAAATAAACTAAAAGGGATAAATAAACTAGAAGGGCTGAGTAAGAGTTTGAGCGAAAAGGTCTAAAAATATCTAAAACAATATCTAAACTCTGTATGTATCTATGGTGGGTAAGTAAGAGTGAATGTTTCATGTAGAGGTAACGGTATTGGACATGATGGAGTTATGTTTGTAGTGTAAATTTTTAATGTAATTGCAGTTTCAGTAGGTCAAGAATCAGGGAAACTCAGAATCAGCCCTATAGCCACCGGGTTATTATAGCAGCAGTTCAGCTGTCTTTTTAAAGATAACCTTTGCGGATATCTATATTTTACACTTTTAAACACACTATTAAATGTAACCCACACTCTAACACACATACACACACACACATGAAATATACATACCCTAACTTTCTTTTTGTTTGTATATTTTTCATTCATGTTTTGATTTGTATGTGTCGAGATAAGCGTGCATGCATTCTAACTATTAATTCTTTCTCTATCCTTACCCAATCAAACTAGTAGTTACTGTTTATTTGTGCTTGTTCATTTTGTCCCATAACAAAATACTGCAAAACCCATCATATCCGTACAATAACAGACAATAACCTCTATATAAAAAAACACTTACTCTAACCCACACTGTTGCATACATGTAAACACACACAGAGACACATACACACACAGAGGAAGAGGAAGAGGAAGAGGGAGAGGAGCGGTCAGGGTTGCCTGTCTCCAGAGGGTTATCATAACACGGTTACGGTACGCGTCTCTTTGCGCCTCCATCTGCGACACAAACATCGATCTGCGTCTGTGCGTCTGACCTGATAGGAAGTCTCCGTTCAGCAGCAGCTGCGTGGACCGAGGGCTTCACCATCTCCTTCCTCCTCTTCCTCAACTTTCCCCCCAGCTCCCACCAACAAGCGTCCACAGCCGAGGAACACGCTCACTCCACGTTTCTCCTCCTCATCGTCAGACTCTCCCCTCTCAGACCAGACTGAGCGACTCCTGCTTCCGAGGGAGAGGAGACTCTGCTGTCGCATGTGTTTCTGGCACCGATGGGTTTTCCTGTATGTGTGTGTGTGTGAGAGAGTGTGTGTATGTGTGTGTGTGTGAGTGTGTGTGTGTGTGTCCACAGCTGCAGCAGCTGCAGCAGGGAGCAGGCAGGGAGGAAGTGCTGGGCTTTTTTAGGATGAGGAAGGGTTTCTCTGTGACGAGGAGCGAGAGGGCAGGGTCTGAACGCTGTCACAGCCTCTCTTGCCTGGGCAAAGCTGTGTGCACCAGGAGGAGATTACAATCCATGGGTATATATCAGTAAATCAGCCTGCAAGCAAAAAACAGGCGGTGAGGTGGAGCTCCTGCTGCTGCTCTTGGTGGTGGTGGTGGGAGGAGGAGGAGGAGGAGGAGGAGGAGGAGCAGTGTGGTTCCCAGTGGCCAAGAGAGGAAATAACTGGCTCTGCTTTACTGTATTGATTAGAAATAAGTGGGAAGTGGTCACAGATCTCTGATAATGATGCGGTGGGTTGATGTTGTCTTGCAACAAATGCTTTGAGAAGTGATTAAATCTGTTGTTCTGTGACATCTGTAACTCTGGGTGCTACACGGCTCCTAGGATAGAGAAAAATGTCACACCTTCGTTTAATCCCAGTTGCTTTTCAGGAATCACTTTCGATGGCGTTGCAACAATAATATCACTTGTGTACAGCAGTCGTCCACTTGGGGCACTATTCCAAACGAAGCACCAACAAGATAATATGAGAAGAAAAAGCTGTCTCTTCCATAGTATGGTTGCCTTCATGGCATAACAAGTCACACCAAGGTCCAGCCTGAAACCCACGTTTTTTTGGTCTTTAGAGGTCGGGAGAGCTTTCAAGAACTGACTGAAAGTCTGAACTGTTGAACTTGAGTCCGGCCTAGGAATCAGTACACCTACCATTGCACATTCTCTCCACTGGTTTGTGGAGACTCATTCCTCCAGGTCATCACAATACAAGGAATTGTAGGTTATGGCATCTGCACTTGCTGTAGACTCTAGAAGATGTTTGATCAAAGAAACATCTTCAGTTTGGGCTGAGTGAAGACGTCACATTCGTTAGCATAGCAATTGAGAGTACCAGGCTGTTGTACCATTAGAGCAGACCTGGGTATTTTATGGCTCATGGGCTACATCTGGCCTACTGGCTGACCCTGTCTGGCCCACATGAGGTCAATGGGATTTCTAGGAATCAAACATAAATTAGGACCCAAAATGTCAGCTAATGCTAAACTGTGCTTAGTTTGACGGTCACAGGATGCCGCTTGTAAAGATTACTGTATTCACCACCATTACGATGACTTGACCAATGCAGAACAGGGATGGACATCTGAAGCTTTGCTAGCTGAGCTGCAAACCCAACTTGTTTATGCTTTTTACGAAGCTTTATACGTCAAAATATAGAGGCTCAGAGTGAAAGACAGTAAACTGATTTTCTGCCAGGGACTTTTGTTGCAGCTAATATAAACCATACAGTTGACTGCTTTCAAATAAGAGGTTATTAATACTGAGCAGAACTGTGTTTTCCGAACTAATTTGTCTGGCCCTTCAAAGCAATCTTTGTCCTGAATCTGAATCGTTCACCCCGGCATGAGAGTCCCAAGGTCAGCTGTGGACAACTGTTCTTGGTGGATCCCTGGAAAGGATGATTGGGCGCTTGTCACAAACTTTCCACTCTATTAAGATGGTTCGTCTTGATTTAGGTGTCTTCTTTGAAGATGTCTTTCTTCTACCTGCATAATATTTGTACGCTTTTGTCTGCAAAGGAGTGCCTCTCGTCTTTCATCCTCTGGATAAGAGGTAAAATGTCCTCAAGAATCTACAACAAGCCTAGTTGCCAAGACGCAACAATCTCCACTTCTTCATCTGACGCCTTCTGGTATTAAAAAGTGTCCCAATAAGTGATCACTCCCTATTATCACCGCCTAAATATTTCCTTGGTTGCATCAATACTGCTATTCTGCGATTTGAAACAGCAGCAAGGAGAAATAGTTTATGTGGAGAAATTAGGTCTGAAGAGGAGCAAACAATAGAAAATGAGTAGTTGCTGGTTGTGAAACCACAGTCGCATTTCTGCTGTCTGCCTTTGCATCAATCATACAATATATTTTTATGTCAACCCGTTATTTTACTATGATAAATGACAAATATGGAACGCGGTTTACGAGATGCAGCTGCGCAGCTCATAAATTTACATATCCTGAGAATTTGTGAAATATCTACTTTTTATTTGGAAAATATGGCTTGATGATGCAGAAAACTCTTCTTTGGTGTAGGAATAGTGGTCAGATGGAGACATGCATTGTTTGTTAAGTCCTTCATAAACTAAAATGTGGACTGATATCCGCCAAATTATCCTGATCAAAAGTTTATGCCCTTGAATGCTTGGCCTGTGTGTCTGCACACAGACACACAGGTCTAGATAGTTACTAATGGTCAGTTTCCACAGCTGTGACTTGTCTGATTGTAATTATTGTGTGTGTGTGTGTGTGTGTGTGTGTGTGTGTGTGTGTGTGTGTGTTAATAGTCAGTGATTTTGAGAGCCCTGCACATTTTGTCAAGGGCTGCACTGACATGACCCATAAGGAAGGAAAAGAGCTTTTAAAGCAGCTGCGAAAAAGAAAGGCTATTTAACTTTAAAGAAAACAAAATAAAGACAAAAATGCAACTTAAAAAGCGGAACTTAGAGAATCTGTCAATGCAAAGACATTGTCAAATAGAGCAACAAAGAGATCACACACACAACTGCTGGAAAATTGTTTCAGATGCAAAGAAAAACAGCTGAAATACAGACTTTGCAGGGGGAAAAAAAAGTGCTGCGGCTGTTTCAAGATGCACAATAAATGGGCTGCACGGCCGAGCTGCCAGTAAGAAAAGCTGTTACTGCGCCAACGCCACAAAACAGCCCGCTGACAATCTGCCAAACAACGCCGAGACAAACCTCCAAGCTTCTGGAGCTGCCTGCTGTGTGGAGACCAACACGTTACGGTCACAGAGGCAGGCAGAAGAAAGACCGGTGCACGTCTCAGAAAGTCTGCCAGGGGGGGATGTAAATTTATGAGCGGAGTGTAATTCTACAAGCACCAAGAATGTGTGGTTTCTGTGTTTGGCGCTCAAGCTGTTGCTCAAACCTGTCTGCGGGATCCATTCTCACTCTGTGTCTACGATATCAGCATATAAAAAAACACCTGAAGCACGAGATCGGGTTCCCTCGGTCCCCAAAAAATGCATCTGTGTGTATTAGTTCAAGTGAGGATGAGAAGGCAGTTGACACACAGGCCCAGTTCGTCATTTAACACTTCAAAACAGCTGCATTGTTGAAGCCACTACAGCTTTAACAGCAAAATGGAGGATTTAGAGTGTGTCTGTACACTACTGGCTTTTTGATCAGACCTGATAATGTGTAAAAAAAAAATTGTGGAAATCGGAAGTTTCAGAGGTGAAAAGCTGGTTTACATTTATCAAATCGTGGGAAGCTCTTTCTTCACGGTCTGATAAACTATTCCTTGGAAACAGGATTTGAGGAAACAATCTCGCCACAAGGACTTTTTACTATCTGTCCTGCAGGTTTCAATCAAATCACACAAGTTTATCCAGGTGTTATGGAACTGTAGATGCTTCAGATCTATTTTTCCAAGGTTTTTTGGTCGATCTTGGGCTGAAAACTGACTGCGGAAACAGCTTGAGAAAAGACAAAACGTTCAGGAAAAGTTAACATCCACAGTTTCTTCTTAAGAAGATCACAATTTCTTAGTCTAAACCTTCAGATCGCACTGCAGGGAAGAAGACTTGATGTTCACCATAGCTCTGAGAATCCTTGCCTGATATAGGATCCTTAGCTAGTGATTCATTAAATAAAGTAGATTACAGATAGAAAGAAGAAAACAGCGTGAGACTCTGCCTTGAGTTGATTTTCCCAGGGTAAAACACCTCAGTCTCAGTCGCATGCACATTCAAGCACAAAAGGCGTCTGTGATCCTGTGATTCATATCAGTCCTCGTGTCACAGTACAGTGTGTGTGTTTATGTGTGTTTATGTGTGTGTGTGTGTGTGTGTGTGTGTGTGTGTGTGTGTGTTCGTCCTTCAGAGCAGCTGAGGTCACTTGTCCTTGCACTGTCAGAGACCACAACAGTTTATTTGTGTCATCAGTTCGGTGCAGCATCTTATATCGGAGGTCACGTCAGTGTTTGGGCTCTTCATTGAGTTTATAGGCACACGTGTCTGTGAGCTGACAGCTGTAACACAGCTTCTATCCATCGCCCTGTTTTTCACAAACCTCACGGATCACAGTCTGGCAGAGAGTCTCCAATCTGTGAAAGGAATTAAAACTAAAGAAGTGTTGTATCAGTTTACCAATATTTTTTACATGGGTGAACTTTAAAGTTGTGTGTCCTGCAATCCTGAAATTGTCAGGATGTGAAAATGAATATTCTCAGAGAGCACAATGCCCACAACCCACAGAAACCATTATCTGTACTAACAAACGAGTTAGTAAGTATCAAGTTGATGAACTTTACTTGTTTCTTAAATTTGATCGATTGTGTGTTAAATGATGAATTAGCAGCTCCACTCATCTTAGTCTGGTAACTTTTATCCTTTCATTTCACTCACATAGAGTGATGACACCCTGGATAAGTCTCTAGTCTATGGCCGTCAATACATGCCATTGACTCTCACACTCAGACACCCAAAACATACATGCTTTTGGAGTGTGTGGGATCTGAGAAAAATAATTCAAATAAGGGGAGAACATGTATTTGCTAATCATAAAGGCCTACAGCCTGACTGGCATTTGAACCAGGGACCATTTGAATATTATATATGGCAAATAATATAGCTATAAATATAGCAAAAAATGCTACATTTTGTAAGGAAAGACTGTGAATGTGTGACATTTTATGACTTTATTTCACTTATTAAGACTAAAAAAGGCAATAGAGAAAGAAAATTGTGGCAAACCATTGCCTCCTGTGGCAGAAAGTGAAATTACAAGAACAGGATGTGATTGACTGGTTTCCATGCTTAAGTCAGTAGATCATTCATATACATCTTTGACATAACATCAGATCTAAATAAATAATTACACACACACCACAACTTGCAACTTCAAAGTCTGTTCAGGTTTGATCAGCTCATTTCACTCAAACGCCCTGATTTAGGTGAAGGAAAAAAAAACAATGATTTGCTGTCATTTTTGAAATATGCAACAACATGGATGTGATCCGGTGAAATAAAGGGACTCGATGTTTAGATCGAGTTGTGATGCATAGAGCTTCATTAGTGTTGCCAGTCTGCTGCCACAGTTTGGAGAGAAGTGGAAAAAACTCATATGGTCAGATGAGTCATTGTTCCCCTGCTTTCAACAAGCTGATGAGATCCATCCTGCGACGTGTCGATCCTGATGGAGAAAACATTTTTCTGGGATGATGTTTCCAGAAAAACACAGGAGCATTGTTTTGCCAGACTGGACACCCTTGGGAGGATTATCCACTTATCCAGATTTGCTGATCTGAAATTGAAGGAAGTCCTGAATTCCCTCTGTGCCTCTTCTTCCATATGTATTCACACCTTTAGACTAAACAGGTTAACATGATCACCAGTTTTCATTCTGCTGATACTGAAGTTAAAGGCACCAACTCCAATATAAATCCCAGGTTTGTATCAGTATTTGTGCAGTCTGATTAAACACAGTGAGTAAAAGGCCATTTGAAACCAGGCCTGTAACTGCATTTTCGAGGAGTAATACACAGAGCAGTCAATTAAAATGAGATTAAGTAAGTGAAACGGGTCAATGCCACTGCATCCTGAGGACCTGCAGACTTGTGGAAACAAAACTAGTGGTATCAGCTCACTGACTGTAATGGTCTACAAAGAGGAAAACAAAATAAGCAAATAAGAAGTTCTGGTTATTTCAAACAATGTCTCATTAAGGAGGTGACAGGTGAAGGATTAAACACTACACACATTTATAAAAGAAGATCACATACATGAACCATATCTTCTTTTTTTCTGTTTTTGCTGTGTTTTAGTAGATATTCATCAGTGTCAGATTAGTTTAGTTTAACATTAAGGCTTGAAAAATCAGTGGTGCTAAAAGTTATCATAAAGTACATATGTAGAGGGAAATGACCCACATTTTTTCAGGAAAATTTTGTGGAAACATTTGCCTTAAACAACTTCACCATTTTACAGAAGCTAAAAGGAGAGACAATTAAATCATGCAGCTACAGAAACAGCCTCAGTCAAGCTCAGGGGTCAAACTAGAAAGTGGTTTTGGTGGTTTGGAGGCAAGATTGGTACCCACTAACCTACTGATCCACAAATATGGATTATATTCACTTTCAGAGCAGAACAGATTATAACATCCTGAGAGTGAATTCATTTTTTAGAGAGAAGCAGACTTCCTGTTTCTTGTCTTCATGCTAGGCTAAGTTAATAGGTTGTATCTTCATAGTTAAGAAAAGAAGTGTAATTATTCTTCTAACCTTAATATTCCCTACAATAGAGCAAATATGTTTCCAACAATGTGAGATGTGACCTAGCCTTATTTTTTTCTGTATATGTAGTTTTTGCACCGGCTTTGTATAGAGAACCTGACAGAAGCATGCTAAAAGTGATGGTCAGAAAGGAGCATGCTTCAAGTGTGATCACGTGTGTTGCCGTCAAACTGTAGGACAGCTATTGCACAGTCGTAGTAAAAAAAAAAAAAAAAACAGTCTTGTGTCTTTTGGCCTGATGTTCAGAGAGGTGGGACAGTGCCCTTCATCCAGCATCAAACCTCAAAGCTGACCTCTCTGGACTGTCCGAACAGCGGCTCCGACGCCAGGTGCGTGTCTGAGTACGCACGCCGCAGGTGCGTGGAGCTGCACGTGGTCTTGATGGCCACCTCGTAGGGAGGTGGAGGCTCCATCCACAGAGGGGGGCGAGGGGATGGACTGAAGCCGCCGGGCTCCATGGGAGGGTAATCAAAGTCCTCACGACGAGAACACTGCCTGTGACGCTCCATCGTCCTGAACACAGGGGCAGGAAGAAATCGTGTTGTGTTCAGTTTAACTGCACAGGATGCCGTCATGCTTCAAAACTAGCCACATTTCTGTTTCTTTACATTTATGGTTAAATATTTTATTTAAACGGATATCAAATCTCAATAGCCAATGTCAAAATACAAGCTGTGGAGCTTTTGGATTATCGCAGCACCAGGTCTGGAATCCTACAAAGTCAAAGCAATAGTTCTACCAAATATACTGGAACATTTTCCAGTGGCGAAACGATCGATACCACTCTCATCTCCACATCCTGTTAGCTTAGCTTAGCATAAAGACTGGAAACTAGAGGCGAGAGTTAGCCTGACTCTCTCCAGCATTAATGATATTCTAACTTGCATGTCTTTTGTTTAGTGACACTCCACAACAGTGGACTCGATCTTATCCAGCTTTTTCATGAAAGAAGTGGTTGTCAATCAACCAAACGCTGCCATGGAGCGCCCAACAATATTTTTTTCCCTCAAAATGTTTGTTAGTCCAATATAAATGAGAAACAGAATAAACATGGGTGTTTCTCTGGCATAGGTGCAGTTGTTAGGGTCTTTGTGCAAGTCACTGCTGTGGTTATGGTCAGCTGTCTCTGGAGGACCATGAAAACCGATGAGTGAATCTATGATGTCATAGAGCTAGAACAGGAAAAATGGATTAGAGACACGACAAAGTGGACAGTAATAAGATCTGTTCTCTGGGTTACATACATGGACTTTGTCTTTGCTGTTGGAGCAGAAAATCCACATAGCATGTCAAAGTTGAAGTCAAATGTTTTGGCTTTGTAGATATAGATCAAATACAGATCGAACAGTGCAGAAAATATGAATAAAGTTCAGAATCAGTTTTGGTTGACTCACCTGGGCAGAAACACAGACTGGGACTCTGGGAAGCGGCTCCCTGTTGGTGTGAAGAGGGCATGGCTGCCTAGGTTGGGATAGTCGTTATGATATGGATAATGTGGACACTCTGGATCAAACTCCGGCGGGTTGTAGGTTGTGGTACTTTTACTGTTCATAGCCCAGAAAAGCCCCAGGATGAGCATGACCACCCCCAGCACCACACAGCAGAGGGAGAATGCCTGCAGGCGACTCTGGGTGGGCAGGAAGGCTGTGGAGCCCCCGGTCACAACAAGGAAGGCTCCAATGAAGATTGCTCCATGCTGCAGGGAAGGCATCCTCCTCCAGGACCCGAAAATGTTTCTGAAGTTACTGTGCAGGCGGGGAGTGGCCGTCACTCATGTACAAGCAGTCCCACAGAGAGCGCTCCCCATGTGCTCACACAGTCAAATCACACATAAGTCCTGTTATAACAAGGAAAATCTCACAGAAACTTACTCATATGTTCTTCATCACTTCTTCCATACTGTTAAAAACCTGCCAATCACAAGGTCCAAGAGTTAAGTCCTCACTCTGTAGGGGTCCAGCGCCTGTGAAAAACTCCTTGAATCTGTGTTTTTCTGGAGAAAAAAGAAAAATAAAATGTTGAAAGCTTTGATGCGCATCAGTGCGACGTGGAGTAGCTGTGTTTATCGTCAAGCCAGATGGACAAGAGGGCGGCCGAGCCCATTAAGAAATCTTTACTGGCGCCCCACCCTCCCTCTGTCTAATGTGTCTGAAGGGTACCACTTTAGCCCTGTGTGTGTGTGTGTGTGTGTGTGTGTGTGTGTGTGTGTGTGTGTGTGTGTGTGTGTGTGTGTGTATAGACTATATCCTTTGGCAAAACAAGACGTTTATCATTATGGGCAACACAATTTCAGTAAGATACTAAATGGCAGTGAAGGCTATGAAACATCTGAGATTATCAGTAACTTTTCAGGGATTTATACAATTTATTTAGCTATATTTGTTGCTACTGCTAATCAAGCAAGACACTACTCAAGCAGTTGATGAGACCTTACCAGAAACTTACCAATTACTCTAATAGATCTTTAAATAACAATACAAACAATATGCATGGTTTAAGATTTAATGTCAATTGTAAAATTTAGGACATAGGACAGTTTTCTAAGATAAGATCCATTATTCCTTTATTAGTCCCACATTTGGATATTTGTAATATAGAAAACAACAATCCATATGAAATACAATGGTAGAAATGACATATGGGATTCTTGGAGGTGTACCAGGCAACACAGTGACTCCTTGAATAACATTGTCACCCAGCTAGAAGGGGCTAGATTGGAATCGCGCTCAGACCAAGGGCCGTACTGTGTGGGGGTTCCATGTTCTTCCTATGTCTGCACCAGTTTTGTATCTAATGTGTGTATTATGTATTATCCTGTGCTGCTAACCATCCACCATGGCTGCTTCCTGTACCAATGACATAAGCAAATTCCTCATGCATAACTTTATATGAAGTTGGATCATAATAATAACTAAGTTGTGTAATTCTGATTTCTACACATGCAATAAGGATGATTGTAGACAAATTCATTGATCTGATAATGTGTGTGTGAGAGTGAACTAGGGTGTCTCTGTGATGATGACTTTTACAGTGCACAGAAAGAAAAATAAAGGATGGATGGATATAGGTGTGCCTAATAAATTGATCCGTGTCTTCATTTTATCTCCAGACTTCTATAAAGCCTGTCAGCTCTATCACCTGTATGCAGTCCTAAATTTTGACACATTGCACCTTTAACCTGCAAATGTAAGAGGCAATGAGATGCTGAAGTGAAGTTCAACTTGATAGTTAGATAAATCAATCATCTGCTCCCAGTCTTTCCCACTGGCTGCAGCAGCAGTTTTGTAACAGAGCCTCTAGGACAGCATGCATGGTGTGACAGCCTCTCTGCACTCTGATTGGTCCAACCTCAGGGACGCTACGGCTAGGGAACGCCCACTGGTTACATCACTGACCAATGAGATCGGAGCTCAGGCGTGCGGTCATGCCCCCTCGGTAGTTTCGGCCAATGAGCGTGGTTTTCACCTATCGCACTGAAGAGGTGATCAGAAGTCGAGGGCCAGGGGTTTGAATAATCGATCCTGAGTTCTCAGGAACTTAGAAAGCGTCGCTTTCCCGTAGGGTCGCGCCACTAACCATGGATCCGCTACTGTACGTGGCCGGGCTGCTCGTCCTCTTCCTGATCTGGATCAAAGTCAAAGGTCTGGACTACGTGATCGTGCATCAGCGCTGGATCTTCGTCTGTCTGTTCCTGCTACCTCTGTCCGTCATATTTGATGTTTATTACTATGTGCGAGCGTGGCTCATCTTCAAGATGTGCTCTGCACCTAAACTGCACGACCAACGAGTCCGAGACATCCAGAGACAGGTGAGCATCATCACCTGGATGTGTGTGTGGTAGGGTGAGTGGGTGTGTGGGTGGGTGTGTGGGTGTGCAGACCAGCTGCAGTGCACAGCATATTGTCCATATTGTCATGTTTCATTCAATCTGCATGAAATAATATAGAGGAGGTACCTCTATGAGGTACCTGTATCTGTCTGCTTCATCTTAGCTGTCTTGCATGTGCACTGCAAAGCATTATGGGTAATGGTAAGGGTGGTTCAGTGGCTTCTTAAGAGGATAGTGATGAATGGTTCTATCACCTCTAACAAGGGACAGTGAAAAGTGTAAAAATATGTAAAATGAAATGATTAGCTATAAAATGAGATACATGTAACTTAATTTCTCTAGAATTTGTGGCATTTAAATTGTGGCAGTAGCAAAAACAGGAGAGCAACAATGGAGTAACTAAGTTATATAGACGTGGACTAAAAAAAGTCAGGAAAGAGGCGCTTCTGAGTATCAAATATAAAAGCAAAGTCATTTGTGAAAGGAAAAGTTATGGAGCTAGAGGGACAAACATTCAAGCCTGCCTTATCACTGTTGTCTTATCGCTCACAGTTATTACATAATAGTTTTGTATCTGCTCACCTATTAACCTGGTTATTGTGCCAACAGGTGCCATTGAGAGGACTGTGAGGTCGTACAAGGGCTGAAACAGAAACAGAGCTCTAGTAAAAGCAGTATAGTTTCCAATTACTAATTTAAAACTAGTTAGATTATGTTAGTGTCACGGTCCTCATTAGTTTGCTGAGTTAAACCAGTCAAATGACGTAATACATACTTGCATTTAATGTCAATTTTCTACACAAGGAACATAAACAAAATAATCACATTGATTATTCAAATTACTCAATCAACAGATTCATCCTCTCGAAAATATCAAATAAGATAAAACTGTCTTTTTTATACAAATCAGTTGTTTACCTCTGGAGGCATATATGATGTGTAAAGACACATAACATTACTGTACTTCAAGTATATTGCCAAAAGTTGCACTTTGTAGCACAGATTCCATTTGGTGCAACACTTAGGCTCCCACATCCCATGTGACAGGATGAACTGTTCCTCCCCGTGTCACACTCCAGGTACGCGAGTGGAGGAAGGAGGGCAGCAAGACCTACATGTGCACAGGCCGACCAGGCTGGCTCACTGTGTCTCTCAGAGTGGGCAAGTACAAGAAGACCCACAAGAACATCATGATCAACATGATGGACATCCTGGAGGTGGACACAGAGAGGCAGGTAGGAGGACTCAGCACAGACCGGGACAGATTGAAGAAATGAAGGAGAAGTATGTCTTGATCTGTTTACCCACAGTTTTATTTGTCAGTGATATCTCTGATTGCATTAAGTTAATTTCTCAGGTCAATTAGTATCCACTAAACTCTCAAGACTCAACCACTATGTAGCTGCTGAAACTACCAAGAATCCTCTGTATTATTATTAATCATTGGTCTGTGTTTTCAAAAGGTCCATAATGATAAACTTAAGTAAGAGGGATTCACTGTAGTGTGGTCCAGACAGGTTGATCCCGTAAAGCATCTCAACATTTAAAGAAAACCGATTATAACACAGGAAGTGATCATTTTTCAATTTCCATCAGCCTCAGCTGTGCTTTGTGCTATGTGCTACTTAGGAAATGTCTGCACCATCACTGATGTGAAAACTGTGGACGTGGCATGTTAGCTTTTGTAATTCTAAGTGTGTGCTGATGGTAGCGTTTAGCACAACAGAGCTACAGGGAAGTTGGCATCAATTCAGCAGCTTTATTTATTAATCTGGATGAAGGAAGCGGACCCTGCCAGTCCATCCCAGGACTCACACTACAGGCAGTTTATAGTCTCCAATCTGCCTAAACATACATGTTTTTGGACTGTGGGAGGAAACCAAAGCCTTTGGAGGAAACCCAGGGAGTAAGAAAAAAAAAAAAAAGGAAACTCGACACAGACAGGCCCCTGACCCGCCCACGGAGTGAAACAGCGCTGCCCACTGATGCATCTAGCTACCATTACTTAATCACTGTAGTTATGAGTCTGATCGTCCTGCTTGTTTCACTGTGTCCCCAGCTCTCTGTGTTTAACCTGCTGAACAGGGTGTTTTATTTTAACTGGAGGAAATGACTGCATATGGACCTTTACTCACAATGACTTTTGCTTTTTTATTGTCATTTTCTTTCTCCAGGTAGTGAGAGTTGAGCCTTTGGCCAACATGGGTCAGGTGACCGCTCTGCTCAACTCCATTGGCTGGACGCTGCCGGTGCTGCCCGAGCTTGACGACCTCACCGTGGGTACGTTGTCAGAGCTGTCGCTTTGGGTGCATTCATTTTTTTTCCTAGAGAATCATCATCATCATCATCATCATCATCATGATGGTGAGGTTCCTGGTTTTCCAGAACCAGATGGCTCACTCAGCTCGCTGCTTTGTGCCTCGTCCCCTCCATCAATCTGCATCCTGTTCAGAGCTCTGGTAATCATGTTAGAGGATTGATGTGGTAGCTCAGAAGATGAAACTGGGAGGAAATGGCTGCAGTGTTGGAAGCTCCCCTGGATCGGGTTTCAGAATGGATTTCCTGATGCTATAAACTGCACATCAACAATCTAATGTTTTCCCATCAGGCCGCAGTGCATTCATTTATCCTGCTGTCCACACGGGCACAAACACACTCCTAGCAAGCCGATGTACGCTGCTTGCATGTCGGTCTCACCTGGACACAGATTGAATTTCTAACAACAAATCCTTTATCTCCCTCTCCCTCGCTTCCTCTCTTCTCCTCCTCTCCCCTCCTCCCAGGTGGTTTGGTGATGGGCACAGGCATCGAGTCCTCCTCCCACATTTACGGGCTGTTTCAGCACATCTGCGTTGCATATGAACTGGTTCTGGCTGACGGCAGCTTAGTGCGCTGCACTGAGGTGAGTGTGTGTGTGTGCATGGGCCTGTTTCATGAAGTGAGATTAATTGGAGGGCTCTGCTCTCTTTGTGGTCGACTGTGATAACGCTACAGACTATGTGGCCTGCTACACTCCGGCCTGGACAACAGAAGCTCTCACATTACCCTGAAACTGGTTTTGATTCTCAATTGTCCTCTCACTGCAGCCAAAAAAAAGCATGAAATTGTAATTTTCTATGTCGAGAAAGATAAAAATAGCAAGCACAGGTTATGTCGATGATCTGTTTTTGTGTACGAGTTTCTAGTACTACTGTTAAAATAAGAACATCAGTACAAGAATATCTGAAGCTGTAGATTTCCCCTGGGTGATTTTAAAAAGAATAATAACATGCACGATGGACAAACTATCATAACTCACATGACTTATTCTCCGTAATAACAAATTTGTCGGTCCAGAAACTAGAAAATAAAGTCTGTTTCGAGACATGGAAACATTTGTTTTTCTTCATGATCGTGATGGAGAAGCAGCACATCTGATGCAGCCATTCAGAATTTGTTTTATAGTGAACCCCGAAAGAAGAATTGAAATCTGTGGCATGGAAAATGAATTAGATTCTCCTGCGGCGGCCTGCCTGTCAGCAAAAATAAATAATCTCCTCCCGCACTAATAACTTCACCAGGCCCGAACACAAAGGCAGTGACACTAAGTTGTGTCATGATGCAGTCCTCATAATGGCCTTTCCAGATGTAGTCGCAGAACAGAATAGAATAGAATAGACACACAACAGTTTGTTCCAAAACAAGATTAAGACCTCATTGCCATTTCAAGATGTAATCAGCATCACATCTTTAGCTTCCTAAGCAGTCATAGTTTGCAATCTAATCTATAGGGCACAACCATGCAACAGACCTGAGATCAGCTGGGAAGGAACAAAGCTCGTCAGAATAAATCAAACCAAAGGTTACGTTTATTAAGATATACCTTTGCTCACAACACACTCTGAATATCAGTTATTCAGCATAAATGCATCAGACTTTTGCAGTTAAACTATTGAATTACTGAGCTTGAATACTAGCAAAATTTAATATCCCATAAAATAGCAATCGAGACTTTTTAAAACATTTTTTAAGACCCTGTGCACATCTTGATTTCAGTGCGATGAGGATATTTTCACTCACTTGGCTGCAATGTTGAGTTTTCACCAATCGAGCTGAAGATGCATGTTTTTGGACTGTGGAGGAAACCAGAAAACCTTGAGGAAGCTCACATAGACACACGCAAGACTCCACACAGAAAGACCCTCAGTCCAAAAGGGACTCAAAAACCCATCCACCAAATCCTCTTTCCGATTCAATTTTACACTCAAAATTCTGAATTCGGCACAACTCTGGTGTCTGTTAATAATTTGCTCCAGTCCTAATGAAGAGTCTTAAATTCCCCCCAGGAGGAGAACTCGGACCTGTTCCACGCCGTGCCCTGGTCCTGCGGCACTCTGGGCTTCCTGGTCGCCGCCGAGATCAAAATCGTGCCGGCGAAGGCGTGGGTGAAGCTGCGCTACGAGGCCGTGAGAGGACTGGAGAACATCTGCAGACGCTTCACTGAGGCATCGCAGAACAAACAGAACGCGTTTGTAGAGGGCATCCAGTACAGCCTGGACAGCGCTGTCATCATGACGGGAACCATGACGGACCACGCCGAGCCCGATAAGGTAAAGCGCCCGCGGCACGCGTTTGACTCATCGCCTAATATTAACTTAATTCACTTAGCGCCCGCAATACATTTCAGCTGTACGCAGTCTTCTGTATCTATGCTTTGTAGCCGGAATCGTACTGTTTTTTCAGTGCATGTGTCAACGGACCGTGTCGCTGTAACTGCTCTAAACGTCCCTCTGGTTGCTCTTTGTTCAGATCAACAGGATCGGCCTGCACTTCCAACCCTGGTTCTTTAAACACGTGGAGAGCTACCTGACAGGCGACCGCACCGGTGTGGAGTACATCCCTCTGAGGCACTACTACCACAGGCACACACGCAGCATCTTCTGGGAGCTGCAGGTACACACACACACACGCACACACACACACACACACACACACACATACACTGTGTCAGTTTCCATTACATGAAGGGATAACATATTACTGTCAGGTTTTTGCTTGTCATCATGTTTTATCAACTCCTTGGCTCGTCTTCATTTCACTATAATGCTCTTTCACTGTCACACACACACACAGCTTGTGCTTGGACACACACAAACACACACACACACACACATGCGCCATTTAGCCATTAGTGAGAAAGGCTTGGCATCCTTTGTTTTCACTAACAGTAAGTGGTGTGATGAATTATGCATGGTACTGGTTTGACAGATACCTGCAGGAGCTCACTCTGAGCTTTTGGGCTTCTCTGGGTTTTTTTTTTTTTTTGAGAGCATAGGAAAGTCAGACAGCAATCGATGCTTTGATTAATTGATAATGTCCACCGTTTATAATGGACATCACAGCAAAGCTTGACGATGATGGTGATCATTTGGAGGGTTGTGGCTGCCCTCTAGTGGAACATAACAACAGTGCACCTGGACGCTTTCCCTGTATTTCAAAAGAATTTGAACTCAATTTAGAAGGCATGTGGACTGTTCACGTTATTTGGATATTAAGTAGTAATAGTCAGTTTTATGAAGGAAAAACAACTTCAAGACTAATAAGATTAATTTTCAATGAAAGATTGTCATTGGCAGAGTATTAACTCTGAGTATTAACTTGAGTCAAAATATTTTATTGTATAAACTGGTAATTGTAATGTATTGTCATTTCAGCCAGTGCAAAGTTAAATTGCATGTCTTGCTTGTAACTGGGATTTATGAAAAATACACGTAAAAAAAGTTAATTTCATTCACGTTACATTTAATTCAGAGAAGTTCTTTAAGTCAAATGAAAACATAAAAGGCTTTTTTTTACAGTTTCCTATTTGAAAGAGGGGATTTCAAACTACATCTACCTAGACGTGGCTAGCTTCATTCATTTTCAAACTATTGAACATTTTTATTTCTCATGTCAAATAGTCAGCTCATCCATGTGACTTAATCTGAATTACTTTCAAAGCCAAGGGAGTTCAGACCGAGATGCTGAAATAAAATCCTGCTGGGGTGTTTTTCTAGTTTGATTTTTGAGTCATGTGATGATAATGCTTACCACTGATATTTCAGAAAATATGTGGAGAAAGGAGGAAACAAAAATGCCTGTATTCGTCATGTCTGTTCAGCAGAACCACAGGCAAATCACCTGTTGACCTGTGTGTTTGTGTCTTCTCTTCCTCTCTCCAGGATATTATTCCCTTTGGCAACAACCCGGTGTTTCGCTGGATTTTCGGCTGGATGGTTCCCCCTAAGATCTCCCTGCTGAAGCTCACGCAGGGAGAGACCATCAGGCGGCTCTACGAGCAGCACCACGTGGTGCAGGACATGCTGGTGCCCATGAAGCATCTGCAGGCCTCCATCGAGCGCTTCCACCAGGACATCAACGTAAGATCCGCACAACGAATGACGCCGTTAAACCAAACCGGCGTTTGTTTGTTATACATCCTGCTCGATTCTCTGCTCCTCCTCTGATGTCTCAGGTCTACCCGCTGTGGCTGTGTCCCTTCCTGCTGCCTCCGGGCAGAGGGATGGTCCACCCCAAAGGTCAGGAAGAGGAGCTCTATGTGGACATTGGGGCTTATGGAGAGCCCAAAGTCAAGCACTTTGAAGCGAAAGCATCAACGCGGCAGCTGGAGAAGTTTGTCAGAGATGTGCATGGGTAAATCTCAAATAATAGTTAAGACATTTGAAGACAGCATTCAATTGCAAGCAGTACTATCTTTCAAAACCAGTGCTGTCATATTTAATATATTTGTAATATTTTTTTTTTCATTCCTGCCTCTGTATTTTAGAAAGTTATTGCAGCCTTGGATGAATTGTGTTTTGGAAACTAACCTGTAATAATCATTCAAACCTGTGTCACTGTGTGTGTGAGCTATCAGGGCAAACCGTGAAAAGGTTGAACCTGATAATCAGGGCCACTTCTGCTCTTGCACACGACTGTGTGAGAATAAGACTCAGACAGATTAAGACAGATTCTACCAGGATTGCAAAAAAATATATAATTGTCTTGTTCACATTTTTTTATTTTTCTGCCTCCTACAGGTTCCAGATGCTCTATGCAGACGTGTACATGGACCGGGAGGAGTTCTGGGAGATGTTCGATGGGCAGCTATATCACAAACTTAGAGAAGAGTTGGGCTGTAAGGATGCTTTCCCAGAGAATTATGACAAAATCTGCAAAGCTGCCCGACACTGACACCCCATACACACACACACACACATATACACACACACACACCTCCCGTCATGGACACCTGCCCTCAGCACTGTGTTGCAGATGCTGTGCACGACACACACACACACACACACACATTCACACACACATAGCCTATAGTGTGGGGATGTGTCAGCAAATACTGTTTCCTCTAAAAGGTGCATCTTCCATGGAAGTAAACTTTGCACACACAAATACCAGCTAATGTTTGTTATTTTTGACAGCCACTCTGTGTCTTGAGAAGGCCCTCCGTCAGTAATTATTGTCACGATCCTGAGTCATGAATGTAGTCTCTTCTCCGTCTCTGTAACAGGATTTATTTTTGCGTCCATGTCCTGTTTCCATGTGCTACTTGACACTCTTGTTGAACACTTGTTGTATCAGATGTGCAATTATTTTCCGATGCTTTTAAACGTGTACATATGACAGGCCGCTTCATCTTGTTGAACTACCTGATAGACGACTGGATGACATTCTCTACGCCTCTCAATGGCCTCATACAGGCTCCACTGTGCCATAAAGAACAAATTCTCATTAATGTTATACACACATTTAGAAAGATAAGCTTTATAAATGACTCAGTCTTGTCTCAATGAAGGTGTTCAACAGTGAAGTGTCAGGCCCTAGAAATACACATGTATTGTAAGTTATATGTCTATTTTGATATCAAAATCAGATCAAATTACAGAATAACTGAATGGATTCAAGAAAGATTAAAAGCTCTTTTCTGCATTGAAAAGCCTGAGGATTCTTTTTTTTACACTCTGGTTTCAAAGATGGGGACTGCACTGTCACCTCACAGCAAAAGTGTCTCGGGCTTGACTTGTCTGTCTTTGCTTGTTCTCCCATTGTGTTTGTTTGTGGGTTTACTTTGAGTACTCAGGTTTCCTCCAACTGTCCAAAAACTTGCATGTTTAAGGCCAATTGGAGACTCTAAATTGTTCTGAAGTGTGAGAGTCAATGGTGTGTGTCTGTCCTGTGATGGACTGAAGACCTGTACAGCTTGTTTTTCCTGCCTTCCCTCTCTGTGTGCTGAAGATCAGCTCCAACAGACCCCTGCAGCACATTTAAGGTACTAGTTCAATGCAGACAGATTCAGGGAGTTGTAGAGCTGCAACAACTGATCATGTAGGTTTTTCAAGATGTTTCACTTCATAGAAAAGTCTTTGTCAGACTGGTCTGACTGGCTGAATGAGAAACCCAGGATTTGACCTCTGTGAAGTTAGCATAGCCGTTGTTCCCAGGCTGTTTTTAAGAGCCATTATGGTTGCCTAAAGTCTGCTCTAAAACGATTGTCATTGTTGGATACTATTGAAGCCGGAGGGGTGAAGGGTTTTGGATAGGTGGCGTCACAGACCTGCCCTTCTGTTAAGAGATGGTTTCACTATCAGCATAGATGTCTGACGTCTGTCCACTCTTTCCAATATGCATTAATTCATTCGTTCAGTACCTTACCTGCTTTGTTCCCAACAGTGTTATGGGGTCTGCTGGCACTTATCTCCAGGATACTTAGGGTATAGTACACCCTAGACACCCTAGGATACTTAAGGAATAGTACACCCTAGACATGTTGCCAGTCCAGTACAGGACACACACATAACCTTTGCTCTCACACCTGGTGGAAATTAAAGAAAAGATAAATATGTTACTGTCACGCCCAATGGAAATTGTTTTGTCACATTTACACCTTGTGCCATCTTGTGATGGCACATCACACTTACAATACATAACAATTTACAGTCCACACATAATTTTCACAGTAAGTAATAATAATGAGTATGTTGCTAAAAACATAGTAAAAAAATAATAGTAATAAGGAGATGAAAGTAAATAAACAGTAGTAATAATGACAAATAGTTAAGACAGGGAAAACTGAAATAAATACAAGAAAAATTCTTCACCTAAACATTAGTGATTTTTGACTATGTGAAATAATTTAAAATAGTTTGAAAATTACATATACTACTATTAAAACACACCAGTGTGCATACCAAATATGAGTTTTTTTCTGCATTTGAAGAGGAGCAAAAAGCGAAGTTCAGGTTTGGTTTGTTTTTCTTTTTTTACCTGAAACCAACAGGTGTGTCTTCGACCCCTTTCCTTTCCTTTCCTCTCCTCCCTCTGCTGCTGCTCCTCTCATCTATGGTTACGCCTCCTTCTCTTTTTATTGGCTTGGAGTTACACCAGCAGCGTCGCGACCATCAGCAGATACGAGCTGCAGTCTGAGCCCTCTGGACCTCTGCACTTCAATCATAATAATAATAATAACAAACCTCTGGATTTACCTGCAGCACAGGTGAGTTATCTGTCTTCTTAACATGGGGAAAGTGAGTGCATTAGTTTCGTGGTTCTGTCTCCCTGTACAAAGATGGCGGCCGCAGTGCAACTTTTACAGTCGTAAACCGACGTTAAAACCTCACATTTCTCAATCAGGTTCAGTCAAACTAAAACCTTATAATGTTGTTGCGGCGTATAATGCGAGTAGGAGTTTTGTTAGTTCGGGAAAATCCCTCGTTTTTGTTTTCTACAGCGAAGGTGACTTATTATGACAGTTGCCTGCCGGCAGTTGCTGTTGGTGTCAGTTTGTTGCAGTGAAACAGCAACGCGGCGGTTTGTCGTCAGTTTAGACTTTTAGGCTTATATTTTACGCATTTTGGTGCAGAGAAAGGATCAAAACCGCAGCCCAGTTTCCTTCACAACAATGCGGAAGCTTGTTGTGGGTACACTGTGTTCTTCTGCACAGATTTTTCCCATTTATATCAATTAATAACAAATGCGAGCTCGGGGTAGTTTAGATACGGGGCTGTTTTGCGTCTAGTTATCTAAATAAAGACAATATACCGCAGGAGGAAGAACTTGTGGAGGACAACCCTCCTCTGAACACGCAGAAAGCTGCAGTCAATGTGGGCGGTCACCTGCCATGACCTTGTTGGTCGAGAGAGATAGACAACTATTGTTTAGTCGTGAAACGCTCTTGTAAAGGCTTGAATGCCTCTGGTTGTTTCTTTTAAATAACGCAATTAGTGAGTTAAACTTTCTAGAATCACCGTTTGTCATGTTTAGTCAGTTTGGTTTGTGAAATGCTTTTATATTGAAAGGAACAGATCACATGTGAGTCTATATGAGGGGATCAGACAAGACTGCTTGACTGACTTGATTCTTAGCAGAAGGTAGTTGGGTTAGTTACATATGAGCCCGTACTACTGTAAATAACAAGGTATTAAAAGTTGAAGTGGCACAGTTTGATGCATGCAGTTTATTATTTTTGATATTAATTTGTATTTGCCTGAGTGTGATTGGAATTTGTGCGGATGTGTCCTGTTAGGAACTGGCAACCCATCCAGGGTGTCTACCTATCATACTTTTTCTCTGTTTTTTCTCAGTTATACATAACACATGCCAGGGAGGAGTTCGTGTTCTTTTTACAAGTGACAAGGAAGAACTAGGGCCATTGCTCTTTGTTCCGTACTGAAAAAAATAGTTACAAGTAAACCACACAATGCAAACCTATAGCAGCTGGGCCAGCATTAACATTGACTGCTACAATAGTTTGCTTCATGTATTGCAGAAGCTGCTCCAATGCTCTTTATCTTAAGGAGTGGCTTTGGGCTACCTGTCTTTGTTTGGAGTTAAATATTCTCGCTTAGTTTTCTTCTCATTGTGGAATTTGATTGTCCCCACAGAGGCTCTGGGGAGGAGTCAAGCGCCCTCCACACAGGTAACAGACAGACACACAGACTGGTGCAGTTTAGGGAGAGTAAAGAAGAAGAAGAGTGGCCGAGGAGGAAAGATGTCCACTGACCAGGAGCCCACGTTCACCGTCAAGTTGCTGCAGCTGGTGCTTCTCTCTACCTACTGGGGGATGCAGATCTGGGTCACCTTTATTTCAAGTGGGTACTAAACACACACACACACACACACACACACACTGGCTTAAAGTCTAGAAAATAAAGTCAAGAAAATAATCTAGATCAGAAAGATAGAGAAAGAGTGCAGAATGAGGTGGTCACACAATGTACATTTAGTGCATTTTGAGTCACATGGAAACTTTTTAATGCCTATGTATCATCCATCTCCTCCCAGTTTTCATGTTCACCTTTATGCCCCAACAAGTTTTTTTTTTTTTCCATAGCTCACTCGTTAAGTTAAGTCTAAGGTGTGTTTGCTGGGTGGGCCTCGGGCTGCAGAGCTGTGTCATTCATTCTGTTTTCACAGAGAGTTGTATATTAACCTTGACTCTCATTGCATTGCTCCATTTGACAGTGCTGTATTTCTTAATTTCTAAACATTTTTTAACAGTCTAACGTCAGATAGGGAGTAGAGTAAATATTACTGGAAGGGTGATTCATTTTACTGCAATTTCTCCTCCTTTCATACAGATATGGACATCATATGACTTCCCCTTACAGAGTTGTTTTTCCAACCGCCTCAGTCCGTACCAAATGCAGCAACAATGATTGTTTACAACAGAAACAGGTGTGTTGATTGGCTGTGTTGATGTCTGCGCAGGCTTCGTGATGGACAGCAACCTGAGCAGGCACACGTACGGTTTCATCCAGAGCCGTCTGGTCCCGTTCTACCTCCACATGGGTTCAGCCTGCGCCTTCTTCAACCTCACCATCTACGCCGTGTACCATCCCAGCGACTTGCTGGATGACAGAGAAGCTTTTCAGGTTTGTTGCTGGCACAGAATGAAAAAACGTTTTCAGCTTGGCTTTGGTGGATAACAGCAGTCTGTTCCCAGCCAAAAATGTGCAGCAGGTTCATAAACTTCACGTCGGCATTCATTGATATATCTCTGATATATCTCTAACACAGGCGTCAGATTGTGAGATAAAGTTTGGGAAACTTGCTGAAGTTTCAAGGTTGGATGTGTACGTGATCCATAGCTGTCACTCCAGTTACCACTCAGTTTGGGAAAAGGCTTATAAACTACGTTGTTTTGCAAGGGATGTAAAGTCACCCAATAATTCAGCTTATCAAGCCAAAGTAAACATCAAAGGTACCAGATCTGTGAAGAAACAGACTATAATATTCCTATACATCAACATCTGAGGCATTTATGATTTAAAAAAAAAATAAAAATTCAACAGCTTCTATGTCAACACCAGAGAACATAATGATAATGGGTCATATCACGTTAGCATTGCTCATTGATTTCTGTTTACTTATGGTAGCATATAAGTGCAGCCCACCACAGCTCCAACATAGAAGGACAAATATTCCATTCAATCGTTCTCGGTCACTTTCAAAGAGCGTTTGCACTCTGTCCCTCCCCAACAGATCTTCATCTTCTTCGTGTCGGTGTCGGTGGCGGCGGTCAACGCGCAGTGGTTCGGCCAGATGACGTCAGAGATCATGGCTGACATGCACCTCATTGAGCAGTCGTGCGGCCTGGGCTTGGACATCGGCCTGTCGTCCAACCGCGAAGCTTACGCCAAGCTGTGCGAGACGGACGCCAAGTACAGACACCTGAGCGGGCGCCTGTGGCTCTACAGGCTCCTGTCCTCCCTCTGCAACCTCTGCTGCATCGGCTGCAACTTCTACAGCCTCTGCTACATGGCCGAGAACCTGGTCACGCTCTAAAAAACAAAACCCCACAAACAGAAACAAAAAAAACAGCAGCTGGACTGCGAAATCAAAACAACAGAAAAAAAAAGTTGCCCTCTCAAATCCCGAAAAGTCATATTTTTGTACCGGAGCGGTAAGTTATGTATTTAATAGCTTCTCTCTACCTTAACTGTCTTAAGGTAAGAGGTCAGGTCAGCCTTGTTCTTGAGACGTGGGGGAATAATGAAAGGACGTAGAATCACGCCTCAGCCTGTGGCTGGTTGTTTGACAGGTGAGTGAGCTGTGACTCACGCCTCACCTTTCACCCAGTGTGGCTGAGGTGGGCGGCTCCCTTGAGATCTCCCTTTGCTGTCAAACACTACGCTGCCTTTCAGAACGGGGAAAAACGCGAGGAATGTTTCCAGCACCTGCAGAATGAACGGGTCGAACGGCCCCCGTTAAAAAAAAAACAAAAACAAAAGCCCTGCAGCTTTTTATTTCTTTTTTTAAAAGTCAACAACTGCAGAAACATCCAGGATAAACAGATGTGCTCCGGTGCTGCCGGGTCCTGCTCTTCTCGTCTGGGTGCAGGTTTCAGAGCCTTGTGGAAGTGTGTCGCGGCACAGGTTTGTCTGGCTCCTGCGAGCCAGCCCGCCCGCCGCTGGCGTCGAGCAGCCCCACGATGTACAGCCTGTGTATTCGAGCCTCCCGAAAACACTTGAAGCCCCTGAGAATCTGATCGTTTTATTTGAGCTCGAGATATTCTTTGACATTTGTAAACACTCCTAGTTGTATCGATCTGTGGGATCTATAAGGGAGACACTGACCCGGGGAGAGAGGGAGAGGACAGATCCAGGTGATCAGTTTACTGCACACGTGTAGCTGAAGAAGAACAAAATCCCACTTTGTGACCTTTCAGGGTCTCCGTAGTGCTGTATTAGAGGACCAAGTCTCTGTACTTGACACTTTGACTAATCTAGCTGTGTGAGTAGAAATGACTCTGTTGCCTGAACGACTCCCATCAGCTCCACACCGCTTCTTTACAGCGCGTCTAAAATGGTCGAGGCACGGCCGCTGGGAAGCGGCGACTGGAACCGCAGTCTCAGGTGTCAGAGCTTTTTTTAGTCGTGGTGCGAGTCCCTCCGTTGTGTGGAGAGGATCCGTGGTCGGATGAATTCTGTTGTTTTATTTATTTTACGTTCTTTTAGAGCGCATGTTGAAGTTGAGTAAACTTTCTTCATTGTTCTGCTTCGTCCCGTTTCTTTTCGTCGGGGGTCGCACACCGACTGCAACACCAACGGTACTTCCATCCCGAGGGCAAGCGGCAGCTGAGTAGTTTCTGAATTCTCCCGTTTTTTGTTTTTTTTTTTGCTCTGACTGGACTGATGAAGGTGCTGATCATGTGCGCGTTCCTGGCAAACACAATGCAATATTATCTTTGTAGTCTTTTTAAACTGTCTACACGCTCACGCAGTTTGAATGGATAGAATAAAAATGTCACAGGTTTGTGCTTTATGATAAAAGCTATGGAAGGGGATGTGAAATCTTTTTTGAAGAGTAGATTTTACATCAATTTGTGTAAAGCTGAGTTAGTTAGAAAAGTTACTGAGGTCATAGGTCACGAGCTGTTCGTAGTGCGTGTAGACGACGTCTTGACATGTACGGTTGTCTTATGGGGGTTTGTTGTTTTTTTGTATTAAAATACAATATCTCACTTCTGTGCTTGTCATTTTGTTTGTGATATTTGTTCAGTCTTATTAAAACATTTGTATCTTGGAAGTTTTACGTATAATTTAACCGAGTGTGCAGGAATCTGCAAATTAATTTCAGTACAATTCAGTCTATAGAGCACAACCATGCAGCAGATGTCAGATCAGACGGGAAGGAACAATACACAAGGTGCACAATGTCACAAGGTGACAATATTCACCATAAATACACCACACATATACTATATGGAAAGAGCTTGAATGCCACCAAAATTTAATGTCACATGAAGGAATTAAGATTTCTTAAGGGGCTCAATTTTCCCCTAAATGGATACATTGGCTTTTTATGCTTATCACCCCATTGACACCCTGTTCTCGTTGGGGGAGCTGGGATGTGCAGCCTGTTTTGCAGCCCTCACACTTCAGGGTCAGGGTCCTAAATGGAGTCACCTGGAGGGCATTTTACAACCCGCTCGATGAACTGTATGTGTTTGGAGACTCCTAGTGGTAATCATTTAAAAAATGTTGTCTAGCTAGAAGCCAGAGAGACTATCTATCCATTATCTTACCCACTGTGTACCCAACAGTGTCACAGGGTTCTGCTGGTGCCCGTCTCCAGAAGTTTAGACCCAAGCAGGCATGTTTTTAGAGCGTGGGAGGACCTCAGTCCAACTGGGATAAAAGCTGAGAGATTACGGTGTTTCCCAGCCGAGCCCAAGCCTTCTGGTTTTTACCTTTTGAGCGTCTTTATGTGGTTATTTTCTGTATGTTTTGTAAGCATGGAGAGTTGGGATGTGCATCCCTCTCTACAGCACTCACACTGGAGTGTCGGGGTGATAAATGGAGTCCACATGTACTGTGTGTACTTAGTGACCCCTAGTGGTAATAATGTTAAAAACGGAACAGCCCTGGAAGCTAGACTCATTGGTCAAATTGAATCATGTGGGTGGTTTTTGCCAACTGTGACAGAAGAGGGGCCCATTGCTCTACTGTAGTTCATCATGGCCTGCAAATAGAACAAGAACCTGAGCTGTTGAACTGTTGCAGATGGACGGTAAATGTTGGAGGAAGAGCGCAGGACTACGTGGTGTTAACAGAGGGTTGTTTTTAATGTAAAAATACATACTTGCTACAAATCCATGGGTACTGTGTTTGAAATGAGATCAGTCTCAACAGTTCACGTCCACCTAGAAAATGAATATTAGTCTAAAAAAAGTAATAAATATACAATGATAAAGATAAAATCGTAAAAAAAAAAAAAACACTCGTACCTGACTACTAAAAGGTTTAGAAAACCACGTTTCTCTGATAACTTATAGAACCTGAAAGGAAACATTTCAGGGAAGTACAGTAATCTCAATCACCGTGAATGTAACAGGCCTTTCAGCTTCACCTTTTTCGCAGGCGTGACCTCGGTTAAAAAGTGCGATAACATTGTTACAACACAAAGAACAGGGAAGAAATGGATCCCCTCGTACAAACAAACAACCCATAAATATTGTTTGTGACTTCTGCATAGGGAAAAGGACCAGTTACAGCCTGGCGAGTGTCCATAACAACCTTGGAGTAATACTGAGGGAGTAACATGTAAACTGTGATCATAAATTATCTCCCAGAGGGAGGCAGCAAACATGATTTAAAGCCACAATCCTCGATGGGAGCCGACAGCAGCCCACTGCCCCATCCTCTTTGGTCGCTCGGAGGGATGAGGTCAGATCGCCGTCGTCACCGTTCGTCTGGAACAAGCGTAACAGTGTATGCGCAAAACCGAAAAGAAATCTACCAAACAACAGGTAACGAATGTCAGTGCATCTCACTGTGCTTTGAAAGGCATCTTAAAGTTACATTCCTTGTAAACAGCAAACCAGGAAAGGCAAGAAAACAACTGAAGGATTGTGCCTTTAAACAAGAACCAGTACAATTCATTCAGCGCTGCGTTAGTCCTGCGTCGGTCGCTCCAGGAAACGCTGCGCCAACATCTCCACATCTCAGCACGTTGCCTGGAACGCTCTCCCCGCTCTGCCGTGTCAGGAGACGACGTCACAGAAATAATATCGGCTCCCACGCTTCCCTTCTTCTCGACGCTCACGCGTACAGTATCAAAATACAAATAGTTGAAATGAAAACACTTTGCCTTTACAAAAACAATAACAAATCTACCCACAATCCCTCTGGAGGGCTGCTAGCCACAGCAGCGGCGTGGCCGTCATGGTGACGCCACACCAAGTCCATCCAGATCCAGGCCACGGCTGCTAAAATAACTCCATAAATAAAACGTCGTACTAAAAATAGAGTTTCTTTTTTTGTTCCTGGTCATCGGCATAAAAAATAATAAAATCCAGTGTCTCTCTCTCTCTCTCTCTCGGTCTGTCATACAACCACCTTGCCCTTGATGTCCATCTTGGTGCTCTCGCTGGGTTTGCTGGACTGCTCCTCTGTCAGAGTGATGTACGAGTACACCAGGCTGCCTGCAATACTGCGACCAGGACGGAGAGAAGAGGTGTGAGGAGGGTGAGGAGGGTGAGGAGCGGAGTACAAGCACTGCACACCTGAACAGGAACACCACATACAGCATATAACACAGCCATCTGTAATTAAAGAAGCCTAAGAAGCCTCAAGAAGTCTATCAGGATAAGGGATTGATAATGTAGTTCTAAACATCTGAGCAGAATGTGCTTATATATAGATATGAGCCCTATCTATATGTGTGTGTGCGTATGGATGTGTTTATGTGTGTGCATATATATATATATATATATATGCATACATACACATAAAAACATCTATATACACACACATATGGATGGACGGATAGATAGATAGATAGATAGATAGATAGATAGATAGATAGATAGATAGATAGATAGATAGATAGATAGATAGATAGATAGATAGATAGATAGATAGATAGATAGATAGATAGATAGATAGATAGATAGATAGATAGATAGATAGATAGATAGATAGATAGATAGATCTAACTACAGTGAACTAGGGTGTTTTTGGAGCTGATCAGCATGAGACTGAACATGTTGCAGCCCGTCATCCGTCGTCCTGTTTGTCAGATTTCCCCAACAGGATCTGACAGGCAGATTTAAATTCCTGCAGCTGATGGCACATGAGTATCAGTGAAATCTGGGTCAGAACAGCGTGGAGTTTTTCTGCCGTTTTCTAGAGCTAGATCCGGTTTACAGTCGGGAGCTGACAGGCCGACCCTCAGGCTGACGTGCCACATGCTAACTATGGGACGACTGGACCTGGGCGTAATGAGCGGTGTGACTACTCAAAGTTCCCCAGCGTGAGCTTCACACAGCTGAGGCCCAGGCTTGATTGGTTTGGGAAATTCAGAGCAGCCCATCAGTGACTTAATTAAGACCCTGTGACTGCAGGAGTCCCCCAGGAGGGGACTAAAGACTGTGAGGCCTGAGGGTCTGTTTCACAATCATGTGTTTCAGTCTCACACAGTGCATTGCACAATTGCCATCTATTTTTCTGGCTAGATCGTACAGCAACTCCCTGTGAATACAGTGTGGAAGCATCGAGCGCTCAAACTAGTGAGAAACATCCACAGGTTGTATTCTGACAGGGTTCAGATTACTTTATTTGTATCTGTACTATAGGTAGATTTGTTTTGCAGCGAGATAAGATGGTGAAGGCAAAGGTAACATGACACCAGACAATCATCACAATAAAAAAAGAAAACAATTAAAACCTGGAATGTGATGGGAAGAATGAGAAGAACTCAGGACTCAACCAAAACATAACAAAGACAAAAATGTCAATAATATTGAATGTAAAAGTGTAAAGGCAAGGACATGGTTTAAGGTGTTTTTGAGCAGAACTTATGTAAAACAAACAAATAACCCTGGATTTGAAGAGGTACAATTTACACATTCAAAAGAGCTAAAGCCGGGGCATATGGCGTAAAAGCAATCTCTACATTGACCTGAAGGTGGCGCTGGATGCGAGGTTGAGTGGGTTTAACTTCGATAAACTCATTCCGAGGAGGCCAAAAATGTCCCTCTTTAATTTCACTGAAAATCCACAAACAGTGGTGGAGGAAAAGCCAGGGGATCATCATATCTCAAAAAGTAATTAGAATTTATCCTCTGCAAACCGGAAAACAATAATTCTGCCTCGGCCAATCAAAAGGAGAACTGAGGGTAGTTGAAGGTTTGCTTGGCACTACCAGGTCAGAGGATCTCAAAAGTTATGACAATCTATCATCTGGGCACCATGAACCTCGGTACCAAAAAATGAGAGCGATCCATCGGTAGTGATATAAAAGTGGGAAGACCCAGAGTGCAGCAGAATGTGGTGAACTTCCCTCTTATGTTTACACATAACTGACTCAATCTGTTGCTAAATAAATGTGTTGTAAACACAGTCATTAAAAAAATATGCAGCCAGCTACAAAACATGTTGAGCCTCCTTTATCAAGAAAGTAGAAGGAGTGGGTGCAAACACAGGTGCAAAAAAACCCCACTGAAAACGTAGGATGCTGCCCTGGGAGAAGACGCAGATCAGCTGACAAACAGCTCAAATCTGGTCGTACCGCATGTCACGTGCAAATTGGTATAGGCTGAAAAGATGTGTACACATAAAGCCAGGCATATGCACACTTGATAAATAAGGCTACGTTCACAGGCTCCCAGGCAATTGTGACTCAAATACGACCTTTTTGCCCACAAGCCTTGGGTTTGGTTTCAAAAAGACATAATCCATCCATATCTGACCTTTCTACAATCTTTGGAATAAACTCTGAGGATTCATACCTGATATTCAAACCTATGAAATTAGTCCAGGAGAAGATGTAGTCTCCACTGAACACCATCCCGATGTATGTCACCAGGACGTTCTGTGAGAGATGGGAGACTCCTGTCAAGCAACGACCTTTGTGTTTGAAGTGCATTCTACTGTTGATTCGGACCAGATCGTGACTCACCTTGATGCAACCCACGATCGTAGTTGTCAATGCGGAGTTATATTGCGTGCAGAGCACAGTGGAGTACATCAGAACGAATCTGCAAAACATGTTATTGAATCAGAACTTGATCGAATTGCGCAAGTGATGGCTGAGAATCAAGCCGCTAGCAACTGATTATGGCAATACTGCGGAAATACTGTGGTTTAGTCCAGATGCTGAAGTGTAGCTGAGAGAACATTCCCATCAGACGTCACACACACCCACAGTTTGGCACAATGTCTTACCCCATGATGCAAGAAAGGATGAACTGGGCGAGGAAAAACATGTCCGACCACCCTTCATACTCCACTGCCTGGGAAAATGGAGTACACAGTGTTAGAACAACAGAAAGTGGCATGTGAAAACATGCGTTTGCAGACTGTCACCTCACAACAAAGAGCTCCCTGGTTCAAATCTGTGATCGGATCAAGGCCCACTCATTCATCACCTTACAATGTTGTCACAGGTTTCTGCCCCGTTCACACACACCATTCACTCTCACACCCAGGACATTTAGAGTCTCCAATCGACTGAACATATGTTTTAAGACTGTGTGGAAGAAACTGGGAGACCTGGAGAAAACCACAGGGAGAGCAGGCTGACGTGCAAAAAGGGCCTCTGTCTGACTGGGACTGGGGACCTTTCTGCTCCGAGGCGGCAGCAGAGTCAGTGTCGTCCAGAGATGAAAGAAACTGTGCAAAATGTTCTGGAGATTTTTTAATCAGACCTCAGTGATGACCTGGCTTTAATTAAATAACAGGAAATAAAGAAGAACTCAGAACTGCAGGGCCGTTAATCACATTTTCAGGGCTTCAAGGGAACGCCCGCAACCAGTTCATAAACTTGCAATGGAGGCAAGAAAGGAAATAAAATAATATCAGAAAATGCATTAAAATCTAAGATGAGGGCAAGGGAGAGTGATAAACATTATCACTTAACGAAGGGGGTATAAAATGTGCAGTCACGGTATAATAATGAAATACAATCATCATACTTATGAATTCAACTCTACAGATGCCTTTAAGCTTTTAAAGGTAGTAGCCAGCATCTCCACTGAGGTTCTTCAGTCAAGAGAGGCTGCTGTAATAAGTCCACTAGGTGCATAATGGCTGCTTTGTGCCTTGCTGGCTGCTGGGCCCCAGCTGGGCAGACCAGAAGGTCCCTGCCAACACTCACCAACAAACAGGCGGCTCATATTTACGGCACACACCCAAGCTCGCACGTATGTGCACTCACTTCAGTCTGGGAGTGAAACCGTGATCAGTGTCGGCACTAAAGAGGACGGCTCCACCGCTTTTCTCCTTTTTCGCTGCATTAAGAGATTTTCTGTGACTGAAGATGTTAGAGTGAGAGAGGCCGCTCACCTTCTGCATGTCTCCAGTCACATGCGCCAATAGCAGAGTGGGAATGATCATAAACAATGCGTTATAATACAGCAATCCATACTTCCCCAACTCCTGTGAGACAAGAGCACAGAAAACAGATGAGCAGGGAGAGACAGGACCATGAAAAATAACCAGAGGCTGAACAGAGGGGGTTATTCACGAGTCTTTTGGGTGCATTCCTCACTAACTAGCGTACTGATGTCATGCATGATCAGCACTGGATCCTCGTCTTTGCGTTTGTCCGATTCCATTTTGCATGGCACACTTCCTCATATCACTCCTACACACACACACACACACACACACACTTCTCTGTCTCTCCCAGCATTAACAGCTGGTGTTCCGCAGGCATCACAGACTAAATCAGGACCCAGATCTGCTTCTGCTGTAACGTGAGAACTGTGCTGTCTGCTCATGTGACATAAAAATCGACTAAAACGAGCACAAAGACATTTCTGAAATGTGTGCCAACACATGCACTAATGATATTTGCTCTGTTGCCCTGCGCCGCTAACCTTTTCCATCCATCTTTCCTCAGAACTAAGGTGTATAACTACCTGGATATAAATGAGATTCTGATTGTGACACTTAAGTTGACTGTTTACTCTATATATCAGGATACTGTAAATATTTGGTTGTTATATTACTATTAGATAGAAAGATAGCTAGATAGCTATCACATCTTACAGGGAAACAGCACAAAAATATAGAGGCAGTACTCACTAATTAATTACTACTACTAATTTATTTATTCACTGGCCTATTTTTAGTTCACTTCAGTTGTTTAGATTTTATCCAGTCGCTAACATTTTCCTTGCTACGCAGTTTTGGGCCTGAGATTTCACACTTTCTGTGTCCTTCTTTAAAGCATTTCAAGCCTTCCTTCCTCTTAAGGAGTGTATGCATGTGCTGTAACAGAGACAAAGTGTGAATGTGTGTGTCTGTGTGAGTGTGAGGTGGGGGTGGGGAGCTATTTTGGTTTTTTACTTGTCTTTTATCATGTAAAGTACCTTGTGCTACTTCTTGTATGAAAAGTGCTACTGAAATCAAGGTCTGTTAGATTATTAATCTGTGAAAAACAAATCAAACATTCTGAAAGAGTAAAACTGCGCAACTCCTACACACAAAAGATACTCTCAACAAATACAGATAATTAAATCAACTTAGCAGGCAGTAAAAAGAAAAAGACTTGTGTTGCTTGTGAACACTGAATTCCTTTAAGTCAGACGCTGAAGGACAGGTTGGCTTCTCTAAATTCAACGACTCCAGCTCAATGCCAAACCCTGCAGTCCCCACAATGGTTACTATTCATCACGCGGTGCGGCCAACATACCTTTGCATCTAATTTTTGTTTCACGTAGGCTCCGTTGGCTGCAGTCAGTACATCATTCAGGAGAATGAACACATAGCCTTGCAGATCAAAGGACAAGTCGGCACTGGGGACACAGAGCGTGAGAGAAAGTCATGGAAGGTGACGTAAATACAATGATGTAGCCTTGGGCATGGCGTTTTTTGGCAGGGCTCCTTTAATTACAGATACAACATGTGTCTAATGACCCTGGCTACAATATAACAAGTGGAGGGGGACGTATATCAGCACTGGCCATCCCTTTGTAGTGACTTGTTTAAAAGCTGGGACACCTGGATGCAGTAGGACGTACCTTGCAGCTATAAACGCCCCGAGGATCATTGTAAATACTGTCAGCTGGACTGGCCTGGAGAACTTCTTCCTGCGCGCCACAGAGGAGACAGTAAGGCAATGAAACTCAATCGGGGCGGCTTTGAAATCTAAATAATAGCCGGCCAGTAACGGGGCCAGGAGGAGAGAGGTCGCTTGTGCAATCTTACTTCAATAGAAGTCCTTCTGCCAGCATTGTGAATAAAATCGAGAACCTCCTGAGGACAGTAAACATTGGCAAACTGGAAGAAGAGAGCAAACATCACTTTAACTTGGCTGAACATCAACAAGCCATGCCCAGCGTGAGCTCATGATGGCACCGGATCAAACTTTGAGGATGACTTACTTCAGCCTTTTGGTTCCAAACAGACCAGTGATTTGATTTCCCACATACAGGAGAGGTAGAGGAAACGTCTGTGAAGTAATGGTTGGAACAATAAACATGGATGTGGTGGGAAAAGGACATCGCCAACATGAAGTGCAAAATTATGATGGAAAGATGGGACAGCTAGGTCTCACCTTGCGAGGTATGCTCTCGTCGCAGTCTGGGAAGCTGATCACCCTCGCAGCCTTGCCCACCCACAGCACAACCACTGTGGCCAACATCTGCACACACACACACACACACACACAACACATTATTACCTCATTTTAGGGACTGGTGACTGTGTGGAAAAAATGGACATGCATTCAACTCACTTGTCCAATTCCGACACATATTGAAGAAGGGAACCTGAAACATCAGAGTAAAGTATTCCTATTAGTCGCAGTTAGAAGCAAACATAGTAATTACACATTGGTATGTCAGATAATAGCTTTCTGTGGTTTGTGCTCGTCTGTGTAGTGCCTGCACTAACATCTTAGCCCCCAAACTTGCCACCATCGATCGGTCGCCCTCCCTTCACACCGCTACACAGCCTCCGGTTGCTAGGCTAGCTAACACGGTAGCTCCTGGACGGACCCCAGTCAGTCGTCGTTACCGTTACCAGACCGTCCCCGGTGCCGTTACCTGTAGTTGGTGAGGACGCTTTTATTAACCACGACGATGAGGAAGGAGCTCAGTCCGTAGAACCCGGCGGCGAACAGCTTCACGAAGAGGGTCAGAGGTTTCTCCGCCATCCCCGACAAGTTCTCAGTCCCCTCTGAGTGCTGGCTCTTCCCCTGCCATCACTCACTCACTCCACTCCGCCGACTCGGCTCGGCTCGCGCTCACACAGACATGCGCGCGCACAAACGTGCAGACGCTCGTACCATAGGCGTACGAACCCACGCGCGCACGCACACGCACACAATACCAACACGTTGACGTCTTGCAACACTTCCGCCACTAGTTGTCGGCTAAGTTTTTAGCCTGCGTTAAGTGTTGATACACTTAACGCTAGGAGGCGCTCACGATAAGAGCTTAAAATTTCAACTCACGCCGTTTATGTGGAGAATTGTTGAGAACTGCAGGAGCTCTGATACGTTTCTCTCTGACTTGATTTCTAATTGGAATGATCGCACTTCCTGGCTTTTAATCTTTCACGTGGTCTATATAATCCAATCAAATGCTCGGAGGCACAGTCGCACAATTGAAAACGTGTCTTTTTTTTTACTTTTTCCGTTATATTTTAGGCATTGACTTATTTATTTTCTGTAACAACTGTAGGACTTACATTTCTTGGTTCGCGTCACAATTTACATTTATTTTTATGTCCCACACTTATGTATTATTCTGTAAATGTAAATGTTGCTCCATATTTGCATGTGTACAATACAATATCTAACTTTCAATAATGCATATGAGAGAAACAATAGAGACAATGCATTTACACAATCAGAAGAAAATAAAAATGTATACAATGGAGGAACAAGGATACACAGTTGTATTGCTGTATTTAATTTTAAAAGTTTTTGATGCTGAAAAGGACCAAAGCTCAATAACAGGGCTCAAAGCTCAGCTCAATCCTCAAATCGCACAGTCTGCACAGAACCTGCACCCCTCCTCTCCCTCCTCCTCCTCTTCCTCATCATCATCATCATCAGTGGGCCTCTGCAGCCCCAGTGGTCCTGCTGTCAAAAAGTGCCCTTTGATGTATGTGTGTGTGTGTGACAATGGCATCTGCCAATGAAAAGGAGGCATTTTCAGATTACAGATTGCACACTTCATAAAAGGATACACAAAACGGACATAAGTGAAGCAATACACACTCATTGATATCCTTTGTAAAGTCGAACGAATTACTTATATGACTGTTAACTTACAGCAGATTTTAACCAGAAATTGGGCAGAAACATGCATGAAAAATCTGTAAACCTGTATAAATCGGAAGAAAGTATCTACCAAAAGCTTTGGTAGATGCCTTCAATGAAGGCCATTTTCATGACATGACCTTGCAAAGGACCATGTGTATTTTGGCAGGTGGTTGCGGCACTCAAACCTGACGTGTCTCTGATAAGAAATGTGAGTCCACGTGTGCCACGTTGTCACACAGAAAGCAGACGTGTTGGGTGAAATCCCTCTCTTTTTGAGAAGGCGCCACAGGGGACACCATGTCTGGACTCAATGCATCTCTTGGATACTTCCTGGCTGTTGTGATCTTTGCAGCCTTAGTTAGAACACTCCTAAAAAGATGGCCACGCTTTGGCTTTGTTTTGGAGTTTGCATCTACCTTCATGCTGGTGGCTTGCCGGTTGGAGGTGCAAACCATTGTGGATGTGGGTGAGTGGGCTGGAGGCCTGGGTCCAGACGTGACCGTAACCATTCTGTTCGTGGTGCTGCTAACCCACGGTGTGGTCTGTGGCAGTGCCTCGGGGAATCCCACCCTGGTGTTGCTTAAGTTCCTGCAGCTGGAGGCCTCCACCCTGCATGCCCTGCTGTCTGTGGCTGCCCAGTTCCTGGGGGCCCATCTCGGCCTTATAGCTGCAGTTTACTACTGGAGTCTAGAGCTGACAGACATGCACATGATCAAAAACCTGATGGCAAGGGAGTGCAGCACATCTCTGCTGGTCTCCTTGCTCCAGGGCTTTTTCACTGAGTGTGTTTGCGCGTTCGTCTTTCATCTGGTCCTGCTGAGCCTGCAACGCAGATCTGCTTTCATCCGGGTGCCCCTGGTCGCTGTCCTCCTCACTTTCCTGGCCCATAATGGTAAGTTTCAGCTGAACTGTGCCACTTTTTAATCTTACAGTAAGTAGGATATGACAAGTAAATTGAATAGTCATTTTTTAAAAGGACAAAATAGGTGTTAAATGCATGTAAGGAAACAAAAGTTACAACTGATCAAAAGCTGCTCAGAAGTGATGTCTGATTTGAAACTGTTTATTTAATACAATCAAAAGGAATTAACGTAAATCTTGCTTGTTCATTTGTCCTCTGCAGCTCGAAGCTACACCTCAGCCTACATCAATCCATCTCTGGCCTATGGCCTCACCTTCCACTGTTCAGGATTTACCCTCAAAGAGTATGCATTAGTTTACTGGCTGGGCCCACTCACAGGTAAAAGGCATTCAAAAGTAAAGATACATCTCCTGTGTGTATGTTGTGAAAAGCAACTCACTGATTTATTTTTTTCCTAGGCATGATTCTGGCTCTATTCCTCTTCACGGGCCATATTCCCAGGATTTTTTCCAAGAACCTTCTCTACAATCAGAAGACACGTTTCCGAGTGCCAAAGGGCGACAAAGGCGAGAAGAAGAAAATGTGAAAGGAACTACAAAATGTTTATTGTCTTTCAATCAATTGTTTCACAAGGCACTGCCCCTAACTACAACTAACTAATGGTTGAGATGTACAGTATTTACAGTTACGTGCCTGAACAGAAAACAAAAAATATTAGGCATAATGTTGAAAATTTGAAAATCATTTTTGTCAATTGTTTTCCTTTTGTAAAAAAAAAAAAAAATCAATCAAATCTTTTCAACAGTTTTGTCCTTTTCTGTCCATTGGGTGTACAACACCACACAGTGGCCAGTTTATGGTAGCTCTCACAGAAGCAAAAAATTAACAAACTGTATCCAAATGCTGAGGTGAAAACTTAGCATCTAAATAATGTAAAACCACTTTGATTATTTACACATGCCATGGGACATAGTATAGAGACAAACAGCTAGGTGCTAGTGCCAGCAACACTCTGGGCTTCACTCTGGGCTTTAGGAGGCACTGGTGCTTCAGGCTCTTTCACTTTTTTAACTTTTGCCTGATTCTTGACAGACGGGCCTGGTTCTGTGGGTGGGAAAGAACAAAGTTGCTGTGACAATGTTTAAATAAACAATGTTTTCTTATGGATTTCATTCTGCGTGAGTCTGGGATAAAGTAGTGTGTAAAGTAGACCTGGCTGTTTCGGTAGCTGTAGCTGAGCCTCAGGACGGTCCACCCACAGACAATGATCCGGATTATTCAGTAACTTCTTGGTCTGTCCACAGCTGACACACCTCATCACAGTAAACCGAGTCTTGCCCTTCTTTCCTTGAGGCCAAGTCAATGGGAAAAAAATAGATTTAGTGTCTCCAAAAAAACTTTTAAAGGTTAAAGAATCACTGCATATACAATAGGAAACTGACTTCTCTGTCTTGTTGTCGCAGTTACCCCAGGGATGAGCAATGAGCAGCACTTCTTGCATAATGTCCTCTTCACTGATGGGTCTCTGAAATAGAATTCATGAGACAAAGATGCTGACAAACCGTATTTCACATGGAGAAGTTTAAAACAGAAGGAAGTTTATATTGCAAAGGCAAGCAATCAATCCCTCAAGCAGTCTTCTAGATGGGTTGATGCCAATGTTCAGTCTACACAAAGCTTTCAGCAGATATACACGGGAAAAAAGGGGAAAAATAGGAAATGCATTTGTTGCAGACTAGCTGCCTTCCTGATCTACTCTTAAAATGATTTTCTGGGACTTTTCCAATACATTTGCAGTTGACATGACACAAATGCACCCCCTCATACTCTGAAGATGTGACATTTTCTACAACTGTGCGTTGCATTTTGCACATCAACCCATACTGCTCTCATTATGAAGAAAATGAGGGTGCATTTGGACGTCTAATGACGAACGTCTATTTGTAGTTGTTCTAGAAGACTGCCTCAAAGTAATCCAATGGGAAAATATGATAACATGAATGTGTGTGTGTGTGTGTGTGTGTGTGTGTGTGTGTGTGTGTGTGTGTGTGTGTGTGTGTGTATGTGTGCTTGTGTGTCAAATCACTACCTGATTTGACTATTATATTCTATGCGTTTACCCTTTCAAAATAAAGTCACTAGCAGCACACCACCCTCTGGGTGATATTTAAAGCACTTACTGTCTGAGAACTAAACGTCTTGCGATGGTTTTCTGTGTGAAGCAGTAGAAACGAGCCAGCTCCACATTTTCAGGGTTTTGTGATAGAACACAGTGAGCAGCCTGCAGAGTAAAACAACCAGAGACAGTTAGCATGTTAGCCACGTGACGGCTGCGAACACTGACAGCGATAAAACAGTTAAGTTAGGATTTATATCATACCTGGTACAGGTAGTTCATTCTTTGGTACGCTTCTTTGTCTTTGATTTGAGTGGCCATTGTCGACATAAAAGATAAAATAAAACACTATTTAGACGGCTACATTAGCCGTGGCCCATGTACAACTATCACACGCTTGGCAAGCCCTTTCAGAGTAAAGGCATGAGCTGTCAGCACGTTTCTTCAAAATAAAAGGTCAGTTTTTAAATTTAACTTGACAGCAGAAAGTAGTTGTTATATATGAAATACTCTTATTTAATTACTCTTCATTGGTCTAACCTGTATAACGTTTCCTGTAATCATAGTCAAAGTGTCAAACAATGCATTGTCAGACACTTTTTTCATAATAGCGTGAAAAAAGTGTGAACATGACAACAACATTCAGGAACAAGAACAGATAATGAACAGCAAGGACAGACACCAGATATTTCTCTATTGTACATCCAATTTATGTGCGTTGAATGTGTGTTGAATATGTGCTTAATGCACATTTATTGTGCTAGCGGTAGTAAAAGTGATTACTTTATGCCACTATAGTGTTGTAGACATAGGGTGAGAAGTTAAACAGGCTCAGTGAGAGAGGCTCAGTGTAGAGCTGTGATAAGAAGAACCATCTGAAGTGGTTTAGGCTCACTGGAACAGTGTTGCCACCGTTGCCTGTCTATTTGAGGAGACTAAGCATACACTGGATAGACATATCTCTTGGGAACATCTCCAGATAATCTGCCGCCCCTGAAACCCAAAGCCAAGATACCAGATACCTGAGCTCTTGCACTGAGCTCTATTGCACATGAACCTAATTGTAATTTTTGGACATAGTCCTTGTAGTGTGGTAATAGTGATGGTGGTATTTGTCCTGGTTCTTAGGTACTGTTAGTGCCTGCCTGAGAACAACAAGTCAAACTGGTGGGAGGCAGGATGGCTGCTGTCTATGATGATTCTAGGTATTAATGCAGTAGTTCATAGTTCTAAGTGTTAATGCTGTAGTTCATAACTCATATCCCATAGTTGTTCCTTTGTGTGTGGCATTTTTCAGAAAAAGGTGATATCAGAGCACACCAATCACTTTCACACCCAAATGACAAAAGCACAAATAGTTGTATTTATTTGAGTGCGAGACAAGGCTGTTAGTTGTTCAGAGGAGAAAGAGAAACAGTCAACAAATTGTCTTCACCATGCCTTCAACAGCTAACCATGATGATATGGCCTTTTTTTCACTAGTAAGTACACAATATACACATGGGAAAAGCGCATTTTGTTAAGTCCAGAAGAACACAAAGGACAGAGTTTGACATACAATACTCATTTTTAATAACAACAATAAAGAAAGAAGTATAAACCCTGTCAATCTAACATTTTAATTTGCCTGTAAGGTGCACCTCTGGTATCAGGAGACTAATGATACAGGGGAAGAACTGGTACAGTAGGTGTGTCAGGTGTGGCGACCGGAGAACGACACGATCACGACACGTGTTCGTCATGATGACGAATGCGCTGAAATGTTTCCTATAAAAACCGGTCAGAGAAAATGTCCATAAAACATCAGTCAATGTGGAAATAGCAAGAGTTTTCACTGAATGAGACCAACTACATAACAAGGAGGGAGAGGGGGGACATGTATGAAATTCAAGTATCAAAATAACTAAGACACTGACAAGCTGAAAAGGTAAATTACAAAGGTAGTAAAAATCATGGGAAGAGAAACACTGACACAATCAACAATACATTAGGCAACATTTTGCATTTGTTTAAGGCAGTTGATTAAAAAAACTAAATAGAACTAGGCATCTTCTTCATTCCAAGTTAAATACAAGCCTAGCCCTAAGTTGACACCAGGAGATTTGTTGTACAAAATAACTACGCCTGACGCGAAAACTAAGCACTTTAGTTTGACTTGTCTTTTGACGTCTGAGTGAGGATAAAGAGTTCATATGGACAGCGGTGGAGTTGTGCTCTAGATTTTTGGTCTTCTTCACAGTGAGGTTTGTCAGGGCTTATAAGGCTGGTGCGTCAAGAGTGGCGAGTCACTCTCAGCCTATTGTCTGGCACGAAATCTAAATGGTTGGCACGTGTCTGTGCACAGCATGGGAAGGCGTGGGTAGCTCTTGTTCTTCGGCTAACGATTGCCCTTCATGGCCTCCTTGGCCGCCAGGATGAGAGGTGTGAGACTGGAGAGGGGCTTCGCCAGCTTCAGGAACGGATGCTGCAGCGCAGGAGACAGGGAGAGAAAAACAAGAGTGAATCCGGTGCAGATGTAATCAAAGACGATAACAAAAAAAAAATCTGATAAGAGGGAGATTTGCAAACCTGCAGCAGCTCTTTTCCTCCGCCTCGTTTCTCCACGTCCATTTCCAAGCAACGGTTGAGGAAATCTCTGAAGACCGGAGACAGCTTCTCTGGGTTCTGAAGCTCGGGTGTGCCATTTGTGGCGATCAGGTACAATGCCTGCCAAAGGGGAAGAGAGGGGAAGAGAGAAAAGGGAACACCAAGAACGGTTAAAAAGTGCTTTCAGGAAATAACTCACTTGTCACGCACAAACCAAGTCAGCCTGGTTCACTGAGCAAAAACACTTTTGCTTCCATTAAGTTTAATGACAAAACCTCACAATTGCAAACTGATTTTCTTATAATTTTTGCATTTAATTTCAGATGAAATGCGGTTGGATTCTGGATTTATAATACTCAATTTAAGTTGCAGCTCTGTCTAAAGAAGCAGGAACTGCTTCATCCTTGGTTAAACTGAAGAATAATGCGCTAAAGGCGAAAAGCTTCTCTTCACAATCATAAACAACAGGTTGATCTGTGCCTTATCCCTCAGCAGAAAGTTGATACACTACCTGATACACTCTGACAAGTGTTATGTGACATGAAAATGTTGGGCTTCCCTTCGCTATGAAAGCCCATGTTTCCTTAAATGGATGCATCAGGCCAACAGACCAAGACTAGTGTTGGTTGGTACACAACCAGAAAACAACACAAAAGCTAAATAACAAGAGTAAAGACATATTTGTGTCTCGACAACATCAGCCAACAACGGATCTGCTGTGTCTGGCCATGAGACTGAGTGCCCGTCTGTCCTGCCTTTACGTTGACTCAGAGGGATTCATAGACTGCAGCTGCTCAGCTCTGTCATATGACACTTATCAGTGATCCCATACATCGCTGATAGTCACTCATATTCTTATATGGGATCAAGATTTCCAAATGTGTGCATGTTTAACTTTTTCTCCTTAAGGTTTTGAATCAATAAGCCATGCTATTGGAGACTGGAGACTCACAGAAATCACTTTCTACTTCCATTTTCAAATGAGTCGACACTGTCAAGGGAATTTACATAACAATGGAGACTGAAAAGTGAAGCTCCATATAAAGGCTATCTGTAACGGTTCTGTTCTGTGACACTGGTTCAGTATAACATGTGGAGATCTGCATCTTCTACATCATCTACTGCCACTATGTGAACATCAGAACTTAAGTGTCTTGAAGTAAACAATGTATGATAATTAAACAGCAGGACAAGAAATTATTAAAATGCATTAATCAAACATGATGGAAGTCATGATGGAAATCGGAGATCCTAGAGTTTTTATACATAATGCATAATGTGATGAAACACTGACATAATTACGCAACAATGGCTTCAGGCTGTGTAAAGGAGACTACAGTATGAAGAAGACATTGAATAGTTTGAAAAGTTTTCACTCACTCGTAGTGGGTTCTCATTCAGGTACGGGGGCTCCCCTTCGACCATCTCAATGGCCATGATGCCCAGCGACCAGATGTCGACTTTAGGCCCGTAGGCCTTCCTGGTCACCACCTCGGGGGCCATCCAGTAAGGCGTACCCACCATGGTGCTGCGTTTGCTCTGCTCTGGAGTGATCTGGGCACAGAAGCCGAAATCGGCTGTGGGAGGAGATGGAGCGGGTTAAGTTCTGGGCTGCGGTGATAGGATGTAAACGTTCGACAGGGTTTTAACAGCCCAAGTAGCCTCGGAACGTACTGAGCTTGACGGAGCCGTCCATCCCCAGTAACACGTTGTCACTTTTGATGTCTCTGTGGATGACCTGGTTGGCGTGCAGGAAATCCAACGCTTGTAAACACTGTAGACACAGAGCACACAAAGACGGAGGCGAGGGAGGTGAGTTGTGCTTTTGTGTTGCACTCGTTTTTGACACAAAGCGGGACCTGGGTTTGGTTTCTGTCCCGTGGCTGTGGGTGTTAGAGAGCGTGGTGTTACCTCTCGGCAGACTGCGGCTATCTGGGCCTCATCCATGCAGGTCTCTGTTACCACATCTGTCAGCGAGCCACCGGCCAGGTACTCCATCACCACAAACAGCTCCTCCCCCATCAAGAAACTGACAAACGTGTCAAAAATACACGTCACACACTGCTCTCTATTCATCATCACCACCACCACCACCAGTAACTCTTCCACAGCAGGTTTGTTTGATCTTTAAGTCTCACCTGTCTAAAAAGTTGACAATGTTGGGGTTCTTCAACTCCTTCATCACTAGAATCTCGTTGATGATCAGCTCCTTCTTGGGCTGCTTCTGTAGGTTGATCTGTTTGATGGCTACCTGTAAAGAGCAGGAGGAGGGACCAGATATTCACAAATCTGCTTAGGACTGCATAGGATTATGTATCACACCGACTGCTCTCTCTCATAGCGGTATATTCTGTCACTGTGGAGCATTTCAATAGGCCTGTGTAACTTTCAGTTGAACAAGTGACACATTCTTCCTCAAACATATGAAAAGATGAATTCCTGCACAATAAAACACACCCTCACTCAGTAGTTTTGCTGGTACAACCTTACTTGGTCTGGCATGACTGGTGGCTACTGGTGCTATTGTTAGTTGCCCGTAAGCTAATGTTGAGCTGACTTTAAATAGATGCTGTGGTGTAACTAACATTACACTAACTTCTGGACGAGTTTGCTGACTTGATTACTCATCCATACTCGTGCTACTGTAGGGTGTTTTACTTCGGTTTTCCCTTGTGGCAACAGAAACAGCTGCTGAGCCAGGGTTACAGTCTCACTCTGACGTAAAACAATGATTTTCTTTTAGAGAAAAATTTTTTTTTTTCATATGTCCATTTTTTTTATTGTAATGAGCTCCACTACTGTTTGGTCCTTGTATTCTCAGTCACTCCTTACCTCCTGTCCTGTAGCAACATCGATGGCTGTGAATACTGTTCCTGACGCCCTGTGAGGAGGAGATAAACAGTTTCAGGCTCATATTTGCAGACACAACAGTTCTGATGTGACACTTTGTATACTACTGACTAAGGGACTGGGAGCAGCCTCAGAGGCTTGTCAGGCTATCTCGTTACACAAACTCAAAAGTTGACCTCAAAAAGCTCGGGTGACTCCACACAGAAGGTAAAACAACATTCTGTTTTTCAAGAATGAAGTGTAAGTGCACATAAATCAGAGTTAGAGCAGGTCTTCCCAGCACTGTCTGGCAACCATCTTATACATTCTGGTAAAGGAGACGCAGAGAATGAGGAAGGTTTCATTACACCTTGGTGCGGATTCTGCCTCAGGCAGCAGAAAGCTGATGTCATCCCAGTGTGAGTGAAGTGTAGGCGGGATAAGGAAGTTTGAAAATGTCATACTGACACAAGGAAACGAGCATTTTGTTTAAGAGCTTGAAAACTGTTCTTATTAGGACTCTTACAAACAGGAGCTTGATAATACACATATAAATGCTGTTGATGGATCTATACTCACCCCTGACCAATTTTCTCATATCTGGTGTACTTCTTCTTGGGATCACCAATACTGACTATGGTTCCTATAAATGGCATAATAGTGACATATGTTAGGGAAACAGGTTGGATTTCAACTGCGGCTCTGTTGTTGCATGGTAACCAAGTTGTCAGATCGATGAACTGGTGAATAATTTACTCAGTTTGTCCATGATCTCCTCGTCCGACATCTTGCCCTTCTTCTTCTGTCTGTCTGTAGCCTTGGAGGCAGCATCTCCGTCCACACACGGGTTCGGTGCAGGGATGGGGTCGATCACAGAGCGAGTGTACACCTGCACAGAGCCATGATAACCAAACGAAACAAATAATGCTCATAATTCATTCATGAAAGTGGTGTCACAATCAGTAATTGAACGGTGAAGTCTAATGATGACGGATGCCGTACACTCTTTGTGTGTTCGGGTCTTGGAGCCACAACAGGAGGAGGAGCTTCGTCATCGTCATCATCGTCAATGTCTTTGATATTCTGAGAGGAGGGTTCAGTGCCTTTTTTGACCGGCTGAAATAGAGGAATATAGTAAAAATGGTCAGCCTTCCTCAGACACAGCTTGGATAGAGTAAACAAGCAACTTTTGAAGAGTCTTGAAACACTCACAGACTGAGGCCCAGGGGTGAAAGCATCTTTTTCTGGGGAAAGAAAAAAACAAAACAAAAGAAAAACAAGGAAGCAAAGTCAGAGAGAAATCTTTTTGAGTAACCTGTAGTCACAGACTGAACCAATTATATTGTTCTATTTAACTCAGAAATCCCTCAATGTTTCACCTGAGATGATACTGATTAAATTCCTTGTCTTTGAGATAAGAAATACATCACAGAGTTCAAGACCAAAGTATAATTCAAGGCAATAAAGAACTTGCACAGACAAACACAGTGAGCGTGTAGACATAAATTCCTTGCATGTAACCAAACAAACAAACCAAACACACTTGAGGTCATGCTTTAACCTGGAGCCTCACCAGATGATGAGAAGCTGAGGTACTTCTGGCGGCCGTTGCCTGTAGAGTCGTAGAACTTGAGAACGTCGAGAACAGCCTGCGGGTTCTTCTTCTGCTCCGACTTGGTGATGTTTGAGGTCTGGAGAAGTCGAGCCCATTGCTCTGGCATACCCTGTGCAGGACATGGGTGCACACAAAGTGGTGTAAATAAGTGCTATGCTTGGTTGATCGTCAAACGTCACAAAGCTGGGGTAAGTGCAAGAGAACATGAATGTGAAGAGTGAGCGGAGATTGAAAACTCACAGTGAACTCCCCTGTGACAGCATCAAACCCGACGTGTATGGTGTGTTCAAAGTCTGAAGGTGGCGAGATCTCTGGTCGCTCTTTGTCTCTATCTTTCTTTCTACCACCTGGAAGAAACCAGAACATGGTTAAAGTGACACATAACGCGGAGTGAACTATAAGGGCATCTGCAGGAATCCTGAAGTTAATTTCAATGTCTTTTAAAGACCTTCCAAAATAACTTTACGACCGTGCCGCCAGTTCAAGCTGTCGTCAGCAACACGGCTCCAACTCAGTAAACAGTTGTAGTTTGCAATTAAATCTTCAGAGTACAACCATACAACTGACCTCAGATCAGCTGGGATAGAGGAAAGAATGTGAGAATAAATTAAACCAAGGGCAAAGTTTATTAAAATATACCTTTGGTCACAAAATGTAATATCTCATACAACCACGATTAAGACTTTTAAAGAGTTCTTTAATTTCCCCCAAATTATCAACTATTGATACCTGTGAAGAAGTTTACTGTTACTGTTTCTGTGTCTCACCTTTCTCAGCACCGGAGAAGATTGAGATGATCTTGTTGCGAGGTTTTCTCTCCTCGGGCACAGACGGCAGAGGTTTAGAACTGTGGTTGGCCGAGAGCGAGTCTTTGCCGGAGCCGGTGCTGAAGATGGTGCTGCTTATCCTGACCGGAGGAGCGGGAGGTTTATCCTCGGGGTCTCCGTTATCACACATGGCTAGAGGATGTTGGGGAGGGGAGGGTGTGGGACCGTCACGGGGCTCAGATGGCTGGAGGGGGGTCACGGTAGGCGAGGATGGACAGGGTGGCAGACAGAGAGGGAGCTGGGCAGCGGTCACATCAACAGGAGGCACGGCTGTGCTCATGCGCTACAGGAGGATGTGGCAAAAGTGACAGGAGAAGAGAAAAGGACGCACCGCGGGGCACCTAGAGGGAAAGAGGTCTTTCATAAGAACTGAACATGCAGCAGAATGTGGCAGATGATAAACGTGGCAGGTGATGAAATGAGGCATTTTCTAACAATTTAAAACGAGACAAGGCTATAAAGGGGGCTTGGCAGTGTGTTAGATTCAAAGAGTTTTTTGGTCATTGCAGTGTGAACCTACATGAGAATGAAACAAAATTTGTAACTTAGGTCCCAGTAGCAGCCAGATGATCAATGAATCAACAACTCACAATATATTCGAGAAATATTCGAATAATCGATTGGTTGATTTAAGCATTTCGGGTTTCATTTTAACAATGATTTTGAGAAATTAAGTAAAATTCTCTGACCTCATCTTCTTGAATGTAAATACTTTGTATTTGCGTATTGTGACATTCAAACACGCTATCTTCAGATAATTAAAAAAAAAACTTTACAACTAATGAATTGATAGAGAAATTAGAAAATAAATGTTTGTTGCAGCCCAAGTAAAGATGCGGAAAAATGCAAATGCCTGACTTAAAAACGACACATATCTACATAATAGACCTATAATAGACCCGTATCTACATGAGACACATTATGTGTAAGTAGCATAATAAAACAAGTACAATGTATATGATGTGTGTAAATATGAAACCCGTACTAATGAGAACTACACTGCAATTCTACATAAGAAAACATCGAGGATTCACACACTATTACAGTATTTAGTCCGAAATATGCTTTAAGTCCTGACCTCCCTCTACTCCCAAAGAAGAACTTTAATACTGGTTATCAATGCTATTGGTGGTAAATAATGAGTTTACAGCATTGAAGTTGGTTTATAACGAAGATAGACCCTTAGCGGAAAGAAAAAGTGACCACAACTTGGTTTTTCACAGCCTGCGCCCAGCACCCCCATCTCCAAACTTAGTATTAGTCTGAGTAATGGGTGTCGATGTGAGTAATGTTATAACAAAGCAGTTTGTTCTTTGTTTCCTCTGTAGAGGCTGTAGAAGACTATAAAAGGAGCCCGAGATGTGAGGGTAAAAGTGGAGCACAAGTTGCCAATCTCCCACTTTCACACATTAAATGCAGACACGTCGCTGCTGCTGCATCTCAGTGGGACCCTAAAAACACCACGATGTTTACAAATATCACACTGCTCGCATTGTTTAGCCTGTCTTCTAAATGGTGCCCTTCAAAAGAAAACGAGTAAGAACCGGGGCGGCTAGCAGGCTAAGCTAACGTTAGCTCCCCTTATACACTGCCCAACAAGTGTGCTAAGCTAACGTTAGCATCGTCGAGCTACACGTTAGTGAGAGTGAAATCGGGCTTTAACTTAACCGAGACCAAGCCGAGCCCTCCACAGACATGTAAACAACACAAACAAGGGTGTAAACTACGTAACGATCCTCTTAACTCACCGGGCTGGTTTTTATCCGTAACGGTAGCGGAGGAGACGCCGGAGCCTCCACACTAGATAAACTTGAATAGAACTTGACTCCGGGACGGAGAAAAGAAGAAAAAAACACAATAATCCGATAAAAGTAAGTTTCTCTCCTACATGGGGCCCTGGAGGGGAACGCGGCCCTTGCGAATAACTTAGTAAAAGCTTGAATATAACTATTTACAATGCGACTTTTCTTGAATCTTTGCGGCCCTGGGATAATTCCGCTACGGCGAAGGGGAAGCGGAACTAGCGACCCAGCCCCAGTCTGTTCAATCAGTGTAGCAAATGAATGGTGTCTGTGAACTTTGTGTGTGTGTGTCTGTGTGTACCCCTTTACAGCCAAGACAGACAGACAGACAGACAGACACACAGACACACACACACACACACACACGCACACACGCACGCACAGGGGAGAAGGGAGAGGAGAGGTCATTTGTTGACATATCTGGAAGGTATCTACACAGTGTCACACACTCACACTTTACATCAGCCATAGGTTAAAAATGTAATTCCTACGACCCGCTGAAGTGCATATCAAATCATGGATCAATACGGTTTCTACATATTCTATTTTTCTTTTTTCCTTGCAATTTATTATCTTTCTATCATTACTGTTTCTTCTTATTAACTTATTATCTATCTATCTATCTATCTATCTATCTATCTATCTATCTATCTATCTATCTATCTATCTATCTATCTATCTATCTATCTATCTATCTATCTATCTATCTATCTATCTATCTATCTAAATTATATATTATTGTTGTTTTAACTGTCATTAATGAAGTAACTGGAACAGGAGAAGCAACTCAATGATGAAAACAATGTTGTTGTGTACATTGTCAAAACATTGTACATTGTTAAAACTGCATTCAAGTATCGTACCAAAGTAATTACTATGTATGCAGTTGCATTCAATTACATTCCAACCCTGGGAGCTGCACAACATGCTTTTTATAGATGGATGACAGGTTTAATGATTGTTTTCTAGATTGTTTGGTTTAGCCTCTCTGTAGGTGACGATATTGTGGATTTGAGCTACGTTGGAAATAGACATTCATGAAGTCTGTTACTTGTTTCTTGTGCTGTACCATACAGCGCAACTGGGCTGAACATCAGTGAATTTTAACCAGCCCTGTCTTCCGTGACTTTGACTTAATGCACTGGCCATTACAAATTCCAATCTGACATTTCTTAGACATTTATTACACAAACCTGGAAACATAAATTACCACAGATCAGTGCTTTTTATTATTCATATTGTAAAATATTTCCCATTTTTAACTGGGCTTAAAAGAATGATCCCAACTTCATTAGACAGAATTAAATAATTCTGATATCATCCATTCATCACCTCTCTTTCCATTTATAGACTGAAATCAGGGGATACACCCTGCACAGCCACTACAGGGCACACAAATCATTCATTCACACACAGGCCCAGTGGCAATTTAGAGTCTCCAATTGACCTAAAACATACATGTTTTTGGACGGTTGAACAAAACTTGAGTACCCCGAAAAAAAACCTACAGACACATCAGGAACATGGAACTCCACACAGAAAACTTGGAACTTGGAACTCCAACTGGAACTCCAACAGGGAACCTTCTTGCTGTGCTCTTGTCACCAGTCGTCATACAACATGTTTTGACCATCAATGTTTAACAGAGTCTGTGGTCCCACATGTATTTAGACAATGCCACACAGCAGATCATTGTGACAAGAAGAGTTCCACTGCACACAGCTGTCACCAGAGACCCATCACCAACAGGGAGCTGCAAACTCAGGGGCTCTTGCTCCTACAGAATACAATATGTCTTTTGAGTGATAAGAAAATGAAACAATAGACAATGCATGTCATACAAAACATATGTACATACGCACCTGCTGTTGTTGGAGTTTAACCCAGGAACATGTGCTTGTATTGTCAGGAGTACAGGGGGCTTCCACAACAATATGTGGCTCCAACATGATGATCTGTAAACCTTGATAGATAAGCAATATTGAATTAACTAAGTGCACAATACTGTATGCACCTTTCATAACTTCTTCATAACTTGTTTCTAAGAATGGTGATATTCATATACATATACATAATTTAGTTGATGCACTCACATTCCTCAGTCCGCAACAGTAGTTCAGGAGGCTCTATGTCAACAGATATAACTGTTTTTCCATCAAAGGATGGCTCGTGGTAGCGAGCGTGGATGGGAATAGTAACTGTGAGCAGCCTGGGATTTGGTCCACCCGGAGAAGGGAACACATAGGTAACAAACCCTGATGTCTTGTGTGCTGGCATCTCAAGGTCAATAGCTGAGTCTAGTAATATCTTATAGGTGAACAAATAAATGCAATAATTAATACATGCATAGTATACACAAATGTGATTTGTGATGTTTGCACAAATACTGTTAGTGTCAGTCTTACCTGCCAGTCACTGTGATCACTCAGAGATGTGACCTGAAATGGATCAACATAGATTCCTCTGGGCCATCTATAAACCAGTAGCACTCTGGCCCCACTAAGCCCATCAGCGTTGAGCTCAACAGAGGTGACAACATCCCTAAAAAACATTTAAATTTCATTTTAATTTTTTGTTCTTTTTTGTCACTTTTTTCCCCCAAAGTGGCAGAAGAAAGAGGAAGAAAAACATTCAAGTGACGCCCCAATAGAAACCTTAAATTGCAAATACTGCTCTACATTCTGCAGAAAATCAAGGAATGAGTGCTTAAGTGTACTCTGGCACTGACTGCAGATCTATAATACTAGTTAGCGATAGCAGTAATAGAAGGGGAAGGAGCGAGAAGGAAAAGGGCAGCTTGAGTTAAGAAGGTGATAGGAGAGAAGACGATCTAAGAGAAGTTTTGTCTTTCTAGTTTTTGTTCTGCTTTTTGAAATACCAATAATTATTTCCTCAACCTACTCAAAAAAGGCATTAGGGTGGTTGGAAATGTAATGTCTATACCTGTGAAAACCCGTCTTGTGGATCTCCACTGAAACTGTTGAGGACTCAAGCAGCTGCTTCAGAAGAACACAATGATGGTCGCTCTTTGCCACTACAAAAAACATTAAAACAAGTGCACCAGTCAACATTGTGGGAACTCAACTAGAGACTCTTAATTGACTGGGAATGTGTGCAGAATGTATTCCCTGTCCTTGCCCACTGTGTGTACTGTGTGTGGCTCCAGCACCCACACCAATGGGTACAAAACTGGTACAATCATGGAATAATGAATACTGGTCAAGACCACAGGGGCTGACTGGGTGGATTTGGTATTATAACTGTATAATTACATTCGGATGTTATATTTAATGCATAATACAATTAGGAATGACAGGTTTTTTTATTGAACATAGAGAGCAATCAGAAAAAAAATCAAATCAATATGTCAAAAATCTGAATGTATAGCTGCTAGATCTTTTACATGATAATTAAAAATACAATCATTTACAAACATAGCAATTTTTGACATTTAGTGTCAGATTTTACCAAAGGATAGCAAGTTCAACTTTGCTGATAATCCAATGTTCAATTGTTCAGTTTTTCTTACCCTTTCCGATCGCACAATGGCACGTTGATAAATACGCCAACAAACGAAACGCTAAATAATACATTATGTGGTTACGGTGCAGTGTTTGCAGTTTATTTAATCTACATATCAAGCTACATACTGTCAAACTCGCTGTTCTCGTTTGAATTGTTTACGGAAGCATATTTCGAAGGACCCCTTTGTAGTTCTTCGCCTCTGCGGATGCCTGACCAGAAAGAAACACAGGCAATCATTTCGCGTATCTCGTATTTCGTGACGGTCATCAGGACGTTCTGATGAATAAATATATCTTAAGTCTATTCGTGGTCATGTTTCTCTTTTTTTTCTAGGTTTAACGATAAGACCCCGGTAGAGCGACTTTAAATATCGTCAGGCTTCGACGAAGACGGATTGCTCCCCGGTAACCATCCAGCAAGGTCTTCAACATAACAACAAGCGATTCCCTCAAAATCCCGCACTTGTTTCCAGTTAAAATGTTGTATTGTTTTGACGCCAATCGCTAAGAGGAGACCGGTCGGAGCATATCTGTGTTGTAGAGAGAAGCAGAAGATGAGTTTCGAGGCTAAGCGCTGTGGGATTCAGTTCAGTCCCCCCTCTATCATCATACTTTATGAACACAAAGAAACCAAAGCAAAAAGGAAAAGAATAATACCAGTGCGGAACTTCTCCAAATATTCCGGTAAGACTTATTTTGTGTCTCCTGTGTATTCCCTTCTTTCAGTTTATAGTATTTGATTTACTGTTTTTTTTAATGGGACCTCACAGTGCCAGAAGAAGGGAGAATTTGAGGGTTTATATTACTAACCAAACCACATTTAATTAAATGGGTTGAAATGGGGCGAATAGTTGACTGGACAATGACAGTCAAGGCAGTTCTTTTTAATCTATAATTTTATTCAATAAATCAGAGACTCTGATGACTCAATATCAGACTCGTTGATCAGTCAGGATCATTGAAGTAAACTTTCAGTCCTCACTCATTCTCTGAAGCCTGATCAGCACAACCTCTCCATAAGCTATCCTTGACTTTTTGACTATAACTCGTCCAGGTTGCTTTTATCCAGGGACTTGTAGAGCCTTTGGATGGACTACTAGTTGTAGCCAATGTGAGTATCAGGCTGACTTCACAAGGGGTTTAATCCTGGGTCAGAACACAAGAACCTTCTTGGATAAGCGGTGCAATGTCCACAGGAATCTACACAGGTTCCAGGTTCCATTATATGAATATATGAAATAAATATATGAAGGGAATTCTCAGTGACTTCTCTGCTTTTGATCCAGATTGCAGCATGGCTGCTGAGAGGCTGAAAAACCATCCCAGGCACAGGGACTACCTGGAGAACGTGACCCAGAGCCTGCTGGAGAAACTTCACATCATCCTGCGGGATCACATGCAGGGCTTCAGCCTGGAGCACAGCCTGGCCTCATTCCGCCTGGACCCGGACGAAGACCTCAACAAACTGAATGATGAGGAGCTGAATCGCAAGAAGGGCCAAATGGACGAGCTGTTTGAGAGGAATCGCAGGCGCAAAGATGATCCAGACTTTGTGTACGATGTGGAAAAGGATTTCAGCAAGACTGCTCAGGAAAAGTGTAGTTGGGATGAAGAGTCTGATGATGGATTTTAAAACTGTTCCCATCTACAGATCATGTCTATATTTTAGATGAGATTATATCTGGCACAGCTGGAATTGTCCTTTCCAGGAAATACACACCTTTCAGACTACAATCTTTGTTGCACATATAAAACCGAAGTCTGAACAGGCTTCTTCTTCTCAGTTTGTTATGATTTATTATTAGAGAAGGTCAGTTTCACGGTCATTTGTGGAGCTATACTTAAAACCACTGTGGACTAAGATGTGTTTTTTCTTCTGTACACTTACATATACAGGGCTAGCCTGAATGCATTCATTCCTTCTTGATCTTAAATTGCTCTGGCTATGACCTTCTGTAGCTAGTATATACCAAATGGACTGGTGCTGTTATAGCAGTGATCTTAATGACCACTCAAAGTGCTTAATAGAACTTTGACCCATTCACACACTGGTGGCAGAGGCTACCCTACCCAGTCTGTCTCTTCAACCATAATTTCTTGCATTCACAAACTGATTCTGAAAGTCTCTTGGTCATTTCAAAGTTACACTTTACAAAAGACAACAAACAACATAATGCATGAATAATAGTGAATATTTATTTGTTATAAAATACTGAAATTTACAAAATACAAAGACTTTGGCTCTTTTATATGTGGCTTACACCTAGACGATGATATTCACAGTTGAATACGAAAGAAGAGGCTAAAGTCCTATTAAATAAAATTTGAGTGCACACCAATAAGTAAGCAATACAACAAATATATCTTTGGAAAAATGTGTCCACAAAATATTGTTTCATATACAAAACATATATATATATATATTTTCATATGGTTTGATTCGATGCACTATGATAGAGCTTTAAACTATATTATTAAAAACCAAGCCTGCAGTATCAAACCTCTTCAGGGGGGAATTTCATTCAAAGTGCTTAAATGCCTAATTCAGTTGACGAGAGACACTGACGGACCATTAGTACCACAATACATTCAAAAATGTCGCCATTTTTGTCTTTTGAAAATCAAAAGAATGAATTGACATTGCCTGTTTGGTTGAAGACATGATAAGAACCACCAGTTTCCTCACAATGCCAATTGCAGTCATTTATGCAGTACTGATGTTTTCCCTAAGGAGGTAGGTAACTGAAAGTCTTGACACACATTTCCTCTTACCACCAAAATTTGGTAAGGATGTAGGTGTTTAGAATCGTAAATTCTCAGCAGGCTGTTTATTTGTTTAAAAAAATAGATCTTTATAAAATTGACATTTCAAGTATCCTAAAGCCACAATCCAGGATTTCTGCGTATGTTCATAACAATATATACACACCATATGACTTGAAAGGAAGGACTTTCTGATTGGTAATGACGTGCAACTTTTAACACCACTGCCCAGACTAATTTACCCAGAGTACACAAATAAAATACAGGCAAATTAATGAACTTTAAAGCTATCAGACGAAGACGGCCGTCTTAAATCCAATGACACAGGCAAGATAACGTTTACAAGAGGAGGGGTCTCATGGTGTCACAAGCTACAATCCAAATCCAGATTAGGCCTCTGAAATAGCTGTGACCCACCATTTCTGTGAAGGGTTAAAGGAACATAGACAGGTATATACTGTATGTAACACTATTAAACTACACCAAAAATACATACATCATTAGTTCAGTACGTCTGACAGTGAAACTCATTTCTTCTTCTTGTCCTGGGTGCATCTTGGACAAAACCTGAGAGAATGAAAAGAGGGGATGTTAATCCCAATGTCCCTATGTAATTATGATAAATCCTGGTGAAGATTGATTATTTGAATTGCAAACCCTTACCATTTTCCTTTGGGTTTTGTGGCGAGATCAACACAAGCAAAGTGGAACCATTCGATCGGACACTGAAAGATGGAAAACACTGTGAGTGTTAAGGCTCTGTCGCTGACTCAGACTGACAAACATGATGGTGTAGAAGGCGAATGAGAACCTACATCTGGATTATCACATCCAATCATCTCTCCATATGACACCTGATGGCAGAGGCAGTAGGTGGGCTCATTGGGATCGACCGGCATGTCCAAAACATCTGAAGGCTGCATCGGCAACAATGCGTCACTCAGGTCTGGGCTGGAAGTCCAACATAAGATAAAGAGGTTGATTAGAGTGTGTTGTAACTGTATTTGCATTGATGTGAACAATAAAGGATGTTCAGGCTGGGTAGAAGTGTAGATTCTAGAAGCTACCACCACTGTCTAATGAGCACATGAAGAGACAGAACCATTAGCATGCATGTACCTGTTCTTCATCTTTTTCTTCCTGGGGGAGTCTTCATCAGAACCTTTCCTTCCTCTACCCCGAGAACCACGCTTCTCCCTCAGTCCTCGAGTCTCACTCTCTACAGAAAATATCATTGACACATTTAGATGTACCTTAATGTTTTGTCATGTCTTTCGGTGGAGGCCTTTCAGTTCCCACACTTACTTTTCACTCCTCTTCCATCTGTACTTTCGTAGCCACTCACTTCCAGTTTCTCTTTGAGCTCATTCTCGAACCGTGCAAGATCAGCATCCAGTCTGCGGATATGTTTGTCCACCTATGATAAAGGATTTTAGGTAGATTAGGCCCTAGGATATATGAAACCCATTTAGCTGAAGAATAACACTTTTTTCTGGGACCAAAGAACAGAAAACACATTACCAGATAACCAAGTGCAAGAAATTAGACTCACCATTTCATATGTCTGCATTGCCAGCTGGACTTTGTCATCACTGAACTCTTTGCACTTGTTGTAGGCATTCTGGATCTTCTGCAGATGTTCAACTCGCTTCTCTGAGGCCATGTTCTTTACTGTTGCAATGTACTCTTCAGCAAGCTTGTCAATCTCACCTTTCTTTTCTACGAGACACCACAATATTATGTTAGAGTACTGAGAAATAAATACTAACTGCACAGTACATTTACAATTTAACAGTGGTATGCAATGTTACAAAGGCATACATTAAGTTCAAATTATTCTTCTAAACACAACATTATGGCATGTCGGTAAAATCATGACAACTTAAATTAAACAATTTTTAGCACTATTTAATAAGTCATTCATTTGAATGGTTACCTTCAGTCCTATTGTCCAGGTCCCGCATCAATGTGAAGTTTCTCTGCAGCTCACATGGAAGGTTTTCAATACCTGGAGATGACATTGACACAATGAAGGCTTTTTTTGTTTCGCATCAGTAAACATCAAGCGAGGTTACTTCACATCCCATGTATAGTAATTTAAAATAATTGTGGACAAAGACTTAAGGAATATACAATAAAACAATGAGATAGATAAACTTTGTTGATCCCTTAGGGAGGTTGCTTCTGGAAAATTCAGGTAGCAAAGACTTTACATTTAAGGCAACTTGCAGTCCACAGGGACATACGATCTCTATCTATCTATCTATCTATCTATCTATCTATCTATCTATCTATCTATCTATCTATCTATCTATCTATCTATCTATCCATCTATCCATCTATCTATCTAGTTATATAGCTATGATCGTATCGATCTATTTTGGCCTGTATTTCACGTTAAACGCACACACCAACCATAATATTTACAACGCATACTAAGAGCATGTGTGACGCACTTCAAACACCCCGCCCCGGCGCGTAACAGGTTACGAGAAACGCGGTCACACCAACAGGTTGCAAATAAATGTCAAGCCATCCGGAGGCAAACTCAGACATTGCCCAACTCAGGAATAATAGTAATATAGCTTCGAGGCGTTTTAGCATTTTCAAATATTCGTATTATACGCGTCACTACGTTGCTAACATTTATATATGTGTAACTACACGATGACAACCAGGGATTTTTAACAGGCGATAGACTCATGTTACATGTCACATTCCCCCCTCACCGATAGTAATATTAGTTCTTTCTCTCAGCGTGCTAAACACAATACTAAGAGAGTTTAGTTAACTTTATTTCCCCTCACGGAGGCTCCACTGCGATGCTAACCAGTTAGCAGGCTAGCTAGCTGCTAATGCTAACGCAGCCGCAGTGCTACGCGCCGAGCGGAATAAAAAGTGTTCGATACAGTCAAACTGTGCATCAAACCGATGTGAAATGATCTCAACATTATTTACAACCCGGTATATCCTGCCGTACTCACTGTCAAGGTAATGTTCCAGATATATTGCCGTCGCCATTTCGGCTTGTGGCCGCGTAGCCTCTGCGTGCCTCCTGTTAGCTGTGGAGCTGCAGCCTGGGATGGCTTGGTTTATCACCCTGGGTCGTCCGTCACAAGGGGGCGTTTGCTTTCGCTGCCACTGGGTAAATAAACGGCGGTTACTGCCGCAGACTGAATTCCCCCTCCTCCTCCAGCTCAGCCTGGATCAGTGTAGGGGACAACTTTTCTGACGGCTTGCTATGCGCTTGCGCATGCGCAGGAGAGAATGGCGGCTCAGCGCACACACAAAACTTTCATCTCATCAGTCAATGCAGCTTTGACTGATATCAAACATCTCGATGTCCCGCAATGAATTGCATTGAAAGACATCACGTTATTTAAATTTAATTTGTTGTATTTACTTGAAGGTTTTTGCATGGACTATTGTGTATTGTGAATGTGATACATTTTGTGTGCAACTGGACAGAATAATTACCCTCTGTAAATGAATAAAGCACTTACCTCATCTTATCTATAGACAATAGATAAAAACTGTATTAAGTTTGCGCTGCCTTCCATGCTGTCCTTCAATAATTGTCAGAAAATCTGTCATCTGAAAAATACGTCATTAGCCTTTCTGTACAGCTATTTGTCTATAATTGTCTATAATGCACTTGCCATCAGGTTATTTTACTCCTGCCTGTAGGAAGGTACTGATCCTGCCAAATGTCATAGACGATGGATGACAGGATACGCAGACTAGCAGATGAAATCTTTATTGATCTCTTGGGGAGGTTCTTTCAGGGAAATTAAGATATAAAGATCAGGAAGAACACATCTTACATTCATCTAAGAATAAAGGAGAGCACATAGTTCACTTATAACTTAGAAATCATTCACAGTTCATAGGTGGATAAATAAGGTGACTAAGTAACATGATTGCTAATATTTACATTGTCTGCATTAAAAATTAATGCAAAAGGTGCTTGACATTAGATGTCTAATCTAATTTTTAGAGTAAAAAGATACAGAAAGTGCTTATACAAGGCATTTATTTGGATTGGGTTTCAGTATACAAACAAATTGCAAATTATGTCTTATTGCATCTTCCCTAAACAAAGTGAGAGTTAAAGCTGATGGAGGTATAAGATATTTTGGTTATTCTCCCGGCTGTTTTTTTTTCCCCCACAATCCATATATGAAATTAGAATTTCCTTATTGGGGGACAAATAAAGAAATATATTGTAACATGTAACATGACATTGCAACTAAAGATCATTCTAAATAAAGATCTATCCTGCATTTATGTATATGTATGTTTTTAAAAAACACACTTTAAGAACACACAAGAACCCAAGACAACAGTGGGATTACATTGAATGGCCAGAGACCCATACTCTCTGCGGGCACTTGAAGGGCTAGCTCTCCTGGGTAAGACCCCTTCTTGCCCTCAGAACTGCTTTGATTTTCTCTGGCATAGATTCAACAAGATGCTGGTAACATTCCTCAGAGATTTTGGTCCACACTGATATAATAGCATCATTCAGCTGCTTCTCATTTGTCGGCTGCTCATCCATGAGGTGGATCTTCTGCTCCACCACATCCCAAAGGCGTTCCATTGGACTGAGATCTGACGACTCTGGAGGCCACAGGAGTGGAATGAACTCACTGTCATGTTCAAGAAACCAGTTAGAGATGATTTTATCCTTGTGAAATGGGCTGTCATCCTGTTGGAAGTATCCATCATAAGATGTGTACACTGTGGTCATGTAGGGATGGACGTGGTCAGTGACAATCCTTAGGTAGCTTGTGGCATCTAAACCGTGTTGAATTGGTACCAAGGAGCCCAGGGTGTGCCATGAAAACATCCCCCAAACCAGTACACCTCCACCAGACTGACCTGCTGATACAAGGGAGGATGGATCCATACTTTCATGTTGACGTACAATTCTTACCCTCCCTTCTACCTGTTGCAGCAGAAACCGAGACTCGCCAGACCAGGCAACGTTTTTCCAGTTTTCTTTTGTCCAACTTTTGTGAGACCGTGCAAATTGTAGCCTCAGTTCCTTGCTCCTGGTTGACGACCGGGGTGGACTCCGGCTACTGTAGCCCAGCTGCTTCAAGGTGCGACGCGTTGTGCGGTCAGAGATGGTCCTCTGCATGCCTTGGTTGTAACGAGTGGTTATTTCATTTATTGTCGCACTTCTGTCGTCTCGTACGACTCTGTCCATTCTCCTCTGGCCCCGGGCATCAACAAGGCTTTTTCGCCCACAATGCTGCCGCTGACTGGATTTTTTCCCCTTTTCGCGCCACTCTCTGTAAACCCGAGAGATGGTTGTGCGTGAAAATCCCAGTAGATCAGCAGTTTGTGTGACACTCAGACCCACCCGCCTGGCACCAACAACCACGCCACGTTCAAATTCACTCAAATCACCCTTCTTCCCCATCTCTGAGGCTCAGTGTCGACTTTGGCAGGTCTTCTTCTTCTTTGTATTGTTTTATGGCGGTTGGCAAATAACAATATGGTGCATTACCGCCACCAACTGGTTAGGAGTATGGATCAGAATACCCCCTGTCCTACTCAAAACTCATTCCTAACTTATTAACTAAACAGAAAAGAGAACAATATATATATATATATATATGTGTGTGATATAATAACAACAATAATAAATAAATATATAACCACCCCAAAATTCTATATTCTATTCATTAATCCCGTTTTCCTCAAGAACTCCAACCAAATTTTCATACTTCTACCTTGTGATTCTTCTCTCAATATCTCACACACGTTTAATCTTTTCTTTGCATCATTTTATTCCTCTGTGCATCATATTTCCTACATAGCAGTAAAACATGTTCTACTATTTCCTCCTCCCCACAATGATCACATTTCCGTGTGTTGTTTACCTATCTTGCACAATGTACTGTTAAGTCCTGTATGCCCAAAGCTCATTCTTGTGATCACTGCCTCTTCCCCCTATTTCTTCCTGAATTCCTCATCTCCCCTACTCTCTTCCTCTTCCTCCACCTTCCCTTCTTTTCTTTATCCCACTGCTTCTGCCATTCCTCCTTTGTCTTTTCCTTTATCATGTTTTTTACCTCTTTTCGGCTAATGTTTATATTTATTTCAATATCATCCTTTTTTTGTCGCTCTCTTTGCTATTTTCTCTGCCATCACTAATTGTTCTTTCTCTTCTTCATCAGTATTTCCTGAACAATGAATATTTTTAAATGTTCTAACATTTCTGCTTTCTCCTCTTCCCTTACTGCTGTTACTCTACCTTCTTTTAACACAGGATATTGATATTCCTTTTTAACTCCATTCATTTTCCTCATCATTCCCCAGATTTTCCCTACTTCAGTCTCTCTCCCTACAGTACTACAAAACTTCTGCCAGTACTCTTTCTTTGAATATGTGCCTTCACCCGGTACCCTTCTCTCTCATACCACCTTTTTATTTCTCTGTTCTTCCGTATTAGATACTATCAGGAAATTTCCATCCCATAACACTTTAGCCATTTTTACCTCTCCCATCTTCCTTTTAAGCTCTTTCGACAGAGCTATTGGACTCAACTTAATATTTTCATCTTCTTTTCTAAACCTCAGGATAATCTTATATTCTTCCTCCATTACCTTTCTTCGCACTGATCTAACCTCATTCATCTGAGCTACTTCCTTCTATTTTACTAGTATCTTTCATCCCTGCTGTGATCGCCTAGATTTCCCACTACTCGATAGATTCCATTCATTGCCTAAATCCATATCACTCTCCCCGTCTTCCTCCTCTCCTTGATTTGTCATTCTGATCCACTCACTAGCCAGTTTATGTCAACCGCCAGTTTCTCACAAAACTATCTAAAATTTGTTTCTTCAAAAATTCCCGCTCTCAGTGGTGCTATCAGTCTAGCCTCCGACTTATGTCTACATGTCTGACTTCATTGTTTGGCCGCCATGTTGGCTGCTGGTACTTTCCATGTTGTCAGATGACGTTACCCACAACAAACCCCTCCCTCTTCTACAGAGGTTGTCTATAGTGAAGATGCTTTGTGAGTGGGGCTAACAGATACGACTTATAACGGTTAACGGTTTATTGGTCTCAGGTTTTTGACTACGAGGAGAGCATCATCTCTTAATTTCTAGATCTCTTTGCCGTGTTTGCTGTGTCCCCTAACGGAAGACTTTTCCGTCTTTTCTCTACAAAGACTTGAATAAATCAAGTGAGTAGCTAAACTACTTTGCAGTTTCATTAATTGTAATTATAGGTTTAATATTATGACTACTTGTTAACTCTAAGGGTTTCTCCCTGCTATCATGTGTAACGTTGGAACAACAAGGAACTAGCTAACTTCGGTTTCGCAAGTTAAGGGAAATAAGATAAACTTAAGAATTGCATCAAGTGGGTATTGAGCTTTTGGTTGTATTACCGAGATTCAATTCTATAATTCTATTCCGCCTTGTGTTATTATTATTATTTATAATAATAATATTGGAAGATGACCTGTTAGCAGCTGGCCTACTGTTTATTGAAGCCTTTATCTGTTACCTCTAGCAACCTCGCATGCAGTGAGAAATATTAAGTAGTTAAAATAAGTAGTTAAACTAATGATTGATTATTATGATTATAACATTGTTAATAAGTGACTGCAGGTTCTTCTGTTAACGTGAATATCTCATGTCATGTAGCTCAGGTTAAGTTGTATCCTCCAGTCTCATGATAAGCTATTGTCATGATTACCATTACTTTAAAGGATAAAATATTAATATTTTATATTATACCGTTGTTTCTCTAATCGTACTTGTGTTTATTTTGCTTATAGACATATGCTAACAAGTGCAAACTAACGGTCATGAGGTCTGTTTTTCTTTACCACGCCCAGTAGCAGTGTAAACGTAGGCAGGAAGAGGTACATGTGGTCTCTAATGCGTCTAATACTTTAAACGTTTTAGGTGTTGCTTCAAGATGGCTATGGTAAAGAGTGGCTGGCTCCACCGACAAAGTAAGTGCTGTACCTACCTATACATAGCATTACGTCAGTTTAGTCCATAACGGAGGACATCGATCTATTTATCATTCCATCAAGGCAGGCAATACACCATTGACCAGGTTGCCAGTTCATTGCACAACACATACCATTAACTCTCACACTCAGGCTACTTTAGAAACTCCAATCGACCCACTCATGCATGTCTTTGGGTTGGGGTGTAAACCAGAGAAAACCCACACAGAAGGATCCTCAACCCAAACAGGACTGAGTGGGGACATTTGAACATTCAGTGTTGTCCAGACGGCAAAACGTTATTTTTATCAAGTGGATTTTCCAACTTATTTGAACTCAAATTTCAATGTTCGTTTTCATGCTCACTCAATGTCATTTTAATGAAGCATGTGCTATTTATGTCGCATTCCTTAAACGAGACGTGCTGTTCTCGTTCTCCTGTCATTGAAGGTACCATTCTGCGTCGTTGGAAAAGAAACTGGTTTGACTTGTGGGCTGACGGACGACTAGTCTTCTACTATGATCAAAAGCGGCGTGACATGGAGGACGACATCCACATGAGGGTCGACTGCATTAACATCCGTAACTCCAATGCGTGTCAAGGTGCTGCTTTTATAACTACGTCATCTGTTGCACAGTGATGTGATTGGATCACACTTGCAGTAAGGGGCATTTAGCACAGTCTTTAACTTTTTATTTGTCCTGCCATTTCAGAACTGAAGCCACCAGAGGGGAAGAAGCATGACGCCCTGCTCCAGATCGTGTGCAGGGATGGCCGAGTCATCAGCCTGTGTGCAGACAGCGCTGATGATGCTCTGTAAGTCGTCCACACAAAGCTATCGTAACAGTCTAGAACTGCTATCCCTTTTCTGCCTTGGTAACGGCGCAAATGTATTTTTAGTTATTCTGTTTTATTATATCGGCATAGACTTTAATTCACATGGTTGTACATTTTGTTGCAGGGCATGGACCATGGCTCTCCAGGATGCCAGGATAAATACTGTGAGTTTCTGCTATAAGATAAGATAAACTGTTTTTACAGGGATTTGTGAGATGATTCTTTTGTGACACCACGTAACTCATATTCAGTGCTTTTTATTCTTAGTGTTCAGGCGACTAAACATCATTTGTGTTTTTCTTTCTTCTTGTCAGGTGGTTGCAACTCCTCAGATCGGCTTTGCACAGGAGGCGATGGCATCTGCGCCTCCCCCCTACTCGGAATATGTCCCCCTACCTCAGGTAAGATGCATTAACAGCAGTCTGAATTCATACTGACCATCCTGGCAACAAAAACAATGCTGTGAGTTCAGCTCCAGCATTGTTTTTGTTTCCTCAATAAATCAAGGCAGTTAAGGTCAGTTAAGTAAATCATTAAAATGGACTAGTGATATTGTGTTTGTCTGTTTAATTATGAGTCATACAGATTAAAAACACAGCAGTGGACATACTACACCATTAAAGGCACTGTATTCATAACTAAAAAACTGACTAGCACATGTACTCATGGATGTATTTGACTCGTAAACAGCACAGAATAAAGCATGTTATCTAGTAGAGAGGATCAGTAGAGACTTGACCTGCTTTTTCTGTCTTATTTTTCAGCACGGTTTCAACCCAGGTCTATATGGAGAATATGTTACACCCCCACAACCACACGCGACGCAGATCGTGTACTCTGCTGATGGACAGCCCTACGCTGTAGCTTATCCATACCAGTACCAGGGTAAGACACCGCCAGACTCTCAGCAAATGAGCAGAAGTATACCTGAATGAAGGTGGCGTGACACGGTCACCTCTCAAGTTCAGCTGAACTGCTCTGAGAAAAGAAAGAACACTTTCCACGTTGAACCCGTTTCTGTTGCTGTGTAGGTGGGTACGCTGCTCCCGGGGTGAACCACGTCGTGATCCGGGAACGTCCGCGGGACGAGGGAGGGGACGTGGCGCTGGGAATGCTCGCCGGAGCAGCGACCGGCCTGGCCCTCGGCTCCCTCTTCTCCGTCTTCTAGTGTCCCCGACTCCGTCTCCGTAGCACATCCCCCCCCCCCCTCTCTCTTTGCAGCATTTGGCTTGTTCTCTGTGCCATCACATGAGTCAAAGTACAGTGTGTCTATTGGGCTACTTCCATCTATGAAGCATGATTGTGGTGGGCAGTGAATTACTCCGTACGTGTCCTATATACAGTATATACAGTAAATACTTCTAGCACTTTCTCATATGCCCTCTGTGGGTGTTTCCCACCCTCCCCATGCTCTCTGAATATGAATGTGCGTAACCAAAAAATACATCTGTTCAGTTCAGAGTTCCTTATATAACAGGAAAATACTCTTATGTGCATTTCAGGTCATGACAGTGTTTGACAAGTGTGTATCTGTGTAATGCAGCACACTCGTCTTGATATGTTTTTGTTAATTTTCTTAATTTTACCTTATACTTTGTTTTACATGCGTTGTGTTTTTTGTGTTGTGAATAATGCAGCGTTTCCTCGGATCCTCAGGTTATTTGTGGTGGTGGATGCAGACTGAGATGGACGTTTTCTTAAGCGGAGTGCACAAATGCACACAAAAAAGCAATAATCACTTAAAATTGTAGCATTTCTGAGGTACCAGTGTGGTGAAATCTGGTTGTTACGGCTAAATGGTGTTCTCATCACCACAAGTAAGTCTACATATGAGGAAATGCTGGCATTTGCATGATGTGCTTTGAAGTGAAAAGGGACATCACACAGGCTACATATTTGCATGCATTATTTATGATCCTTTTACTCCGACAGGCAGCTTCTGAACCACTCTTTTCCTTTCATTTGGAGTGTGTTTTGACTTTATTTTGTTTTTCATTTCACTTGATGTTTTGCAGTATGCACTAATACCGATCAGGTTAATCAGTCTCCTCGAGATATAGTTAAGATTTGAGACACGCGGCACTTTTTATCTTTCTCTCCAGATGATTTCCTCATTATCGGTGTCATTGAGGACTACTTTCATTGACTGCTTTCAGTGGCATCATCTGCTGGAGGTCTGCATTTCAGACGTGTATTTATCAGTGACACTAAGGAAGATGTAAACTTGTATTTGCAAATTATTTTATTTTGGCAAAATATCAGGCCGTGCTAGCAGCGTAACACTGATGTCATTTTTCTACAAGTCTTAAATTGTTTATCAGTGTGTAATTAACCAATTATTATATCTCTCGTATCAAATGCACTACTTTATTATCTGCCCTGCATTTCAATAAACAAGACTGTTGACTAAGAAATGTATTTTAACAAATAAATATAATATTCACAAAGTTAAAAATGACTCTGTGTGTTTGGTGTCATTTATTTAACCTTGAGACATTTGTTCACAGAACATGTCGAGTAGGATTCAGCAAACATTTCAATGGCCTCCTTAAATTTCCTCCTTAAGTCACCTCAGTAAACCCCAATAAAAACTCTTAAAAACAGAGAAGTAGTCCACACCCAGCGGTAGCACAGTCTGAACAGGCTCTGTGAGCAATTCACAACACCTATCATGATGACTTGTGTAAATCTGAAAGGTAATTGTAGAAGCGCTCTGGCCAAAGAATGTAGAAAAACATTTTTTTTCCAATATTGTGCAATACAAACTATAATATAAAATGTTTTATATTTAAAGCAAAACAAACCCAGAATCACCTTTTGAAGCTGGTAATAACGTGTAGTGACACAGACAAACAGTCAAAATTAACATTTCATTGTGTTGATTCCCAGTCAAAAAAAGCCCCTGAACTGATTCCATTAAGTGCAATACAAGCCCCCTTAGACCACATGAAGAGGTATATTGTGTTAAAAATGTGCTCTGCGGAGTCATTACCAACTCCTGCACATAAGAATAAAATAAAATCATTATGCATATGTAAACATGGGCCTTAGTGGATTGATAAATTAGTGATTGATAGTGCTGAAAGCGGTTACAAGATGTGATCATTTCAGTAAACTCTCCAGCAGGAACAGAGAACACTGACTGTTACAGCAAGTTCATCGTAAACTAAAACCTTACTCTTCTCTTGTTTCACATTTTGACTTTATCAACCATTTTAACTTCTAATCAGACAGCAAGGAATGGGGTCAATTACCACAAGATTAATCTAGAGCATACCTGACAGTGTTAATAAGCGTAAGCTGTTCAGAGTGTTGTTAGCCTTCTTGACCGAAGTCCTCGGTGAACTTCTTCAGCTTCTCCAGGTCCTCCTCGTTCACGGTGGGCTTGGTGCTAGCCAGCGACCGCAGCATGTCAGCCTGGGTGTGGGGATGGAGCAGAAACGTCACAAACGACAGATCGGCACTGATCCGACATATGCGCGGTTGTCTTTTTTTGTTTCGTTTTTCCCTTACCATGCAGACGACAGGCTCCAGAAGCTTCTCCCCGGGAACTTCCATCCACGTCATCGCCACGGCGTTGATGTCCCCCGGCGAACACGGAGTCAGGAGGTCTTCCACCACAACGCCCGGGTTGTTCCACGCCGACCCTCGGACCTTTAGCCATGTGTTCGTGTGTATTAATATGGAGATGGAAGGACAAAAAACAAATTTATTAGATACTGGTGACGCAACTGTGTCAGTGTTTCCGTTTCAGAATGTTTCTGCTCTCCTTGACTTGAACAAATTAATTCTTTATTTTGAGAACATCTTGTTACATCTTGTACTACACTCCTGGAGTCCGTGTTGAAAGAAAAATATCCACCTTCACTTGTTTCAGTCTGTCTTAGCAGTCTTTGAAGCACTTAGACACCAGTTAGCATGTTGCTTTTTAGCATTTAGCTATAGGATACAAAGTGTACATCTCTTGTGATTGTCATAATGTACAAACACCATAGGATTCATAATAGTATTCTAATTTTTCCTGAGATATTGCACATTACGATGAGACATGGAAATGGTCTCCTGGCAAATCACAACTCCTCTAGCATAGAAAAAAAAATCATTACAAGACATTTAGATTAATAACAGAGTACTACAGAATCCCATTTTAGTCATCCAGTGAAATTCCTTTTCGAGAGCTATTTAGACCCTTGTCACAGATTGTGCACAGGTCCAACAAAGAGCAGCTTCTCACAATCAATAACGTCCATTTACTGTTTGTTTGTGTTCAGACAGCTGGGAGCTGTTCCAATTGTGTGCAAAGTATCTTTATTCACTATCCTGCCAACATTTCGAAAGCTAACTTATCTCATTGTTCATACTGATGTGAAAGTAATTCCAGTGATCAATAAACAAGTCTCCTCTTTTCAGGCTGTTAAGGCTCATTCTAACAGGCTCACAATGACACTTAATGCTGCATATCTATCAAATAAACTTCTTTTCCACCTTAGTTTAGAGTGCAAGCATTTTGAAATGTGAGTGATTTGTTGTTTGTGACTGCTATTGAGTTAAATGTTTTGTTGAACAAGAGCACTTTAAAAAAAAAAATCTTTGCACCTTTTTGAAGTGAGTGGCAGACTGAACCTTCCTCACTGGCTGCATGAGGGCGTCTCGGACGATGATGCTGACGTCTGCCCCGGAGTAACCGTCGGTCTTGTGGCCCAGCGTGTTGAAGTCTGCCTCCGTCAGGTCGTTCGGGGTGGAGCCCAGGTGCAGTTTGAACATGGAGGCGCGGGCGTGCTCCTCGGGCAGAGGAATGTAGATCCTCTTTTCAAACCTGAGGCAGACAAAAGGTGTGATCAGCCATGATGAAGCATTTAACCTCTTATATCCTTATTAAGTTTTCTCTTCAAGTCAAATCAGCATGAGATTTTCAAACACTGAGAAATCATTAGACTTTTTGAGACTTTTAGTATGAATTTTAATGATCACTTTGGGATGACTCCCTCAGGGAAATGTACGTTTCCAGCAGCATTTGAAAGATAAAGAGAGTAAACAATAAACATTAACATTAATAGTAAACAGTATAATAAAATAGACAGTAAAAATCTTAATACATAAACGGTAAACTCTAAATGAACAGAAAGCTCTTCTTAGTGTGTTGAGGGAAGTTTTCCCATTCACCCACTTGATCAAAAAATATTATTCAGTGACTGTAAATCATTTTGAGTTTCGTTGAGTTTCTGTGCGTGCATGCGGGGACTTGCAGAGGAACTAAATACTCTTCCATGTCAGTGAGTGGCAGTAGGTAATGAAGCAATAATAACCTCACCGATTAAAACAAGAAAATTAGTGAGGACTGCAAAAAGGTGGAGGTGACAAGGCATACAAAGGATGTGAATTAATACTGAAACAGAAGAATTTAGACTCCAAACTGGTCCCTGGACAAAATTCTAGCCCGGATGAAAAGAAAGCCAAAAGAGCCATCTTTTTACTTTAATGACTTCGACTAACCTCCTCCTGATGGCAGAGTCCAGTGTCCATGGTATGTTTGTGGCTCCCAGCACCAGGATCCCATCATTATCATTTCCAACTCCTGAGAGAAGAGAGAGGGGAATGTCACACAGCTCCAATGTCTATCTCACACTGAAAGGCTCTCCCTCTGTGCTCACCCTGCATCTGGACGAGGAACTCCGTCTTGATCCTTCGCGCTGCTTCGCTCTCGTTCTCGCTCCTGGAGCCGCACAGGGAGTCGATCTCGTCAATGAAAATGATCGACGGCTTGTGCTCGCGGGCTAATGTGAACAGGCTCTTCACCAACCTGCAGGGACACAGAAGGTGGAGAAACAACCATTGTACACTGCCACGTTATCTCACTTTTGGATCTGCCTCTACGTGAAGCAGCTGGGCCTCACTTTTCACTTTCCCCGAGCCACTTTGAGACAAGGTCAGAGGAGGAGATGGAGAAGAAGGTGGAGTTGTTGGCCTCTGTGGCAACAGCCTTGGCCAGGTAGGATTTTCCTGTTCCTGGGGGCCCAAACAGAAGGATGCCTCTCCAGGGTGTCCGCTTCCCTACACAAACAGATGGCAGATTATGAACTTCTCTTCATTTATATGAGCGCTAAAGCTGCTGCTCCTGCTTTAAGTACCCGTGAACAGATGAGGGAATTTGATGGGGAGGATGACAGCTTCCTTCAGGGCTTCTTTGGCTCCCTCCAGTCCAGCCACGTCGTTCCACTTAATGTTGGGCTTTTCCATGACGATGGCACCTGCAAGGGAGATGTGTTTGATAAACCACGTCTCAAAATAGCACACAGTGCTCCTGCCCCCGTATACTGAATCTCACCCGAGAGCTGATTTTGGAACTTCTTGTTTTCTGATTCTTCTCCACTTTCATTCCTGAAATGGAGGGACCACACCCACATTGTTATTAGTGACACTCAATTGAAGGGGTGCTATTTGTAGCTTCACACTTGATGCTCCTGATCCTGCTGTTTTCTGACAATTTGTTTGAGAGGAACTCTCGATCTCTGAACTCTTAATCTTAGGTTCAGAAAAAATGTGAAATCGAAAGCATTTAAATAGGTCTCATCAACTTGACAAGAGGGATGAGACCTAACGTGACAAGAGTGAGGCCGAAAATAAATCACTACAGCTTCAAGCTTTTCATTCCTCAGCCTCAGTGATCACTCGTACCCTTTATCGTCAGACTGGGACTCTTTCACAGGCTTAGCCGGGGGTGATTTCTCCATCTTCTTCAGGTATTCCTTCAGCTGCTCGGCTCTGTCTAGGTAATCTGCGCACTTTTCCCTGATGCTCTGTGTGGCTCGTTCCCCTTTACTCTCATCTACAACACAGCAATTGGCAGAGACCACAGGGGCAGTTTAAAGATCATACGATTCAAGTTGCTTCTTAAAGCCCAGGCAATACTACAATACTGCGGATCATGTAGCATTGTAATCTATAGTTTATGCATAGATAATGGTCACAGGTGATTATTGATATAACAGTTTTTAATTTAACTGTAATGTACAGATATACAACTCTGTAGTACACTTTCATTCATATGCACCTTTACTGCCATCTGATGAAGACTGTGTTACTTTTTGTGATGTGAGTAAAACAATAACGTGAAATATATATTTTTAACCCTTTGTTGGAATATGCTCACTGTATTTGGCTGTGACACTTTACAGCCCCATCACTTTCCCATTACATAATCTTGTGACAACCTCTTTTAACACACTAAACGTACATAAATAGGGTTTCAGCGCCTGAGACACTGAAGCAAGTCACAAGCCAGTCCCACACTTACATTTGATAACATGAAGGAAGTATTGTACTGCGTGCTGATAACATCTGAGAGCCTCCTCATAGTTTTTGGCTTTGTCTTCCTCTGCCGCTTTGGTGGCGAGATCAATAGCTTTCTGAGAATGACAGAAGACGAGAAAAAGAAGAATTGAGGTTTCAATTCAGGATTTGTTTTTCAACCTAAAGTTGTAAACACTGACTTTATGTTATTTGTTTGATAATAAAAACAACATAAGTGATGGAAATCTATTCATTGAACAAATCATGAGTTATTCGATCATTTAGAAAGCACAGATTAGTTCATTCAATACATCTGAGCGCAGTATCCCAACTGCATCATAACGTTACACGATTTTGATGGGGATTAAAATAGATTTTTAGACAACCTGTAAACTCAGGCTGAGTCATAGCTGAATAATTACAAACAATGAATCAATCAGTTACTCACTCAGTTCCATGTCTAACTCCTCTAAGTTTAAAAGAACGCATCTTTACATGATCAGAAACTATGACATACAGTCATGACATGTACAGTCTTACCTGAGATACCTGCCGCAGGTAAAAGTTCGTCACTCACCTGTAAGTTTCCACCTGCCATTAGACTACGATATGATGTCGCTTCGGATGAAACTGGAAACCCGGCTACTCCTTTTTTCAGCTGTTGTCTGTCGCGAAAGTTTAATTTTAGAACAACCTCAGCCGTAAAACATCTCAAAAGTTTGTCACTTCCGCGTCAGGAAAAAATCGACTTCTACTTCCGGATTGATCACATGACAATGTTATTGTTGTCGTCAGTCTGCTGCTCCGTCAGAGTAAAATGCATACGTAAATGCATGAGATTCATTCTTCACTTGAATAAACAGTACCTTATACTTTTAAGTATTTTTTGCATGTGTATATAAATTATATTTTCATTCATCTACATGTATTACACATCTTAGAGTTTTGCCATTATTATGATGATGATTACTTTTTAATTTAGCATTAAAACAAAAAACAAACAGGATAACTGTTACTTCAAAATAAAATGTGACCCTTATGCATTAAATAAACATGCACACTGCCACTTTTCCTTTGAATAACAAATTTACACTTTATTACATGTATTAGAAAGGAAAATAAAAAGTGTGCAAAATACCTCAAAATCTTACAGCACCAAATAAATTTACTTTAGGACAACGGTGTAAGGGAGATGATGGCAGACACACAGGTTTTGATTGCACGCTGTATCGCTCCAGATTCAGTCCAGGTTTATTCAACACATGACAGCTTCATTTCAACTGCAATCAAAAGCAAGCACCATGTACAGAACATGTTGAATTTGAGAAGAGTTGACACTGTGTTGCTATTTCCTGTTGTATGTGTGTTGAAAGCAGGCGTGACGGTAGGTTGGGTGGTCATCAGCTGTCTCCATTCAGGATTTTTGGTTGTAAAATCTTCAGGATGCGTTCATTCTTTGTAAGATCTGCCGGGAGTTCATTATTCTGCAAAACATGTATGAGAAAAAAGGTTACAAGTTGAAGTGAATGGATAGTCTTCTGTATGTTTTTTTTCCAGTGATAAGTGCTTTGCCTTGTTGGGTAGCCTGGGGTCCGCGTTGGCCCCAAGCAGCATGAGAACAGTTCGAATATTTCCACCAATAACAGCAGCATGGAGGGCAGAGGAGCCGTTCTGGAGAGATTTAACAAAAACATGTATTTGTATTACTGAAAACGAAAACTGAAAGTGGGAAACAATCAGGCTCGCTCTATCCAGAGGTAGGGCGATCAACCAGCTGGTCAACCAGCACACATGATCAAGACTGTTTTTCTTATGGCTTTCTCAAGAATCCTCATGCCACGCTTAGTGTCCCCTGTTGGGACAGCTAATATATCCTCTACCTTGAGAAGGCCGAGTGATGGCGAAAATTTGAGAAGTTCCTCAACAACGCTGTTGTGTCCCTTGAATGCAGCTTTGAATAGTGCAGTAGATCCATCCTTGAAAGACATCAGAGAAAACTCACATATAATTAAATTTGTCACAAATCCAGTGCTTTGTCATGTAAACCTAAAAGAAGTAGATACATTTCTGTCAGCATCCCGGTCTGCACCACGTAGCAGGAGCACCTTCACCACCTCACTGTGGCCCATCTGAGCTGCCATCCACAGGGGGGCAGTGCCATCCTGGAGAACACATGGATGACGAGGAAGAGGTGGGGGGATTGCAGCGATGAAGGACATGAGAGGACGGAAGAGGTGAAAAAAAAGACGGAAATTACAGAAAGTGCCAATATGAGATGATGCAGAGGGAGGGACGAGCGAGGAGGTATGATGTACAGAGTGAGAAATGAAACTCTATGACAGGTGTCGTTTAAATCTCTGTGTGTGATAAAGAGCTGAGGGCTTTACCTCCCTTGCTTGATTCACCTTGGCACCCCCTGAGAGGAGCTGACGTATTACGGACACATGACCCCCCTGTGCAGCAAGAAACAGAGAGGTGGCACCGTCCTGGGACACCAGATAGACAGATTGACAGATAAGGTAGATAGATAGATGGACAGATTGTCATATAGAAGATAGATAGGCAGAAGTGGAAGTTCATCGCAGCAGATTGTGCAGATGATTGTGGATGATCATCGCCATCAAATAATTTTCTACCCTGCTGTCCTTGGATCATTGTCTGAAAGCTGTCATCTAAAAAAAAAAAACTACATCATTAACATATTCCTATATGCCTGCTAGTCTATAAATACATATTTGTGCAGTCAGGTTATTTTCCCTTGGCTGGAGGGAGGTACTAATCTTGCCAAATGTCAGTCCTGTCTGACTCAGCAGTCTGTAGAAACCTGAGAGGCTGGATTCCAGGTGCGGGGACATTGTGCCCAACTAAACATCATGTTAGTGGCAGTGACAAGACACAGCTCTTAAAAAACTGGGCTCACATTCAGCTGGTCATGAATATTGGCTCCATTCTTCAGCAAGGTCTCAACCACCTGGGAGTGTCCGTACTGAGAGGCGACGGTGACCGCTGTGCCCCCTTCCTGTCCCAAAAACACACAGGAAATACAAGCAGCATGTTTCAGGATGGAGCGAGGACAACTCAATCGTGTCTAAAATGCAGCTTGAACAACATTTTTCTCATCTCTGTATGGAGCTCTCCCATTCACAGTCTGAGGTGATAGAATCACAGCAGTCAGTCAGCATCACGCCCATAACTGTAAAGGTTGTGACACGTCATCGTGCTTGGCTGCATACCTTTGTCTGGAATTCAGTGGAAGCACCAAACTCAAAAAGGAGCTTCACAATGTCATTAAATCCCTGCTGGGAGGCGAAGAACAGGGCAGTGGAACCTGACTGGAACGGATGATAGAAAATAAAAACACAGTTATGTGTATGTGATGGAACAGAGGACATTTAAAGAAAGAAAGAAAAAATTCAGTCGTTCTAATTCTAAAGTGTGCAGACAAAAAAGCAGATGTGTGTGATGCAATGAGGAGAGAGCTCCTTAGATCAATACATCAAACATCAATCATGTACTTGTATTGTGGTTCCTTAATTACTTTCCACTGTCTGATGTTTGACTGGCACTTATTTAATTATGTAGAAGTGTTGCAACCTCTTCTTGTCTGATGAATTAATAGCACATGATTGAAAAAACACTTTCATCACTGCCAGAAGACATTTATCTTAGCTTAGGAATAACAGTAACAACAGTCTGCAATTAAGCAGCACAAAAAAACAACAAAACTTTAGAATAAAAACATCTTTAGGAAAGAAGAAGCTGCTAGCCTAGCTTAGCTTAGCATCAGGTTAGGTTAGGTAGTTAGCACCTCTGACCCTTTATAACACATTGGTTCACATTCTGTTTGTGTGAAGTGTGTGGTTTTATACCAGCTGATTAAATTCACTAGCATAAAGCTTGCAAACATCTAACCTTGTGCTGTTCAAAGCTAATAGCAGTCTGTCAGCACCTTTGACACTTTAACACAGTGGTTCATATTTTGTTGTAGTTTGTAATAAAGGTGTGGTTCTATTTGAGCTTGTGTACAAAAGTATTTCTTGTTCGGGAGTTTATCTACCTGGACTACAAGTTTCCCAATGATGTCAGATTTACCTAAAGTTTCACTTAGATGCAGTTATGTTCTTTTTTTTTATTAGAGACCATTTACTCTCCCATCGTACCTCTCTCTGATAGTTGATATCGGCTCCTTGCATGATGAGCTCTTTAACACACTCATAATGGCCGCTGTAGGATGCCACCATCAGTGCTGTCGTTCCATACTGAAAGGAAACACAGCAGCAGTAATTTAGCACGTCCAAGTGATTTATTTTGGATGACTTGAAGGCAAAAAAAATGCTGTGTGTGCAAACCACTAAAATCTGATCAGATTTTTCAAGCGTATGTTATCTATCATGAAAAAGAAAACCATGAAATGTTGGTGATAATTTGATGGTACACATGTGCACCACAGAGGTGAGTCTCTGTGGCTCTGTCTCCCCTACCACGGGTGGGTTATGGTTAAAGCTTTAGTGCAGCCGTGCAGCCGGGACATGCAGCAGCCGTACACTGTCTCTGCAGTCTGCATCCACACGCCCGCTGTTCAGCAGCAGCTGAAGAAGAGCCAGGTTCCCCTTCCTCGCTGCCCAGAACACGGCATTAGCCAGGGGTGTTTCCTTCTGGAGGGTAAATACACACAACAACCACTGACCTCACACCACCATTATGGTATTACACACACGGAGAGTAGAGAGCAGCCAATATAAAGTCTATAGAGGCCCGTCTGTAGGTGTATCGGTATCATTCATTCACTTATTTTCAAACACACGGTCTGCTGGAGCCTATCCCAGCGCTCATAGGGAGAAGGGTGGGAATACACAGGTCTCCAGTCCATCAGAGGATGCACACACTCAGCATTCACTCTAACACTCACACCCAGGGGTATTTTAAAGTCTCCAAGTGATCTAAACATGCATGCTTTTATACTGTGGGAGGAAACTGGAGTATCTGTAGAAAACCTGTGAAGAGAACATGCAAACTCTGGACAGTCCTCAGACTGACCTGGGAGTTGAACCCCATGAACCCACTGATGCACCGTACGGCCCATCAATAACATCAAATTGATTAATCAACCAGCAAACAGACATGCACACACTCTGGAGACAAAGTTTTTCCCCCGTTTGGATGATCACACAACATATATCTCTATACTCTTAAGGTGTGATATTCAAACAGGACCTCTGACCATATGATCCACTGTTTTATATGTCTATATGCAAAAGCACACACACACACACACACACACACACACACACACACACACACACACACACACACACACACACACACACACACACACACACACACACACACACACACACACACAGATACATGTGCACAGATACAAAAACACAGAGCCAGACAGTGTAATTGCAATCCACCCTACAAACTGCCCGTTTTCCCTTGACAATTAAACGGCTCATCTGCTGAATAAACCCTGGAAATTAACAAGTGTGCGCCTGAATAGGAAGCAATCTGTGTGATCTGTCTTCTCATTGAGGCCCTGCGGGCTGACAGCACGGAAAAGGCTGCAGGTTTACCTTAAAAGACATGATGCAGACCTCAGTCCTGACTCATGTTTCTCCCTGCGCACTCCGTCATTAGGGACGACGCTGAGCCTGTTTTTGCCGCACCGTGTTTGGGTGTTGGCGACGCCGGGTCTCGGTCATAATAATAAAGACAAGTGGAGTCAGCTGAGCTCATCCTCTGCAGTCAGAGCTGCACAGGAGAGCAAGAGGAGGAGGAGGTAGAGGTGGAGGAGCAGCAGGAGGAGGAGGAGCCGATCGGCCGCTAGGGGGCGCTGCCGCAAGGAGCGCTGAATAAATGTGCTTGGTCATTTAAATGCTGTGCTTCTAATTCATTTCTATATGCCTGAGTATTTCCACTTTAGCCGCAGTAATCCTCTATTCTTTCACATCTGATAGGCAGATATTATATATTTCACGTTGGTGGCTTTTAAAGCCAATAACACATAGATCCTATGTATTTAGTGTTTTGCAAACAACTCACACAACAGATTATTTAACTTGATGACTCACATCATCTGACATAGCTGACACTAAGATATGATGTTATTCAATCCCTTCAGATAAAACATAAAGCAAACCTATCTATCTATCTATCTATCTATCTATCTATCTATCTATCTATCTATATCTATCTATCTATCTATCTATCTATCTATCTATCTATCTATCTATCTATCTATCTATCTATCTATCTATCTATCTATCTATCTATCTATCTATCTATCTATCTATCTATCTATCTATCTATCTATCTATCTATCTATCTATCTATCTAATTTTAATATATTTCACTGTGCTATAATACTTGTACAACAAGTATTTTACTTGTTGAATTAGGACAGATAAATGATGAAAAAAAAAGAATGTGAATCTTATTATTTAATGACCGTTATTGTCAATTGTCATATTTTTTTTTATTATTTTTGGAATACAACATGCTTGCTGAAATTAGCTTAAATTCATCTCTGTGGCTCATTGATATTTAATATTAAAAGTTTTTCTTTGCATCAGGACAACCTGTTCCAGGTCCAAAGGTGTTGAATTATTTTATTTTCCCAACATTTTTAGGTGCCTGAAGACATTTTACATTAGTGCCCCCAGTGTCACTAAAAGTGGTAGAAAGTGCTAACATTTATTTGGCTCCTGCACTTAAGCCCAATTTCTGTGCATTTCAAAACATTTCATCTTGTGCCACCTCTTCAACTTTTTCCACTTAGGGTCAACCGGAAGCATTTTGCTCCTTGTCCTCTGTACTGTCCTATACCTATTAAAGCTATATACTTAGAATGAAAACTTTCAACAAACAACAAACCATTTGACAAAGCATTGTGTAGTTGGGCCCTTTGTTATATTTTACATATCCGAGCCTAATTTCAAACTACACATTTCAGTTAAAAATAGCCTCAACAAGGCAAGGCCAAGTATGCAATATAATATAGAACTACTCACATGGACCATTTTTATGCATCATGGCTGCTTTTACGTTGGATAATTAAAGTGTATTGAGCTGTTAACCTCTAAGCTCTCACTGAGACTTTCACTCGTATTTTCACATTTATGTACTGGTATTTTTACCTAAGCAAGTGATCTTTGTAGGTCTTCCATCATTGGGCTTGGAAAGTTTGATGTAAAGTGTTATGGTTAATTATAAACCTGTATTTGAAGGATTTACAATATTGCAGCTTTAGCTGTCTCTAAGTTATAATAGAGGTATTACCAAGGCGGAGCAGGGAAAGCATCTTATTTTTGTTGACTAATGTCCTGCTCAGGTGCTGCAGTAAGTGTTGATTTAAGGATCGAGTAAAGTATGGTGAAAACATGTCCTTGTTTCAAGGCTATATAAGGAAATTTGACAGTTGGCGTGTTTCTGTGTGACTGTCTTCAGTCACTCTGAGAACATGGGAACAAAACACACTCACATCCATGCAGGTAAGACGGTTCAGGCTTTTTATTTCTTATGAAATGGGTTTTAAAATAGACACAAACAAAGCGATTATTTCTAGCAGCCATTTATAGCCTCCTGAATATACTTATAATATAAGTGCTGCTGTGTCTGAGTGCATAGTTCATTGAAGCTAAAGGAGAAGACAGCTTCAACTCATTTCTACATATATGTATGGGTGCTTACATCTCTTTACCACTGCATAGGCCTCATTTATGACAGATCAGATGTCTTATCTATCATAAATGCTAATGCAAGATAACAATAAAACCAAATTACTGCCATTATTTGGACGAAGAAATTGAAAAAGAACAAAGCTACAATTACACACACACACACACACATATATACAGAGCTGTATTTTGAATCTTTTGCAATACATTTTGACCAAATCCAACAATAACAACTACAATCAAGTGCTCCAATGTAAAAGCTGTAATTATGCCAGCAATTTATAAATTGTGATAATAACATGTTTTTCTATTTTTGAGCGGTAACAAACATCTGTGAAGCTCTGCTGTGATGCCCTTGTCCCCTGCAGGTCACCGGGGCAGTTTCCTGCTGCAAGCAGCAGCTCTGCTGCTCGTCCTGCTGTGCAGCCCCCGGCCGGTGGTCTCAGACTCGGACGAGGCCGTCCTGTCTGAGTGGGAGACCTGGAAGAGCAACCACGGCGTATCCTACGACGAAATGGTGACACTGACTCTGCATCTCACGCACCGGCCTGCACAGTGGGTGCAGATCAGTTCTGATTCACACGAGTGTTTCTTTCACACAGGATGACATGCAGAGGAGAGTCATCTGGGAAAAGAACAAGCGGATAATCGACGACAATAATCAGAGGTTTTTTATGGGCACGAGGCCGTTCTCTATGGCCATGAATAAATATGGAGATCTGGTAAGTTGTCACAGTTTTCTCTCTTCCAGTCAAAGAGTGTCTAAAAACAAGATGAAAATACTAAATCTGGGAGCAAAAGTCCTCAAAACAAGAATAATTGTCTGTCCAAGCAGCAAGATAGTTTCACTTCACAAAATTTCTTGAATTTAGGTGTGAAGTGCTTGATTCAAGATTATAGTATAACATTGAACACTTAAAATGAGCAATTAGTAAAAATTAGTAGTTAATAAGTGAACTCCTCAAACAGTTTCAATTATCTAACACTTCTTAATTTTAGTTGTTTTTTCTCTCTTTTGGTTAGAACCAAATTATTTGCAATGATCAAATTGTGTTTCAAACAAAACTTTTATGGAATATTGTATATGTAATGTCTGTATTTCCCAAATATGAAAGATTTTAGGTTTGTTTGAATAGCAAATTGTGTTTATTAACATCTTGAATTATTGGACAACAGTCATCTTTATGCTATTTTCATGTAGAGTAGACGGGAATACCGGGTTTTGCAAGGTGCCTCGATAGATGCCCAGTTTGTGAAGAGAGGGAAAACCGTCTCGGCCCGAAAGCTACGAAACATCGCCAAGAAGTACGATGCTTGGTTTGTTGACTACAGGAACTTGGGTTATGTCACTGAGGTGAAAGACCAGGTAGGACATTTCTACTTAAGTTTTGCTAAAACGTCTTTGACATGGACAGCTTCTAAACTCCAGTGTTCTGAAAAAGGGATACTGTGGCTCCTGCTGGGCCTTCAGCACTACGGGAGCCATCGAGGGACAAATATACAAGAAGACGGGTCAGCTGGTGTCTCTGAGCGAGCAGAACCTGGTGGATTGCTCCAAGTCTTATGGTACCTACGGCTGCAGCGGAGCCTGGATGGCCAACGCCTACGACTACGTGGTCAGCAACGGGCTGCAGGCGACCAGCACCTACCCATACACCTCAGTGGTGAGGCTCCATCTGATTAACTAATGCTGAGACTGGTTGAAGTGACAATTTATCCTATGTTGGATTCCTTTTGTTTGCCACTGTTGATGGTGACTGGTAGACTGGTGATCTTTGACTCTTGTGCGTAACCAAAAGTATCCAAGCCAAAAGTTGAAGTTTCCAAGGGTTCAGTGTCTTCTGATCCATTTCAAATAGAAATCATACTGGGCCGCTTACTTTAGCCATTGCAAACTTAAAGGCAGATTAAAGAAAATAAAGCACTATTTAAAGCAGCAAAAAGCAGATGAGTCACACAAGTAAGGTCAAAAAGCTTTGTGCTCCCAGTCAGCCACACCTCCTCCCAGTAGGCTCCCAATTGATAGACGCTTTTGAGACTTTGGTTGCGCATGCACCCTGTCAAACTCGCCACAGCGAGCCCGGAGTCTAGAGTCCGGGGCTCAAAACCCCGTCGACAACCCGGAAGAGCTCATATCTTTCTACCATGAAGAAGTGTTTGTGGTTGTTGTTGTGATGGACACTTTAGACGAAAGACTTGTTGAGGATAAATACATAATACATATAATACAGCTCTGCCTGGCTTAAAAATATAAGCCTGGACGTGTACTTGCCCAAAGGCTGCATTACTCTAGTCCAGGAAAATGCTTGTAACCTCTATTAGCATAAAGCCTCCATATTGTTGCCAGATAACCATTAAAGGGTGTCCAGTCTGTGCTGAAATAGACAGTAATCCCTCCCTCCCAAAAAAAGATTTCAGAAAGGCTTGTAAAATACCGCCTGAGGCTTCTACAGTTTCTTTCTAACTACTTTTAACACCAGTGAATAAATACTCCATTCAGCCGTTCTGAGTCTCCTCCAGCGTTAACCTCTGTGCTCTTTTTCACAGGACACGCAGCCCTGCTACTACGACAGCAGGCTGGCAGTCGCCCACATCAGAGACTACAGGTTCATACCCAAAGGGGACGAGCAGGCGCTGGCTGATGCAGTGGCCTCAATCGGTCCAATCACAGTGGCCGTCGATGCTGATCACGCAAGCTTCCTGTTCTACAGCTCAGGTTAGGCAATCCAGTCAATCCCCCAACATTCCTGTAGCCACGCATGATTAATATTCTGTATGAAAAATGTAATTGGATTCTCAGTAAATGATTCTGTTCCCAATTACAAACTCAGCAGATTTGTTCTCCTCAGCTTCACAAAGCTTTGAGGCATCTTTTAAGTTCACTTTTTTTTTGCTCCAAAAATTGGTATCATCTCACCACACTCAGGAACCCTGTCTCCATCTGCAGGAGGAAGCGATTCAGATAAATCCAGCACATGTGACTTTCCAGAACGAAACTACATGAAAGGGCCAGATATTTCCCTCAGGACTCCATAGAGATAAAACAAATGATAAAGAGGATTGGATAATGAGTGGTGATTTTTCAGAGTGCAGAAGAACAGATTGATGCAGGGTGAAATTTGATTTGCAGGAATATACGATGAGCCCAGCTGTAACCCAAACAATCTGAGCCATGCAGTGCTGCTGGTCGGCTATGGCTCAGAGGGAGGCCAAGACTACTGGATCATCAAAAACAGGTCAGCATAATCCAGCAAACACCACATCTGCTATTACTCTAGAACTCTATGAACAATTTGATTTGTTGTCCTTCCAGTTGGGGCACCAGCTGGGGTGAAGGCGGCTACATGCGGCTCATCCGTGATGGCAGGAACACCTGTGGCATCGCAAGTTACGCCCTGTACCCCGTCCTATGATCCCATTATGGTGCCTCAGTTCAGTGTCAGTGCTAAACTCTGTGAGAATGTCTCAGAAAAAAACAAAACAAAAACAATCCTAAGTCATTGCTGATACGGTCTGTGTCTCCTACGCAGCATCTTCTATCATCCACATTTTCTGCTAAACCTTTGTGACACAGTATATAATCAGTCTTTTATAGTGAACTCAAAGCTTTGCTCAGGGACGCAGCACACACACACACACACACACACACACACACACACACACACACAAACACATCGATTCCATTAGTCCTTTATTCATTCGTTAAACAAATACGGAAAAAAAAGTAGATAATTAAATCTAGATTTCATTCTTCCACTTGGTCCGCTCTGTATGGAGCCCCTAGGGAGGGGACATGGAAGAGAAAATGAAAGAGAACAGTGAGAAAAGATCAATTGTTTTGCTCTCTCTCTAAAATCTTGATTGTTTATTGAATTTTTTTGAGTGGATTTAACGCAAATCATCACCATGAAAGATTACAGCAGTCATCCATGGGCAGATCTAAATCTGACCTCACCTAACCCTCACATTAATGCACTAGCATCAACACTTAGATGATCATAGACTATCTGTTTGTAAATTGAACGCAGTCCTATTAGTGTGACATCTGCTTTTAAAAAGAACAAGACAGACACAAGAAGACAGCATGTCAACAACTCTAAGCTCTTAAGAAATGCACAAATATCAGACATTTTACACTCATTTTGCAAGGTCCCTCCAAAAAAGCTGCATGTTTTGAGTAAAATCAGTCATATTCACTCTTTATATCTTTTGTTCTTCATATCTAAGGCCACGGTCAAAGTAAACTCTCTAAGTGCTATGTTTTTAAGATTTAGAAAGAGAGAAAATGGTTTCTTGGGAGAACACCAGTTTTGTGAAAGACTGTAGAAGCATTTGATCTGTTTTTTTCCCCTGTTCACTCTTTTCTCCAGCGTCTCCTTGAGGCTCCTTTAGGGATGTTGAATGATTTATTTTGACTACAGCTACGACTGGTACAACTCATCTCCACCTCAGCTTCTGTCGCTCAGGATTTTGGCTGAATGCTCACTATTCTGCAGTTTTTTCAGACCGATGACAACATTAAAGGTGGCAGAACTACACAGTCACAACAGTCACATCACTGGGATACTGCTAGATTTCTTTGTGCAAGGTGAAATTATATCTCTTATTTTTCTAAGCATCTTCAGACTGCAGAAATATTTTTTATCAGAGTAAGAGTTTGGAGGGGATGAATGGAATAAGGGAGGGACGTGCACACGCAACAGACACACATACACACACGGATACTACACAATACAAAACAAAAATGACACATAAAATTATGTTTTGTATTTTCAATGCATTGTCAGTGCTTCTTGCATGTTTTTCTACCACTGTAAGCAATGTTTGATCACTTGCCTGCATGATCAGCTGTAATGTCTTTTGGACTGATAATAAAGTCATTTGCTCTGAGCGTCGCTGTCACTTTCTCTCTCTGTGCTCAACCAAACACTCTTCGCACGTGTTCGTGTCGGCGAGTTCAACCACACCTCTTTGGACCTTGAGCCTTTCCTGCTGTTGGCTGCCCTGCTTTCATCCACGCTTCCACCTTTCCACATTTTTTTTCCCATTTCACCTAAAACGCTCCAAGGTTCCTTTGCTTCTGGATTTACCTGAAGGGGAGAAGAAACAGAGGAGGAGGAGCTCTGTCCAAGAGAGAAACAGAGAGCTGTGGAACTTTTTCCACTGCTCTCACTTTCTGAGGAGCTCATAATGCAGTGGATTATATCTTTGCTTTGCAGTGCTTTGTGGCTGATTTTGATTTGCTTTTCTCCGGTTTGGCCCTCGACTGTGAGGCGCTCACAGTGCAGGCATGACAGATACACTCAGATCCTGCAGGAGACAAAGAGCACGTATAGAATCTGTGATTCTCCCTCCAGCCAGGTAAGGCTGCAGTTTGTTTCACATTATGAGGGTTGGTTCTCCACTTTTTGTAACAAGGACTGTGCAAGATGCAATCAGCTCTATAAACAAAGGATTGTCAGTGTTGTGTTGTACATGTTATTGATTTTGCACATACATTTTGTCATCTAAATGTCCAAATTATCAAAAACCCAAACTAATCCTAGAAACTCATACGGCCATCAGAATACATAGTGTCCTTGCATATTTCACTTCACACACTCTTGCTCTCTTTCTCTGCATGTCACCATATGTTACACACCCTGATTTACAGCCCCAACTGTGGGAGTAGACTGTACTTCTATTGTGTGAAAACTGCAAGACATCAAGCCAATCAAACTCAATAGATCCCTACATTAAAAATGTGCATAATTACAGCAGGAATAAACAAAGTAATAGTAACAACTGTGTTGGCTTGTGCCAACAGCTAATTGTGCCCAAACAAAAAGTGCAGCTGTGTATTTGTGTGCTTGCAGATGTGCAGCTCTGGCTTCTACAGAGAGACGGTCGGACCGAACAGGGGTCAGTGTGTGCCGTGCAGCTGCAACGGACTCTCCACCCAGTGTGATGTGCATACAGGCAAATGTGTGGTTGGTGTCGTATTGTCTTAATCTTTTCATACAGCTTCTATCGATTATGCCCACAAGTTGTGACTGCTGTATATTCTTTGCTATCCCCCCATTCTTTACTTTTTTCATGTTATTCAATCTGATTGAATTCAATTCAATCTGATTTATAATGAAATATAAACTGTTGAATAAACGGCAGCTGAAGAGAAAATTCCAGTAAAAAACACCATTGTATACCTATAAGAAATGGTTTTATGTGACTATGACTGGTGTGTGTGTGTGTGTGAAACCTGTTCAAGGTGTGTATTCCACACTGAGATAGACCCTTATGACACCATTGTGGTACAAAGTGGGTCAAGACAATAACTTTAATTGCTGCCTTATAATTCAAACAAGCCTGTTTGTGTCTTAGTTGTGCATCTGATACAAGTACATCTCATTTCTCAGGGCCGCTACTATCATTACTTTCCAAAACATTAACCACAACTCCAAGTACTACATTACTATTACTGGAAATTGCCAAACGATTGATTTATATATATATCAAATGCACATCAATTAAAGATTATGACAATGGTGTTTCCTCTGCTTGGCCTCCAGAACTGCCGGTCCGACACCACAGGCAACCACTGCGAACGCTGTAAAGATGGTTACCATGGAAACGCAGCCAACAGGACCTGCCGCGCCTGCCCCTGCCCCTTCACATGGAACAAGTCAGTGTTGGTTTTTAATACCCGGCTCAGCCGATTTGTGCTCTCCACCAGTTTGTCAATGTCTTTTTTTTGTTTCTTTCTGTTTCTCTCTCTGTAGTTTTGCCCGGGCCTGCATGGACGTCGGCTCAGGCGTCATCGAGTGCTTGTGTAAACGGGGACACAGTGGACTCAGATGTCAGAGGTGCGTCTGAGCTGTGAACATTTCATCCACTGCCAAATGCTTAACATGTGGACCGTGTCAGCGAGAAGGTCTGACACGAATGCTCTTGGCTTTTTATTGATAAGATGTGCGTTTGGTTACTTTGGCAACCCAATGATGGCTGGTGGTAGCTGCAAGCCCTGCAGGTGTGACAACAGCACCTTGAGTAAATGTGACTCTCTGACTGGAGGTAAGTACACACTGTCACACAAGCTGCTTCTAAAATATTCCATTTATATTCCTGTTCACAGGCTGGAGAGCATAGTAGGATCAAGGCCTGACGACAAAGTAAAAGAGGCTCCCCATTTAAAAGGAATCTTTCTTTTGAAACTCACCCAGAGTCTTTCATTGCAATTTGTAATAGTTATGCTTTGAGAGTTTCTAAAAAACTGGAGGAATTGATAGACATTTTCTTTAAAAAATCAGATCAGAGCTCTCTTGTTTTGATTCTCTTAATTGGTCTGTATGTCTGTATGTTTTCTCTGGGCTGTGAGCATTTTCTGCAAAAACGTGCATGTTTAGGTTTAGGATTGGAGACTCTAAATTGCCTCTTAGGTGTAAGTGTGAGTGAATGGTGTGTGTGTATTTGTGTGACCTGTGGTGAACTGGGGTCTTGTTGCTCTATGAAAGCTAGAGATGGGCTCCAGGCACACCAATAAGGTATAAAATGGGTAAGATGTGTATGCATGAATTCTCTTAATGTATATCAGCCTACATTTTTCATAATGCAATGGAAAGTATTTTTGTTGTCTGTCTTAGAAATCCCCTCATCAATGCAGTGTTTGTTTGTTGTGCTAATGCAATACTGACCTGAACTGGTTGAGATTTACTTCATTATTATTTCCTCTCAACAGAGTGTGTCCCAACTGGTGAAAGCACCTCTGACGATCAATGCCCTGGTAAGTTCCCAATAACTTACAAACCTTGGAGAAGTATACAATATTTTGAAGGTCTCCTTCTGTTCATATCTATTCATAGAGACTGACAGCTGTATCTTAGCCTTGCAATACAAGTTGGAAAAGATGGAGGATGGCCTGGCTTGGATGAAGCACCAGCTTTTGAATAGCACCATTACCTTTGCTCCTCTCTCCAGGATGAACAAACTGGAGATCAACATTTCTCAAATTAAGGTGCAGCTCACGCAGCTTTCACACTCTAAACCTCTTGCCTCAACCTGCTTCACTCAAACCACCAGTTTAAACCACTACAGAAGCTAAGACTAAATTGCCTGACAGAAGGAAGGACCGCTTGGCATTGAAAGTGCATTTCGAAATATATTTCTCAATTTGCAAGCTGGATTTTTATTGTTTGGAACCTCAGTGAGATAGCTTCTATCTAATTTCCTCTGATCTTGCCCAGACATGTTGCCATGTGCAGTTTGAGCCCAGCTCAATATGATAATTCCTCAGCACATCTCAGCTGAAATATCCCAAAACTATTGTGTTTTTGTCGTGAGACACTGCTTTCACAAAACATGAAAGTAAGTCTACAACCTATGACCTCTTGAAAGTTTAATTAAAACCAAAATGTGGGTCAAGAATGCAGGTGAGCTGCATTTCTATCAATGAACTGACAAAAAATAGAAAGAGGAATATGACATTCTCCATATTTAGAGCACTTCTAACCTCTCCTGTTCTGCAGATTCCGGTCGGTAGCAACAACACTGCTGTGGGTGCACAGGTGGAGCAGCTGGAGGTCGACCTGGATGTTCTGAGAGATGACTTGAGTCTACTAATTGAGAAGGTTCCCGGAGTGCATTGAATTCCATTCAATCAAAGGGAAACATGGGAGTTTAGTGGGACACCCACAACTTCTCCATACTGTAAACTGAATTATTATTTGAGTCCAAAGGGAGGGATTTCTCCACTGATTACATTGCATATGAAGCAATGTACTTGAGGAATTAACTCTGGTTTTTGGTGCACAGCATCAACAACAAACATACGTAAATGCACACAAGAAGCTTTGATGCAGCTTTTGAAATATAATCTACTTTTCAGGAACTCAAATCAGCATCAGAACTGAAGAGGGTCCTTCAAAAAACGAACACAACAAAGCTAAAAGCAGAGGATTTTCTCTCCGAAGCTGCAGCTCTCATCGCAACTCAACAAGGTACATTGGGAATCAATATAAATAGTTTCTGCACTGACCTGTGTTGCCCAACACTAATTCAGATGAGCTTTGAGAGGTTATTGTGACATAACACTCATGAAATCTGCCAGAACAGCAGCAGCTTTTGCCACTGACATATCACCAGCAGAGATGTCCTTGTTACTCCTGTTTCTCAGATGTGGTAGAGCAGCTTACTGAGGTGAAACCTGCAGAGTCGATCACTCCCTCTGAAGGCAACAAAGCCCGGATGACAGAGAAAGCGCAGGACATGGTGCAGGAAATGAGATCGACGGGCTGCAGCAGTCAGAGGGATGAAGCTGACAGAGAACACAAGGAGGCACAATCATGTGAGACTCCATCCATTTACTGCTCAAACTAAGTCCATCTAAGACATTTTTGTTAAGACTAGTTCAAGAGGAATGGTTCCCCCATTTCTGGTGTTTCAATATCCCTATTATTGTATTAATTTGTTTTATCTACCTGTTCTCTTATTATATTTTTTATGTTTACTATGTATTTTGAGATGGATATTTTGATATTGGATATGGGATCTATTGGGTTGATTTGATATTTTGAGCTAAGCAAATAACACCACAAGTGGTCCATGACGTAATAAGAATAGAGGGAAGTCTGTTCAAGATTCAGATGTTAATTTGTCAAATCTGCAACAAGTACGACAAATATAATAAAGAAAATATGGAAATATAAAAGATAATATAAAAACATTTCAATTTATGAAAAATCTAAAAATAATCAAGTGATTAAAGGCATTGATAATAGTGGCTATTTTTGGTTGTTTGAATTGTTCTCTTGTTGTACAACTTGAGACAAGGGGGATGAGAATGCACGCTGTCTCTGAACGCAGCTTGGCACCTTTTTCCTCCATCCTTCAGGGTCAACGTTACTCAGCCTCTGTCCACAGTTATGTCTGCTCTGTTCAGAGAGACAGGAAAACACGGCTCTGACCCTGTCTGCATCCTGTGTTCTCAGAGGAGAGCTGCACCTGCTGCAGTCTCAAGGGGAGACTGCAGGTGTGTCAGTGTCTCACAGTCAAGACCAGGTGTGGTCTTGAACAGACCCCAAAGGCAGAGTTCTAGAAAACTCCCAGTGTTGTGACAGTGTGAGACACATTCACATCACAGTGATGTCACGTATGCAGGGCTTCATAGCCACTTTCTCAGTCTACATATCCCAGACATTTGAAGCTGTCTTGATCCGCAAAACAACTTATTTTCATCTAATAGTATTTTCTTCTCAGTGCTGGATCTCATCCCGGAAAGCTCTTTTCCTGTGGAGCCCACCCTGACCGTACTGAATCTGAGGGAACTGTCCGAGCAGCTTTCACACGCAGAGGACCAAGTCAACAAAACGAAAGACCTGAACCTGTGGAGTTGCCCTGCCCTGCAACGTGTGGAGGTGAAACATGAAGCCGTCGGTGGTCACATGAGGTTGGATTAGATTAGATCAGATTAAACTTCATTGTTGCACATGGTACAGTTTCAGAGGGCATCTCACCAAAAGTGGTAAAACCAGAGAGAAGGACAAAAACCAGAAAGGGCAAATGTGAACACTGTAAATACTGGTACAATGGACAAGGAAGAAGAAGAAATATAGACTATGCAGTCAAGTGGCTATGAAATATAAATGTAATATAAACAATAGCAACCATAAATAACTATAAACTCTGTTTAGTGGCAGAAAATTGATATATGCAACATGATTACAGTGACTTATAATATGGCACATGCTGATATTTTCACCCTTTTTTGTTTATTTAGAGTCTTCGCACTCAGCTGGAGAGAACACAAAGTGCTCTCTTTCTTGCCACTAATGACACTCGAGTTCTGCTGAAGAATATCAGCGGCTTCTTTTCAACGCTTGAAGACACTAAAGAGGTCAGATTGAATCTTCCGGACCACAATTTCATCTTGGTTTTTTAGTCTGCAAAATTTGCACATTGCATGTAAATTGCAGGAATTGGAGACGCAAGGAGCCCTTCTAGATGGTGCAAAGCAGAGAGCGATGAAGAAGTTAAACAGCATCTTCAAAGCGATGACGAAGGTGGACATGGTGACCAAGGCTGAGGAGCATGCAGAGGAGCTGAACAGAGAGGCCGCAGAGTTTCAACAGTGAGTGTGTGTGGAGCAGAGAGAGTAAAAGAAAGTGGATCAATATGATTATGTTTAAGAAAACAACAACTCTACTTTTACTGTGTTATTAACAGACAATATCTCTGTTTTTGCAGAGATCTTCATAATGCGACTAACAGCAGCTCCTTGATTGGACCTGGGGGTCTCAGCACTTCTAACAACATTGTCAAATCAATAGAAAAAGCAGAAACGGTAGCAAATCAGTCCAGAGAGAGCACTGTTCTAACCTCAAAGGTAAACTCCTGATCTGTTAGTGATGATGGAAGCCTGATGGTTGATAATGGTGATGCTTATTAGGAACATGAATATAATCTTGCCACAATACATCAGGATGTGAAGGAGGAAGGTCTGGTCAGCAGGGCTGACGGACTCAAAGGGAATTCGACTCAATTATGGATGGGGGCCAACGAGACTCACAGTGATCATAAATGTGCGTTAACATCATTTGTAATGGATCAAATTTGGCACATTAACTGTGGAGGCACAGAAGAGCAACGTTTTGCAAATTTCTTTTGAACAGTGGCATCAGAGAGCGTGAACACCCAGAGAGATCGTGTGAAAGAGCGGGAGAAAAAGGGGCAATCACTGAGAAAGGACTTCTCAAACATCAGCAATGACGTCAAAAAGATCAAAAGAGGTTGGAGGATATCTTTAAATTAACTTGAGGAGACATTAAAACAGATGAAACTCTCGGCCAGGTTAGGTCATCTTGTCCTCTTGATTTCAGATGACATAGAAGTCCTGATAAATTCTGCAAAAACAGCTGCTGCTGCTTCAAACTCCACAGTCAACAAAATAACAGAGAGGCTGAGGAATATCAGCCGGGAACTGGAGAGAATAGCTAATGACAGTCAGAGTGCAGACAAGATGCTTGGGGATGCACACCAGGCAGGTGAGTATGAACAGGTGGAAAACACTCATATTACTCTGCTTCTAGTCTTTTAAATTCATGAAATATCTTGCAACCGGAATATAATCACTCACTACCTCATGTTTTTATTCTTTTTCTGTTTCAGTGGAGAACTTGAACACAGCTCTTCCCACGTTAAAAGAAAAAATGGCTCAAGTTGAGGGTCTCAGTAGGAAGACGCCTCCCAGTGGCAACATTTCAGAGAGCCTCAGTAGCATCAAGGATCTGATCGCCGAGACAAGGAACTATGTTAATAGGGTAAATTGTTGCTTTAACATCTGTCTTTTTTGGATGCTAGTTATGATTTAAGTCGTCTGTAATCCACAGAATTTGGGGATTGGATCGAATGATGATACATTTTAGTTCCTTATTGTGGTTTTGCCACCACAGATATACAGTTTTGGCTCAGTCTGACCACTCTCAAAGCCTTGTTTTCAGTCGCATATGCAAAAATGGTGGTGGCAAACCAAGGAAAAAAACTCAGGTGGATCGAAAATAGAGTAATGATCGATGCTAATGTAGTTCCACACATGCCAGATTTGTTAAGTGCTTGTGACATTAATATAATGTCAGGCTTTAATCCACAGTATTTCCATCTTTCTCACAGCTGTCATTGGCCACCATTTTCAATGGCAAGGGTCACGTGGAGCTTCATCCTCCAAGGAACATTGAAGACTTGAAAGCCTTCACAGCTGTCGACCTGCTTCTCAATCGTCATCCAAACAATCCCTCCACATCCGCTCGCAGGCGACGCAGACGTCGCCAGGACAGACACAAAAATGCCAACTCCTTTGTTTTCTACCTGGGCAACAAAAATGTGAGGCTTCCTATTTCCTACTACCAGAGATTTGTGAGTTTTTATTCTATTTATGCATCTGCCGTCTTCTTCTTTGATTGTAGGCCTCTGGAGACTACATTGGGATGGCAATTACAAGCAATTTGTTGGTTTGTGTCTATAAATTGGGTGGATTAGTCAATGAGGTGGTAACCAGCCAGATTACTACCACCAGTGTGAACTCTTCAGACTTTGACAGGGTCATCTTCCACAGGTACTCCACACGGACGTTCAGAATAGGTTTCCTCCTTCACCAGCGCACAATATACATTTACTGTCAGTCATCCCTGTCTGCAGAGTTTACCAGGACTCTGAAGTTGACATCACGCGTAGCTTCACGTCACAGAAACCCGTCAGCTTCTCCACGGATCATCTGCTTCCAAACTCCGTGACTGGCGTCCTGGAACTGGATGCAGACAGTGTTGTTTTCTACGTGGGAGGCTACCCCGACGACTTTAAAGTAACCATCTGAAGTAGTTTTTCTGGAATTTGTATAATCTCCACACAGAAAACCTACCATTGGACATGGGTTTAACTGATCTGTTTTGGTAGGAATTGCTGTTGAGGTTAGGGCTTGGGTTAGGGTCTTCCATTTAGAATTTATCCATGCAACATTGAATTTTCTCACCAGAATTGTTATGTTATATTTGCATTGGCTATTAGTGATTTCATATTTGACTTTAAGTTCAGCATCTGAAAAACACAACTAATTAAGTCAGAAGTTCAACAAGGAGGCTTTGTGGAGCATCCATGTCTGACATTATAGCATTTGCTTCTCATCATTCTAGCCTCCAGTGGAGCTACAATACCCCAAATACAAAGGAGCCATGAAACTCTCCTACATAAATGACAATCCTGTATGTCTGTTCAACTACAAGCGTGCCTTCAAAATGGACACAAAGCAACCAGCTGTGAAGTAAGAATTAAAGAGGTTAGGATGAAATCTGTGGCTGCAATGAAAGTGAAAACATCAAACAATGATCAAATAATTCTTTGTCTGTGCAGGATTCCTCGGTCGGAGACGTCTTATTCCGATTACTATGATGGAACAGGTTACCGCATGGTGCTCATTACGGAGCCACGCAAAGAGGAGACCATACGTTTAAAGTTTCACATACGCAGCCGAGAGACAAACGCCCTGTTATTCTTTATCGGAAACAAAGTATGATGAGTACACAGAGTAAAAGAGTTTTACAAAAGAATCTTTTGAACATTTACTGATGATTACTTCAATAGAAAATGAAATTTACACATTTTAAGATGTACATGTGACCAATTCAGTCTTTTATCTATCGCAGGAGTCCTTTCTCTGTGTGTTTGTGTCAAGAGGGTTCCTGGTGCTTCAAGAACAACAATCGGATCAACGGCTCAGACTTCAGAGCGTAGAACAAGTCTCTTTGTTTGTAAGAGGACTTGAATTAAGTGATTTAAGAAAACATCAAGCATCCGTTTTGCAAACCGCTCTGTTGACATGATGCGTTCTGTTTCAGGACCAGGACTTCACAATCTCCTTCAGCAACACATTAACTGTGCAGTCCGGAAAAGAGAAAGTGTCCATAGATCACATCCAAACAAACTACACAAGTTATTATGTCGGGGGTCTGCCCGAGCTGCTCAGACAGAGGTAACAAAACATGGCCTGATAATGTTCAGTATTCTCCAGATGAGTCTTTTGTACTTTTTTCTGTCTAATTCAACTTCCCCTTAAACCTCAGACACAACATCACGGCTCCACCGCTGAGAGGATGCGTGGATCAATTGACAGAAAACGGTGAAGATGTTGAGTACAACAGGACGATTGGCGTCACTGATGGGTGTCCAGTCTCACTCCTGGTAAAAGACAAAAAAAAGCCTCAATCAGTCATATCTATCAGCCATAACAAGATAATGGCAAATGTAAAAGTGTAGTGTAGCACACTAACCTGAAAGGTCAAAAGATAAGTGTGGCTATTATTAACCCCAGAGAGATACATGCAACAGGTGAAAGTCCTACATTCCAGACAGCACTGAACATGTACTAATTGATCAAAAGTACTTGTCCGATTAGTAAACCCCCCCACAACATATGCTTGTCTTATTCTATAGCATCTCCTTCTTCTTATCTTTCTTATCTTATCTTATATCTATTTTATCTATTGCACTTTCTCAGTCTTTCTCAAAAGTATATAATGGAAGTTTTTCATGACTCTGCCTTTGAAATCTTGTGTTTCAGGGTGTTCGTTTGGCCACGTTGCGCTCAGCTCTGCCTGCTGATTCCTTGTTCGACTGGGGTGAACAGCCACTCAGATTCTCTCTGGGCTTCAGGAGCACGCACAAAGATGGCACCCTGCTCTGGAGCAGCTCTCAGGTGAACCTTGCATCCACCTTTAAAAGATAATCAAAAGCTAAAAACTCAAGATGGCTCCTTCTTTACTCTCTAATCTCCTTCAGCGCTCCCCCTCTGTCCATGACCTCCGGCTTTCCCTGGTTGATGGCTTTGCAGTCTTTAATAGTGGTAATTTTACCTTGAGGTCTGATAAAAGGTACAGTGATGGAGCCTGGCACTACCTGTCAGCAGAGAAGAGGCCATCTGGGTGAGTGAGACACGTCCCTCCTTCTGTCTGCAGTTCATTTAGAAAACTTTACTTGAGGACCAGTGGTGGTTTTTGTTCTCAGGTTGGTGCTCAGCATTGATAATGTGAAGGTGACGCAGGGACAGCTGCTTCATGACAGCGGACTGGAGCGAAATTCAGGAGAAAATTTCACAGGCTGCATCTCTAACCTTTATATATGGAGGTTTGGAAACCCCACAAATGAGTTTACCTTCTTTATTTCAACCACAGTCGTTTTCATATTGGTGATATTTGTCAATTCCTCCTCTGATAACATGAATTACTGTCTTACTAAACTCTGAAACAGGCCAGTGCAGAACTTCATACCTGCTGATTTAAGCTCATTGCCACTAACGGGAGAGGTCGACTTTGGAGTGTGCAATCTCCATCTGCTACCACACACTGAGGTTTTACCAGAACCTACATCAAAAACGCCTCAGAAACAAGACCCCGTGAGAGCACTGCGCTGTTATCTCTCAAGCACCACAACAATTGGCCGAATAGGGTGATAATTTGGCAGTGACGAGGGTTATTGGTCTGCTGTGTGGCAGGTCCAGGTTCCAGCAGGCAGCCGGTGCAGGCGATCACAACGCGATGAATACCAACTCTACAAGGGAGGCAGCTGGCTCAGCTACAAGGTGCCACAAGAAGACCTTAATCACAGGTAATGGTCTCATTGTTTTGTTTTGGCATCCATTTGAAATGCCACCTCATAAAATCCCTTATTCTTCCATCCATCTATTTAAGAAATAGGAAAACATCTGTTTTTTGCTTTTTTTTTACTTCACTCCTAGGCCTCATTTCTCTCTTGACATCAAGACCAACTCGTCCAAAGGTTTGATCCTGCACGTGGCAGGGAGAGGCGACATCCCGCTGCTGGCTTTGTATGTGGCCAATGGCAAGATCAGGATGTCACTCGGCCACGACAGAATCATCCAGCACAAGAAGCAGAGCAACGACGGGAACTGGCACAAAGTAAGTGGCTGTTGGCAAACCTCTGAAGGCAAAGAGTTGCTTGAGGCTGACTCAAAAGGAAGTCAGTCTCCCCAGTGCCCCATATTCACTGTAAACTGTCCAACACGTTTTTACTGCTCCTATATAAACACAGTGCTCATCCTTCCCGGTGTTTGAAGTGTTTTGTTGTATTAATACTTTGAATTAAAATTGAGTTTTTTGTAGGTTAGCACCACTTTGAAGATGGAAATGCAAAATGAATGCAAAAAAAAACGTCTTAAAAGACTTCAAAAGGCTAAAAAACCTCAAAAAGAACTTCTATGCAAGACTAATCAAAAGTGATAACTCCTCAAAAATCCCCTTTAAACCTTCTTGCAACAAACCAGGACAAACAAGACGAAGAAGGATGAATGCTCTTCAAGGCACCATAATCTGCTATAAATGAGCTCCATAATAGCAAACGTGACAATGTGCCCTATTTTGTATATAAATGAAGACTTAGATCCACAATGTCTGCCCACAAGAAAAAGAGAAGTTACCTATTGCTTTGCGTGAACACGTGAAGTGTTGGATTGTTGATACAAAACAAATTGCAGGACAGAGACATTGAAGTTCCTCTAAACTTAGCACATAGCAGGCTCTTGGCTCCTGCAGAGTGGTGCTCTAGCAGCATCAGGGGATAACACGTCTTAATGTTTAACAGCCACACAAGCACGTTCAAGATGGAGAGGAACTGAAAGCTTGTCAGAACCTCTTGTCTTTTTGCCTGGCATGAGTTTACACTTAGACGTGACCTTTGTCTCCTGTACATCCCTTGGATCGCCCTGCTTCGACTCACCTTGCAGTATGTGGCTGTGTGTGTGTTGCAGGTAGAGCTCAGCGTGGAGAGGAGCACTTTTCATCTGCTGGTCGATGGGTTCCGCGTCACTGATGGACACCTACCCAACGATGAAGGATCATCGCTAGACCTGCGCAACCCTGTGTATCTGGGAGCCGATGGGAATGGGAAAAATACAAAAGTCTGTAACGACCCATTCAGACATTTTCCTCACATTTTATTGCACATCAGCACCGTTTTCCTTTTCCTGCTCCTGTCCTCCCACAGGGACACAACGTTCCCTCGAACAGCGTGATCGGATGTATACGAAATTTCAAAATGAATGCAGAAGACATCGGAGAGCCTGACGCAAGCCACAGCGTGTTGCCCTGCTTCGACAGATACACCGAGAGGGGGACGTACTTTGGTGGCGGTCACGTCGTTTTAGGTTTGATTTCACAAACCCTGGTGGAGTCTGTTGCATCCCACAGATCAAACAGTGATACAAACCTAACGAAACGTATTTCCGTTCTAGACAATTTCTTATCCGTGGACTCTCAGTTCCTGCTGGAGTTCCAGCTGCGTCCCCAACGCCTCACAGGCCTCATCTTTCATGTTCACAGTCCCAGGACCGGCTTCAGTGTGTTCTTAGCAGAAACCAAGGTGAATCCTTTCACTCCTACAACGCTGCTGTGCTAGAGAACCGAACCAGAGTGCAGTGTTCAGTGACTGTGATGTTTCACCAGGTCGGCGTCAAGGTGAACAGTGGAAAAAAGGTTGTCGATGTCTTTGTGCCTGTTCCTCCAGAAAGCCTCTGTGACGGGAAGTTTCACACTGTTACTGGTAGGACGTCTCATACGAGCAAGCCTCACACAGGGTTCATTTACATTTTAACCAACAAATGTCCATGACTTTTCAATGACGTCTGAAACAGAAAATATGTTTAGAAGATAGGAAGAAAGTTATGAAATTAACAGCGAAAATGTAAAATAATAGGCCTAATGATGATGGTTTTATACTTAATAAACAATGTACAATGTAACCCCTGATATACCAGTAATATGTTGATACTGTCGAAGTCTCTTAGAGTCTTTAGAAGTGTTTAGAAGTTCACTCACCTGCTTAGGTTGTTATTACTAGGTCAAATCATTAAGTGAAAAAAAAAACTATTGACTTTTCCAAAACCTTTGAGGTGTACTTTTTACTCCACAACACTAGAAAATTTTACAAATCTATGACTTTTCCAGGTTTTTCTATAACATATTAACTCTGATCACAGATCAAGATAAAACAAGACTAACTCTGAACTTTATATTGTTATCATCCACTAGTTTCCAAACAGACTAAGGCTATTAAACTGATCGTGGACTCTGACTCTAAGGAAGCTCCATTCCCATCCCCTTCACATTTCACAGCACTGGAATCATTACACATTGGAGGTAAACCTGTCAGATATTTAACAGAGTATCCTTCATCTTCATGGCATCTTCCTCAGCTACTATTTACATTGTTCTGAACCTGTTGAACAAGCAAATGGTGACACTAAAACAAAATGCTTCTTTGTTTCCTTTCCCTCTTTTCCATTCAGGAACAATAAAACAAAACCAAGTCCCTGTGTTGTCACCATTTGTGGGCTGCTTGCGAGATGTGAAGCTTAATGGAACACATGTCCCAATCGAGACGGCATCCATGGTGTTTGGCTCTGTGAGCATCAATGGATGCCCGGCAGACTGAGGAGTACACGCGCTCAATGGACAACATGGCAATTTCTTTAACCCTGCAGACCCTCCTGGCATCATTATAAAGTCATATGGTACAGACAGGCTTTGTGAAAACCCCCTGAACTTCATTTGAAATTCTATTTGCTGCCCCCCGGCTACTGTTGCTACACCTGTCCGTCTCCACAGAGCGCAGATGCCGTTTACAATGAAAAGGGACAGATCTACCACTCGAAATAACTAATCCACGGGGTTTGGGCTAAATTTAGAAGCGATAGATGCGGTTGGAACACAGACGAACACAAAAAGAGGCTTTTCGGTTCGAGCCATCTGAGTTTCAGATGAAATGACTATGTCTGTCACTGTCAGATTTAATAGATAGAATCGTTTAACAGCTTCTCGATGTCTCGACAAAAGACTGATGCTAATGCTGATGCGTTTTGAGGATTACTTTAAAAATGTACTCCTTAACATAGCATGCAACACATGCCCTGAAATTGTAATTTGCATATTCTATTACATTATTCACTGTGGGTAATGTGTTGTAATTACTTTGGATTAGTTCTTGTCATACTGTCGTTTTGTACAATTGGCAGAATATCCGTTCTCGGTGCTGGTGATGGTATGGTATGAATAAATCTACTTGAACATGTCTTACTTGAACATGTCTAGTTTCAGTCTGTTTCAATGAAATGAATTGTGATCTGAATAAACTGTAGCTCAAACAAGACTGAAAAGTCATTTTAGCAGGGGCATTGTAGCACATTTCATTGTCGCTATGGTTTAAAGCTAATTAAAAGTAGTTTTATTTACATCCTTGTAATTAATCTGTGGTGGAGATCTTTTCACCGCCCAAGGTTGGCAGGTATGGAAATGCAGACAACACATGCAGTAAAATGGATAACGCACAAAGACAGTAAATGTATGGCAACATGGATTTAAAAGACCTGAGATGTCAAGTTATCTTGACTTCAACAGCACCAATATTATGTGGCGTTTCTGTATTCAGAGTAGAAGTCCAGAGAAGTATACTGCTACTGTATTAGTAGTCATGCAGTACAGCCACAGTGTCAGCCTTGGAGCAGCATCAGAATGTGGCATGTTCAATATCACAACTCTTCAAGCAGGGGAAAAAGTCGATTTGTTGTTGCTTCTTTCGACCAGGAGTGCCTGACCTTATGTAAAGTGGTCAGATATTACCTCTCTCCCTGTCCTCAAGTGACAGCCCAATGTTAAAGCCACATTTAATCAGTTCTCCCAGCAAACCATCTGTGATGTTTGTCTCACACACACAGTTCGCACATATAAAAGTTTGTCTTGCCAACCTGTTGAGTCACTTGCGTCGTTGCTGGTCTGTTACTGAGGAAAAGAAAAAAGGAGAAAAAAAAGAAAGAACGTTTTTTTCTCACAATATGTGTGCTGCACCAGTGGCCTGCCTCCTTATTCAGGGCATGTTTTGACAGACTGAACTCCCCTAGGACCTTCGTCTTGTGTTATTCTCTGCCTCACAACCAGTTCTGCTGCAGCTGTGTCTGAAATGTTTGATGGACTCCTTGACCTTGCATCGGTATATCAACAGAAGTGATTATTTTCCTGCACTTTATCATCACGACAAGAAAATCAAACCGCCATAAGTGAGGCTGAAGCATACAGTGCAGTATGCATCCCATTATGACCACCAGCTTCTATCTTATCTTATATTCTGCACCTTGTGTTTGACTATTGTTCTGACCACGTTTGTTGCCTCACAAAACAATAAGCATTTGTGAAATATCAAGACAGACAGGGAAATCAAAATGGTCTGACTATAATTATGGTCCCCGAAAACGGTATTTGAATCTTTCTCATATTGTACTTTTCCAGCCATTTGCCCGCGAGGTGGAAATAAGATTCAGTTTAATTTTCCCCTCATTCACTTGCAAATGAAAACTCCCTTCACACATCTACTCTGTGCCTTGCTTTTGGATTTCTTTTATCTCCTTTCACCACGATAAAGCTTTAGCTTCATTTTGTCCTCTCACATGAGATCATGTAACAATACGCTGCGGACTCAAAGGCTGTTTAGACGCATATCTTATGTGCTAGATTTTGAGAAACTATTTTATATGCAAAGCTCGATCTGTATCTGTGCTGCCCGAGGGAATTGAATGCAGACCTTAGCGGCAACATTTCATAACATCATAACAACAAGTAATATGAATGATAACCCTTAGTTTTCCTTCCTTTAGCATCCCGTCCCAGTCCCACAGCAATAGTAAAACCATACATGGATATACTGAAGTGTTTTATTTCAGTTTCCAATAAAATACTTTCAGGGAGTCAAAACAGCTTTAAATACAGAAATTCCTTTACCACATGGCCTCAGCCTTGACTATTCTGTTGTTTTATGATACACGTAATAGATTTTCAGCAAAAATAGGAGTAAATCTCTTTACAAAGCTCAGCTATGAAATGCTGAGTACAACAGACAGAATTGATGCAAAACAAGACCAGACGATTCTTAGAAATGTGATATTAACATGACATGATTTGCTCATAAAGCTGTGTGTTTAAGTACTGCAATTCTTATTATAGTTACTTTTACAATATCAGGAGCGTTGAAATGTGTCAGCCTCAGGCTGACTGACTGACTGTTAGTGGTTTTGTGAGCCCAGAGGAAAAGACTAGGATGAGGTCACTGAAGTATATATAATATATATATACATATACATTAGAGTTAAAACACCATGATGAACATGTAAAAGAAGACAGGACACTAAAATCATGGACCCCAATTCGAAAGGTCCTTAGTGAACTAAAACCGTCCTGTCTCAGTGGAAACACAGATGCTACATGTCAAAGCATTGTCAAACAACTTCACATTTTTATAACTGAATATTGACGTGATATTTATGCATTTACCGTCACAAAATTGTTTTTTCTTAAGGCCACGCAGTTTAAATACATTATTTGCATATTGCTTGTAGTTAGTGTCACCGTATTGTGTTAAAATAACAAAAAAAGAGAAGAGAAAGTTAATGCTGCTGTGTGTTGAGGCGACCAGGAAGGGGTCATCAGTAAATGTCTGGCAGCTGGCTGTACTTCCTGTCCCAGTATCCGCCGCAGAAGAGCCAGTCCTGGGAGCTGGTGTGAGGGTTTGGTCCCTGCTGAAACCACCTGGAAACGACCCGGAGACGAAGCAGAGATCAGCCTGAGCATCCCAGCAAACAGACAAAACAACCAGGGAGATTATGATGTCACAAATCACAGGGGGTGAGGAGGGGGGAGGTCGGGCATGCTCCAACTCAAGGTTACGGGGTGACGTTTAAGAAAGGTTTTGGACGTGCTGTGTAGTGTTGTCTTTGCTACTTAGAAGCGAGGGGCGTAGAAAACAGCTTGGGAGAGGAGGTCTTGCTGTGTTTGAGTGATTCCGTTTAGTGAGAGGGAGTTCAGGTTAAACACACGTGATCGTCACACGTCTCGACAGGGAGCAGTTAGTGAGATACGACAACGGGATGCAGGCTGAGAATGTCGGGGACAACAACACTTAGGGCTTCAAGGTCACATCACACACGTCAAGCACGTCAGTCAAACACTGAGAAGCTCTAACCTTGGACCCAGGGCAGGAGTGCTTTGCATCAAAGCCATGATGTAAGAGAGAAATGAGACAGAGGAGGGTAAAAAGAAAAGAAGAAGAGATTCAGACAGAGTGTATATTTCAAGGCAACAAAGTATGGACCAGTGCAGAGAAGAGACGGCCACAATCAAGACCTGCACATGGAGTCAAGTAAATACAAGTTACGGCAATGCTGTTGAATTTGACAAAAACAGAACATAATAGGAACAGACAGTTTGGTCATTTCAGTGCAAGCTGCATGAAAGGAGACCCAGAATGGTTGAATGGAGCATTTAGCTTCAGTGCTAACATAAAGGCTATGGAATACAGGTTTAAACAAAAATGCCTCAGATGCTATTTCATGCTCACGCAATCTTATTTTTGGTGTTCCGGCCTCCAACAACCTTTCATTCTGAGGTTGTAATGACATATAGGCATTACACTGATTGGCATGCCAGGTGGGCAACTTTTCCTAAACTGCAGTGATAATCAAGTGTCGATCAAGTGACCTCATATACATAAGCCAGAACTGGAGGAGGAATCAGATTTCAGATATTGAGGACATAGAGAAACATAGAGACTCATTGCATGTGTCTGTGGACATGAAACCCTGTGGGGCTGAGCGCTCGTCCAGTTCCAGCCTCACCTCGTCTTCCACTCTTCGTCAGACTTGAAGCGGTTTTTGCGGGCAGCCCTCTGTTTCTCCTCCAGCCTTTTCTTCTCCTCACTGGCGAGGTCTGTTTTAAATAACAACAGTGCAGAGTTTCAGTCTGTAGTGAGAGCACTTCATTTTTCTTTTTATTTTTTATGCTTTCGGTTCATTCAGTTACAAACGGCTCGCACCGATATCTCCGTTCTCCATGGCTCGTATGTCGGGCCTCAGCCTGCAGTCGGTCTGAGGGATGGCTCCCTCCATCTCTTTACGCAGCTCATTCAGTTGCATTGCAAAGGAAGTGAAGCTGTACATCTGCGATGCCAGGAAAATTTGGTATATAATTACCGGAGGTCCTGATTTGGACATTGCACATAAACGACAGCTCGCGAGCGACTCGGCCTGACCTGGGTGGAGTTGGTCGGCCTGGGTGCGATCCTCCACAGCAGCTGGCTGCCAGGAATGGGCTCCACCGTCTCGGCAGCGGGAGAGGGAACCTCCTCCTGACCCTCGCTGCAACCCTGAACAGACCAGAGGAGTGAAATGATGCTGCACTGAAGAGGCCACACATTCGGCACGCTCTCCGCCGGACTCCTTATTACAGTCATTTGGTCCGACCCCGCGTCTCAGTGTCTGATATTTTCCATCAAACCAATCATCAAATTACAGTGTTCACGGCTAACAAACTGATTCCGCGGAGTTCGGTCGGAAGTGCTCTCTACCGCTTTGCTGCTTTTTTTCTCCTCTGCCCTTTTCTTGTCGTTTTTCTTGTGCGCCTCGAAGGCAGCGGGATCCACGACGTACAGACACTCCGTCCACTTCCCGTAGAGGGCACACAGCTTCTTTTTGCTGCAGAAAATGAGAAAAACTTAAGTCTGTTTTCAGCAAATGTAGCATCTGCATCAGCTAAGGCGGTGAAGGGCGGCTCATATGAACAGCCGAGGAACACCGAGGCTACGGCTGGGTGTCGCCTGCCTCCATCTTTGCCCCCACTGACACAATTCGTCTTTGTCTATCTGCGGAGCTCCTGGAGTTTCTGAAAACAGGCCGTCTTTGCTCCCACTCTTGTCATCATTGAACCCCCCGCTATTTTCTTTTCTCTCTCTTTATCCGCGTCAGTGGCGCGCACGCGAGCCGACTTCCCCCTCCGCCGTGTAGCTTCTGCGTCGTGGCAAAGCGCGGACGCTTCGAGAGCTGTTATTAGGGACATTAACTGCTAATGGCTCATTTGCATGGACGTGGTTTTGTAATGGGTGTTGATGTCACACTTTAAGGTAGACATGTACTCGGCGGAGTGACCCCGGAAAACCTACTTAAAAGTGAGGTAATTTCAACAGCTCAGTGAATTCAGCACAACATACAGACGCATGACTGGAGGCATTTCAGAGGTCGCCAGCCACATGTGAATTAAACTAAATCTGTAGCTTTTTTGACACTTGTGTCCATGTGCGGCATATGTTGGAATATGCTAAATAGATCCCAACAGATGTATAATCAAGTGGGTCCACTATTCACCCCAAAAACACCATTTAATCATCATAAATTAGTAGTTTGTACCTTTTATCCAGAATGTACCCTTCGACCTTATGCAGCTCTTTACCGAAGAGGCCACACGGCTTAAAGTTCAGACAGCACCTTTCCCCAGTTCTAAAAAAAAGTCAGAAAAAAAACAGCATTTCATTAAAAACCTCACGGCAGAGATTGAAAATACTGAGTGTGAGGTGTTTTCGTCCTCTTACTTGTGGTTGACCAATTCCACATTTCCGTACTGCTCAATCCAGAGCTGGCCCACAATGATGTTGTGAACGCAACACGTAGGATTGGTCCACGTGTAGGCTTCGTTGTACCTGGAGACAACACAGTGGCTTAAAAGGAAAATTCTGCAGTGATGGACAAACAGCTCAAACCCTCTGGGTTTATCTATCTATCTATCTATCTATCTATCTATCTATCTATCTATCTATCTATCTATCTATCTATCTATCTATCTATCTATCTATCTATCTATCTATCTATCTATCTATCTATCTATCTATCTATCTATCTATCTATCTATCTATCTATCTATCTATCTATCTATCTATCTATCTATCTATCTATCTATCTATCTATCTATCTATCTATCTATCTATCTAGAGGGGGGAATCGTCTTGAGGAAGTTGATTGAAAGCTCCTACTTGGGCAGCTCCAGTGTGATAATGCCTTTGGGCTCTGCTTCCACACTTTTGCCCCAGAACTTGAGCTTGGGGTAGATGGATCCGTGAAACACAAAGTCCTTCTTCAGGCCCTCGGCGTGGAAGGCGCTGACGGGCGGGTGGTGGCTCACCTGCTCCGATATGAGCCTGAATCCCAGATCGTCCCTGGGAACCAGCAGAGAGGCGGGGACATTAGAGGACGTTAGAGAGAAGGGAGGTCACGCAACAGTCACACATATTTTTGATATATTCAGTCATCTTCTCACCTGACCAGCTCGTAGGTTTCTCCCAGCAGAGGATTGAAGGGTTTGCCGGTTCGTTCCCACTGCGAGGCCACAGCGGACACTGCAAATGCAGCCACACACTGCAGACGGCAAACACACACACCTCGATCCAGTTAAAACATTGACGTGCTCTCTCTTTGTTCTTCTTTTTTTTCTCCATTAAGATCTCCTCATGCCCTGCTTTAAATGCTTCTAGTGCATGCAACTGTCTGAGAGCCCCCTGGGGTTTAAAAACCAGGGGAGAAGGCAACTGGTTTTTAAGAAGCCTTTTGGATGAGAGGCGAAATGTCTTCTGCCTGCTTTGGTCTTTTATCATTATTGTCTGAGAGAAAGTTCATCTTTATTTGGTGATGATTTCATCTGCATTTGATTTCATGCAGTCATGAAAAACACAGAAAGGCAACAGATTGAGTTGAGTAGAGTTTGAGCTTTGCAAGTTTCATTTTTACATCGGGTGCCAAAGGTTAAATGTGCCCATGACCTGAGGCCAATGTGGATGGAGAGGAAAGCCGTACACCCAGGGACATAGTTATTCATAGCTTTGCGCTCTCAACCACATACTGCTCTTTGAACTTCTGCTACTATGTGGACCCGTCTAATTAAGGATGAACAAGATGCTTGAATTTCCCCTAAGAAACGGGTAAAGTAGCGATCTCATCCTATGTTATTTCAGTCATTTACAAGGTGTTGCGGGCTGGACTACTACCTTCATCCTCTCGATGGAGTCTGAGGAGGCGTTGGCCTGGTGGATCAGGTAAGTGTGCTCCATGTACTCGGTCAGGCGCTGCAGGAAACTGAGCGGCTCGTTGAAAATCACTGGCATCGTTATCTTGGAGAGCTCCTGAAAAAGACATGAGGAGGTGTAGAGGGACCAGGTTTAATTAAACAGACAGAAATCAGAGAGTCCCTTCACACAGTAGTGTTGTGAAAGTGTAATTTTCATGTTTTAGTTTTTTTTTTTTGTCAATGCCCACAAGAAAGACCGGCTGCAAAAGCCTCTTATACAAGAGCGCGTACTGCTGCATAATTTGGGACGAGAGGCACCTGCCTCTTGACTAAATATAAATGCACCGTTGTACCTACTATATCCGCCTCTGGCGAGAAAGATTTAAGGACTTCACGCTATGTTCCGATGAGAGATCAATAGGAATAACAGGGTTTTGGCATTCCTTATGAGGATTATGCAGCTTGAGCTTGTTCTAATACCGAGGTATAGAAACATACAGAGTAACACTGTGCCGGCTGCTCTGCACATGATGTCTGTATTTCATGAGGAGTCTTTGAACACAAATAAGAGAGTAAAGACGGTGTTCAGATCTGACTGCTTTCCTGGGACCTCTTCAGAGCATCATCACAGTGCTAACACAGTTTACACGTGGAGCAAAACATCCAGAGCAACGCTATCTTTTAGTTGGAGTTGTGCTACATTTAATTGTCTCCTCTCTTACATCTCTGTTTTTGGTTTCCCTCCAACCTGTGATGGAAACATTGGGGTGTTTAGCTGCTTAATCTTCCAATATGTTCCCTGTCTACTTGCCAAACGTGTCTCTTTGTTGATGCCTGTTGCTTTTTATTTTCAGGCTCAGAATAACTAAGCGAGATAATTTGAGAGCTGAACAATGAGCAGAAACTCAAATGGAGCAGCAGATTCAGGGCATTCAGCATAAAAAGAAGACATACTGATTAAATATTTTGATAATATTTCCTGATTTAGTGTAAAGGCCTGAGTACAAAGCCATGAATATCTGAATATTGGCCTATAAAACTTGCATGACTTGCGTGCACACAGCTCTCACCATTCCGATGCAGTTCCTCAGGATGCTCCAGATACTGAAGTCGTTCCTTGAAAACATCGGCGCAGGTAAACTGGTTCTAAAAAGCACAGATGCAAACAGTATGAGGTGTGCATGTGCGTGAGCGACACTGTGTAAAAATAAACACTTTTCAAGGGGAGTGGTTGAGGGGGGGGGGCTAGTGGGTTGATGCACGAGACACATAATAGCTACAGGCGTCACTGGGCGCCTGAAACGTATTGTGTGACAAACTGGAACAAAGCCCGGAGAGACAATCAACACCGGCATCAAGGGTGATAAGCGGCCCTGGAATCATCCGTCAGCGGCGCTCATGTCTTCCACCTCCAACACAGAACCAGCTGGATCATAATATTTGCCGAAACCTTCCAAAAACAGCTCTTAGGAGTTCATATCGCTGTAATTAAGCCGGGAGAGGGAACGACGATCCCAAGCTTCCGGGGCCAACATGCAATCATACCACGGGCCGATTATTACATTGCACTGTGACCTTATTAATATTTAAAAGATCTAGCGCAGAGCTCGGCTCTTTCAATACATCTCTTTCTTTTGCCTTTCGCAGACTAGACCTGCCTCTAAATTATTCACGCCCCGAAGTGCAAAGACCCACAGGAGCACAACAAACAGAGAGAGGAGGAGATCGACGAGAAAACAGCCGGAGCAGGTGAGGGAAACGTACAATGTCTTGAATCCATTAGAAGGCGGAAAAAAAGAGGGGGCCTGATAAGAGAGGACGGGCTCTTTGTGGGGTTGCGTACAGAGGGTCAGGCGGCCATATAAGGGAGCGCGCGGGGCCACGCTGCGACCGCTGACCTATGCTTCGCCATCCCGTTGGGTTCGGCCTCCTCGTCCCCGTCTCCATGGCGATCCTCCTGCATCACGCTGCCGGGGCTGCTGCAAGGGCTGCTCAACATGACGGAGCCTTCGTCCTCCTCCTCCTCGTCAAAGGAATGGCTGGCCACCGTCTCAAAGCCGCTCAGGGAGAGCTCCGAGTCTGACTCTGGTGGGGCGCACGCAGAGACAGACGCTCAGCACGGACAGAAATCTGAAATGACGCGTGTGGAGGATTCGGTGGCATCTCATTATCAGACCAGAACAGAGATGAATTACTATTTCGCACATGATGGAAAAAACATTCAAACTGACACATTTTTTAATCGACGTGTATTCGTTTTTGCCATCTGACATATAATGAGAAAATTCAGCTCAGATGTTACTGTTTTACCACCAGAGAGCAGTAATGAAATCCATTCAAAAATAAAATCCAAAATATTTTATCAGAGCAAAGATTTGACACCTAGGGCCACGTGGTGGGTCGGTGGTTAGCACTGTCACCTCACAACAACACGGGTTTGCATGCTCTCTGGCCTCCTCCCACAGTCCCAAAAATGAATAAATAAAATAAAATAAAACTTGAAAAATTGCCCCTGGATGCATGTGTGTTCTGTGATGGACTGACGACCTGCCTTTGCACAGTGTGTGTGCTAGAGATAGGCACACACAATTTTAGATACCTAAGATAAAATAAGAATTTATCCCTGAGGGGAAATAGTTGCATCCAGCAGCTTAAGGCACCAATGGCATCACATCCCATCGATATCTAGCATTAGCTACGAAGCAGTAACTCTATAGTATGAACAATCGGTATCAAATGAAATGAATTCCTTTTCACTTGGCTAAAAGTTCTAAACCAAATAAGCTTAACTTCTAGGCCATTAATGCAACAGTATATGCAATCATTCTGTTATGTGTATGTATTTAGGTATGTACACTTCCCCAAATGCTCTTATTTTGGTCTCATTTATAATTTAAGTGTTTACGGGCTGCTATACCAGCCGCCGTCTGTGCGTTAAGTGAACTGACATCTTGTGCACAGAAATGTCTAATCAGGTTCGAGATCGTGTAAAATATCCTCCACAGAGTCCGTATAACAATCCAAGGGATCGGGATCAAGACCTCTGATCAGATTTCATCAGATAATTGGCTTCAAGTATCAGTGCCTGAGGACCAGCTGGACCGTGGCGCTGATGACATCTAGTTATGAAACATCCCAAAATCATTAGTAATTATATCAATTATTCACTTAGCCATTCTACTTTTTTTTGGTACTTCTAACAAAAAAAAAACACTCCAATATTATTCAAAATATATTCACACGCATGCTCTGCAGCAGTCGATGCAGGTCTCCCATGCAGATTATGCAGATCTATACAGCTGATCAACCCTTCACCGACACTTCTTTTGTTGTTTTTAAACAAGCCATGCAGGTGTTCCACACCAAAAACAAAACCACTAATCCAGGTGTAAAAACAGTCATCTCCAAACGGCCAACGGGCTGCTGGTCGTGCTTACGTCACGTCGGCGAGGAAGCGGCAAAACGCAAACCTACCGAGGACATTCGCGGGCGGGCAAAAGTGTTCCAGTGTCCTACAGGTGAATGACAGAGCAGCGAGCGTGAGCGCCAGGAGCTCGTCACCTCACCCCCTCATCCCTCGTCCTCCGCGGGAGCGGCTGTGGTGTCGACTCACCAGACACGGCGTCGTGGAACTCATCCTCGCTCAGGGCGCTGCGCGGCGACGATCCCTTGACGACGGATTGCTCCAGCTCGTGGTGCTCCGTGGCCAGCGTCTGCAGCGCTTCCGACAGGATCTTGTTCTTCTCCACCTCCTGCTCCAATTTCAGGCTGCGCACCTGAGCTCGCCGCGCACACACACACACACACACACACACACACACACACACACACACGCACACACGCGTGCATGCGCACACACACACAGTAAAAAGGAAAGACAGACTAATCAGTCTCAGACTTATGCATCAATGTGAATTCTTCATCCCCGAACTTTATTCCCGTCAAATGTGTGTAAATGTCGGACCGGCCGGTCTGCAGTTAATTGACTGACTCTTGTTCCTTTCAGCTCTGTCCTCTCATTATCAGACCCACAGAGTGTGAGTGACTGAGAGAGAGAGAGAGGGAGAGAGAGGGAGAGAGAGAGAGGGAGAGATGGAGCCGTGTTTATCTGTAATGGAGGACAGCTGCCCCGATGCCGCCTTCTCAAATGACCTGCCGGAGAACACGAGTCCCTCGGAATAGAGGGGATCGGATGGCAGGTAATGGACTCGGATATAAACCATCAGGCCAGACCCTCCTCGCCATCACATGTGGATGTGCCCGTCTCACTTCACTTTACTGCGCTGCTTCGATGAATTCGACGAATGATACCCAGTGTGCATATAAACAGCGTGCGGAGCCAGACTAAAGAGGCGTGGGAGAACTGGACCAGGGCTGAGGTGTGGGTATAAGTGCTGTATAGTGACAGACTGCAGATGGCATGATCTGATTTCAGTCGTCTGTTGTTTGTCCAGGATCTACACCGCGACCGACCAATCAGCAGCATTTCATTCACATGTCAACCCGACATTAAGATTTTACGATATCTATGAGATGGAGAGATGACAGTTCAGTTTCATCTGCAGTTGGTTCAGATTTAACACAGTTTATAGCGCAAATGGGCTAGATAAAATGTAGAAATGAGTGACCTTTTTCCTCGCAGGGAATCAGACATCTGTGATTGTAATGGGGAAAGTTCCTCTCAGCGTCTCTTCAGTCACATTTGGTCTCATAATCCAAACACCATCCGAGTGGGAGCATCCCTCACTATCTTCAAGAATCTCTCGAGGAGAGCACCTCCTCTCCTAAGCCGATGCTATCATCCCTCTTAACTAAAAACATCCATCTGCACTCTTCTTTTACTTTGTATCTTCAGCTCTCGTATCAACCAGAGCCTCCTATTGTACTATAAAGCACTATTGCCGGCCCTCAAAGTCGCTTTGAATAAAAGCATCTGCCAAATGAGAAATTTGAAGCAAAGATCCTCAACTTTGTAAATATGAATCTATTGGAGCTTTGGGTCGGTTGTGATGTTGGTTTCCTCGGTGAAAACAGATCTTGCACTGCAGATGGCCTGCTATCGCGTCCACACAACAAACTCAACAAGAGGCGATTCCTGCTGCTTGACCTCTCATACAAGAGGAGCCAACGGGCTCTGCAGGGGCGAGGAAGTGCTTCGGTGCCGCTCCTTCTGAAGCCAGGGACGAGTGCAGACCCCGCTGCTGCATTCAGCCGGCCTGCCACCACACACACACACACACACACAGCCTGAGACCTGCAGACGTACGGTCTATTGAGACCGGGCCCATTGACGGGCAGAGCTCGCAGATCCTGTGAGCCTTTTATCGCGCTCTCTGCCTCGGATCGCGCTTCAAAAAGGCGCCGCAGCTGAGTGATGGAGGCCCGGCACAGGTGTAAACCCTGAATGCGGCGGACTGGCTGTTCAAAGTGGGAAATGTTGTGAAACGGTTGTTCTCCAGATCCCTGAGAAATTCAACAATCTCCTTTGTGGGAAGGAAGCTGTGTCGGTGAGCACGGGCGTGAGGAGATAACAAGAAAGGCAGAAACACAACACATCTCAACTAAAAACCATCCAATATGAATAATTCACGCTTTGGTGTTAAATATTTTTGCTGGTATGGAGATTTCCTGTTCTAGATGCAGGAAAATGACTAATCTGTATGTTTCCTTGCAAATTCCCCCATTTCAATTCTGTGCCGCTCAAGTGTGCGTTGGTCACTGCTAACACATCATTTTAAACAGTCAGCAGACAGCAGACAGAGAGATTGAAGCAACCGATAAAGTTTCTTAAGAAAAGAAACTCAGAATAGAGAAAAACTTCAGACCAGTCTGAAAGACTGAGCCAAGTGTTAGGTCATATCTCACTAGATGTGACTTCCCCCTCAACAGCAGTAACTTCCATTTTACAGCTGACTACAGCTGACATCCTGGTTTAATGTGTAGTCTAACACAGCCACAGCTTGTGTCTTTGCTTCTCCTGAATTCATTGAGGATTCTTTCAGAAAGTTCATGTCTCTCTATCTCTCTATTAATCTATTTATAGTCTGTTGGGATCTATTGTGAGCTATTTAGAGCTGTTAATAATTAGACAAGTAAGTATATAAAACAACATCTTATCATGTGGGTGCTCGACTTCCCAGGATAATCGAATGAAAACTGAGTAAAAAATAGACTTTTTGGACTGATTCTATTGGGAAGATAAAGGTCAGAGCACAGAGTCATCTGCAGCACTGTTAGATAACAATGATCGCTTTGAGTAATGAAATAATGCTCCCACAAACTCTAGATAGACTATCTGAGTGAATTCCTCTCACGATTTGCGAAACAAAGATGCTGCTCTTCTGGATTTCCTGCCTTTTCTGGAACCTCAAAATTGTTGGGATGGGACTTCCGGGAATGCCGTTTTTCAGGATCTGAACCTTGTGTCGTTCTGACAGTGCTGCAGCCTTGGAGGCTCTTTCTGCATGACACTTTGGTGTACACAAGCTTTGTGGCATTAGGAGGTTTTCGGTGATTGTCAAAATCAGAAATTGGCCCATCCTTCGCAATCTTTCCAATCAAACTCTCTTGCTAATCCCACTCTGTCGTATTTAATTAGCTTCAATTAGACTCTCTGTGATGGGCTGGCGACCTGTCCTGGGTGTGTTCCCTGCCTTCGCTCTATGCGCCCACTGATAAGAAAATGAATGGGCAGACGGAAACAGACATCCCTAACGTGTTCCCTTTACTCGGTAAGATTTTCCCAAATTGACTCAGTACAAAATCAATTAACACAGCATCAAAATTAAAATGCAGATCACGCTGGAAAGCGGCGTCCGCCCGCAGCGAGCACATGGCGGTTGTCAGACAGCAGGCGAAGCTGAGCCAGACGGTGCCGCTCCGGGCTCCGGGCCAGTCGAGTAAATTCCTGTTTAGCCACTAATGCAATTACACAACTTAATGCCTGAAAGAATTCCAAGTTCGGTCTCGGTCTCAATTACGGTGAGTTTGAAGTTTACAAACCATTCACAACTTCGGACGCGTCGACAAACATCACAACACAGAACCGCCCGAAGGGGAAAGCCGAGCACACAGAGGGGCCTCGCTGTGTGAGTCCAGCGTCCCATACATCACGTTTTACACGATTATCACAGAGTTCATGGCCATGTTACGAGCTACAGATGGTATGATCTATTTTCCTTCCTGTACGGGTGCAATCTCTCCACGAATCCATCCATTATAATCAAATCCATTGAATCGCTGACAAAGAAAAAAACCCATTTGACAGTTTATAATCACTGCACCGCACTGGACAGCTTTAACAAGGGGGTGTGAATTACGCCGGCGCTTTCTCGTGAAACACATTTTGTTTTTACACGACATTCTTAAAAACAAAATCCCCCGCTTTGCATGCACGGGTCACAGTGACAGTGAGCGTCTTCGTGATTGCCGCTTTTCTCGTCTGTGTATTTTTAAAACGAGGCGTCGTCATGCAGATCTCAAATAGACTTTCTCTCTCGGCCCAAATGCAGAACTAAGACGTCCACACGTGGAAACACATTGGCTGTAATATTACAAAAGCCTTGGGTATGAGCAAGTGCTCGGATATGCTGACTGGATGGGGATTATGCTATTTTGCGTCTCAGTAGAGAAATGCTGCAAAATTTGGACTTCTTTGTGCTCAGCATCCACAGATATCACAACCTGAGCGTGAACCTCTGGAGTGTGAAACGCAGATAATCGAGCGCATTGAGAGGACTAATGGCTGCCAGCAGGGAACAAAGAGCGGCTCAGACCTGTGCCAGGGAGGCCGACACTCACCCCCTCCTGTCTGGAGAAGAGGCCCAGACACACGCTGAGATTGGAACTGGTCTCGCTGGACAAATCATAGATCTCCTGGATCTTCTGCAGAATGGGCGATGGAAACCCTGAGGGCGACACACGCAAACAGCTTTAACACAGAGCCGCGTAAAATACAGAGGATGCAGACTGCAGTCGCTGGGTGTGATTTTTATTCAGCGCCCCGACAGGCTGCAAGCGACAAACACGGCAACCCTCCCATGACAGAAACAGATGGTGCCGACTCTTAATTATGAGGAGTTGTTCAATATTGCACATTCAAATGATGCTTGTAATTTCAATCATGCAGTTAGTTTGTATCTCCGCTCTTTGATGGTTTTCATTGGTGCTGTTAAGCATATTAAAACAGATGCAGAATGAAAAAAATCCAAATTCACCATCAATCATCATGTTCTCATTCATAAATACATTTTGGATACTGAAATGGCAGCTAGGATATGGGCAATCTGGACAGAGACAGAATGTGACCATATTGCCCCCTCATCTCCAGAAGGATTTGCATGCGTCTGCCTCTTTTAAGGTGTGCAAGTCAATTGAGGTCCATGTCTGCCTGGCAGTGGTTTGTTGAAATTTCCATTGAAATGTAAGCGTAAACGCTGCTTACTCAACTCCTCTTACTCAACATCTGATTAATCCTCTGGTTCTGGCTCAAGCATACGGCATAAGGCTGGATGTGTGCACACACTCTCACAGCTGTAACCAACACTCGACTTACCGCTTAGTTGCTAAAAAAAAACAGTGTTGCTAAACTCCGTTGTTTCACTAATCTGAAAATCATGTAACCATTCAAGCCGGACAGCATCTGAAGCTTCTGAATCAATCAGACGAACGGATCAGACGTCCCATAGTTTCTATAGTAACACCAGAGAAGAGGGATGAAAGCTGAATTCAACCACTCTGGGTCACCTTAAACCGGTGTTTTTCAACCGCTACTCCTCAGGAAACACTGTCCTGCATGTTTTACTGCATGTTTTAGATGTTTCCTGCTCCCACACACACTTATCGCATTGATCTGCCAGTCATCGAGCTCTGCAGACGCCTGATAATGAGGCACTCTCCTGAATCAGGTGTGTTGGGGCAGGACGCATTTACAGCAGGGTTGAACATGGGTTTAGGAATCTAAAATCATACAATCGCTTAAGGCAGTGGCAGGAAAAGACGCGCCTTAGCGTGGCTGCCAGATGAGCATGAAAGGATGCTTGATCTCTACAGAAATGGACTGTAAACGTGACACTCCTCTCTCACTTTCTGCCATTCCGTCATTCTTCAGCATGGACAGGAAGGCCTCCACCTCTCTCTCCAGCTTCTTCCGGCTGGTCTCTGCCGCCTGCGTTCACAGAGACGGAGGAGGAGACTGCAGGTGAGCGCGAGCAGTGCAGGGCGGAGGAGCAGCGCCGATCTTTACTCCGGACAGATAATTATGGATTTTCTGGTTTACGGCCACCTGTAGTGAGTCCGTCAGCTCCCCGAGTGACATCACGTCCTCTTCCTCTTCCTCCTCGCTGCCTTGGTCCTGGGAGCAGTAGTGTGTGCTGAAAGCAGAGTGTTCCTCCAGGGCGTCCAGCCATGCCTGTGAGACAATAACAACAAAAAAGCCTTTTTTTTCCTTTTGTTTGGTGAAGAAAATCAAACCCATGCATGCCCCCGGAGTTAACAGCTTTTTATCTACAATTTGAGCAGGTGAGATGCTGCGGTTCAAAGTTTTTCACATAATTCTTCTTTCCATTTTTTTTTCCATTTCACTATGGTTGAGTTGCGACAGTTCTCTTTTCCTTTGGCCCGTAGGTATTTCAAATATGGAGCTTCAAAACTCTTCCACAGATATAAATGGGATTTTTCAAGATCAGATGGCTTGTGAACTGAGCCTTCTAGCCCTGACAACTCAACTTTTCACACAGGGTTTTACCTTTTCTCTCAGTTTTAAAAGTCAAGCCTTCAAAGTTGGCTCAGTGTGACAGTTCAGGCTTTATAAATACACTGAAATATGGCATTTTGCATCCGGTCGTGAACAATGAATCATGTCTATGTGTCAAATAGTTCAAAGACAAATGATGAGATGAGTTCTCACCTGTGTTTCCTCATCCCCGATCTCAGTTTTTACCTTAAAGCATCTCTGACTGGTCTCAGTAAAACCAGGATCAGCCCTTATTCATTTATCAAATCCACTGAATAAGAATTTCTTTTTTAGCAGTTATAGTATTTGAGATAACGCACAAAGTGTGTGACACATATGTATGTATATATGATAATGAGTTTTAGTTAAGGGAATATCATATCAGTAACCAGACCTGTGTGAGAAACACTGATGGCATATTTACAATCATTGAAGATTGAACTAATACAAAGGTCTAATATCCCAGGCATCAAGTTTCCTACGTTTCCCAGTGTAATCAGTGCATCAGCTTTGCAGCAAAAAGACAATCCCTCAAGTAAATCTAAAACTCTAAATCTAAATCCTCATTAGCTGAGTGTACACACATACTCTGTTGTGTTTAACAGTGCTACCAATGAACGGCGTGTTACATTACAGTAACCATGAACTGTCTTTTCAGAAGATAACACCCTCACAAAACGAGAAAACTAAATCAAACAAATCACCTCTGGACGCAATCTCCCCTTTTTTTTTGCCAATTTTAATGACCAAAATGAGGAAGCACAGTTTCACATAAATGCGTGATTAATAAGTCCGGATCATTGGCACGGCTACAGGCAGCAAACCCGGTGATGTGCTGATGTTTTGTGTGTTGACTAATTAATATGATAATCAAAGGATAATTCTCCCTCATTTGGATTCATTCTGGTGCCAGCAGCTAAAACTGAAAGTGTGCATTAGCCTAGATAGACTTGTGTGTACCCTGATCATTTGATGGTTTATGTTGTTGAAACACACAGCTAATGGCTAGATCGATGAATCGCGATGTGTGAGAGATGCACATTCAAAATTGAAGTGGCAAAACATTTCATGGCATTAAAGGGTTTCACAGACAGATTTAAGCCGATGACGCCATTCATAATCAACGCTACTTCATAATATTTTACCAATCATGCAAATTAAAAAAAGTGCGGCTGTCATCTTTCACTTTCACGATCATCTGCTACAAATTGTAAATGGAGGCAAATCCACTTAACGCCTAAGCATTCAGCAGCCACATAAAAAGCTGAAATCATCTTAGATCCCAGTTAATTCACACTTTGCCCTTCACTGCTGTCAAGTCTTCACGATTACCTTTATTCTCTCTGACCTCTGACACATGGAGAGATGTCTGTTTTGCTTGGAAACTAATGGTAAAAAAAAAGCGAAGCCATTTACAAAATTTTTGCAAATCAAAATCATTAATGGAGGTTAATGGACACAACACAACATGAACTTTGCAGCCCTCTGTCCTTTTTTTCAAAACTCATTATGCAGAGAAATAAACCAGACCCGTGTGTAAAAGCATGATGTAACCATTGGCATATGAAATGTGTTCACCTGGTTTATATGCAGAGGATAGATGAAAGGTTTTATGGAGTCAGGACTACACGCAAAATTTTGATAGGCGGCGAGCAGGGGAAGGGGAGATGAAGACGTACTTTTCTCGTGGCCTCTGGGTCGTCTTTGGGTGACACTTTGAAGTGATGCACGCTGTCATCGAAACACTTGAGGGTGAAAAAGCAGCTGTCTCTGGCTCGGATCTGGAGGACATGGAAAGACACACTCGACTCGTACAAACGTTCTGCAATACTGCAGTCCCCCCAAAAACCCCCCCTAAAAAACACGAGGTGCAGGTCTTAAATGATGTCTTACCAAACAGTGAGCATTCGTGAGGGACTTGCAGCCCTGCCTCCTGACATTGGCTGCTGCGTCTGACCTTCACAAAGGAAAGAACGAGGTTTTATTCTCCCACTGTATCACAGACATCTGAGCGTCTTTTATGTCAAAAACCAGCAGATTTCCGCTTATCTGCCGCAGAGATCTTTCCAGCGGCTGTGTCGAGCAGAAGAGCCGAGGTGAAAGATGGCACCTACTGTTTGGAGTACCAGGACAAAACCCCGTCTTGGAGGACGACCCAGTAGGAGCGCCAGCCGAAAAATCTCGAGCTCTGCAGGATGAAGCGGAGACAAGAATCAGCGGCCTGATTTTCATTCATTTCTCTTATTGTTCATCATGATTTCGCCAGCAGCTGCGAGATGGCAAACACAGCAAACTGAGGAAAAAAAACATTCACTACACTGTGGGGATGAGCTCTCTCTCTCTCTCTCACACACACACACACACACACAGGCTAGGTGGCGTCTGACTGACTTTCTCAGCAGGTAGAAGATTTTCAGGATCGCAGTGGAGGTTTACATAATTGCCAGTTAGTGACATTTAAACAGCACTCAGATCAACATTCAAGCATTAATTACAACTGGGGACGATGTTCAGCTGTAAATGCATGAATAATTCATTCGCACACATCTGGCCAGCGTTCCCAGCATCCATACCAGGCTGCGAGTGGAAATGAGTGAGAATGAACCACAGGAGCCACTTTTATTGTGATAAAGTGTAAAGGCAGTTCCTCAGAAGAGCACGGAGGAAGAGGCTTGAAAAAACAAAAAAAACAATATTGCGCAACGTCTTACGCAATAATAATCAACTCAACAGTTGCCTGAGATCACACTCAAAGCACAACTGCGCAACCAGCTTCTAAAAATGTGCAGGGTTAGTGGGCTGTTAAAATGCATGTTGTAAGGACACTGTTGGCTTATTTCTTTGAATATCTTTAGGACTTATATATTTATTTACTACATATAAACACACACACACACATATACACATATGTACACGTGCCTTATATACAGCACATACCGTCACATATACGGCATTTACTGTATATAAACGAACATATTATACATGTATATATTTATAGAGTGAGAGAGACTGGGACAGAGTATAAATGTGAATTTCACAGTATTTCAGATTTGTGATGATGGTGAAGATAGAACCTCATTTAACCCAGACGAACTGCGACTTCTGAAGTCGCCTGTACTTGTAGCGAGGTCGCCACATTCGAAACGAGTTGTTTTTTTTTGTTGCTTTGCTGTTCAGGCCATTTCATCGATCTTTTACGGTTTAAAGTTCTCTCTTCAGACCTCACCTTGAGGAGGAGTCCCTCGTATTTCTTGACATGGCGGGTCATACCCTGAAAATGGAGAGGCGCGAAGGAAGTTAAAAACAAATCAACGGCCAAAGGGGAGCCGGCTCTGGAAAAGCCGACGATGAGATGAGCACTCACTCTGTGGACGCCACCTTCCAGGACCTGCTTCATCGCCGAGTCGCTGGCCAGGTCAAATGCCGTCTGGCCTGCGAGTTTCACAGACGCCGAATAAGTGGCAATCGCATAACAGGGCGCATAAGAGGGGAGAAAAGAGAGAGGCTGTTTAAAAGCCGACATCAATATCAAGGGGTCGTGTTTGTCTGAAACCGGCTGCAGTTTCCAGATTCTCTGTTTGTGCCCTCTGTTGTGATAAACTTCTGAGGTTTTAACTTTGAAGATTTCAGCAACTCTGTTTCACTCGCACTGAAAGGACTGAGCGGCAGTGGGCGGCGTCTGCCAGCTCTGGCTCTGAGGCCCCGTACCGTTCTTGTTCTTGACGTTGGGGCTGGCGCCGCTCCGGAGCAGCTTCAGCGCGCACTGCTTCTGGCCGCGATAGGCGGCCGAGTGCAGCGGAGTGTTCCCCAGCAGATCTGTGCAGTTGATGTCTGGAGGCTTCTTCCTGCTGAGCTGCAGCAAAACACACGGGACATGAGCACGTGAAGAGGCCCGGTCCCAAATGTCCCGCCGCTCCTTTTATTATTCTGCTGAGAGAGGAAGCACGATTCTTTGATTTCTCGCTCTCTCTGCTTCCAGGAGCTGCTGTAGTCGATGCCGCAGCAGCTTGTTCAGCGATTGCCATCAAGTGTTGGTTAAATAACAACACGTATGGTAAAGTTTATTTCTCCCTCTATTCATGGATAACTGTGTCCTCACTGAGCCGATTCTGATGCGTTCATGTTTTTCAGGATCGACCTTTATCAACAGTAAAAATGCCAGATCGTGTTTCCTATATGTCCATGACAACAAATCCTTACAATCCTCAATTGTTTTAATCTTCAGAATTTACACAGTAATTGCAAAATCTGCCCAAGTGCTTTTATCTATGTATATGATATTACAGTCAATTTGTGCACAGAGATTACACCCTTTCATCATTATCTGGAAACTGCTTGTAAACTCTATGAGTTTGGCCGTCATGCCCGCCACTCTGTATTTTACCCTTTCTTAATTATCAGAAATGCATATATGAATGAGGACATGATTTCTTTAGACCTACTGTACATGAACTGTTGCAGTTCAAAAAGGCCAAGGTTATTTGTTGTTGTTTTTTTCTCTTAATTCAAGGTGTGATGTTTCAGGTTTTAGCTGCATCTGATGAGGCATCATCCCCTGGTACTGACCAGACGAGTTAGAGTCGAGAGGTTCCCTTCGCGTGCCGCGTCCAAAAGTTCCTCCTCCAGCTTCCTCTCTGCTGTTCTCTCAGCCGCTGGCACCAGTAAGAGGGTGAGCATCACAATATTTCACACAGAGTCTGACGAACACATGAAATGACAATGCGTCTTCTCTCACCTTCCAACATGCTTCTGATCTCTGGGTTTTGAGTGACATCTTTGGGAATCTGAGCTGTCCCATTGATCACAGTGGCACATGCATCATAGTGCAGCAGCAGCATGACAACCTCCTGATCAATACGTAATTGATTGATTGATTGATTGATTGATTGACTGAATGGATGAACAAATGCATGCACAAAAAATCGTACTATCAACAAAGAGACAGAAAGGGCAGAGAGAGAGACTTAATATTGGCAAAATTGACTGATTGATCAACACAGCGAGGGTACCTTTCTTCCTGTGAATGCAGCTTTATGCAACGCCGTGTCTCCGATATTATTGGGCAAGTTAACGTCTGCCCCGGCCTGAGGGACGTGAAATCATGCACACGTCAGCCATGCAGCCACTCGACAGTCGTAGAAAACGTTTTGTTGACGTTATTTAACAAAACCGAAGCCGTACCCTCAGTAATTCCTCCACAACATCTTTGTGTCCGAAGTAACAGGCCAGGTGGAGAGGCGTCCATCCCAGGTTGGACTTTTTCTTTCCTGAGGAAACAGTTCATACCAGGTTAGACCAACACTAGACTAAATACAGAATATAGAATCTAAAGACAATATTAAAGCAGTCATATATGAAAATTACAAAGAATTCACGAATGCGAAATGTGACAAAGCAGCTTGCATACCAGACAAGAACAGTAAGCAGTGTATGAATATGTATAAGGCCACATGGTGGCTCAGTGGTTTGTGCTGTCACCACACAGGGGGTTGTTCATTTGTATCCCAGTTGGCATGTTGTTTAACAACCTGGGTACGGGGTCGATTGGAGACCAGCTGCGAGTGTGGGACTGAATGGTGTGTGTGTGTGTGTGTCCTGTGACGGACTGAGGACCTGTCCAGGGGCGTATTCCCTGCCATCGTCCTGTGTGTGCTGGAGATAGGCACCAGGAACCACTGGATCAGATAATGGACGAACGGATGGATGATCATGTGTCTAAATGTTGAGGTGGGTCTATTCAAAGTGGCTGGTGGCTTCATGGCTGCTATACTCCAGGGTATATGCACCATGTAGCACAGGCCACGGCACTTTTATGCATTCACTCTTTTTCTTACCCACTGTGCATCTATCTCTAGCACACAGATGGTGAAGGGCTAAGCACCCTGGACAACACCAATCCATCACCTGGCGCGCACACACACACACACACACACACACACCTAGGTGCAATTTAGAGTTTCAGATTGATATAACATCCATGTTCTAGGACAGTGCTGGGATTCAAACCGAGCATCTTCTTGCTGTGAGGTGACAACGATGGCCATCAAATTCACTGTGTGGCCCTTAATGACATTCATATAAACTTAAAATGAACAGCAAAAATATCTGGTAACAAAATAACATTTGTTTTTTGGTTTTATTGCTCTTTTATTTGATAACAGCTGTTATGAAATGGCACTTAAAACAAATAAAGTTAAAGCTGAGTTGAGTTTTATTGCATTCAGATTCTCTTTAAATTTACAAATGATATGACTGAGTAAGTGCTATCATTGATAATAACAATTGAAAAAAAATTGCAAATGCAACATAATGCTACTCACTTAATGACTCATTCTTGGACATTGGTATCGTTAAAAAAAATTGCATCAACTTAATCCCTTTTTTTCTGTTTAGCGCATCAACTGCCAAACAAGCTGAACAAACACACCCATAATATTGCATGACCCTCGGGGCGAAGCTGGGTGCGTCTCAACACTACATGCTACAATGCTACAATACTACAATGCTCACAGAGAAGTCTGATGATTTCTCATTAGGTTACTGAAAGAACTGGTTAGGGTACAAGCAGAGGCTGGGCCGACTGGAGATGATCAAGCGTAGGGAATGCACCGGTTTTCACAACAAACTTTCAGCCCTGTGTGCTACCTTTGCAGTTGATGTTGATGTGCGTCTCTTCCCTTATCTTTGACATGAGCAGCCTCTGAATTCCCGGCAGGTCTCCGTTCCGGGCGAACTGCAGGAACTGCTCCTCTGGCTCCAGCTCCTCCATTGACCCCTCCAGAGGAAAACCCAGGGGAGGGGAGACACAAAGGCAGCATAAAAGGATACCTTCAATCACTGCGCGCCATCAGGTGCAAACGTATAGCCCTTAACCCCAGAAGGCAAAGACAGCTATGATGATGTCGCTCTGACAGAAGCAGAATCATTTCCACTTTTCACAGACTACATTTCAAAAGACTCCCCAAAGCCCCGGTGCTCAGCTTGGATGAAGTGTCAGTTTGTATTGCTTAATGAGCCAAAACTGTCATTGTTTAGGAACACGTGAGGGGTAAGTCACAAGAGCCGGTCGTGTCAGACAGGGAGGGAAAACTGTCGAATGGAGATATATGCGGTGGAATTAATGCAAAAAAGTAGGCAGTCACCAGACCAGCTGTGCGGGAAAGAAATCTCTCTTTCCCCCTTCACACAGACTGAAGTCCACATGACACACTCTATCAGCGTTTGCAATCACAATGTTGGTACAAGTTGACAACAAAGGGAAAGCTATAGCTAACTCTGTCACATGGCTGTGACGCAGGATCACCAAATGTCATCGGCTTGAACTGGAAACAGGTTTACCTGGAGCTGATAAAACACGTGGCACTAACGGTAACAGAGCCTGTCTTTCAGGTGTTCGCTCCAGCCTCTGGAAAACACCTCCTAACGTCCTCTTTGTGAAGTCTTATCACCAATATTTCAAATCCAGCCTCATTTCCAGTTTGAGTCACTATCATGATTTAAGATATGCAAAACCAAGACAAACGGTCTCTTGTACTACTTCAATAGGCCTCCTATTGTTAAATTTAAACGACTGATTAAGGACAAAAAGCATCAGATGGACCCCCCTTCTCATTAATCATGTCATGACCCTGTAGATTTGTCTTGTGACACTGAGGACGGAAGAGGGGGAGGGCATGGGTAGAAGTTGCTAAACCCTCACTGTAAGACAAAGCAGTTTCTTATACAACCTACAGTACACTCCCAACCTCACACACAACACATAACACAGAGTCTAAATCACAACGCCACCTGTCTGATACGGAAAGCACAGGACATGGTTCATGTGGTAAAACACTGAGAGGGAGCATATTAGGAATTAGGTTGCCGGTTCAAATCCCATCAGGGTTTCTACGTGTAGTTGCATATAGATACTCCAGTTTACTACCAAAGTCCAAAACCATGTATTCAGGTCAACTGAAGACTCTAAATTGTTCGTAGGTGTGAATATGGCAGCTTGTGTGTGTGTCCTGGGATGAACTGATGAGCAGTCCAGGATGTATAACCTGTCTTCACACTATGACTACATTCTTGATATTTAGATATAAAAAAAGTCAAAGGGAAAATGACAACTTGTGTTGTAAATGGCAAAATGATTCACATAGTGTTGTAATAACAGCATGTAATGAACATAAGCATCATCAATAAGCGCATAGTTACCCTGCATAATCACTTCTTATACTTTAAAACAAAAGTTCTGAGCAAACAATATCGGCCCCATTGCTGTCTGGTCAACCACACTCTATATTACATTTGTATCTCTGGGCTTATAACTGATGCAGCGGTGAACTGTCATTAAAATAGCACTTACTATTTCAGTTGCTCGGTGAAGTTAAACCCAGGGTCTCTCTCCCCCCACACACCCACAGAGAGAGAGGCACACATACACGCACACAGCTGCTCTCGCAGGGGCCCTATGTGCGGCTGCATGTGATGGTTTAAGCCCCCCCCCCTCCACCCGATGTGCTACTACAACACCCACAGTGCACCACGGCTCCACGGACACACCAGGTCGCCTCTCACACACCCCATTTACGGTCCTAGGTTCACCGATAAGGAAATATCCTCGTCTCAGGTTCAGCCCTAGTCTCCTCACGCTCACCTCCGCTGACTGTTTACACTGCGTCAGCTGATCTGCCCCAAGCGGAAGCAAGCAGGCCAAACCCAGCGCCTTTCAAAACAAGAGCATGGCTCGTTAGTTCAAATGGAAACTAAAATGCAACATGCGGCTCAAAACCCGCTTAAATATGATTTGAATCTTTTAATTCATAATATTTGATTAATTAATTAGTTTTAGTACCCGTTTTTTTTGTTTTAAACCAAAATAATTGGTGCTTTTCGCGAGTCATTGGCAGGTACAACCCGGAACTACTTCGATCGTCTAATTAGCTTTACCCCAGGAAGTTATCAGATACACAAACAGGCTGCATGCAAACATGCAGCTCATGTGGCTCACTGAGTATAATATACTTTGACTGACTGAATTTCATGTTTTTAGGAGCTGACATTTGGTGATGAGGTGGACTAATGGCCGACGTCATGAATTCAGAGAATGAAGGAGACCTTCAAGCTCAAGTAAGATAAGCTAAGCTAAGTTACTCCTGATAAAGTTGGTAAAACAACCTGCCAAGTTGTTCATGATTTTTTGTATTGTTTTAGTGTTATAACAAATGCCTCCAGGGAGAGTATCAATCCAATAGTAGCTGTTGTGTCAGGTGTAACCGATGTGTAACAGTTTACAATGGTATCATACCATCATTATGGGCATAACCAGGCAGGCTGACAGCTCTATTTTGTATAATAATAACAGTATGGATGTGATAAAATAATTGTTGACCAACTGTGCATATACCATAACACACACACACACACACACACACACACACACACACACACACACACACACACACACACTCACACTCACAAAACTCTCATTGGGTGATTGCTACTGAGGTGGAATCAACACCTTTTAATGCGCTGTCTGATGATCACAGAGGTCACACATTCACACGGAGCAGCCAGGACAGGATGAAAAAAGACAAAAGGGTGGACACAAATTAGCACATTCACACACTAATTATTAACCCGTGGTGCTGAAACCCAGTGTCATTTACAATTAGAAAAGCAATGTAAAAAAGATTTTTTCAACATATTCCCAAGAGTTTGAACTCTCCAGTACATTACACATCCAATTACAAAATTATATTACAGTGTAATTCATTATTCTTTGATTGATGATTTATTATTGCTCCTTTTCATTCAGATTGAAGAGGTGGAGGCGCTGTCCTCTATCTATGGGGATGAGTGGTGTGTTATAGATGAGGCTTCCAGAATATTTTGCATCAAAATATCCAATGACCTGGAGGAGCCAAGGCTGAAAGCATGTTTGCAGGTACCTCAATGGAAAATTGTTATTACCCGCATATGTTTGGCATTGCAGTTTGCTTGTAAACCACCTCGATGATTTTTTTTTTCATCTTATTGATCAGATAATTCTCCCACCCGATTATCCGAGCGCATCCCCTCCGATCTACCAGATCAAGTAAGCCCATTTGCCTTTCAAATTTAATCTTGTGGTGATGTGCTGAATTGATAGAACAACATCCCACTCAAAAACCTACTCCTCATCCCACTCAATAACCCTCTATTTGTTCTCGGCTTTTGTAGTGCAGCGTGGTTGCGAGGCCTCGAGAGGGCCAAATTGGCAAACAGCCTGGAAGACCTCTACGTGTGAGTGCCTCTCGTAATATCTGACTTCACAAGGAGCTACTGTGGAGGGATATTAGCCACAACAAAAGCTTTTCATGGTTGTTTCCAAGGTGAAATTTCTTTGAAGCCGGTGTCTTCCCAGAGAATCCAACTTTATAAGGAAATATTTGAATTTCAACAGGGAGAATATGGGGGAGAGCATCCTCTACCTCTGGGTGGAAAAAATCAGAGAATTCCTGGTGGAGAAGTCTCAGAGATCAGAAACAGGTGAGGTGTGAAAAATTAAATTTGTGCCTGAGGGGGATACTCAGCCAAAATCCAATGACTCTGGATTATACTTGATTGTTTTATCACTCCAGAGGAACTCGCTTCATCATGCAGCAAGTGCAGGCTTTTTCAATGGACGTTTTCATTCACAAGGAAGTTTTTCAACCAATGGTTCTAATAAGGTTTTACTAATTCCAGCTGAAAAGGCAAACAGCCAGAGTGAGATATTATTGATGCTAAAATGACTTGACAGCTATCCCCAGTGTTTAAAATTAGGACCTTTTTAATATGCACATAATTACATACATGATTTGATTAAAGAAATAAGGTTAAAGCTGCATGTTAAAAGTCAACTCCTGCTCTGTTACTGCTTGTATATTACAGACTAGAGTTTCAGAACACAAGCATCCTTGGGTCTCTGAAAGGTGCTATATGAATTACAATTATTATTATTATTATTGTTGTGTTGTTGTTTTTGTCATCACTGTTATTAAGCCACTACGGCTATTTTTGTACAGCCGCCACAGTCTAGAATTGAATTCATAGTAATAACTGAAGCTTATAGAGGACATACACCATGCATATTCTGTGACTTCCTCTAATCTTCCAAAGCTTCCAAAGGCTTTGTGTGATCCTGCTGAACTAACAGACACCAGGCTTAAGCAGTGGCTTCAGCAATGATGCTTCCTTACTTAAAGTACTTACTATTCACACAAGCTTTCTCCAGCTCTTTGATCCTGTTTTTGAGGTCCTCTTCCTCTACTGTCACATTCGTCTGCTCCAACCTCCACTTGGCCTGTCTGTGCTCTCATGTGCTCTTCTCACTTACCTCTCTCTGGTGTACTCTGTAGTTTAACTTGCTCATCATCTCCCTCACAATTGCCACTCATGGGTCCTCAGAGTGTCTTGACCTCCTACCCTCCACCGCCTCCTCATTGGCAGTGATGAACCTCTCGTATCTGACTGTGGCTGATTCACTGGCATCTTGTAGTGACTGGAACCTGTTGCATACTTCTATTGTGTACAGCTCTTGTAGATCATTCCCTTGAGGCAGCAGCTCTTGTCCTATTATCTGTGTATTTGTTAAAAGGTTATAATAATTATTAACAATTTTGCAAGTATGCTGCACTGAGAATAGAAGTTGCGGAATATCCGATGAGCTCAGCACACAGTCGAGGCATTCCTGGACTGATGTTTTTAAAGTAACCTGCCATGTAGGCTTCCCCACTGGCAGAATGTATTCCAAGCACGTTTCCTTCTTTTATCTGTGTCATTAACCACTTGAAATGGTCTTGACTGAAGACTGCCTTCCATTTTCTGTGTCTTATCCTCTCCACAGTGGCAGGCCAGTGGTAGACCTTGCTTTATAGACCTGCTGACAAACTCTTTTTTTGTGGGTGGGGTTTTAGCAAATAATCAATCCCAGCCGGCTCCCGTTCACGATAACATCCACACGTTTACAACTTGGTTCTGACAAAGCCCTCTGTTCACGGATAAGTCAATCACCGGATCATTTTTTGAGAGACAATCAGAAAAACCCTGATGAATCTGCGTCCCCTTGTCTAAATGTGTCTCCTGCTGAGATGCTCCTCCAGGAGTAATACAACTATCTGATGGGCTCTGAAGTTGTGATAAGCTGGGCACAAAGGCAGATAGAAGCAGTGGGAAGAAACCCATCCGACTTTGAGTGACTGCCTTACATTAAGATGGATATCGGTGTAATGTGCTCTCACCCAGGCGGGATCCTTTGAAGAGTAAAACAAGTGAAAGATACTCAAATGAAAGATTCGCTTCTGGTGTCACCACATACCAGAATTTTCCTGGTGTGTGGTGTGACTAGGGGTTCGTAAAATACTGGAAATTTTAAAAGTTGGAAACTTTCCATGCAAATTTTCAGAAATGAACAGGAGTTGATGGGAATTAGCAGGAATTTAGTTGAATTTATTTTAACTAAGTATAACTTGCCATGTATGTAGGCATAAATATTAAATATTGAATGGGTCACACTTTATTGTTGCAAACATGCAAACCTTTCTGATTCCAACATTTATAAATTCCATGAATTTGTCTGTCAGTTGCTGGTCACATTTTGATTTTAATGAGAATTTGTGAGTTAATCTTGAATATGTCCATACCTTACTTACTTGTACTGAAGTTAAACTTTAATACCATTAAATATATTTACCCCTTTAAATGTAGTGATATGCTGGGAATTATCAGGTGTGCTGGGAATTATCTGAACATGTGATTAGGGGATCCGCTTGAATTTGCATTTAATCATGTTGCTTTAATACAGATCAAGATTTAGAGTTGTACCTGTTTTCCCTAAAGTACATTAAAGCTTATTATTTATAAGTTTAGACGAGGATGATGAGTTTTATACTGGTTCAGTGGCCTTGTGGTTGTAGTGTCTGCTTTGAGTTGGACAGATTGGGCATTACATCTTTAAACGACCTTTAAGTCATCTCAAAAATGTTCAAAATGGTTAATGGTGGCATCAGTTTCATTGGTTCTTGTCTATGTAGGCACCATTCACCTACATAGGTACCATGTGACTTTCGTCGCCTTATGCTGTCTCCAAGGGTCCCTTTAATGGTCCAGAACCAATGGCAATTGGTTATTAAGGCTACTGACTTTTTCCTTACTTATAACAAAAAGGATTCCCCAGATTCCCCAAATTCCTGAGCTGAAGTGGAATGGAAATTTTCCGGAAACTTTGTGGACATTTTCTGGAAAATTGGCAACCCTACGCGTGACTCATTTATCTAAGCCAAGCCCCCGAGGTACCTCTTCACCAAGGGAGACTTGGATCTCTTTTGACCAACATGGCTGAAAAATATTAATTGTCTGTCCCATTGTTGTGCTGCAGAAATTGTTCTCTCTCTGCGATTCATGTGGTAATAAGTATAACTGGGGTCGCAGCACTTACATAATCTCAGAGGAGTCTGGACTTATTCCCACATGAATGACAGGAACGGCGGAGAGTGGGCCGTGGAGGTGGGGGGAGGTAATGAGGTGCAAGATGCACAATTCACCAAAAAGGAAATGAAAAGGGAGTAAACACTGCGCAGAGGAGAGGAAGAGTAGAGGAATAATAGCTTTGATGATAACGTTTGCTTGAATGCATCTGGCTGTCAAGCATAGAATGGAAACCATACTAAGCCCACATGTTTGTTCATCTGAATTTGAAGTCCCACTGAGACCTACTTTACTTTACTTAATTTTGGCTCTGTGAGTGTGTGTGCTTCCGTGCTTCACTGTGTATGTGTGTGCAGAGATGATACGCACTACTCACAGTGACTACAGAGTAAGACTTAAGCACTGTTTGTATGTCAAGTTGTGTTTCGTACGCCATATGATCTCCATGGACAAGGGAAGCATCAGACATTGCAGTACACACCCCAGGCCAAGAGGTGGCAGTCTGATTTCTGATGAACTGAAATGCACACGTGTTCTCACAACTCCAGAACGACAATTGAACTGCAAACCTTAGTTCCAAGGATGTATTATAAGAACTGGATAATAGTCCAAAGAAGGCAGTCCATTCATTCCTACAGAAGTTTCTCTCCTGGCGCACAACCGAAAAATATTTCTGGCTTCTGCATTTACTTGAACAAGCAGTGATTTGATTGGCTTTTCTGTGCTTTTGAAAACCTTTGGACAGATATTGTCTGTGATTTAGCTGTATTTACAACTGGAGGCATCCTGTCAACAGCGTTGCGTCCTATCCAGTTTTCATGATACATGCACGGTGCGTACCTGTTCTCATAATGTTGCCAAATGAAGGCATTGTTGAAGTCTTACGTTGCATTTTCAGGTGCTGCAAATGCCGTTCTTGTGTACGCAGACATCCAACGGCTGCAACAAAAATTCTATAATTTAACTCAGAAGTGTCATGTAAACGGCCTCTCAAATGCTGGATGTGGAAAAAAAATCTATTCTATTCTATTATTTATTCATCCCTGAAAGAAAACGATTTTGTCCAGCAGCCAAAGTGCTGTATTGTAATAATAATAAATAAAAAAATAAAAAAATAAATAAAAATGATGATGGTGATAATGATTAAAAGTAATAATGATAAATAAGGCAGGAGAAACGGTAATAAGGTAAGACTGCCTGGATGTATTTCCACATTCTTGGCAGTGAAATGAACACCTGGTGGAGAGATGTCATTCCAGTCGCATGCGCCCTAAAACTTGTAGTGACGTGTGATAAAACCGAACATTTCCAGACACACCATCGCAATAATCGCGCCACTTAAATAGCATCCTCTTGATAAATCACACCTGCCAGGTGACTGCGTAATGTAGACAAAGGAGGAGTCCTCACAGAGGGAAGAACCTCTTTAGTGTGGACCGCGAATCAGACAAATACTGGATTTCAACTCATAAAAACAACTTGGCTGCGTTTACTTGGTTTTAATTGTTGTGTAAAATGATACACATTGTGTACGCCAAGACTTGCGATTTTATGCTGACACCGTGCAGCTTTGTTTCCATAACAACGGAGCATCCATTTCAGCTCACCTGTGGATCACTTGTATCTCATCCCGCTGCATGGGTTTAGAGCGGCCGCTCTGAGCGAGGCCCGCCAGCCGCTCTGAGCGAGGCCCGCCGTCCGCTCCCTGCCTCTCTCCCCGCAAGAAAGGAACAAACTGAAACAAACGGCTCTGATAAGATCGTGCTCTGCCAGAGTAACAGTCTCACATCTCCGCTGTTAATCTTCCGGCTCTTGTCAGCGCTATCGTCCCTTATGAATCGTCTGTCTGGTTGTAATAGAATATGGCACCGTGTTGGTGGCAATAACATATCCAGTGTGTGGGACGACCTTTACAGGCACCAATGTTAGGGTTAAAGCAATATGAGAACATTCAAGTCAAAGAACTTGTTTTTGCCGCATTTGGGCATCTCAAAGTGCATCATGTAGGTCAGATAAGAGTGAAAAATTGTACATGTAACATTTCTCTACATGTCGTGTTGCAGCAGATCAGCCAGAGCAGGTGAACGTGACGGCCGAGGAGGCCGTGGAGGACGACGAAGAGCTCCCGGACTACAGGACCTTCAAGCTGAGCGCGGAAAGCGAGCTCCTCTTCACCGGCCACGCGAACGGTACCGTCGGCCGATAGCTTGCCGACTGGTCGACTGGTGGAAGGGTCGACTTTCCACCACGACTGGTGGAAGTGAAACAGAGGTGGCGTGACATGCGGCTTTGTGTCCCGCAGATGAGGAGCTTCCTCCCATAAAACACGGAGACAGCATCACGGACCGGCGCAGCACCTTCCAGCCTCACCTGGCCCCCGTGGTGACTCCCAGACAGGTACGCAGCCGGAAATGAAAGCATTGACCGTCCGATGCATCATCAGCGCATTCGTCTCAATCCCTCGTCCGAGTTACAGCAGAAAGGAACAAGATAGTTAAGCGGCAGGGAGAGACATGTGTTAATTTATGCAGCCGGTTTGGCAAAATAAATCATCTGCGGCGTTCCTGCGTGCTCTCATACATGATTAGGTAACACACCGACTGGTCTTAAAAGCCTCCACCTGCTGTGAATCGCTGTTTAGACAGATTTTTACAGTCACAGCTGTAACCTCGAGAGCAAATAAACCAAATAGGCCGACACCTGTCCTCCATTTACACGCTTCCTCCAAGTAGTGCACGAATGCTCCGCTCGGCTGCGTCTCTGGGTGAACGCTCCTCGTCGACATGGGGAAGACGACGTGGACGCGTCGACTTAAGCTTTTCTTTCCTGCCAGAAATGCGTCCTCAAACCGTGAACCTTTATGCAGCTTTAATCCTCATCTCCGAGTCCGTGTGCTCTTTGTTTTGCATTTTTTGACGTCGATGTTGTATCGAACTCAAGATGTCAAGGAGCTTTCACTAATTAAAGAGGTAGCTGAACTCGGAGCTGGTCTCAAATACAAACTCTACATTGGCTTTGACGTGTTTTGAGGCTTTTTTTTTCCCAACCCCAAGAACAAGTTGTCCCGCTGCGATGCCGTGACAGAGACGCGTACATAGAACAGATTCTGATCAGTCACAATGAATATTGTAACAGCTATATACCAGCTGATCCCAGCACAGTGCGAACTCATGCTAATTAGCGCCGCTCTGTAAATATGCGAGTGAACATCAAAACTGTCTCATTTCCTCGCGGCCCCGCGAGTCCTTCATGCCCCATTATGCGATGAGGTCTCTTCACTCATTACTCGACTACGTTACTGTCTCCAGTCTTGAGACCACAACGAGCTTATTCACGTCTGAAGCCGCTCATTAGGTGCTTCCCTCCATCCTACCAGCCAATTTAAACTCATGAAACTGATCTACGAGGACTTCGGATTACTGGGAATGACTTTGGAAACCCCTTGTTTCCCCCTTGTTTTATGTTTTGTTATGTTATGTTGTTATGTTACGCAGACGTACGGGACGATATGGACTGCGTTAGATTTAACAAACAACGTGAAGTAAGACCGAGCTCGTGTGGAGCGGAATGACAAACCGTCCGTTCAGAGACGCTGCAGATCTCCAGCGAGCAAAATTAGCACCGACTAATAGAGTGATTTGGATGGAAAGAAGAAAAAAACAAAAAAAAACGCAGGCCTCGGTCCAAACCTTATTTTTCAAGAACGTATCTGAAACCCATCCGTCTTATTTTTAGGAAATGCGCCTTTCCTTCGCAAACAGTTGACTAACGCTGTTTCGTGCATTAGTCAGCAGCGTCAGACGGCACGTTGACCTCACGAGCTGTCATCTGCACAGATGCCGCATCGCTTTCAAAGTGACGAGCCTCCTGAAGGGTGACTCACTTCTTTTTTTCTATAAGAGCGCGTCGTGAACGGGGCTCATGTTTAACGCGGTGGCGGGGGAAGCGAGGGGGGGAAAAAAGGAACTTGTGTCAGCAGTTTTCCTGTAGAATGGAGAAGATGTAAAAGCATGTGAGTGAGAAGTGAGAAGCACATCGTGATATTCACTCTTCCTCTTCCTCTTCCTGTGTGTGTGTGGCAGGTGAAAATGGTCCTGGAGAAGCTGTATGAAAACAAGAAGATCGCCAGCGCCACTCACAATATTTATGCATACAGGTCAGCGATTTCATACAACATAGACATATATGTCAAACACCTGTCGAGCATTTGTCATACTACCCATTTAGACTCCCGCCGAGTGCTACAGTGGGTCCTATTAGTGGGGACCAACGTGAGATAAGTGAAGACTCGAGGCCTGCCCATCTCCTCTAAAGGCCACATTAATGCATTAAAGGTCGAGAAAAACCACCAGAGGAAAATGAAGTTTTGATAGCACCGTGTATTATGCGACCGGATGTGTGTGTGTGTGTGTGTGTGTGTGTGTGTGTGTGTGTGTGTGTGTGTGTGTCTCTGGGAGAGCGTGTGATTGTGTTTTCGTGACTAATGAGGTCGAGGGTGGAGCTGCTGATGCACTGCCTGGGTGGTGGTCATTATGTTTGACATTTACACCACTTAAAAAAAAGGAAAAAAGCAAAAAAAAAAAAAAAAAAACTGCCGAAGAGGCTGCCAGTGTCACGGCGTCATTCTCTGGCCAAAATGTCTTAATGCTCTCCCGCCTAATGCCAAGCTGTTACGCCCCCCCCCCCTCCCATCCCCCCACCCCCCCATCCCCCACCCCCCCACCCCCCCCCCCACCCGTGCAGGATCTACTGCGAGGACAAGCACAGCTTCCTGCAGGACTGCGAGGACGACGGCGAGACCGCAGCAGGGGGGCGACTGCTGCATCTGCTGCAGGTGGTTTTGTTTTATTCATTAAGAACGTTTAACTCACTGCAGCGCGACATGCGACTTTTTCAGCATTCGGCGAAAAGGAAAACGATGTCCAAAAATCTAGTAATTGGCTCAGTGCTGCACATGTAAACCGGAAAAGCTGGAAAAATGAACGAATTTCCAATCATAGAAAAACACATTGAAAATAAGACAAGAAGCTAAGTGTCCTGGAAATGTTTTCCTGCCCTTCTGCTTCTCTCTACCTTGTAAATAAATGTAGATGGTTAAGAGGGTTTGTCAGAATTTCAAATCATGTACGAGATTATTTCATCGATAGGTTACAGCCACAGACTGTCAAAAGAGAGGAATAATCATGAAAGCGATCTGGCTAAATGCACAAAATGTACAGCTGCAGAAAATGACACATCTCCAAACCATGGTTGGGATGGGTGCGTGGATTAGGATGTCAGACTGCAACATCTGAGAATGTCCTCAAAAAGTCCTGGAAAACGATTGGAAGAAAGGAGTGAGAACACTTATAAAGCTATGGCTCAGTAGATACAGTACATTACAAGGACATCTATACGTTTGCTCCCTTTATCCAGCTTTCTCTTGGCTCTGCCCGCTTTAATTGGTGTCTGTTCGAGGCTGTTCATTTTCACTACATGCACACTCCCACATCTGCGGTGGCTTTTAAACTTGGATCATTATGAGCAGGGAATTCTCTTCTAACTCGGATGAAATACTCGTTTAGCCCTCGTTTTCTTTAGCCTCGTCTGTAACTAGGTTTTTCAAAAACACGTCAAAAGCAATTACTCTGTGTGCTGCATACTATGCAAGTCACAACCATGAATGGAAAAAAGTGCCGGTCAGACAAAAGGATTCACAGAGCTGGCACATTCTGCATCGTGAATGATCACCGGTTTTTATTGACTCAGTGAAATATTTACACCACCTGTCTTCATCTCTTTAAGTTGACAGAAAATATAAAATAGGGAGGGAAAGGCACTGTATCTCCAGTTCGTAGTCCATTGTAATTCTGAGCAGCTTGTCGGCGTGAGTGTCTTTGGACAGCGTTCAGATGGCTGCGGCAACATCATCTCCAAATACAAAGGGATAGTTGTCACGCTCACACGGGCACATTGTACAAAAACAAGAGAGGAACACCCGAACATTTTGCTGACTCCAATTTGTAGTCACTGTTTTGTGCCATCGCTGAATATGCTGTAGGATAGTATATGCTCCTGTATAAGTCAGTCTCTATGGTGTGTTTAAAAAGAAAACAAGAAACAAGGAACTGAGTGAAGGAAATGACCTCTTCTGACCCCTAGTGCTACGCTTCTTTTCTGTTTGACCATCACTTCATAAGAAAGTGAGAGAAAGTGAACATGACTGAGCTCTACCATCGTCTGCTCCACAGACAAAAATCTCCAAAATCTGAATCTCAATATGCCACTCGATCTCTGAAGCCGCTATTACAGATTATTCCATTAGCAGGTTTGGACTTGCCAGGCTTGACTTTGCTGTGTTACCTCGATCACTATCTGTTGTGAATTAATAATCATGGTGTCAAAATGTCGCCTGAAGGCAAGAGATGAATACAGTTCATTAACACAGACGTTGTCTTTACTCACCAGTGAAACCCATACCACTACATAACGTGCAAATCTCCGCTCTGTTGCTCTCAGGGGAGACAGTTCATGATAATGGTTTCGCACAATTATTATTCTTTTCATTTCACATATCAAAGAGGTACTTGTCAGTGACTTGTGCTGTCAGATGGCACCATGATTCACACACACACACACACACAGACACACACACACCCCCACATCACACTCGAATGTGCCATTGTCCACACACTTTTTTTTTGTTTTCCCTGTAACGTTGAGTGAACGCCAGGGAGAGGAGAGAGAGAGAGAGAGAGATAGGAGAGAGAGAGAGGCTTTGCCATAAAACAAAGTTTCTCTCCGATGTGAGCTCAGCAGTGGCTGACTGCTATCGGCTCTGTCATATTCATTACCAGCGAGTTCCCACGTCGCGCCACAGCGTTTTTCAGATGAGGTCTGTGATTCATGACAAAGTTCATACTCATCCGTGAGATGACGGCAGCCGCGGAAGCCGGCGCGACTCCCGTGAGGGAGAGGAATGGGCGTGAAACGCTGCATGGGGAATGGTGTGTTTGTGGGAAAGCGCGACGTGCTGCACAGAATTCAGATGAATCAAGCCGTCTTTGACTAATACCGCGTGTGCTTCCAAAACGCCGCTCTGAGTTTTCGATCGATCACCTGCATGTGGCTGCGTATTTATGAGCTTACAGCTTCAGACCTTACCAGAATATTTTATCCGTTGCATCTCTTCATATTAAAGCCCCTCTCCTAAAAAAAGTGTATATTATTGAGTAGTCAGACCTCACCCAAGATGTATCAATGTATTTTGCTCACTTTTTTTTTTGCTACTTCAGTTTCACATAGGTCGCCATTGTCATGTGCATTTCTACAGACACAAAGTCTGAGAACCGCAAAAAGACACTTGCTGCCTGGTGATCAGCTGTTGAACACAGTACAGCACTGAGCAGCTGAATATATTTCCGCTCAAACTGGTGGAGAACAGGGCTACTTTTCCTTTTACGTTTCAGTGCTGGTTCTGGGCTTCTGCTGTTTCCACTGCCAAAGAACTGACACTGGAGCTGACAAAAAACAACAGGTTCTAGAGTTAGCAGCTTCTCGTTGCCGGGCAGGGTTATTGAGAGAAATAGAAACGAGTCGCAACTGTTTTTTCTCTGTATGCAAGAGAAGCCACAGACATGAGAAAACAGCAGCTGAAGAAGGTAATGAAAGAGTATAGGGAGCTAAAAAAGTACAGCAGTTGAAATGACAACTGGCGGCTGTGGTGAAATCCATATTTCGACGTGTCCTGGACTCGGATTGAGGGTGACGTAACTGCATACAGCAATACAAGCAATACAGTGATGTAATGACGTGGCCCTCGAGCAGAGGGCTGAGAAACTGTTTTACAAGTTGAGCGACCCTGAACCAGCGCTAGCACTAGCCAGGAGCTACTGTAGCACTGGAACTGCTTTAGTGGAAAAGGCATATCAAACATGGCTGTGACTAGAGCGAAGCTTAGCTTTGTGAATCACAGCTGGAAATGAAGCTGAATGCCAGGTTCCTCTCTTTTTCTCTTTTTGGTTGGATCCAGAAAGCAGCAGCATTTTACTCTTTTGTGATTCAAACCAACTCCGGTAAATGAGATGCGGCCCTGACTCCAGAGAAGTTGTTCAAGTTGATGAATCTGCTCCTAATCTCCAAAACCTCTCGATTCTGTAAAAAAAAGTGTGAACCCTGTAACTTCCTGTCATATTTACTTAACTTTACGCTCGTTAGAAGGCGAAAGGCCATCTCCTATCAAGTCACCCCCTGTCAGCGACTGACCTGCTGCAAACGGAGCGACCGCATCAGGTCCACTCTCGTCCTGCTCCTCTTCCTGAGCACCGCGCTGATTAATCATCTGCTTGTCACACTCTCGCACTCTCCCTCTGTACTGAGCCATTTACATGAAGAGCTTTCTTCTTAATCTATTCTCCTCTAATCTCATTCCTCTTCACAGGCCTTTCTTCCCGTTTCCTCAATTAGATTTATGCTCTTTGCCAGTGCATGTGGAAGCGCGAGGTGATGAATAAAAAAAAAAAAAAAGAAAGATCTGATTAATAGCGTCTGGAGGCAGATGTGGATGAGTCCCTTCAAATGGCAGATTGCACTTTTTGTGTGTGTTGTAGTGCGGAGCCAAATCCTTCTTTTTATGCTAAAGGAATAGTCTGGTATCAATGAGGGATTTGCTTATTTGTGAGGAGAAACTCTTTCAGAGGAGAGATGCATTTGGACATTTTGTGCACTTATCCCAAAGAAGCTGTGAAAAACTGCTGCTCCAATCAAAAAGTCAGATTTCCTTATACACATGGAGTGATCTTAGTGAGTAACAAGTCAGCCGCTCATCCAAGAGTCATCTGGGATGTGATGACAGGATCTCAGAGATGTTTCTTCAAAACATGTTTCAAACAACAGGATTTTACCAGGGCTCACGATTGACGAATTATTCAGCAGCACGTTCTTGATAAGTTGGAGCTAATTAGCTGCTACACAAATGTCACCGTGTTTGCTGAAATTGAAACATGTCAGTGCTTGAATTATTTATACACTATGATAAAAAGCTGTTTCGCGATTGGAGCTCCCTCATACTAAACAAGTAGAACATGTGATGTAAGCTACATGGCAGATGTTTAAATAGACATTCCACCTTGCCTCACCCTTTAAACCTGCAGTAGTCGAGTGTTTTTGCCCCCCATAGTCCAAGAACATGCATTTTTACATTAGTTGGAGACTAAATTTCCCCTAGTGTGTGAGCGAATATGTGTGTGTGTATGTCAGGGCTGCTTATTGGGTATGAAGCATCCAGAGCCCTCAGGTCATCAGGGACAGGGTTACTCAGGGTCCACAGGGTCAGAGCCTTTTAGCTTTTATCGTCCTCACCTGTGGTACAAACTCCCTGAACACCTGAGCAACTGTCAGCTCACTTCAATCGGGGATTAAAACAATATTGCTTATTGCATAAGCAGTCATTGTAGTCCGCCTGTCATTGTAGTCTCCCTAGAGTGTCAATTTTAACCACTTCATCTTTGCTGTCCACTTGTTTTACTGATTTTAAGTAGCACGTTAAAGTCTATAACACATTTTAATTTGCTAATGTTTCTAATACATTTCCTTGCATCTGTAACCCACTATGAATTGCCTGTAAGAATGCTGCTATACAAATAAAGCTGCCATTCCTCTGTGTGCTCGAGATAGGCTCCCCTTACAGAAGCTGACAACACAAACACTACCTGGGTGATCAGTGATAGGTCTCTTACGCAATGCTGTTTGATCTGTTTGTATTAATAGCAGCTTTAATGGCATTCTTTGGTCATTTCATTCCCTCCCATCTCCATTTTTCATTATTCGCTGTTGTTTTATTTCACAGTAATTTGCGACTATTTTTCCATCTGTCTCCACTCTGTTCCTTGCGATTCCATTGTCGCCTCTTTTGGTGACAAGTGTGACACTCAAGGATGAAAGTATTAAAGTTTGTCTCATCCAACTCTGCGTGACAAGAAAACTGGGTAATAGCGTCACATTTGGTGTCGGGCCATTATCCGCTTTAGACTGACAGCTGATGTCCTGAGCCAGATACACTTCATGGAGAGTCATCCGCCATGTCTCATCTGGTGTGAATTATTTGACTGCGTGTAAAATGGCAGCCTGTGTTGCATTGTCGCTCTCTCTCTCTGTCTCTGTCTCTCTCTCTCTCTCTCTCTCTGATTCACACTCATTTCGCATTTCCCATGTGTTTGTCTCACGGCACAGATTCTGGACGTGCGCAATGTCATGGTGGTCGTGTCTCGGTGGTACGGAGGTATTTTGTTGGGTCCCGACCGCTTCAAACACATCAACAACTGTGCCAGAAACATCCTGGTAGAGGAGGGGTACACTGCCTCCACGGTGAGAAGCCTCCTACGAGTCACTCTGTCATCCTCCGCTGACACATCATCAGTCAAATTTGTCAGTTATTTTGATGCTGGGAGAAACACCTGGTGTCCTGCAGTTTAATTGGCTGTAACCCTCACGCTCCTCCAATTATGTGAAATCAAATACATTAGGGTTTCCTTCCAGAATCCGGAAACCCAGAGGAGGAGAGCTCCTTCAATACTAGTGCGAGAATCAATAGTTACAGGTTAAAGCTGAGAAGCGTAGATTTATTGTAATGATATACATCTTTCCACTTGCTTTGTGTTTCCACAGTTAACCCTTCAGTCACTGCAGCTCAGTCACATTAAGGACATTGCTTCATTTGAAGTGCCTGGTCGCCACATTTTCGCGAGATCAAACACTCCCTGCTGGCTTTCAGCAGCCTGAAGTTAGGTCCAGTCTGCTTTGAAGTCGTCTTTGTGTTCTGCAAAGTTATTCCATTGATAACACGATTGACCTTTGCCGCTGCTGCCACGCGTAGATTAAAGGTACGGCAGACCCGTTCTTAAAAGTACGCCACTTCAAAACCCCATCGGGTCACTGTACAAATTCATTGCCATGCAGCTCCAGATGTGCATCAGTCAAAACTGTGGAAAACCTCTGCAAAATACATGATTCCCAGTTCATACCATTGTCTTGTCTTACAGGCATTAACTAATACAACAAGTATGAGATGAAATATTTACCCCTGCAGCAAGTTGACTCCCAAAATACCAAAAGTATCTTAAGACGTAAGAAATTCTTGTGTAAGACTGTGTTTGTTCTCCTCACTTCTACAAATCCATAGTGAGTTGCTTTGATTTGTTAAGATGAGAAAACAACAAATTTATTGGAGAGAAACTGCCAAGTGGAAGAAAAACTGTTCTTGCAGCTTACACAAAAGCAATTGGGAATGTTGACAATACTGAGCACATAGCTCTCATTACTGGGGCGGATTTCACTCGTGTTATTGATATTCCCCCATTCACCTGAAGTAAAGATATGCAGTCACAGCGAGTCTAGACAAAGTATTGGATCCACAAGCACACTACCATGAGCCAATCCCATTTCTTTTTGCAAATTGTTCAAATGGTTAATAGTTAAATGGTTTCCGCTGTGGTTCACTCTGGCCACCAGGGGACGTTGAAGTCTCTGTAGCTCCTCCGTGGTTGCTGTAATTGATCCTGAGGGGACTCGACAAAGTTCTTGCCATCTGTTAAACTGTGGAAACATTTCCCAAATGTGTTCTACAGTATCGCCTGGTACAATATCCAATGTTTTTGTGCAGTTATTTGAGTAACTTTTCAGACCGGTGGGCAGACCGTTATCCCCAGAGTAACTCTGCTGACTGGGCTCGGAGGATATACTGGGAGGATATACGAACTGAAACGACATTAATAATACAAGTATAGAACAGTACGGAAACAAAACAGGGCCCAGGATTAAACCCTGCAGTGCTCCAGCAGCGCTAATGAAAACTGGGACTATTAAATACTTTTCAAATAAACAAACTCAACCCAAACAAAACAAAAGTTAATAAGAAGAATCGGGGCAACTGTCTGGTGGGCAAAAACAGTGCGGGACATTTTCAGTGGTAAATAAAGTGGAAGAACAGAGAACGACTGGCTCAGGGCTTAATTTCAAGCTCCATATAAAGAAATAATTATATTTAACTGTCTGCTCTATTTAATTATTGACATCTCTAGATTATTTTTCCACTTGATCTTTTATGTTTCTGGTCCAAGCTGTTGAAGTGCTTATTAGTTTGCAGGCGGGGTTGCCATCGCAATAATTAGAATGTTTTATAAGAGTACTTAGGTATGCAATGTTTAGTTTGATGCAATTATTGGAATACATTAAAACAGTATGGTGCTCTCCAATCAGTTCAATGTAATTTGCACATTTCAGCAAGGCGGGGAGACGCGGCGGGAGTTCAGGCGAAAAGGTCTGTCGGAAACTGAGTCATGAGCTTTAAAACGGCACTCAAATATTAAACATGTGAAGAGCTGGCGGTGGCATTAAGATGGAGCGCTAATGCAAGATAATCATTAGTCTGTTCACTCTCTAATCCTTTCCCCTTGTTTCACAGGATGAGGCCGCTAAATCAGGGGCAAAGACCAAAAGGCCAAAAGGCAAGAAAGCCAAATGAAGCCCAGACCTGGCATTCACGGAGGGTTCCGGAAAGGTCGCTGTTTTTAAACCAGCTCTAGTGGTTTCTTATTTTATGCGAGTAATTTATTCAAAGCAATTACAGTGTTTCAACAAAAAAAAAAAAGAGGCCTTTGTTGTGATATTACTGTTAGAGTTGACCGTTTAACACCGGGTTTGATATTACAACAGTCTGACTGAGAATCCTTGAAATGAAATGTTTACAGTACAACATGTTTTCATTAAAACGGACGAACCATGAGATTTGTACAGAACATACAGGGATGTGGCGTTTCTTTACATCCTTCTGGGGTACACTTGCATCACAGCATAAGAAGAACATAATCCTCCCAGACTTGAGCGAGAGGCTTTTCTAGGAGGAAAAAACATCAAATCCTGTGTTTTGTCAGTCGTTGTTCTCCCTCTCCTGTCTTGATGGTAACGCACAGATTGTTGTCCTTAAAGATGTTAAATCAGATTTTAGCCAAATCTGCACGTGAACGCAATCCCCACATAATTCATTCGGTGTTTCCAACAAATATGAAATAAACAAATGAAGTTTGTCGAGTTTCCCCGACGCCGATGCGCCACACACTTGCTCAGGTAATTCACATATCCGCTCTCCCCGATGTTTTTGATATCCACTGGAATCCTGCTAAATATTCAGCTCTTCACAGTTCCCCGTGCTTCCGCAAAGTATTTACCACACACTGGCACCGCTGGGATTTTTTTCCTCACCTCTCCATTTTTGGTGTCACTCATTCCCTGGAAAGGCACGGTCTGCATATCAACCACTCCAGGGTTGCCTTTAGGCAGCAGAGGACCGCTCTCTAAAAATAGCCCCGGCTCATCTGTGCAGTTTAGATTTCACCGTCGCAACGTGATTATGCCCATGCCAAAGAAACGAGAGTTGACTTTTATCTGCTTTCAGAATCTTGAGAGGATCAAACTGATAGCTCGAGCCCACATGGAGATGTTTTATTTGAATGATAGCCCGAGTGACAGACAAAGGGCTGAGATTCTTCTCCATGTCTGAACCGACGCTGCCTGCTTATTTCAATAATTACAGCTAATTCACTTAGAGAGTTGTTTCTCCCTGACAAGCTATCATCACACTGAACCTATCATCTCAGCCCTTAATCATGTATTTTTTTTTTCCTTCCTCCAAAGGCTTGCAAAGAGCTCGTGAAGCGCCATGCATACTGGTGGCTGAGTAGAGTAATTAGCTCACTTGCAGGATTTTAGGTTTCATCCTGACAGTTTTTCATGCTGCTGATTGGTTCACCAAACCGTGGGGGAAACGTGCGTGAAGCCTGGCACAGGACTTTCCTTGCTGCAGCAAAATCCAATGATGTGAAAGTCACATTCAGAGCAGACAGGTAGGGATCCCCAAGGAGCTGAATGTCGCTGAAGAGACAGACAAAGTATTTCCAGACGTGGACCTGCCAAAAGTCCCACAGATTCATGGAATAGCTGCAGTGATTCCCCCTTGATTTAGGAGCAAAAGCAAAAACCCTAACCTTAACCCTTACATCGAGAGCTGACATGTTTACAACCCAGTACCGAAAAAAATCAACCTTAATAACTTTTATCGCCATTCATGACAATAGAAAGATAGAGAGATAGAGGTCAACATAAAATGAATATTAAAATTGAAACTGAAATTGAAATTGTCTAGACAGTTGTGATCCTGAGGGTCTCATGGATCACTCCGTTCTCTGAAGTGTAGGAACTATACTTCCTGCTTTTCACTCGCACCCAAGGGCAATTTAGAGCCTCCACTCGACCTAAATATTATATGCTTTTTAAAATAAAAATGTCATTGTGAGGAAACCAAAACACCAGAGAATACTAACACAGACATGGGAAGAACATGCAATCTCCACACAGCCCCCAGTCCAACTTGGGAGTCAAAGCCAGGTTCGTATTGCTGCGAGGCGACAGTTAACCACTCAACTTACAGTAATTGTTTCCTGTAATCAAGAGTGCAGTCATTTGAGTGACAGCTCCAGTAGTTAAGATGTCTACATAGCAACGCTTCGTATTCTGTTTATGACAGTGACAGCAACATTAAGTCATTTAGAGTCATATATAGCATATAATAGTATAGAAAATTAGTATAGTAGTATATATAGTAGTATAGTAACACATCATTCACATAACAATAAAGGCGATCAATTCAAATGAACAATAATTAGTTGATGATGTCTCATTTGTGAATTCATTCACATATATTACATATTTAATAATTTCAAAATACCTGTTTATTTACCTTTGAATTTTCCCTAACTGTGGGACACAATACGAGCTATATCAATGAATTAACATGGAATATAAGTGAAAATCTTGGAGGCAAAGAGCAGTGTTTTCATGACCCGGCTCTGCACCTGCTATCAGGTGTACATGTGTGTGTGAAGCTCCTTGCAGACATCCTGCTGCCTCTCTTTGCTTCACCGTTTGATCACAGACTTCAGCCTTTGATCAGAGCCTGGACGGACAAAAGAAGCGGCACGTCAGTTTCACGGAAGTTAACACGAAGAGGACCCGGTCCCCCGGCCTACAAAATAAAAGCACAAGCGCCTCTTTGTCTCAAGATTGAAAGTGTCAGGATTTTTTGGGTGCAAGTGTGAAATATTAATATGGTAAAAATATGCATACATTTCATATGCAGACCAATTATCTACACATTGTTTACGATTAAGGTCTATATACATGCTGATCACATATGTTTAAGTATTACCATAAATAATTATCTTTAAACATTATTATCAGCAGTTGTTTTGTGTAGCCATATTATCATAAAAAATCAGTATAGACTGTTTTGTACTCATTATCCACTTAATCGTCCATTATCTGAAATTGCCACTGTTTCAAAATGTACAGTACCAAAACATACAACCTGCTTGCAAACTGACATTGGCAAAAAGGTAAAACCTAGTTATTTAAATGTACTGTAATTATTGGCTTGGCTTTTAGTCTTTTAAGTTCTCAATTTTCTTGGATGAAGTGATAAACACGTAGAACCACACGCTTACCTTTAACCCATAAAAATGTCTCCAAGATACAAAGATATTTGAGTTTTGATAGCCTCCATCATTTCCAGAAAACGGTGCAGTAACGCATTTATTTTGAAAGTCTAACCAGATACGCTTCCCACTCTGGGAAACTTGACGCCTGTAACAAAAGCCTCAGCGCGCTCCTCAGATCCTGCACACCCTGTTTGAATGAAGCAGCTGAGCAGAGAAGAGGCGCACACAGAGGATCTGACACCATCAGCGGCTTTCCACTCAGGAAAACTGACCTTTTACTTAAAGTGAAATCTCCCCTGAGCTGAGAGGGAGAAACAATGGAAGATTTGGGAAAAGTGTCATTATCAGGTCTCAGGGCTGCAGTCATGCTGGACTCCTCAGTAAAGTGGAGTGGACCCTCGGGGCGCGTAACTGGACTTGGTGTGAGTGTGTGAAATGCAAAAATGATTTTGGTTTTGGTTTAAAACTATGGGCGAGCACATCCTGGAGTTCAACTCCACCGGCAACTTGACCCCTGCGGTGTCCGAGGCTGGGACCGTTCTCCCGGGATACCTGGCGGTGATCCTGGCCGTGCTGATGGTCACCCTGGTGGTGGTGGTGGTGGCCGGGAACGCGCTGGTCATCATGGCTTTTATAGTGGATAAAACCCTGAGAAATCAAAGCAACTACTTCTTTCTCAACCTTGCCATATCTGATTTTCTCGTGGGTGAGTTGGACCCTCATCATCTTCTATCATCTTCTTCTTCCTCCTCCTTTTCTTCCAAATTCACATCTTTTGTCCCTCCATACAAAAGGAGTCTACTTGTAAATGCTGTAATTTCTCAGTGTGATCATTGTGAGTCCACTTCATGATGACTTTAACATCTCATGTGCTTCATTCATTCAAGTGTTGTGTAGTGTGCATTTGTAGCCCCCCTACTTGGCCCCCTCCTCTCCTCACACCTCTGCCATTGTGCTGCTCTTATCTGCAGCATCTCTGCAGGGGTCTGTTACAGGCGATGAGCAGAAACCATCATTTGTTGTTTGTCACCTGCCTCACATACTCACATCTGCACTGACAGAAGGTCCGGGGAACTGTGAATGCGCGACTGGTAGTGATTGTGTTGTACATGTCTTTCTCTTTGTGTGTGTGTGTGTGTGTGTGTGTGTGTTCCAGGTGCCTTCTGCATCCCGGTGTACATCCCGTACAACCTGACGGGCAGGTGGATGCTGGGTAAGGGGCTCTGCAAGGTGTGGCTGGTGATGGACTACCTGCTCTGCACTGCCTCAGTCTTCAACATTGTCCTCATCAGCTACGACCGCTTCCTGTCCGTCACCAGAGCAGTAAGTGCATGCTGCAGAGGGCTCATTACCCCCCCCTCCCACACACAGACATACACACACACGTGCACAACACACACACACTTTACAGACAGAGGCAATTCCAAAATGTGTCACTCCTCTTGCTGCAGCTTGCTCTGCGCTCAATGCTTTGTTTCTCCACATGGAGTCATGGCATGGTAACCTCTATTTTTGTCTCGCCAATTTGACTGGCAAGACAAATACAGTGTGCATGTGTCTAGTTAATTTGCCAGGTAAATGTTTTCATGCAAATGTTAGAGGTCGAGCCACAGGCCCATATCTGTATTTCTGTCCGAACCGAGCCCTACAGGCATCCTCTCTCCGTTTTTCGTCTAAACCTGACACAGATGATGCGGGGTGAAGCACCAAGATGGTGTTATCGTGTCATCCAGCCGCTCAGCCTCCTCCACCCTCTGACCACCACACGTCGCCACAAGGTGTCCTTGCTGTCGTATCTTGTCAGAGACCCCCGGGTTTTTCTTTTTTTACCCTTAACACACTATTAGCATAGATAAGTGACCAGAAATGCCTCCGCAGCAGTAATTTCCTTTCTTATATTCAAAAAGTTCCCACATGATTTCGACCAGTGCTGCTGACGTGACAAAAAAAATAAACTCTAAACGCAGAACTTAGAAGTATTTAACATGTTGGGATCCAGCTAGGCCTGGTTTAGAAAAGGAATGTAGAACCCGAGTCTCTATAAACCAATAGAATTTAGTTAATCTTTACACATGCTATAAAAGCAGGTGCAACCTCTGGGGTTAAAGATTGAAGCTGTGCTGAACCTGCAGCTCCATAAATGGCCACTTGGGGCAGGTGCCCAAAAAATGAACCGATTAAAGTGTCTACACCCAAAAGTCCAAAAATCAGTTTGTATCTTTCCACATTTCTGGGCGCAAGTCGAACTTGAGCCATGTGAGTGACAAGCCACCTCAATCCACCTCAGCTATTCATCCCCTCCACAACTTCCCTCATTTTTAGATTCGCCACGAGGAAAATACATTTCAAATTGTACTTGTGATGTCGCCATATAGTTTGTAGGACAAGCAGGTCTATCTCAAAAATGAGTTTTATTGTGAGGTTTTCTGTAGCTCTGAAGGAGCTTTTCAAAATTGAGCACAGGCACAACATCAATTTGACCTCAAATTGAAATGATCTTAAATAATGTTTATTCTCTAAAATTTTATTGAAGGGTCCACTGAGGGTGAATTGCGCTCACCTGCTTACAGCTGACCGCTCTCAGCTTGTGGTTTGATCTCAGTGGCTCGACAAAATTATTTATATATTATTTTTCAATCACCTGAGAGAAGGATTCCTCCAATTTACATTGGAAATGCGAAGTCTCTTGCTTTTGTGATGATCACTCCAGAGTGGAGCCTGAATCTGGTATTAGCATCTCGAAGTTATTCATTATTCATTGACTCAGAGAAGTGGATTTGTTCAGGTCGCTCTTTGACATCATCATCACAGTGACAGGCCCAGCTGTCGCCACCGCTGAGGGCCATTTGATCATTTGATGCTTTAAGGCAAAGAAAACATCAAAAACAACAACAGTGAAAAGACTGAGAGAGAGAGAAAGAGAGGAGAGAGAGAGAGCTGAATGAGCCTGGCTCAGTGATACAGTTTAGAGGTTTACAGAGGAGGTGAGGTGAAAATGGAGTGAGAGCGAAGAGGATGAGCGACGAGCGCCGGATGTGTCTTTCACGCTCTTGTGTTGCATCACTGAATGTGGCGCCGAGCCCGACGTTCCCCCTTCTCGCTTTGGCTTCAGCGACAAACTGAGAAACAAGGACCTCACGAGTGGGTTTTTAATTTTTACACCGTCTCTCTTCGCAGCTCCGAGGCAGCACAATATAAACAGGGCTCCGTCTGAGCAAACCTCTCGGAGAAGTGTGTTTGTTAGTCTGTTTATCCCCGACCAGCTGTGGCTGGGGTATGGAGCTGCACTTGTGCTCCTCTCCTTTTCTGAAACATCTCAGCTCTCAGATTTACAGACAAATAATAGAAATAACCCTAACCATTTCTGAAGCCCCTACCAAATTCTGTCCCCGTCTGAATAGGAGAAGACTGTGTCGCATACTTAACCTAACAATCAGGACCAGCCACATATGCAGCATATACTCTATGTGTATGCCACGGTATACACAGCCTTTACTGTGGTTTAGCCCACTCCGGCCAAGTAAAACAGAAAAAAAGAGAAAAGAGAAAAAAAGAGACAGTGCATCTGATTCTCTCCAGGTGCAACAAATTAGTGACCTCTACCAGCCGAGCCCAGAGAGCAGGCACATCTTCATTTCAGTAATGTTCCTCTCTAAAAGGACTGCACAGTGCCAGTGTTGTCTTCTCCTGCAGAGAGCATATTGACTCATATACGCTAAGATATTGTATTGATTCCTTGAAACACTGACACTGTGCAATATATTTGCTGTTTAATCACCAAAATCACTCTCAGCATTTGTATATTATGACCTGAGACATTCTCATTAACAAAGAATTTTAGATTTGTTTACACATCTGACGGGTAAGCTCGCAGGGCAGCACTGTGACAGTCTGCCATCTGTCTCCAAGGAACAAATAGCATCAACGTGTGAGCCAGCGCAGAGACACCAGGAGAAGATCAGCGACAGAGGCTTTTTGACACACAGCGGCTACCATAGTTGCAATACGTGTCTGAAACAGTGAGCCGCTAGAGAGCACTATTAGTTTAAATGCGATTCACGATTTCAGTGCTCGATGGCATACATCCTAAACACGATGTCCCTTTAAGAAACTAAATTTGTAAACAGTGAAATGCTTGCAGCATAAAAAATATCTCTGCTCTTTGTGCTGAACAAATAAAGAACAAATAGATAAAGTTCTTCCAAAATTTCAAAAATCAAATAGTGGAGGCTGTTTGACTCCAGGATAAATTGTCCTTCACTGTCAATCAAAATCATTCAATGGCATCAGTCAATGCAGTGCCACATCTTTATGAGATCATTTATAATTATGCACATAGTGTTTCCTGTTTATAATGAACAGGAAAAACGATGTGCATCCAATGTTACCTAACCTAAATGTTCCAATAAAGAACTGGTAGTGGAAACAGTAATGAATAATAGAACAGCTAGACCTATGCATTCTGCACCGAATGCGATGGATATATCCCAGAACGCCCTGAGGCACGATTGAACAATCTGCGTTGCTTCATTTGCATCAAGTTTGACATCAATCGGCCTAACAGTGCCTACATTTCTGACTGTGCCAAATGCACAATCTGAAATGTGTGAAAATCAAATCTGTTCTTCTCCTATGAGTGATGAATCTGTCTGCCAAATATTAAAGCTCAGATCCAAATGTTGTTTGAGTTATAGTGTTAACACGAAATACATGTGGCAACGGTCGGGCCAAAACCATAATATCCCCGACTTCGTGTTCGGGGATATAATTATATAACATAGCTGAATTGTGTGGTATATGTTCTATGACCAGATCCTTGCCCTGGAGTAGCATTTCTATACTTCAGAGTTCTTCTCTCTTTTTGATGCAGGTGAAATACAGAGCGCAGCGGAACATGACGCGCCAGGCGGTGTTCAAAATGGTGGCAGTGTGGGTGCTGGCGTTCCTCCTCTACGGCCCCGCCATCATCTTCTGGGAGTCTGTGGTCGGCCAGAGCGTCGTCCCCGCCCACGAGTGCTTCGCCGAGTTCTACTTCACCTGGTACTTCCTCCTCAGCGCCTCCACGTTCGAGTTCTTCACGCCGTTCGTGTCCGTGGCCTTCTTCAACTTCAGCATCTACATGAACATCCACCACAGGAACAAGAGCGCCGCCATAGCCGAGGACGAGGCCAAGGCGCCCAGGGTGGCCAGGAAGCAACGGGACGGCGGTGGCGGCGCCGGCTGGGCCGTGTTCTTCATCAAGACCCGCAAGGTGTCGTCCAGCGAGCCCACCGCCATCTCGGCGGTCATCGAGGACGACGACGTGCTGTCGCCCTCCTCCAGCGGCGAGCCCAACACCAGCCACGTCTTCATCCAGAGGGAGAAGTTCTCCCCGGGCAGGAGGAACTCCAGGCTGTGCCAGCACGCCGCCTCCTGCATGGCGCCTGGACGCCGGACGCAGGGCTCTCGCCTGTCGCGGGACAAAAAGATCGCCAAGTCTTTGGCCATCATCGTCTGCATCTTTGGGATCTGCTGGGCCCCGTACACGCTGCTCATGATCATCCGGGCCGCCTGCAGCGGCACCTGCGTGGCCAACTACTGGTACGAGATCACGTTCTGGCTCCTGTGGCTGAACTCGGCCATCAACCCCTTCCTGTATCCTCTGTGCCACAGCAGCTTCCGAAGGGCTTTCTCCAAGATCCTGTGTCCCAAAAGACAATCGGTGCAGCCTCAGATCGAGGGCCAGTCGTGCTAGTCGAAAACCGTTTGCACTTCAGTTGTGTGAATGCAGTAACTGTCATAGTTTGTGCACTGTAAAGAAAAAGAAAAAAAACTGTTCTCTGAATACTGTTCTTCCATTGAAAACGAGCGTTATTTGAAGTGAGTCTTCTGATAGCAATACGACAATACATATATGAAAAATGTGGGAGATTAAAAAAAAAAAAGCAGCATTTCTAATGTATTTAATGACAGGGTAAAGCAGTGGACTCTTCACAGCACCTTTAAATGCGGACTATAATTGCCCATGATTAAAGCGCCCCTAAGAGCCGATGTCACACTTCTGCATATCTTAATTTCAAAATACGTACTGCAGCCTCACTCAGACAATCTCTGTAAATGGGACAGGAAGCGGCAATTCAGACGTTCTCGCCGCTCACTCCTTTATACGCTGAATGCTGTGAATTGATGACTTATGCAGCCAGACAGAAACTGATGATGTTAGCTTAAGCATCTCACACAAGATTGAATTTATAATACAGAACAGGATGTTAAATTATAGTCTTCGTAGGGCGGCGATGATGAGACAAGCCTCCCTGCACAGCTGAAATTCATGTGAGGGAAGGATTTCTGGATCTTCTGCGGTTTTATAAAGTTTTTTAAATCTCTGTGCACATGAAATTTCATTTTTAGAGTTTCAAAAGGATTGTCCTCAAATTGATATGTCTTTGTTTTCACTGTGCAGCAATAGAACGACAAAATGTTTTGTCCTGAAGGTTTAAATCAGCTGAAAAAAATGAGAAAAAGCTGCGATTGTTTACAGTTATTTAATCTGAGGTGGGCTGAGAGACTCAACTGAGACTTGCCAACCCTGAATCTGCACTTAATTTCAGAAAAGGTTTTCCTGTTGTTGCTACAAATGTATAGTACTATAAAACAAGAGTGGCATTAAAAACATTTTGTATGACAAAATCTATGCCGAGCTAGTAGGTTGTGCTCTTTAAGTGCAGTATTTATTCGATGACTGATTTTTACCATCCAAACTACTTGACTACTTTGTATTTTGGCTATGAATGTGTCGGTGTCAGTAACCGAAGGAAAAATGAAAAAAAAAAAAAAACACTGCCCTAAGACTGCATTACTGTACAATTCACTGATCAAATTTGGAAAACAGGTTGTGTAATATGACTGGTATTTGCACATTTGTAACTCATGGCTGTTTTGATTAGCTTAGCATAAAGACTGGGAACAGGAGACACTAAGTGCATCGAGTGTCATCTAACCTAAATGTAAAAACTGGTAACGGAAACACCTACATTTCTAAACAAAAAACAAAAAATCACAACAACATTTTCATGCCCTCATGAAGTCGCTTCTATTTGGCAAAAAACTAATGGAAACGCACCCGCTGGTCTGGGTTATTTCTGAAGTTTACAAAGTTGAATGAGAAACACAGTTGCAAAGATACAACAGCAGCAACGTGAAAATATATGAAACTTGAGATTTTTAAAACAACTATGATGTAGAGACAAGTGGAGAAATGAGGAGATAACCCAGAGGTGAGTTCACATCACACACAGATCTTTAATTAGGTGATGTTTAAGTCTGAATTTACTGAAATTTGGAACCACTCTCTTTTTGTTTTATCCCCTGAGGCTCCATTAATAGATCCTCTATTAAAATGTAGAAGCTTTCGGCAAATAACGACGTGCTATTTCTATGTTATGATACCAAGACTTTCTTTGGAAGCTCTTAGTCATTATGTGTTTCTTACTTATCCTGTGAGCGACTGTTCAAGAAATTTCCTCATTTTAATGACTCAGAGGATCTATTTTAATCTCTATGGGATAAATGAGCTGCCATAGATTTATGGGAGGTGAAAGGTTTTATTGAGGAGCTTGATTCAGCTCAGATAAGACTGAGAAGATGAGCTGGCTGAGCTGTGAGTGGGTGGAGAGCGACCCCCGTTGTACTCTCTGTCTCTGAATGGAGCTGAATGAAGCAGAACTCGCAAATCGCTGTAAAAAAAAAACTTCACAAATAAATCTGAGGGGAATAGTTGACGTCATATCTTCTGTAATGACTAGATGTTCAAAAATGACTCAGTGCTCCAGGGTGAGTCGGGAGTCATGAAGACTTATGTTGATTTTATATGATCAGATGACAAAGATGAGTGTCAGGCGTGGCTGAAATGCTTCGGCTTCAACCTTTGCTCTGCATTTACAGGTTTACGTGAACAGACACTAAATGAGTCCAGAAGATCATCCTCAGGGACCTCAGACCTCCAGGAAACAACATCATCGCTCACAGCCATGTGGGAATCAAGAGGGACAGCATGCTCGAGAGAAAGAACTGATAGATTCTCATCAAAAGTCATACTAACTGGCTGTGAGACGGCTTTTATTTTGCCTTTCTACCAACCGCAATTCTAACACTTCCACTGACAGAGCAAAGTGTGTAAATGGGAAACAGATGCAGTAGATCAGTATCTCCTTTTTCTTTATGTCTAATAATAGTCACCAGCATTGTCATATTTTCCATCTCCACTTCTGACTGCGAACACAACAGGTCGTATTTAAACACTAAGCAGAAAAAAGCAGAAAAAAATGAGTTCATTTTCTCCTTTGTTGAAGGCAGTAGTAATAGTTGGATTCTTTGCTCATTCTTCCATCGACCTCTTTCAATATCAGTCGGGCCTTGAATGTAGCACCTGTTGCAGGTGTGTCCACCGCCTGTAAAACCAAATCTGAAATGTGCAAATGTTTAAAGCTGGGGGCACACTACAAGAGTTTTGGCTCGATTTTACTCGATTTTGAGTCTGGACCTGCATTAGTTGTGGACGGTCAGCATAGATAGATAGATAGATAGATAGATAGATAGATAGATAGATAGATAGATAGATAGATAGATAGATAGATAGATAGATAGATAGATAGATAGATAGATAGATAGAGTTATATTATTCAAAAGCAAGTTATAAAAACACACAAAAATTCTTTAAAAACAGCAGGAAAAAATACCAGGATTGGCAACCTCATCTGTGTGAGTAAACTAAGGAAAACTGCGCTGTGCAATGAGCTGAAGGTGCGAGATGTCATGTGAATCTGATGATCAGAGAGAGGTATTGTACAGTGCCAGGAGAGATCTCCCATGTCTGTCGGAACAGACCGCTGGAAAAGGTCACGCAGACATGTCTGAATTTTGGGCACAATCGAGTAGCGTGAAATGAGTGTAACACATGTTGCCAACAGCTAATGAAATCAAGTTTGATGTTGCGTTCAGTTGAGCTCAGTTGTGTTGTAGTTTGTGACACACATCAGTCAACATAAAAACAAAAATCTGCCAAAACCAATGGCTTAGTGTTTGCTCCAAGTCCTTTTTTTTTTTTTCAAAAAGACTGAGAGAGTCTTGTTGTCTGCCTCCAGCTTAAACAGACCCAAATTATGAGAGACACGACTGGCCTCGGAGTGGAAGAGTGCAGGCTGTTGTTACCGCGCTCCCAAAATGGGGTGACAAAGTCAATTTGGAGGCATTTCTCAAAAGGTCAGCAGAGGATGAGATGAATAGACTGTGGTATGGGTGACCTGCGCAGAGACGCAGGTGGACTTGCAAATAGAAAACAAATGGCCAGGTGCGAGCGCTGGCATTGTCTCTGCGCACCGTGGGAGCCCTGAGAACCAATACTCGCAGCCTTTCAAAAGGAAAATTGGAAGCGGTTCACATCCTTCTGGTTTACATTTGGATTGGTCTGGGACACGAGCATGGCGACGGTAATATAATTGTTATCGAACCAAATATCTGGCGAACACAGAGCAAAATGAGACCTTCAAGGGGCGGGAGAGTGAGAAACACAGACCTCTGGTGTATTCTATTTATTCGTGTTTTAGCAGGTGATTGTTCGCCACCGCTGCTCGCTGACCCTGACGTGTGTTCGGCGGGTGATAAGCTGCAGGCAGACACTCGTCACTCGGGGAGAAAACAAAAGAACCACCACCCCTCGAGAGCGTTTCAACGACTGCGCTCTGGAAACGTCCTCGTCGTGGCACAATGTTCGGCGGCTTTGGGAAAGAATCGCCGCTGAAGAGCAGCTCTACAGCCTAGAGAGGAAAATGAAAAATGAACAATGAGGGGAGCAGATTCAACACTCACTTCCGAGTGTTCGCTCTTCCACGCTGGAGCTTGCTCAACAAAGCAGCTACGGAAGATGCTGTTATCGCCTCTTAAACTGCTGGGAAGATGCTTTAAGGCATGTGTAACTTCAGGATTCTGAAGATAAGTAAAAATGGAGTTGTAGCACTGCAGGGAGTAAATGGGACCATGGGAAAGTGAACACATTTCAGTGTTATCAAATTCTTATGTAGTCATTACTTCTGCTCCATAATTTTTAATTGACTAAAAACACATTTCGTTGTTGTATTGATGTTTTTCGCTGAAAAGTGGATTGCAATTATTTCAACTCAACTCAACCTATAGCACACATTATGAAATGCTGCACAGATCAATGAAACACAACATTAATCTGCACAGCACCATAAAACACCTATAAATACACCGCAATAAAGTATAAATGAGCTATAGAGAACAAATAAAAGACTGAATGAAAAAACAAGAAATAACTTGAGTTTGTGATGAGAAGCGAGGGACTCAAATCATGCACATATCAGTACAAACACTGAGATCTTTATTACTTCTTAACAACTGCATACAATGTTAATGTTAAAAAAAAGAAATGTGTAACATAGAAACTGCAGCTGTTCAGAGGAAAGGGTCTCAGAGTCACTCTGTAGCCAAGCCAACTTCTTGTGTAGGACGCACGCCGATATAAGATTCTCCTCCCACGTGTCTGATAGTTGCTGTGGTGTTTCAGCGCTGGCCACAGAGATGCCGTGCTGGAGCCCTGCAGGGCTAACAGCAGATGGTTTGTGACACACAACCATCTGGGAAGTTGTCCCTGGAAACTGTTTGGAAAGAGGCAGGTGCCTGCACAGGGTGCCTGGTGGGAGAATGTGTTGCAGAAGAGGAGAATCCATCTTGACCTTTGAGGAAAACCATCAGAGTTTAACTCATGTTTATCCTAAAACAGCTGCAGCATCAGGAGCCTCTTAAGCTGAGTTCCTCATAAAGTCGGATATTGAAGGATCCAGACCAGCGAGGTTTAGATTACAGGCTCCTACGCCCTCCTGATCCCGTGAGAGGTGAGTAAACCTGGAGAAACCAGCAGAAACACAAAGAGCTGCAGTCGCTCCATCAGGGGGACAGAGCACAGGTGCTTCCTGACCTTCTGATGCAGGCTGATGACTCACATTGTGTTGCTGAGATCTCTCTTCCCATGGGTGCTTTGAGGAATCTTTGAAATGCTGGCAGGTTGCAGAGTTGAACTGTTGCTGAAAACGGGACAAAATGCTCAAAATAGCTACATTGGTTTCACAAGATGCAGTGATCTGCATGAACAGTTTACTTAAGAGATGAAAGGTCAAATTCAAGCAGTTTTCAAGGCCATTTAAGATCTATTTACAACTCTATATCTGTGGCAGATTTCCAAATTATACAAATACATGTAAACACTGAAAACATTTGTCACTTTTTTGCCATTTACTGTTTTCATTGAGTTAGAATTTCAGATACACACATACAAAAGATAATGTAACCCAGCAAAGAGGGGAAAAAGAATAATCAGAACAAACTGTATTGACTTGGTGGGTTTGTGCTGTGTGCATAAACAATGTTCATGAATATGCATGAGCACTTTAAGTAAGTAAGTAAGTTCTTTGTTTCTTAAGAGCTTGTTTTATTTTCCCAGGCCCGTATTTACAGAAAAAATGCAAATAAGTGAACCTAATTTGAATATGACTTTACATATCCATGAACTCCCTTTGTATTGGTATTTTAAAGAAAATCAAGCCTTGTTGGTCAAAGATGTTATCTTGACTAAATAATTTGAAAATAAGTCTTCCAAATGTGTAATATATTGTACTTATTTAGTTTGTACTTTTTAGGCATACCATTTTAGACTACCATTTTTAGGCATTTTTTTGGTCTAAGCCTTGTTTACAAACTGATCGCGTCACATTTTCAAGCACTGTTAACAATTTCCAGGCACTTTATCCAAAAATCAAGTGTGTTTAAGGATTTCAAATACCACTGGGAGCTCTGCCAAATACCTTCAGTAAAAGGACATTGAAAGGTGAAATCTGTCCTACTGATGTGGCTCCTTCTCACAGCAGCATGAGAAGAAACGTGTCTGGGAATAAAACTCAAATTTAGACTGAAAAAAAAAAAAACGGCATCGTGTGGGACTAAATGTTCCTGGCACAGGACGAGTTTAATGAATCGTTTGTCAGTGCCTGAGACAGAGCTTCAATACACCTCACAAAGGAGTTCCAGGTAGAGACTGACACCCCACAAATACCTGGAATGCTTCTTCTACTCCTTCATTCGTCCTCAAAATGTCACGTTCCCATTCAGCGCCATTCAGTTTCATGCATTGTTTGATGTCGTTCCATATAAACAACAGAATGTCAGACCAGACAAATTCACTTTGCTACGTCTGTGTGTCTGTCTTTTCAAAGGGTACAGCAACAAGACTCATATTCAATAACCTGCATCTCAATCCACCAAGACGGTGACATCTCTGGTAATGTAATTACTCTGTCCCTAAAAAATGAGTCTTTCTAGAAGCCGTCTCTATCTTTGCACCTCCTGGGATTTTTTTCTCTCCACTGACAGCGTTTTTTTCCAGCACGGAGTATGGGTGGGCGGGTGGGTGGGTAATTTTGATTTGTGAGCTGAAGCAAGCAGTACTTTTAAGGTAGCACTCTGACTGTTCCCTGTTGTGAGCTTTCGGAGAGATCCCATTCCCAAATTTAGACTGAAGCGTGCAGGGCTGCAGACGCATGAATAATAAAATAATGAGTACGCCGAGGTTGCCAAGCAGTGGCTTTGACAAACAAAGCCTGACACTGTAGCTTTGCTGCTGATGCCTGTGACAATAATTGTGCATTTTCTTCCAGTCTGCCAAGGCCAAAGCCACACTATGCAGAGAGGGCCTTGAGTACAAACTGTCCTCCCAGGCTATCGATTTGCTGTAGGTTCTCTCTCAACCAAAAAAAAATACCGTTTGACATCGTTATTTTGACAACCCGTTATTATTCAAGCGGAGCTGGTCAAGTGTGTGAACGGACAGTGTTTTGTTCACTTGATTGCCGTCTGTTGTTACCTTCATTCAGCCGCCTATGTACACAGGGCGCAGACTTTCATTCATTCAGTGCTGAGGTAATTTAACTTTTTTATCATCTCTCCCTGCTGTTTATCTGTTTATTACCGTTACGGTGTTTGTTCATCATGCATCATTCTGCTAACCTCTCTCTCTCCCACCTTTTTAGCTTGGCTGTTGTGTCAGTGTTTTGAAAAGGAAATCAGAAATTTCATCACTGTTATGACCCAGAGTCAGCCTGGAGCTGCGTGCAACACATTTCACAGCCTCTGTGTTTTTACTTGTATCTAATAAACCAGATATTTGTTGTGAATGTTTATCAAAATCAACATTTTGCAACAGTTCTGACTTGCTGTGAGCTTAAAAATCATCTGTCGCAATTCTAAGAGCCGATCAGGTTTCCAGAGAAGCGATTAAGAAACTGTGACATCATCTTTAAAAAAAAAAACACAAAGTAGTGATGAAACCTGGAGCCAGTCTGATGTTTTTGTGCCCTACATCAACTTGTCATTTGTCACTCACTCACGCTGACATGAAGCTGTTTTTCCACTCTGCGCCTGATTACTTTTGACCTCGTTTTCTATGCTAATTTGGCACAGAGGTGAGCAGCCGGGGAAACAAACAAACAAGTAAACAAACAAACAAACAAACAAGCAGTCCAGATGAATAAACAGGAATGCTGTAGAAGCTGTTTACGGTCATGATGCACTCATTATCCATAGACCACACACAGACACACAGACACAGACACACAGACACACACACACACACACACACACACACACACACACACACACACACACACACACACACACACACACACACATACACACACAAACACACCATTCACTTAATTTCTGAGCCTCCAGTCGGTCTAAGCATGCATGTTTTTGGACAGTGGAGGAATCCAGAGTATCTGAAAAACAAAACCTTAAAGCCTCTGGTTTGAAACCCTATGTGAGGCCAAAGTAGCATCTACCAACTTACCGTGTTGTTGACCTGAACACTAATAATAGATTACAGACCCAGTGTCTGTGGAAACCAGAACTTGAATGAGTGAGTGAATACAGGAGGTACGTTACTGATGACAGGCTTAATTAGGATTACGTGAACTAATTTGACAGATGATTGAATGTAACTGATGCTCATTTATATGTAAATGTCCTACACTTAAGGTATAAACTGTGTCGTTTTACAGATTGTTTTCACTGCCCCTGAGAGAACAAACCATTCATGATATCTATTATAAATCCAATATTCACAGTTTTTTAGTTCTGCTTTTGGTTTCTATTAACTGGGGAAATATCTGCCTCCATAGCTTTTAAATGGCACCAAAGGGTTACAGAGCAATAAAAGATAAAACATAGTTAATGATACTAAAAAAGAAAAAAAAACTAAATATCTAAAGCTGAGTTACACAGTGGAGCTCCAGTTTAATTTGATCTGTCGACGCCTACACAGTCACTACAGAGCCGGTTAATATATAATTAGAAAATTAATCAATTAAAGCCACTCTCAGGAGTTATTATATGAATCAGGAAGCGGGAGATGAGGTTAACTTTTCAAAAAGCAAACAGAGGCACCCTCCTGTTTGCCTGCCAGTGGGCTGAGAGACTCTCAGGCGGAGACGCTGCTTCGCAGCTCCTTTTCAATCATTAGAAACGCAGGGCCGGGCTCAAACCTTATCGACTGCTGTGTGAGTGTCTGCCGCCGACAAACAAAACCCTCTCAGCTCACTCCGCTGCGACAGCGACGAGGCTGCAGGTGGAGGACAATATTTAGATGTTTATCCAGCGTCTGTGGGAAATCAGCGGGGACACCTGATGGACGTGTACGGTCTGAACTCCACTTCTCACGACTCTACCTGCACTCGCACGTCATCTGCAGGGACGACGCGTCGGGAACGATTTAATAACACACGTCTCATAACCAACAGTGGTGTCCGCCTGCCTGGTATTTGTTATTTTGCAGGCACGGACGAGCAAGCAACGCTGATGTCCTGAGGGTGGCACCTGCACTTCACTTTGTATAATTTCGATTTACTTTCTCTTCTCACTTGAGTTTCACCGTGGGAAGTATGAAGAAAGTTAGCACTGTCACCTCAGAGCGATGATTTGCATGGTCTCCCAGCATAGGTGATTTCCTGCACAGTCCTGTAGCATGCATGATTACATTATGTTCTTAATATTCCCAGTTTAACTTTAGTGCAGTCAGTTTGGAGTAGGAGTAGAATGTAAAAATACTTTTACATTCCACATTACAATTTTTTCAGAAAATTTCAGATATCGCAGTACCCGCAAGGCAAGCAAGACGGCTCAGATCAATGCACAGCCTATGTGTTAACATGATAACATGATAAACATGAAAGAGCTCCAGATCTGAGCAGAGAAGGACCATAATACTCTCTCCCTCTAAAATGGGATCATAAAAAGGCTGCAAAACAGCTCCTGAGGCATTTCTGATGAAACCAATGTTCCATAACCTCTATGTTAACCCCAGAAATGCACCGCAATAAGGATAAATACTCCATTCAGTCATTCTGGGTCTCTGCTTTGGCCAAATGCCAGCCAACTCAAACACAAACGCTTCTGGAGCCCAACTTATCTTGATTATCTTCGAATGGCTTTGTTTTTTCGTGACTTATCTCTTTGTATGAGACAGCACAGCAAGTGTCAGCTGCTCAGCACAGAGCTCGGCCCGCAGAGACACTGAATTCCTCTGCTTTGACTTGCCCGTCTTAATTGAAATGAGGGGACATGTTGGGAGGACGAATGCCTCTCGCCTAGACATCTGTTGCGAGCTCGAATGTGGGAGTCCTGCCACAGGTGGTCATCACAGAGGGAGATATGTTAAAAAAAAAGAAAAAAAAGTATCAAGTGTGAGGGATAAAAGCGCCACTCCTCGAGGGGCTGCATTGATTCCAGCATCGGCCAGTGGAGGCAGAGATGTTGCTCTTCATCATGTGCGCGCACATTTTATCAGTGGAGAGCATACTGCAGTATCGATGGGTGATTATCCCTCACATTGTGACTGAGGATTTTGAAACAACCTATTTGTCCAGATTCACTGTTGAATGCGTATTGACTCATGCCGCTATTACAAAATCAGTTTGACCTTTTCTATTTTCAGAATATTCAGCTCTGATAGCATCGCAATTCTTCACCTCACAGAGAAACCAATTTTTCAGATCCTGGGTCTGAGAGTCTGCACCTCAGTCTGTCATCCTCGGGTGCTCGACTGGAGCATCGATTGTTCAGTATTCTAAGACCTAAGATATGCACATTTAGGAGCTCCAAAACACATGTAAACAAATTTAATTGGAATTATAATCTAATTAGGTGAGTTTAATTTGGGATGCAATTCTCCCTGAAATCATGTTAGGAATCTGCATTTCAACATCTGCAGTTAACACAAATCTCCATCTTTCTTGCAGCATTTGTTTTCCCTGGTGTAAGAAACCTCTCATTTCATCTGATTTAGCAAACCTGATGGCAGCAGAGAGGAACAGTTGTATAAACACAAATATTTATCGTATAACAAAATTGAAACTCACGAATCTTCAAATCAAATGATCCAGTGTTTACCATTGATACACACCATCTTCACACAAATCCTGCAGAGGGTGTTGTCTGTGAGGACGAGGCCATATGCACTAATCCAATTCATCAAGTCATCCAATCGAAAGGCCCGAAACATGTAGACAAGAGATTTATGCGAATTTGCGAAACAAAGTGCTCCTGTTGCAGATGGAGCAAAAAACTGGGTCACGACTAAATTGGTTTATTACTGCGGAGTAGAGTCAGACATAGGGCACTGGTTTGGTGGCTGCGATAAAAATCAGGCCTGATCAAAGTGCGAACAATCTGCCTTTTCATATCCTCTTGCAGCCAGCGACGTAATCTCGCGGGGGATGCAGACGAGGTTCAGAACAAAGGATTCAACCACAGATATGCGCCTTGAAAACAACAACAACAAAAAAAACATATATATAATAATAAATACACGCAGTTTGTCAAAATCTCCTCTCAACCTTCCTGCTGTCTTCTGCAAGCGATGGGCATGGTGTCATATATATGACACGGATGTTGCTCAACATTGCAGCAGTGTTTACATCATCATAAACATCTCCAAGACAATCATTAATCTGACGTTCTGACGGAGAAGATACCGCAAGATCACATGGAACAAGAAGCATGCACGCACCCATGGAGGCGCCACATCATAATCAATATAAAACGACAGAATGGATGCCACTCTGGAGCATTATGCAGTGGGCACAGTTTTAATTCCAGCCTCGGGTGTTTTTGCTGTGAGGCAACCCCCCCCCCCCCCCCCCCCCCACTTCCCCTGCTCAATCTCTTCCCTGTCTCTATCAACCCACGAAAAAGCCAAGGAAAACAATCCATTCAACCTTTCATCATGTTTGTCATGACTGAGAAGCTTGCCAGGTCTTGTTCACACATAGGCAAACATTTTCCTAAACGGTATTTGGATATATTATCTTTTTTCCACCTGTACAAACTGTAACGCTGTGATGGTTTTCATAGCAAGCAAGATGGACCAGCAGGTGGCGGTAAAGTCTACGTCAATTATAATGTCAATCACCGGACAAAAAAGATTTTGGACAAGAAAAAGCAGTTCATTATAAACTTGTGGTTTAACCAACAGGAGCTAATTGGACTGACTAACCAACTGGTCACCAGTTGTTACTGTTTCAGGTTGATGCTCATTATGAATTGAGACCAAAGTCTCTCGGTAAAATCATCAGTTTTCTAAAATTCCACATTTTTGTGACCCCACAAAAAGCCACAGAACTCCTTCAGGTTTACTCGTCCTTTCATTGAAATGAAGACATCCACATGGTAATCAGGGTGTCTAATGAACTATAACACAGATCCAGAGGCATTCAGATCCTCAACCGCAAGCACACAGTTGGCCTCTTCAAGTTTCAGAGACAACAGTTGCAAAGGGAAAGTCGGGATATAGAACATCCAGCTCAGCCGCACGTCTCCGCAGGGGAAACCACTCACGTTAATCAGCAGGTCTGACACACAACACAAGAGCGTAATTACCTCTGCTCAGCAGAGCTTTCTGCCTCACGAACCACTCGACAGATGTCAACATGCCATTTCCCACCAGGTTAGGCCACGAGCCAAAGGAGAAGTTAAAGGGATGTACTGTGGATAGTGCCCCCATGTGGCCATTTATAAAGCACCGTGCTCATGTGTTAGGTTTTGGATTGCAAAAAAAACCAAACATATAGAGGTCATTACCTGTTTTGCATTGCTTGTGAGCATTGTGTTTACTTATCAAAATGTGTGCAGACCTTGTTTTGTTTGTATGAATTTTGACAGAATGCCTCAGTGTTTCTGTACCTCCAAATTTCCAGTGGCTATAGATGGGATTTCCTGTCTTATCCTCTCAGATGCAGCAGAACAGTGGTCAGTGCTGAGCTGTGAAGCAGGATGATGGATTTTGGTACATCAATGGTGACACTGATATCTCTTTACTGTACGTACTTTTGATAAAGATCTGAAGACGTCCTTTATTCAAATCACAACTTTAAAGCCTCGTCAAAGCCATTCATTCTCCGAGTGCTTTTTGAGCTTAATGACATACTGCACATTTGCTTTTATCTTTGAAGCTCCAGTTTCTTGCTTCTTCTTCTTCTCTCAGCACGCCCACATGTGTCTTGGCCATCAGATTTGAAATACTGGTGACCTATATAGCCAGTGGTAATCCAGACCGAATGAGAGAAATCACATGTGGCAGTCACATCACAAAAAAACCCCCCAACTCTGCGACTTATCCTCAACTGAAAACAGCGGCAATATATTCAAGCCAAACAAAATGCTCCACCTGCTGCTCAACACCTGTTTGAGGGATTAATAATGAAAGGAACATCCTAATACTCACAAACAAAGATGGGTGGTGTATGTCACTCACAATCATCCGTGATGATGCATCATGTCGAATAAAAGCTCTGCAGGGTGCGGAAGTATTCAAGCTTAAGTTGTAAACGGAGGAAAGTCTGCTTTATTGTTCATAGAATTAGTGTGCTTACCATCCAGCTTCAGTGATTGTCAGAACTTGTTTGTAAATATACTTAAAGCACTAAATAAACTACATTTAAAAACAGTTTAAAGTGTCAGTGAATGTTTCGATGAATATAAAACAACATTACAGATGATGCTGCTGGCAACATGTGCACCTACTCTGCATTCAACGCCTTATCTCAATACGTTTGAGGGCAAACTTTTTTTGAAAGGGAGGGAGAGAGAGAGGGAGAGATCTCCACAAGTCATTTTTAGAACCTGTTATCTCTTCTTTTAGATGAAACCACAGGGTGACAGAGATCAGATGGCTGAGCTGTGGTTCCCTCCCCCCTGAATCCATTCTGATTATTTTTCACATCACGCCCAATCCTCTACAACCTCCACTGGCTCCAGTTTCCAACAAGGGATTGATTTTGAAATTCTTCAAACCTTCAAAGCCCTTAATAGCCTTTCCCCTCCTTACAGTACCTCTAGGATCTTGTCACCTGTTACAACCCCAACACGTGAGTCTTTGAAAGCCTTTCTCTATAAATTCGCCTCCCCCAGGCAGATGATAACTCCCTTCATTGGAATCCATCCACCATACTGTTTCCTGCTTTCTTTGTTATTCTTGTCTCTCAGCATCCAGTGTTTAATGCATCCTTGTGTACTTTCTGTGTAAAGCACCTTTTCAAAGTGCTATATGAGTACAATATAAAGTTGTTGTTATTATCAACGATAATTAAAAGCTTACCATCATTCAAAATGAGTTCCTCTTTATCATCTCTCTTGTAATTTTCACAGGCGTAAACAAACAAAACTGGATGATATGAACATTCACGAAGAGTCAGGTTGTGATGTTTACTATCTTCAGTCTCCTATCATCCCTATTTGATTTGTGTTTGTGAGCAGAAGGAACTGTGAGCTCCAACAGAGCGTGTGCACCGTGCGTAGGAGGAAAGTACATAGGTAAACAGAATCAAAAATGGCAGAGGGAGCTGTAAAGCTTTGCAGATATTTTGACCTGTCAATCATCTGTCACCTGTCAGAAATCATGCCCACGTCGAGCTCGCAGCACAGCGAGTTTTCATCACATCAGGGATAACGGCAGCAGGGGCTTGGGAGCACTCGTGTTTTGTCTTTATGTCAGTGAGAAGTTGTACAACATTATTCAGAGTTCAGGGTCTCATTCACTCACTACGACACACTTTGTGTGCCGCAAAATGACATTTTCCTCTTTCGCTCTCAGCTTTCCCTCATACCACCTCAATAAATGAGCACAATTCAAGAGATATTTCAAATCATTTATTGCCTGAGTAATACAGAAGCATTTGCAGCAAGGTCTGAATATTTAAATAAAATAATTTCTGACTGAATAAATATATTGTTTTTATAAATACAAATCATGATGATCAAGAACGTGCACTTCTCTCATATGAGCTGCCACACTGTCCAACCACATATCGCAGCACTGAGCCTAATACTGTTTTCATTAAATATAAAACATGCTGTCTATTCTGAGGTAAAATTCCCAATAGGCAATTGCTTATTCCTTGTTCGCCTCTCCGTCTTAAAATTCTAGTGCAAAACGACACAGCCCCGTACATTTTAAAACTCAGTGCCTACAGTATACGCTGTCTGTGTTTGGATCTCTATAGAGCGCCGTTACTCTTTTGCCTAACAATGATGTTGGCCACACCGTGAACCTGCGTGAGCTGCTTGCAGTCCAGTGAAGCCAGTAATTTCCTCGGCCCGGGCAGGGTTGGGACAAAGTGCTCAGTTAGGGACACGGAGGCCCGGCTGCCGATATCTCTGCAGGGAAAGGACAGGAAATGACAGTGACAATCACAGAAGATGGACAGAGTGGTTTTAAAAGAAAAAAAAATTATGTCTTTTACTCCTTACCCGTAATTAATCTTTTTCGGCATTAGCAGGCCCAGGCCCTCTATGTGGAACATCACTGCTTTCAGCACCCGTGGGAGCGGGTTAGTGAAAGAAATCTCCACCGCCATCCTCTCCCCGACGACGGCTTTCCCAACGGGCTGCGAGACAGACAGGAGAGCGGGACAGACATCAGAGCGGAGGTCACATCGCACCAGATGTCGATGTTTCCTGCTGGATCCTTCGTCTCACCTTGATGATGAGGTCTGGGGTCCTGAACCGGAAGCTGAACTGCGTGGCCAGGACCTGCTGAGTCTCCTTGACTCTGCCCGTCAGAGTCAGCATCAGGGCCGCCTGGTCCACCAGCTGGTCCTGGTAGTCTGTGTACGGCAGGGTCCACTCCAGAGCCTTCTCTGTGGGCAGAGGACAAAGACAAAACTGTGACTCACTGCCATCCCTGTCTTATGTATAATCCCTCCATTAGATTCTTTGATAGTGAGCCTGTATTTACTCACTGAGCCTTGATTGGTCAAGGTTACATCACACAATGACAAAAGAAAAAAACTGAATAAAATACAATAGCATGTTCTGTCAATTTTCATTGAATAGGCACATGATGCAAAAGCCAGTTTAGTGAGAGCTGCCAATTCAATTCTCATCTACACGGTCTTTTACTCCTACCGGGAGACAAAATAATTGATATTACTCGATATGAAGCATGAATCATGTTGTGACAAAATGTGTTAGGCTTCCATTCAGGGGGCTTAAATGATACAGCTGCTAGATTTTTCTTTTCCGTCATTTGTACTCACATGGTGACAGTTGCAAGGATACAAAGCTGTAAACAAACGCTTTGTACAAACCAACTGCTCTCTTATTGATCAGAAATCACCATAACACCAAAACACGATAAGAGGAGGACTTGATGGAACATGGAGCATGTTTTTGCCGTTTCAGAGCATAGGATATGAATACGCCTTTCGACAAATCTATTTATCTATATATCTACTAGTCCAGTAGACTACTCCAGACTCGAAATCAAGTAAGTAAGAGCAAAAAAAATCTTCTTGTGTGCCCCCAGCTTTAAACATTTTCACATTTCAGATTTGGTTTTAATGGCGGTGGACAGACGTCCGTCTGTCAATCAAGCTAGCCAGCTTAACAATAGCTTTCTAGCTAATCTCCATCCTTTCACTTAATACTCATTTTTATGCTGCTAAATCAAGAACACTCCTCTGTTGGCATCTTTTTGATAAAACAAAATACACTGTAGGAACCACAACACGTGCTTCTTCCCTTCCATTCACCTTCTTTGGGGAGCAAGTCCACGTTTGTTTTGTCCCTCCGCACCGTGGCCTTGTGGACGCCGGTGTAGTACATGACGGCTGCCTGGCTGTGCAGGAAGATGTGGCGCGGCTCCGAGCTTCTGTTCCTCAGTATGATGGTCAGCTCTGCGTCTCCTCCCATCCTCAGATCTTGGCGATCCATGGTCACCTGCACAGAGACGTCCTCTGCCGTCGGCGAGGAGTAGGCCTCCGCTTTGGAGCCGTAGCGGCACGCCGTTTCCACCGCGATGCGTTCCTCCTCTGAACCTGTGACGGACCACACACATACCTCTGTGATTTTGAGTCTTTTTTTAGTCTGACATATCAATAGAGAATGGGCGATACCGTCCCCAGTACTTGTATTGAGACTAGGTCCAGATAATAGCTAAAAATATGGGTCAATCTCAAATTACTTAATCTTGGTAATAATATCGATCGAAGTTTGGAAACTGGAGAGTCAATATTTTCATAATCCATGCGTCAGTTTTGAGCGTACCCTCTGGGTGTTTGTAAAGGTGCGTGATGTCATTGCGTTCGTCGCTGCCAACAGCTTTGGTGCTGATGAGGTGGCCCACTGTCTTCTTCTCGCTGTAGATCTGACTGAAGGTCCCGTCTGCGTTCTTCTGCCAGTAGATCTTATCACTGTTGACCTGGAGTTGAGGGTGCAAGACAGAGAGTTAAGTCCTGAACATATGGGCAAATGCCACGCAGCGTTTGATGTCAGCCATATGGCTCATTATCTGCACTGAGCATAATCTGCCCACCCAAAACTGCAACTGAAGGATTGAGTTCTTCACTCTGACCATATGGAGCTCTGAACCTTTGATGGTGGACTTTTTACATTCTAATTTGTTAGTTTTTTTAGTTCCCGCCCTTAAAGAAACTAAAACAAATGATGCTGCCCGAAGGAAAAGCTGTACCAGTGAGTAATTGGCTAGTTCAGCACAGATTGTTTCACACACACACCTCAGCAAACACAAATGGAGTGTCGTGCTTGATGTAGACATGACCGTTGCGGACGGCGGCAAGGGAAGCAGGGCCACAGCGGAAAGTGCCCTGACTGGTTTCCTGAGGCGTGGAGTCCACAGCCTGCCAGCCTCCATAGCCCGGGGGTAAGTCGGGACGAGCCATCCAGCAGTCGTTCCACACGTGGAAGTTCCTACAAGAGGAGATGTGGAGGTCAGGCAGGTTTAGGGAACAAGAGGAGGAAAACATGAGGGTGAAGGGAGCAGGTGCCTACCAGATGGAGTCAGCGTTGAGGTAGTCTATGGGCTCCAGGTTCTCGTCCAGGTACACGTCTGTCGTCAAGGAGACGTCCGTGTCGTGAGCTGAGCTGAAGTTGGTCACCGTGCGACAGGGAATACCCAAACACCGCACAACTGGTGGGAAGACCGAGTGGTGAGGAATCAGATGAGATAGGATAAGATAAGATAAACCTTCATTTGTGAGGAAATTTGCATTTTGCAGCAGTAAAGATGACAGAAAAGCATCAATGAAGTTATGAAATTATGGAAAATAGTAAAAAGACAACATGCTGAGTGAAGCATTCATATCATAAAATTATTTGGTTCTTACAAAGTTAAAAAAAAACTTAAATAAAAGCATTAATGTTGATTTAAGTAGATTTTTATCAGAAGTGTTCAACTTTATTGTGTAATTTTAAGTCATCAACAACAACCGTATTTCAAGGAATCAAAAATGTAAAGTAAGTGACACTATCTGTAAATGTACAGTAGCAAGATACTTTTTCCTCGGCTTTAGTGGTTTGAAGACATCCATTTTTATTAGTGTCACAAAAATGCACTAAAACCAAATTATATTACTTCCGATAATTGATTCAATGATATAACTGAATATAATATGATATAAATGATTTTGTGTGGGAGATGAGTATGATATTCACACAGGCACATGTGATAAGAACCGGTAAAACGTACCTGTGTTAAGTGTACCAGCAAAGATCCAGCACTGTCCGTATCTAACAGGGGTGCCCAGCTTTTTATGGTATTCCCTCAGGATTTCCACACTTCCACTCCAAACTGTCGGGCTGGTTCCAAATGAATAGTCTCCTGACCAGTTTCCTTCCAAAACTCCACGGTCATCTGGAGAATTAACCTGGAGAAACATTTTTTTTCCCCCAGCTTTTAATATACATATAGACTTTATTTTCTAGCAGGAAAAGTTAAAAAGTTAAAGCTAGGCTACCTTCTAAGATGACATAAATGTATATTCGCTGTAAATAAATTTAAATGAAAATGATTATGCACCTTTCTTATTGTCATTATTACATTCAGTCTGGTATTAAACTAAGGTTTTATCATCACAGTCTTCCAGATAAGGTGTGTGTCGGTAGACAGAATCATCTCACCATGGCTGAAATGACTCGCACCACGTTAATCGGGTCTCCCCAGCCGGAGTGAGGTGTTCCACTCTTCTCCAGGACAAAGAGGCATGCGGCCAGAATCCCATCATCGAACTGCAGGGACGATAGAGAGGCTGAGGTCAGATCACACCGCTCATTCTGTCACAGAAACAATGTTTGAAACCCGGACTACAAAAGGCTCACCTGTCCGTAGTTCCAGGTCCGGACTCCGATCTGATTCTCTGTGCCATAGTAGATCCGCCCGATATCGTTCAGGACGTACTCCTTCCTCTCGTCTTCAGAGTCCATGAACACAGTGTCATCTGGTAGATGACAGTTAGGGTTTAAAGCGTGAACTAAAATGTGTTATTTTCCAAGCATCCTACAATCAGAACACCTGTCTGTCAGTATTGGTGAGGTTTGATTTAATGATGGGGATCTCACAGAGATCATTATTTCATAAAATCAACAAAAGCACGGTTTGTTTTCCTTCTTGCTATTTCAGAGAGAATTTTTACTCAGATCAGCAGTTCACCTGCATCTAAAAGACTCTTTTGAGGACACCATCACAGACAAACAAAAGACGAATAGTTTGTAAGCATAGTGGGAGATATCAAAATAGAATGAAAAAACATCTCTAAACCGATATCCTGTCTTCTTATGATTCTCACGAGGTTTCACAACCTCTGAAATCTTTCCTCAATGGAAGCCAAAACCAACAGTTGGGTGACATTAATAATAACCCTGACTGACGGTGAAGGAAACAGCCTGGAACGGCCTCACCCTACAGGCGCTAAACACATGGGTTTTCTCATCAGTTGCTGTGACCTGAATAGACCTTTTAGGTGACAGGCATCTTCACCCATTTTGTAATTAATCCGCTTGGCGGAGCCAATGGAGTCTTTGTCTTTATTCTCTGCTGTTAAAAGACTGGGAAGCCTGGAAGCCTATGCCATGCTATTTCAAAAACCTTTTAGAGTGGGAATATAACGACCTGTTCTGCACAGATCTGGCCCCCTGTCATGCTTATTTGGCAAAGACATATCGGCTTTACACTGATTGGTTGTCGGTTGCTTACTAAAGAATTTAAGTATGAAAAAGGACAAAATCCTGTTTTTGAACCTGCTGGACATGGACTGTCATGACTCAACGATGGTTCCTTAAAAACTGAAGCACAAAACAAATTAGTCACTTGAGTGAGACATAATCGGCCACTTTCTTAACCCAATTTACTTTTCTGTATTGATTAAACACAATATGAATATTTATCAAAGAGCCATAGCCCCTCTCGTCCTAATGCCTTTGACTCTGGGGAATCAAACTGAATGATGTATTTCTGTACCTTCACACCAGGGGTTGAACAGCATGAAGATGTCATTAGCAGGGTCGTGGGCAGAAACGGCCTGACCGCTTGCGGACTTCGTCTCCACTGTGAGCTGATAGCGGCCAATCACTGCGGTGGGTGGAGAATTGACCGACAGCTTTATCCTCTTGTCGTCCTGCTTCACCACAGCTGCCTCCCAAACGCCGTCCTCCAGCTCCTCCACCAGAGGGATGATGACATGGGTTCCCTTTGACACGGTTGGCAGAAGCCCTGAGGGGTGGAGAGTTGAGGCGTGCATCACTCAACATGTGAGGGAAAAACGGGCACAAGGAAATGGATCGTTCATGCCATGCCCAAATGAAAAGACCTGAGTTCAGCCATTTGTTTAATTTTCACTCCCCCACCCTGATCTGGGTTCCTCAGATGAGGCCACACCTGCATTCCACCCCTAGGTTAAGATAGAATAAACAAAAACCGAATAGAAGGAATACAGAATATATTGTCCTGACAACGTGTGCACACAGGCACAAACACACGCAGCACCTGCAGATGCATGCACACCCAGCAAGTCAGGACAGCATTAGGTCTCAATCTTTGCTTTACATTCAGCTGAAGTTGAAGTAGAAGAGTGGATTACGCATTGAGGCAACAAAGAACAGATAAGAACAGCTAATATTTGTTATGCAATGTCACATATGTGTTATGCACTTGAAATGCTGTGGAATGCATTGAAAGAGCAATCTGCAGCTAGTGTGCCACTCCCTCTCAAGAGACTGAGGGTGCAGAGTTTGGGCTTGGCCTGCTGATCATTCCAGGACCAAAGACCGAAGACCAAAAGATTCGCTCCGCCAGCCTCAGATCTGATAGGAGGCATGATTGCAACTGCTTGACAAGAACGAAGCTTTGCCGTTTCCAAGCAGCTGTTGTCGAAACTTAGCTCATAATGTTGTAAGATCTGTAGCTTCGATATCTATCTGATTCTCTCACCCGAGTCTTGGAGAGGAGGAGGAAAATATTCCTTGAACCCTAAAGCCAAAGTGCCAGCTTTGTACAAAACTTATGATCATTTCTAGAATCAACTCATTTACCCAGGGGAATGTAAATCGTTTTGTTTCCACCGACACCGGGGTCTTTCATCTATCACAGACTCCCCCACCCCTGCAACAGCCTCCACTCTCAGAGCAGCTGAAATCATCAGCGCGAGGCTCAAACCGCTGCTCGCTTTCGCTCTCTGAGGTGTTGTGAAAATTGCAGGCGCTCCGAAGCCCTGAGCCGGGCTTCAGACTTTGAAGCCCACCGCAAACCGCAACCTAAAAAGTCAGCGCGTTCAGCCACCGTGGAATTTGACTTGCGCTCTGAGAAAACAAGCCTGTGTGTTGCTGTAGATTGGGGCTGTGATTAGCCTCACGCCGTGGGGCTCACGTCTCAGGAGGCAGCGCTCGGACTGGGTGCTCACACAATGCTGCCAGGCACGGTTGAGATGGGAACAACAAAAGGCGCTTTGGAAAGCAGTGACATTAGTTTCAAAGGAGTTAAAAAAAATGGCTTTATCTGCAGCTTTTATTGCCTGCTTTGGTGTAACAGATGTACCAGATGTAAATTTCCCTGCTTCGGGACTAATACATGATCTTATCTTGTCACATTATGGAGTTAATATGATGGGACGAGGCTTTTGTTCTGCAGAATAGAACTTAAAAAGTATAAATACGTCTGTGGTTACTCATCAAATAGCTAGGCAGAGATTAAACCATGCATGCTTCCCTCGGTGCTAGACGGAGGAAGTTTTGTGCTCCTGACGTAAATGGATGCACAGCCCTCTCTGCATAAGAGACACTGTAATTATTCTCCTCGGGCTTCACTTGTTATCACACACGGCCATAATTGTAGGATCTATATTGGTCCGCGTTGTCAGCCTTCGCTGCAATCGACATAATCGGGGATGGAGGGAGTGAAGACTCAAACGCAGAGAGGGTAAAACAGGTGGCGGCCGGAGGCCTGGACAGTCTGGTGCCGGCTGGGTTTTCTAGAGCAGGACCGAGGGTTGAGGCATCTGTAAAAGACTCTCCCTGGAGCATAGCAACAAGGACCGTTACCATAGCGATGGTAGCCAAAAATCTCTCTCTCTCTCTCTCTCTCTCTCTCTCTCTCCGCTCCCTGCACTATATATCTATATATCTATCTATCTCACACATACATACACACACACACACACACACACACACACACATACAGACACACACACACAAACTCAACCGATCTATACACGACGTGGCACGCAGATGCACATAAGTGGACAAATTAGCAGGATCAAGCTGGGAAACTGCTCGAGCTTGTTTCCTCGGCCCATCACTTCCTCCTGTGAGCATCAGGACAGAGGGGAGTCATAATTATATATCATGTGCAACACTATTTTGCTTGTCCATTACTATGTTTATCGTTGAGTTCTATATCATGTGTAATATCTGGTACAAGAAAATTCTTTCTGTCATGTGTTGTAGATTCTAGATCATATTCTATCATATGGACAATGTCTGATTTATAGCAGATGCTTTTTATTACTAAATAATTCAGTGTGCAATATTGCATTGCAAGTTCAACTCCCATTAACTGTATGCACAGATGTTTTAGTAGTTACTTTATATGTTTCTCACCTTTACATTGGTTCACCTGCACTTATTATACTGTATATCTATCCATTATTTTACCCACTTTGAACGTTCACTGCAATAGGTTCAGTTCAAATTGATCTGTACATCTGTCTGTTTTTATATTGTTTTGTTGTATTTTGGGGGGCCACTATGGGCGACTTACAACCCATAGACTGGAAAATCTGTGGTTCAATCCCAGCCTACCTGTCAAAGTGTCCAAGGGCAAGATCCTGAACCCCAAACTGCTTCTGATGCTGTGTCATTGGGTGTTAATGGTTAAAAGCCACTGGTTAGAGCAGACAGACTGTGAAATTACCCAGTGGAAAGAAATTACCCAGTGGTACCCAGAGACCCATCACAGAAACTCCACACAGAAAATGATCCCAGTCTGACCGGGAGTTGAACCGTTGACCTTCTTTCAGTGCAAACCACTCGTCCACTGTGCGTTACCAGGTGAAATCTCTAGCTCAAGGATTTCGTTCAGGATAGATAAAGCTAGTCTGACTCGAATTATCACGCGCCACTCCATGTTTTTTTCATACAGCATGTGAGTGTGGTCAGGCTGGGACGTGTCCATCCAGTTTCACACTCGGCCTCTTGACATTAAGAGGCCAGGCATGTGATAGATACAAATAAATGGAAACAGCATTCATGAGCATTGCTATTGTCTGTTGCTCTCTAAACTACCTCCTAAAATGCGAAGGTTTTCTGTTTTCTGAATTTGTTTGTATTCACTAAATCCTCTGAGGCACAGAATAAAAAAGCACGTCACAGCCTTTGGAGAGCTGACATCTTTGCCCTAATGTTCAACAACATTTTTTATTTAATTAAAACAAGAAACTAAAGTAAACTGAATGGATAATGTGTAAAAACGTTAAGTGTAAAAAGGTCAACAAAAAGCTTTCCAGAGTTTATTCAGAGCACACAAGAAGTGTGTCATAAAGGAAGAATGGCCTCTTTTCAGAATCAGGAAACCTGAAGGAAGATTCGAGCTGCCGCTCGCTCACCTGTTTTCAGCTCGAGATGAAGTTTGTCTGCGCTGGGGTCGAAAGGTCGGGACAGGGTGATCCACATCTGGAAGGTCTGTCCCCGACGTACAATCAGGTGTTCGTCCTGGTAGAGATCTGTGTGGTGCTCAGTGCGGTTCTGCCCTGATTGGCTCTTCATCAGGTCTATTGATTTCACTTTAAGGAGCAGCTCTGCACAAACAAAAGGCAAAAAACCAAAAAGTGAAATTGATTTCCACCCTTTTCTCTACCCCTCTTACCCTAAGTGCTACAACAACTAATCAATTTATCAACTAATAATCCACCGATTTAAGTTATAACAGCTTCTTAAATGTGATTATGGTTTGGAACATACTTTATCCATCTTGTTGTCTGTTTGTCTTAATAGAAATCAGCAATGTGAAGATATGGACCTTAGAGTTTTTGAGTTACTAAGTGTATGTGCAGTTTTTCTGTCTCTTTGCTATAAAAGCTTGACTGTAACTTCACTCTCTGCACCCTATTCGGCTGAATAGAGTAAACCTGAGCTCCGATTCTGTTTAAAGATCATTGATGCTTGCTGGTTATTTTGTTATTAATTAGTGTGTTATTCTGTGATAAATTCTTGTAATTACAGAAAGCTCATTGTTGTCTTCTACCTCTACAAGTGCCTTTGGGTTGTGGAGAAAACAAGGTATTTGAGGATTTTGAGGACTAAATAATTAATCTTGTCTAATAAAAACAAAAACAATTAAGAGATTTAAGCTGTTTGAGCATGCGTTTGAGAAATAAAGTCAAAGGCCTCTATGTCTGGATGTTTTCTGCCTTCTTTAGTCCTCACTGACCTCAGTGACAGCAAACTGAATGTCATTTTGCAACCCATATTTTTGCAGTATGCAGTATGTTTTTCACCATTTTGATATGGATCAGGCAACCACTAAATCACAGAGAATCAGCTGTTTTACCATCAAGGTTTCCGTCCCCAGGATCGGGTTTCTCATCGTCCGTGTCGTCTCCTGTGACCACGGTGTCTGTGACATCATCGTCGTCGTCGGGCGTGGGACAGCAGCACGGACACACCTTACGCAGCCACCGCTGACACGCGTTGCCTTTCGTCGCATCTTTCTCCGTTTCGGGCTCTTCCCTCTCGACCTCTGCGTCCTCTTCAAAGAGAGTGACAGACGGAAACCGACCCACTGCAGATCTGTCTCTGATGGACCGCGTCTCTACAGGCATCCTACAGTATGATGGAAACACGTGGAATGAGAGTTAGTCGTCCTTCTCCTCGAGGACAAGACTGGTTCAGTCAGTTTAAAGGGTTTGAATGGAGTATTAATACCTGTTGTCTGACGTTAACATGGAAGTTATGGAACAATGGTTTCGTCAGAAATGTCTAAGACGCCACTTTACACGCAGTCTCATTAAGTGTGGGAGTTTCTCCACAGATCTGGCACCCTTTCAAGCATATCGGTAAAGCACACATAAGCCTTAAGCTGATTGGTTGTCTTTAAGTTCTTGAAATTTCTTATTTACTGAACTATGTGCCCATTGCAGTGATAGAGCTACGGAGTGCATTCACATTCAGTCTTATGTGTTTGAGCCACAATCAGAGGAAGAATCAGATACTGAGGAAGAACCAGGAGCATGTAAAGCACGCTGACATTTCATGAGAAACCTTTCTTGTCTCAATCGTGGGTGACATTCGCTTTCTATTCATTTTTTTTTGTTGCCATTTCAAAGATGATATTTTTGGTCCTGCAGTGCATTTTGGCTGGGAACAGAATATAGGGTAAAAATGTCCTTTTTTCATTCTAGGTTTCCTTTGATAAGACTTCAAATCTGCTGCATTTAGTTCCCTCATTCATGATCCCCAGCAAACGTTTGATCCTCACAAACCATCCAGTGACCTTAAAGATAACTGTCCAATTATTTTAGAGAGAAAGAAGAAGACTCTTTGTTCGTGGTGCATTTGAGCTCAGCATCACTTTTAATCCTTCTAATCAACGTGTTGTGATGATTCAGGATGACAGGCCCATTACTGACGGTGCCGACACGGCAACACAGTTCAATTTGTCAGAGACAGTACAGTGAGAGTTGTACTGATGATACTAATCCTTAATATGTTGTGCTGTGTGTTGGTAGACGTAATCTCAGTAACTGTCAGATGAAGTGGAAGTCACAAAACAAGCAGGTAATGTTAAGTAAACACAACTTGTGTGATGATCATCAGAACTTAAATAATGACACATTCTCATAATTTGACAATGAGTCCTGCAACTATCCTGTTTTCCTTCTTTTTTTCACTTCATGCATGCTGAGATTTGGCCATGGATGATGAACGATTTGCGTTGCCTCCATGTCTTCATCAAGAAACATCTGGAGCTGATTCACGGTCATTGAATAACAATACGATGTTTTACAAGTCAGTGAGAGCATGCGAAGGGATTTCCAGGGAGGTGGGCGCATGTTCTGATTCCAAACTGCTTCATGAAAGGGATTTATTCATCGCTTTATTATGCATAAAAGTCAAAACCCCACCCTTTGTGTGGCAGAGATGAAAGATTGCAGTTAAGTTCCTGGGTCAAACCGTCCTGAAAATTGCAGCCGAATTCACAAGAAATCCTGCGAGGCGAGATGCCTTTTTACTCTCATTTTCTCCCTCAACTGTTTTTTTTTTTTCTCCTCGTTGGCTCCTCTCACACTGATTTCACGTCGTCCTAGGAGCAATTGCTCCTTTAAAAGAAACGCTGCAGTCGCTAAAAGCCTTTCCCACACACACACACACACACACACACACACACACACACACACACACACACACACTTTGTGTGTGTTTCACAATCAACATTCCTCTATGACAGCGACAGTAACTTTTCTGTGGTGACCAAACAGGCTCAGGTTAAGCATGACTGGCAGTGAGTTCATGCCTCATTCTTGTGGCGATGACTCTCAGACACAATAATTCACACCTCCTCCCAACTCAGGATTCTGCACTAGTGCAGACAGATGAGTCTTAAGACAGATTAACAAAACAAAGTGCGTTCTTAAAAGATTTAAACCAATTATAATCAGCTATTCAGTCATGCTCGCTGCTTTTGTTATCCAGTAGATCGTACTTGTTTAATGACTAAATCTGGAGCTTAATATAACTGATGATTCAGTAATAATAATGATAATAATAATAAACAATAAAGCATGTATATAAAGGGTCTCAAGGATCTACATGTTGCACAAACAGATAACACAACAGGCTGGTGTGAAGTTTGATGAAATGATTTTTCTACTTTTTCAGAAGTGACAGTTTTTCATCTTATGTGATGAACATGAATCCTTTGGTTTTATTCTATTCTTCTTACAGAGCATGTAGGCTACAAGAAATCTTGCCTTTTTTATGATTGTACGACATTTTAAGAAACGAGTCATTTATTGGAAATGGTTAAAATGAAGTTGCTTGGACACTAAATACAAACTAATGCTCAATGTCATTTGACATGTATTTGTTCCAGAACTGAAGAACTGAACAAATTCACATTTTGACTCATCTGGGATGTGTCAACCTCAAGAGTCTGGTCTTTATTGACTCTCCACCACCAATAAATGCACTATCTTAGATAAGATACTGTTCTGGACAAAAGTGGATCTGTTTTTCCATCTCTATAAAACTAAAACCATCAATCTATTCATGTGAATGCAGCTCTGTTTCGGTATTCCAGCAGTTATCTACTGTACTGAGGCTCTGGCAGTTTCCACAGGGTGGTTCCTCAAAAACTTTTGAGTAGTGGTAATGAGATCCAGGCCAGAACCTGTTCCAGTGCCAAAAAACTCTGAGCAGCTCGGAGCTGATACACAGCACTCCCAGAAAACATGTGCTTTTGATTGCAGTCGAACCAATTCCTGCTGCACCCACAAAAATCCCTCCATCAAAGCGAGATCTTTGCAGCGCACTGTAAACAAACTCAGCAGGTATATACCAAAGCAAACTGCACAGCTGACTCTGCAAAAATCTGAGATCTACACAAACCCCATCTGCTGCACGTCCAGCAGTCTCTCTCTCTCTCTCTCTCTAACACACAAATAAATTGAGAAAACTTGGAAGAACGAAGTGAGTTCCGTCTGAGTTCCCTCACACAGTGTCAGCAGCAGACGTAGGATGCATGTGATGTTGAGGAATGCCGGGTGTATTCCTCCGGGAGGGTGCTGACACAGTCAGCATCCCTCAGCCACACTCATGACTGCTCGCCTTGGGGCAGTTAGACCCAAACAGAGGAAAACACTGGCAAATTCACAGGGTCTGGCACCCGCAGACAAGTTATGTTTTTGTTAAGTCCCTTGTTTTGATTTATTGCTGTAATTTTTTTTTATATTGCTTTGCCACGCTGATTTACATCAAACAAAATAAAGAGAAGAGGCTTCTCTGTGTTCCTAGAAATCACTCAGGATTTATGACGTCCAGTGATTTTAGAGGAAATGATTTCCTTCACTCAGCTGTGAAATCTTAATAGATGCCTCATGCGTTCGTGCGTAAGTGTTGGAAATCCATTCTTGAGAACGGACCAACATTAAAACATGAACTCATGGCAGAGTAAATCATACAAGACATGCCTGACTATTATTTCCACAGTCCTCGCACAGATGCAACGACTGTCGAGCGAGTTATTTATCAGGAGACAAGAGTGAACAGAAAAAAGTTTGAGTGTCAACTCATGTTGGTTTTAACAAACGACAGCACAAAGTAGTAAAACATGAGGATTAGCTGCACAGATGCATGAGAAACAACTTGTTCAGACTCACTCAGTTCAAAGGCCGGATTGTGACAATGCAGACTGGAATGATGGGACGGCACGCTCGCTGTGGTTCTTCTGCGTTTCACTGACGAGCCTCAGGTTAAGTCGGCCTTTAAACACTCAGACGGAGAGGACACACCCCCATCCCACTGCAGACGGAGCTGCAAAAGGCTCTTCCTCCCCTTCAACGAGATTGACTGGGTCCTCTGGGTGTCAGCCATCTGATTAATCTCTGTGCTTTCTTTCCAGAGGACCTCGCCTTAACCTTATTTGTTGCTTCCTTAAATGCTCCTCTCATGTCAATTAGGAACCTCACACCTGTCTACAGGCTGAAAACATCTAAACAGGTGTTTTTTGTGTTTTGTGTTGCACAACTTTTTCTGTTGTTGCTCCTGTTGCAACTTGTTTGAAAGGTGTTGCGCCATTACATTCAGAGTAAGCACATTTTTAATGACAGTGACTGAATCTGATGAGGTAAAACGTTGCCTAATTCTGTACTTTATTTTGTTTCCAACAGGTGTTGCAGCATCCGGGTTTGTCCTCATCCAGAATTATATCATATGTTCAGTCATTCAGAAAAATGCAGCAGATCTGTTGCTGTTTGTTGACAGGGAGAGAGACACACTCGTGGTTAGGAAAACACAATCAGATTTAATGAACAATACAATAGAGGAGAAAAGAAAGAGAGCAAATATCCTGAAAGATACAATCAGATGTTTTGAGAAGCTGGGAGTGCGTTGATGTCCTTCCCACTCGGCTGCAACCATGAGTCACACACACAATAGTAAAGACCCATAAGCTGAAGCAACTGAAAGAAACCCGACCATGAATCTGATTAATATCTTCTCTTTTACACCTGTGATTTTCCTACGGCTCTGTCACAATGACAGACGGCTTAAGGAGAGCTCTGGTTGGTATGATTGGAGTGAGTAGGTGCAGGTCCCGTGCAGATATGACAAAGGCGAGATGACTGTTTGATCTGAATAACCCAAACTGACGGGTAGAAGTGCTTTTCACTGGAATCTAAACTGTGTGAGGGGTCACTGATGAAAATGAAATTGCCCAAGTCTCTTGCATCATTTAGAAAAGAAAAGCTATCAAGACTTAATCGTAAATACATGTAAAGTAGTTTTATTTTTATATAATTTATAAGTCTATTTCATTTCTTGACCAAACAAATCACTCAATACCAACATGAAATCATGTCAAAAAAATGTTTTTTTTTTCCATTTAATGAAAAATGTTATAAAAAAGAAAAATCTTGTATAATCTGGCCCTCATCAGACACATTTCTTAACCATTTACACAATGAAATAAAATTTGTCTACTGTATTATTTAGGAATATTATGACATGAACAATACACAGTCTCTCCAGTGACTGGTTTCCTTCCACAGTGCAACCCCCCCCAACCCTAACCCTAACCCTGACCCCAACCCTGACCCCCCCCCCCAAATAAATAAATAAATAAATAAATAAATCAAAACAAAAACAAACAAAGAAACCATGTATGTTTAGGTCAATTTGAGGCTGTAAACTGCGCCTCGATGTGAATGCTGAATATGACCTGTGATGGACCTGTCCAGGGGGTATTCTCTACTCTACGTGCAAAGCGGATCAATAAAAGTGAAGTTTCAGTTCCTGGAATTTACATTCAATTCTTGAACAGCAAACACCATCATCCCGGCCACCTTCAGAGGTGGTTTGTGGCAAGGAAACGTAACTAAGGGACACAGGATAAATATTTTTTCTATACTGTAAGTTTCAGTGCCCGTTAGGGTGCGTAGCGATTTGGAAAATTTGAGTTTGGACATATATGACATATGAGAAACGGCGAATGAAATGTTTTCTTTTTCCTTTTGTGCCAGCACCTATAAGGTGCGGCGTATTTCAAAATCTAATGTCAGCTTATTTGTCTCCGTCTGACACTCCCAGATGATTGCTCCTACCCTGAGCTTTTCCTTGAGAGTTCCTTATAACATCATCACAAAACAAACGTCACAGGGCTGTGTCGCAAGAGCCAGATGTGTCACATGAAACAGAAAATTAACACAGGCACAAAAGGTTTTAATGTATGTGTGTGTGTGTGTGTGTGTGAGGAGGCAGGATCTCAGAGATGACACACTCCTGGGGACTCTGGCACACCTTTCAGAAAACCTTGTTAACCAGCCATTAAATACTTCGATGAGTAAAGAGATAACAACAAAGCACAGGAGACGTCTTGGAAGGCAGTGACACAATGTGTGCTGTTTTATTTCCGGGTCTGTGACTTTACTGTGCAACAGTATAGTGTCATATATTAAATGCTTTACACAACCTTATCAAAAAAATGTGAATGAGAACGATGCGACGCTCTGAAGATGAGTCGGAGGCTTTCCTTCTTTTTTTTTTAACTCGTTTTTTTTTTTTAAACTTAAGAAGAAGCAACAAGCCAGCATTGCTGCACGCCGATCCCTACGCAGGCACCTGAACTCGCTATCCACGATTCTGCATGCATTTGGGTTTGTTGTGTTAAGGACACCCAGACATACAGACAGTTAAAAGAAAAGCAACGTTGGTTTTCACACGCTCACAGTCACGCATACGTACGTAAACACACACACACACAGATATTTCACTGAATGTGTTAGAGAAGGTTCTGGAGGGGGGGGGTGGGGCGGGAGGGTGGGTGTCGATGTGATTGGCGTTCTCCCAAACACACGGTCCCGGTCAAAAACACCCTCTCACTCATTTTTTCCTCTTTTTTAATCTTTACAAACAAACAGGTGGGAGGAGGTGGAGGAGGTTGGGATGGGATGGACGAGACGGCGGGGCCGGTGGATGGTGGCAGTGGTTCTCGATCAGAGCAGCAGCTCCGTGACCGAGGGCAGCAGCTGGGTCAGCGCCGCCTCCACGCCGGGCGTCTGAGTGACAGGGTTGCCACGGAGATCGAGGCGCCTCAGCCTCGGGCAGGAGGCCAGCGGCTGGAGGTCCGCCGGCGTGGAGATTTCTGTGTGTCGGGGGTTAATGGAAACGCCTTCTCCTTCCATTAGTGGCAATGATAAGCAGGAAATAGAGACACACACACACACACATACACATATATACACGCAAACACATACACACACACATTCCCCAACAGTGGTGCCAAGGCATGAACCAGGTGTCAAATGCGACACTGGGATGTTAATTAATTTTTTTATTTTTAAATATAAAACTCTGCAGCTTCATTTACATTTGACGGGGCCGTACACTGGGACTGTAACTCACAAGCCAGAGAGATGAAACCGAACGTATGATCTGCGAAGCATGCTAATCCCCCCGCAGCGCATCAGCAGAGGCGAGGCGCGAACGCCAGTCCAACAAATGCTTTGTTAAGCATCTCCTCCTGTTTCATGACGCACTGGCACTGATTTAAATGGGCTGTAAACGGCTGAATGGAGCATTTATTCTATGATCGCTTGTTGATATCTGCTATCTTATTATAACTTGTTATAAACTGTTTTATCGGAAATGCCTCAGATGCTATTTTACAGCCCTATTTTTAGATTTACACAAACATCACGACTCATTTCTGCAGATCTGGCGCCCCTCCGTGCTGATCTGCTGACCACATAGTCTAGATGCTGATTGGCTTGGTCTCAATCATGTGATTTTACGCTCCTTGCTATACAGCTATGGAGTGTGTGCCCATACAGCCATATATCTTCGAGCCAGAACTAGATTTTTGTGTTGCTCTTTGCCCCTTATTGCACTGTAAGCGCTAATGCTGTCCCTCAACTCTAAGTCGCTTTGGATAAAAGCGTCTGCGTGAATAAATGTAAGCGTAAACTAGTATTTAACTGGAAACGTCACCCAAGTGAGGGATTCAGGCTTACAAGCGGGCTCAGGCATTTAGACTGTAGCTTGTGAACTGGGTTGAAACCAGCACCTGGGGTCGCTTTCACACATGCCTCTTATCTGTTTATCTATCTACCTCCTGTCTGTACATTCTGGTTTAGGGTGCATTTGTGTCTTTCAGCTAGATTCATACAGGACTGAGGATGTGGTTATTTCATACCAAGTCTCCTTTAACTTTCAGGTGAGACCAAAATGACACATCCACTGAGCTGGAGGGGCTTCCTTGCTGCTGCAGTCTTCTAAACTGTGTAAACATCGCCTCTGATGCTTTCACACGCCGTCAGCTGCTCGCACTCCGCAGTGGCGTTGTTTTGCAGAGCACTCGGAGCTGATTCACACGTTTGTTGAGTCACCAGTACACTGAGAGAGGAGTGTGTCGACGCGATACGCATGGATCTGCATGACAGCGACGTTGGACCCAGAGCAGGACTTTCCAAACATGAACAGAAATGACTAATTGTTTATTCCTTCTTTTTTTTTTTAAGGATACTGTTGTTCTTCAGGAGGACTTCTTCCAGTTTGGGAAGGTGATAGACGCCTTCCAGGCTCTCTATTGAGTTGTTGTCAGCCTCCAAGACCTGAAAAGCGTGAAGAGGACCTTGTAATCATGTTACAGCGTTAGTAAATCGATTTGTTTCTGGAAGCAATCTACCAATTGGGCGACAGAGAGAAGAAGAAAAGAAACAGTGTGTGGGCAGGACAGATGATTGGGACTAAACCCCAGCTTTATCACCTCCAGGCACTGCAACATGGCGAAGTGAGGCGGCAGCCGCTGCAGCTGATTGGAGGACAGGTTGATGTGCGTGACCAATAGCAGCTGGTCCAGGTGGCATAAAGTGGTCAGGTTCTGAGGATGAAATGACTTTTTGTGAGATTTTCCGCGACCAAGCAAACGGGATTTACCAGGCGGACTCAGGCGAACAGACCTTGTCGGAGATGCTGAACACGCGCACTTCGGCGTACTCCATTTTCAGGATGGTGTTTTCAATCATAAACTTGCTGCACAGGTCGCTGTAGTAGGCCGAGCGCATCGAGTCCACTTCCTGAGGGAGGGAGAGGGAGAGAGAGAGAGAGAGTCTGGCATCTGCTTTCTGTTCAGCATCGAACAGCTGCTTCTCACCTTCAGAGTTTGGAAATGAGCGAGCGTCTCCTTTTCATAACCCAGGGGGTCTAGCGCCCTCATCAGGAGGATGATGGTCAGCAAGCACCCTGCAAGGCAAGCAGAGGGAGACTTCAGGGTGGGGTGCCGTCACACTTCCTCTCCCTGTGCTTCAGTGTTGGTTTCATCACCAAAGACGACTTTATTCCAGCAGCCTGCAGATTTCGCTCATTGCTACACTCGAGCGTACAGCCTGTTTTTTTCTCTTTCTTTTGTCCCTCCCATGGTGTCTCGAGACCCAGCCAACAGCTGAAGCTGTGTGAGGCCTCTTCTTAAAGTTTGTTCTGATAGGCCACCCGACTGCGCCTTGGCACAGACAGTCTCGAATTTCCAACTTTTTGTATCAAGTCTGAACACAGCTGCCTGTCATTTTTAAAGTTCAGCAACTTCACTTTTTCTGATAAAGTGGGCGCCTTTTCCCTTTTCTTTCCCGCATGTTCGCTGCTTAAACACTGAGACGCTAGGTGCATTTCCATCAGCCCTGGAAATGTGCAAAACCTAAATATCCTAATAAAAAAACAGTTACAAACAGGACAAAATCCTCTAAAACGCTCTTAATAGATTATTGCATTTTTCACAATTACCATCTCTAGCAATGAGGAAGGAGGTCACATGACGAGTTGGCTTCAGACAAGGAGACTGAATGTCATAAATCTAAATCTTCTAATTAAACAATGATTTAGATGTCCATCTTCCTCAAAGTGGACTCTTGTAGGATGATGTAGGATGTGTAAGGCTTGTAGGGCCGTAGGGTTTGCTGCATAATTTGCTGCATAATTGTACTATATTATAATGCACTATATTGGACTGCTTTCAGTATGCCAGCAGCCTGCAGATTTCCCTCACTGGTAATGGGGAATGGGAATGGTGTGGAGGCAGTGCATCGGACAGCTCTTACACTTGTTGAGCGGCTCCAGTTCTTGCAGCTGGTTGCAGGACTGAAGCTCCGACTGTAACACCGAGGTCTTCTCCACAGAGAGTTCGCTCCTGCAGACACGGAGCGTGTGGACGTTTTCACTCCTCATACCATAGCGGTCTTGCGATCGAAACATGTTCTGCCGGAGAGATTACCTGAAAAGTTCCTGATCCGTGGCAGAGTCCCGACACCAGCTCTCAGTGCGACCTTGGCGGGTCAAAAGTTCACAGTGTGAGGAAGCTCATGAAAATGCACGTGGCCAGGAGATCAGATCAGACGCGCAGACGCGTGTGGCATGCATCACCTGTGTACAGAGCGCAGTCTCGGTGGGTGTGTTTTTCGGTCCAGTGCACGGTCAGGTTGTGTTCATTTGTGATGTCGCTGATTGTTCCGGGAGGAAGATCGCAGATCTGAGCCAGAGTTAAGGTTAACCAGAAGCCCACACAACAAATGACGGGAGAGTTTCGGATCGAGCATCAATCATCCAGCCAGTTGCACAACGTGAGTGTGCATAGTAAGTCAATGTCTCACTGCCGGTATGGCTAACTGGAACACCATCGACAGAATAGCAAAAGTTATTTAGGTATCGCTCTGGTAAGTCAATCTATATGCACAGAGCAGTAAAACCGCTGGGCATGTGCCCCTAATTTGAATTCTGTTCTCACAAGAAGAAACAACATAAAGATAGAGAGTCTGAAGACAGAACCGCGTACGAGAGGAGTTATTGTCAGCGTCTGGGAGAGATGTGCACCTGCAGCTGCCTTGGCATGCTGTTATGTCACGCCTGTTATGGTGAACGCACAACAACTGCTTAGCGTGCATGCTAATAGAGCCGTTACCATGACAACTGACTCCGCTCCACCCACTGACAAAGACTTGGAGATGCTTGACTGTAAACCTGCAGAGCTGGGACTGTTTGGTCCAATATTTAACCCTGCGCTGGTCTATAACTTATTATTCTACAGAATTCTGGGCTCAGGCATAGGAGTCGTAATTGGAACTGTGCTGACCGCAGGCGGAGGCGGATGTGGAGGTGGAGGAGGAGGAGGAGGAGGTGGAGGTGGAGGAGGAGGATTGCAAACCATGCTCTGCTGAAGCTGTCAAGAGGCGAAGGTAAATGCAGCGGCGCACACAGAGGTCAAGGGCTTTGTGGCTGTTGCTGTTCTGTACAGTCTACATGAACAAACGCTTTAATTGAGCCTCTTTCTGGACCGAAACCAACTTTTATTTGGCATGTTTTCGCCCACTCTGGAACTTAAAGCGACACTAATCCTGCGTGCGTCATTAACGGTCCTGTCTAAACTCGCCATGCTCTACTCTCACGGCGCCTCGAGGAGGAAAAGCCATGACAGGAAGTCTTACAAGACGCCCGAGGTGGAGAGAACAGGATTCACCAACCCCAGCGCCGTCATGATGAAACGCTCTGTCGTCACGCAAATACCGCAGCGTCTTATCACCCGCCGACGTGCCAAGGGTGACGGGGACAGATGAGAAAGTTAGATTAAGGTCTTGCTCAGAGGGAGGGAGGTAGTGTGTGGTGGAGGGGGGGGGTGGGGGCAAGGATACCCAGACGGGGCTGTGTTTGAAGCGAGGGTGGACGCTCCTCCACTCCACTCTCTGGGGCTGACCGTCCAGCACCAGCAGCAGGCCCACAGACTGCGCCTGGGAGGAGAGGTGGACAGGTTTCACCACATTACAGCTACAGGCGCAAGCACACATTTCTCAATAGAGGGTGCACCGAGCGACAGGCAGCTGCAGGTGCTGGAGAAACTAAGCACGCTGCCAGTGATATCACCACTGATTTAGTTCATTTTCAAATTCTTCAACAAAAGACATTGAAGTTTTATTCAATTTGAAATGAATAAATAAATCGGTAGATAACACGCAAGACTGGTGTTTGGAGAGAACAGGGAACAAGAGAGACTTAAATGACACAGACTGAGTTGATGATGCACTGTTTTATATCTGTCTGTTTTTTCTACTCTTCATGATCACTAAAAATAAATCTTTACATTTATATACATAGAACTTTACACTGGGGAGTTTCCTACAATATCATGATATTTCATGTTGCTTCTATCATTATGATAGTCTTGATAAAAACATTCAGAACTTTTCCAAAGGTTCAGTAGCTGGGAGCTGAGCCACTGCAGTCTGTTTTCAGCAGCTGAGCTCTTCTTGACTCACGTGAGATAGATAAATTAACCACTTTGTTTTTTTATTTCTAAGACTCATTTCTGGATAAATGAGAGGGGAGTCTCACATTCACAGGCCTGGAGAAGGCGACGGCCACTCTCTCCTCATCCCGACTCACGTACACGCAGCTGATCATCTCCTCACGTTCCGCTGTTCAAAAAAAAAAGACAAAAAGATGGAAAATGTTTGTGCTGCTCGTGTTTGAGATGGGGCTCAGTTAAACAGACCTTCGCACGCACTCACTGATTTACCTCGGCCAAGCAGCCAACGATAGTAGAACCAAGCACTCTGGTCATTGGGATCAGTGAAGAACGCGTTCTGTACCAGCTCATATTCTGAAAGAAATGAACACAGCTGGGTGGATATCGACACAGTTACAGGCACTTTACAGCCTCAGACTACCCCCTGTCTGTCACCACTGGATACTACAGAAGCCCGGCTGTCACCTTTGAGCAGTTGCTCCTCGCAGACGCGATGGGAGTGCGTCTGCGGGGAGGGCGGCGGGGAGGACTGGGGCGGCTCGCGGCACGGCGATGGCGGCTCGGGAGACTCCGGGTGGAGCAGCGGCAGCAAGGTGCTGCGATAGTGCCAGCTGGAGTAGTTGGAGAAGTTGGAGCCGATGAGACGATCGGTGAAGCCCAGCTCCTGGTCCACGGGAACGCCAGACATCTTCACCACCATGCGGCGGTAATCCCAGCAATGGACTGGTGGAGATGGGAGGAGATCAGTGGAAACCGGTGCAGATGGGAAAATGCAGAATTTAAAAAAAGAAATCTCAAAATTCTTCCATTTCCCATTTCAAGGTTGCCCTAGATTTTAGGATTCTTCCATAAAAAATGGAAGACTGGTTTCATCAGAAATACCTCAGGTGCCATTTCACAAACCCTCTTGTCCTATTTTTAGAATCTCCCTTTCTGTAGAGACCTGGCACTCATTCATGCTCATTTGGCATTTTACACCGACTGGCTAGCTTGCTTGCTACTCACATGAATGATGATGCACATTTACATTTCTTGCTAAACCATAAAGCTTCACCAATCTAAGTGTTAACGGGAACATTACAGCTATGGAGTGCGAACAAATCCAGTCTTGTATGTTTGAGGCAGAATCTGCGATAGACGGACACTCCACCAGAAACTTTCCTAACGTGCTGCCTCGTAGTCATGTTGCTGGATACACATTATAGTAACTCAACAACAACACCCCTGGAGCACTCACAGTTGCGGTCGTCCAGGCTAAGGCAGCGATCACACAGGCTCAGTTCTCTGGCCCAGTCCGGTCTAGGCAGGCGGGTGGAGACCCAACCTCGGTGGTGCCAGCTGCCGTAAGACTTTGGGTTCACCTTCAAGCACGACTCGAGAAACGAAAGCTCAGCCTCATAAACCTTCTGCAGTTCATCCTCTTCCCTGTCGGAGATATCACAAAACAGTTCGACCGTTACATCTCAGCCGATTTACGTTTTAGGAAGTCTCATGGTGCTGAACTAACTTCACAGTCTCCAGGTGCATGAGGATCTCTCTTCTGTAGTTCCACAGGGTTGCAAAGTCAGGGTTGGATGACAAGAGCTGCTGGGTGAGCTGGAGAGCCTCGTCATCACAAACGCCCTCCTTCCTCTGTCAGACCGGAAAAGGCGCGGGGCAAAGTGTGAGCAAACACAAGAACCAAAGAGAACAGAACAAATAAAAGCATTTACACAGCCCAACAAACACTGAACATGGCTGTCTTCGTCTCAACTGAAGACAATCTCAACAACAAATCATTGGTAGACGGAGTTTTCATTTTACCAGGTTTTCAGCTCAAAGTTCTGAAATTTCCAGAAACATCCAGACTCTAATAACAGGCCTAGAATCTGCTGCTTGCTGTGACCTATTTTCATCTTTCTATCTTAAATGCACAGGCATGTATCTGCTGCAGCAGTGGGTTGAAAACTAACACAAACTCGTGAATAAATACACCACTCCTGGAAAGAGTCCATTCATTCGTTCATTGAATAAGGAGAAATAAGGAGTATCAGCCCGATCATGTCTGCGTGTGACATATGTCTCTCCAAAGAACCTTAGAAAAACAGGCATCTCGTGCAGCCACGTAGATCTTCAGCTTCTTCTCCCGCTCCTTTCTTTTCTCCTCCTCCTGCTGGGCTGTGGATTTAATCTTCACTCGGCCGTGCTGTGAAAAGAAAAGAGGGGCAGTGAGTGCAGCTCCCTTTGCCAGTAAAAGGTTATTATGAATAATTGATCATCTCACATACAGCATGGACTCTATGAACACAGTGCATGTCTTCATTTGCTGACCTCTCAGGTCATCAACACTACAGCTCGTTTCAGTTCCCCCACTCACAACTACAAACTTGAGACAACAGTGGAATAATCTGTCCTGTTAGATAAAGTCTTCTGAGACCACTGACAGTCGGATTTCTATGATCATGTTCAGTTATGCTGCTGCTGCTGCTACTTTATTACCATAATTGATGTGTACTTCTGGGCATTCAATATCTTTGCGCATAGAACTGCTACTACCTTGCACATTGATAACCTTCAGTTTGCACTTTTGCATTAAATAACCTGCGAACCCACATGGATATGTCATCAGAACCTCCTTTAGATGTGTAATTTGCTCCTAATTTATGTTGTCGAACTTGAATTGTGCTGAGAAAATCACCCCAAGAGGAATGTAAAGTTTATTTGAAACCATCTATCTTGCAGACCAGTAGGTACAAAAGTGGATGAGATAACAAATGAAGGATCCCGTTAAACCTTTTAAGTGAAATCTGTTGTCAATCTGTTCTGATCTGATCTCAAAAAATTTTTCTTGCCTTACACTCACTATCTGCTCTGGCTGTAAGGCACTTTGGGTCAACTCATGCTGTTTTCAAATACGCTAAAAAATATGCTTGCTCAAATCTTACCATCCCTACTGGTTGTGGTGGAGACTTCCTCAAAAGAATCTGCTTGAAGAAGAGAGAGAAAAGGAGGCGTGATGTTCAGGGGCGAGGCCTGGATCACGTTACCATGAAACAGACACACACAGACACAGACACACACACACACACACACAAAGGCAGACAGACAGGCACAGAAAGTTAGGACAAGCCGATGTTCCAGGCTCAGCCGATAGCCCATGTTGAAACCCCACTGAGGTTATAACACTGGGCACAAACAGCCTCTAATAGCCGCTAATTAGCTTCGCTGCGTCCAACAACACTGAGTGGAGCTTAACAAAACCAACAGAGAGGGAGGACAGACAACCTCTTCCACAGCAAGCTACAGACACGCAATGACCGCGGTCGTGTTTGTACGGACAGACACTCACCTGTCTCTCTGCTCGGTTTGTTTACTGGTTTTCAGAGAGCTGCTTGATTTGTCATGTCACCATCAGCATCTCTAACGACTACAAATCCTCACTTCCGTCTCAGGAAAACGACGTCATCAAGAGCGCATTCTGCTGATGGAGATGTTTTGCTTCCGCCTAGTGGACGAATCCGTGTAACGCTAACTTTGTGTTGTCAAGATCCACTTTCTTTATGCATATCATAATTTTAAATATAAAATAATATTAAATATACAATACATGTATCACTTTTGTATGGGTGAGCACATACAAACTCCCCACAGGGCCTCAGAATTGGAGGTTCTAGAGCAGAGATGCGACTGCATTGATGTGTCGCTGATTAAAAGTTTCCATTAGTAAAATTTGACATTTTTAAATGTTGTTTTCCGCATTTATTTATACATGTAACTGACCAAATAAGTTGTTGTTTTGGTGATTTTTAATGTATGACTTCCACCGCAGTCGTTTTTGCTTTTATCATCAAAACAAAACAAATTCTTCGTGGCTCTGGAACTAAATTTTACATTGACATGGCAATAAATGGCATTCTGAAGCAAATCTAAATCACTTGTCCAAGGGTTATTTGGTAGAACGAATTAATTTCTTATCAAGGCACATAAATGATGACATGCACATTTTCCTCATTCATTGAATTTTTATTTGAACAAATGCACTGAGGAAGTGAACTGAAGTTTTTTCATTGAGACCATGCAGACTGCCGACCTTTCAGCCAGGATTATTTTCCAGAGTAGGAGAACTGAATGATGTAGAGTAGAATAGAGTAGCGCCGAGCTGAGCTACTGGCCCGGCTCTACTCTACTCTACGGTGCTTTAAGTTATAGCGAATGTCAGCCTAAACTGTGGTTCGTGGTCTACTTAACTCATGGGAAAGGAAAAATGTTGATATCTAGGTTTTTGCTCCGTCATCCTGTCTTAGAGAGAGAGAGAATAAGGTGTTCATTGCACCACACCATATGGCTGATAAAAATTAATTTACAATTACAACATTATAAACAGGCACAAAGAAAAAACAGAAACATCACAGAGGGCTGAAGAACATATTACAACAGGTGGCGGTAGTAAGTGGTGTTTTGTGTGTGTGTGTGTGTGTGTATGTGTGTGTATGTGTTCAGCCTTACAAAGGGCTGAATCACACAGTTTGTGTGTGATGTAACTCACACTACATTGAGAAAGGCAAAAAGTGACGTCAAGAAAGTATTCCGTCGTCCCCATTATTATCCTCTAGCTTAGCCTGTTTTGATTATTATTGAGGAGTGTCAGCTCCCCTCTGCCTGAAACAACCCCTCGTTATCGTGAGGTAACACAGATGCATATCCAGACGTCTCAGAGAACTTGAGGGTCAACTCATTTTCTACGTCTCTGCTGATCTGAAGTTTGGACAGCCAGTCCAGGACATTATCGAACTGTCTCGTCGCGATTCTTCTGTCCATCAAGGACTCCGCAACGGATAGTGCTGGACCGCCTTTCTTGACTGTGAATAAAATAAAACCCAATATCAGTTGTGTAAGTATTGTGCTTTCTTCTATCATGAATGCAGTAAAATTCAACTTATTCATTATTTACATTCTGGCATTAGGAACTCCTTGCTCCAGCAGAGAAGATCTGTAGTGACCATTATGTCTTTATTCAGCTTTTCAATTTCATTGTTGATTTTTTCATCAATGGTTTTCTCCTTCTCCTTTCCTTCTTTCTTCTTCTTGACTATGGAAACCATCAAAACAAACCTTTGAGGTTAAAACAGGATGTTTACAATGTTATGGAAAAAAACGTTGTGCCATACTCACACAGTGATTTTGACGATTTGGATCTGTTCACAGTTTGCAGCTGGAAAAGTGTTTCTCTGAAGCCCAACATCAGCTTCAGCTCTCTTCTCCTGACCTCCTCCTCCATTCGTGACTTCAGCATATCCTTGAATTTTCTTCTTCTGAACTTCTCCTCAATTTGTTGGTAGACCATGTTTTTATTTGGGCAGAAGAGCCGGCCATTGTTCCCTGCCACCATATCCTCTATCTTCTCCAAAAGCTCTGTGACCTGATTTTCATCTGATTTCTTCAGGTTGTTCATGTGGTATCTGTTGTCACACTTGTCTACCAGCCAGCGTAAAGACTGATGCTCTCTCTCAATGTATTCTTCTACTGACTTTTCTGCAAGGTTGTCTCCGTGTGTGAACAAAACCATGGCATGGTTCCAGGCGCTGGCATCAAAGAGGTTCATTTGTTCCTCCAGGGCGATCTGTTGAGCCTCTCTGAAGGACAGGTCCAATGGCACAACCAGCAGAAGAACATGAACCCCCAATGGGCTCATCAACAGACCTCTGACAATTTCTTTGTCCGTTTTTTCTGTGGTACGGGAGGACCAGCCCGGGGTGTCAATCACTGTGATCCGTCTTCCGGCAACTTCTTCCTCCGCCACCAGACAACGCTTATTGTCACAAGTGGGGAGCACTCCTCTACGCACGACAATATTTGCTGTTGCACTCTTTCCAACTGCCTTTTCACCAAGCATCGCTATTGTCAGAGCATGTAATTTATTTCTGGATCCTAGAAAAAAAAATTGCAGACCACTTGTTATCATCCTTTTTGGCTTAACCTTTCTCTTTCTTTGAGACTGATCATGTTGCCCTCTATTAACATCCCTTTTCTGTTCTCTGTATTTTTGCTGTCAGTCTTCCTTTCATTCTTTCAGCTTTCTTTGTATTTTCTTGTACAACATTCTCTTAGAATCTGTACTAGCCTAATTTCTGCCTTTTACCATTCACCATCTTCCATTTGCCTATTTGTTTCCTTTGGCCATCTGAATTGCCTGACCTGTTTTTTTGAACCTGTGTTTGTTCACGGATTATCCCTGGTGTCTTTAAGATTTGGGTCAAAGCTAAAATAAACTGTAATATAAACATAAAACATATATATATATATATGTAATTCAATTCTAATACTAATACTGACCAGTAGAATAAATTAATGAAAATAACAGAAAAGAGCTGGCAAATAAGTGAGCAAGGTGGAGAGAGGCAAACAGATATGAAGCAGTGATATACGTAATGAATTGAAGCTCTATCGACCATTTTCTTTACCAGTTATAGTGGTGATGCTAAGATTACACTGCTTAATGATTTCATACCTCTGGCAGATTGTGTTCTGGTTACCCTCAGTCTTGCTCCTTCCTCCACTCTTCGTTTTTTCTCTTCAATGGTCTGAAATATCTTCTCATCTGGGACATAATGCTCCCAGTTGTTTTCGGCCACAGTCCAGGTGATTTTCTCCAGCAGCTCGGTGACTTGAGGACCACTGTCTGCACTCTTGTTATTGAGAACATGGTATCTGTTCCCACACAGATCAATGAGAGACTGTATTGCCTCACCCTCCCCTTCAATGTAATGCTCAATGGTGTTTGTCCCCAGCCAGTCCCCCCTGGTGAAAACTACCATAGTGTGTCTCCAGACATCTTCTCCAAGTAGCTCCATGTGTGTCATCACTGCCTTTAGGTGTCTGTCTTTGAAGGATGCATCTGAGTCTATCACCAGCAGGAAGACATGAGGGCCAGGGGGGCACAGAAACATGCTGCGCTTCACTTCCTCTTTGATCTTCTCAATAGTGTCAGATGCGAGGAAACCTTTCCACCAACCCGGAGTGTCAACGAGAGTAATTTCTGTTTTACCCACAAACCCTTTCCGGGCCACTGAGTGTGTGGTTCTTTTCCCGTCTTGAAACTCATGGATTCCAAAGATGGTGTTTCCTACCGAGGTTTTCCCAACGCCCCGGCTGCCCAGGAGAATCAGCTGGAGTTTCTGGATGGTTCTCATCTCCTCTGTTAGATAACATAATGAGATTAGACAAAGAGCCCACACAAAGAAGGGTTCAGAGTTTGAAAAGGTTGATCTGTCCGCACAAACCCACACCTACTTAACTAATCCTACTTTGAGTGGCTAAACTTAATATTGTTATACGTTCCTCTTCGTTTCTGCCAGAACATTGCTGAATTCATTTGGAAACCTTAACTTTTGGTGTCAAAGCAAAGTTGCATCTTTGTTTCATGGATTTTAATGTAGGTGATGCAGTGAATGAAATTTGCACCATGTCACATTTACCTGGAAGGACTGCCTGTTGTCTCTGCTCCATGGCCATCATCCGTCTCTTTTCAGCCCTTTCAGCAACTGCTCGTTGCTTCTCTCTGATGATGTTTAAGATCTCTTCTTCAACCTGGTAGTAGCTGCCATTGTTGTACCTCAACATCTCATCCATTTTCTCCAGCAGCTTTGTCACCTGAGATGAGTTACTCTTCTTCTTGTTATTAAGAACATGGTACCTGTTGTTGCATCTCTCTATTATGTTTTTCAGTGCACCTCCCTCCCTCTTAATGTGCTGCTCTATTGTTTTATCCTCTAGGTAATCACCACAGGTGAACAGCACCATGGTGTATCTCCAAACCCGCTGCCCTAAGAGCTTCATGTACTCCTCCACAGTCCTCTTGTGGTCCTCAGAGAAAGCACAATCTAAGGGAATGATGAGGAGAAAAACATTTGGCCCAGGTGGACAAATGGCCACATTGATTTTGAACATTTCCTTGTCCTTCTCTGGGATCTCAGCAAGGGAGAAGAAGCTGCTCCATCCCGGAGTGTCGACCACAGTGACTTTCCTGCCATCGACCTCATCGTGTCTCACTTCAGGTTGAAGGGTTCTGGTTTGGCCAAACTCAAACCTTTCCTTTCGCAAGATTGTGTTCCCAGTGGAGCTCTTTCCATCCCACCTGGCCCCAATTATGACAATTCTCAGTTCTGGCTGAGTCATGCTGTCTTTGGACCCTGGAGACAAAAGTAAATATGATAATGTGGCTTTTCTGAGAAAATATGAAGAAATGTGAGTGTTTTTGTCCTCAATAACTTTGTGAAGTGGTTCCATTGTATCGATGATAATGCTTGTTATCATCGAGACAAGAAAAATTATTTCCAAAGGAAGAAAGGGTATGGTTATTCTCCCTGGCATTTCCTGTTTAAGATGGCTGACAGGAGCTCTGTAACTAAATTCTTGCATTATCTAGTGCCTTATTGCTTTTACTTCCTTTTAGTGTAATATTCAAATTGTAGTGAAAAATATCATTTCTCATTAAAAATTTAACGCAGCCTCTGAAGTAGTGCAGTTAACATTTTCATAATCTGGACATGCTTCTATACTCTTTGTGTCTTATTGGCAATTTTTTATGAAGCTGTTGTTGAGTTTTTTCCTTGATCTTGAGGACCATGGGAAATGACTGTGCACTTTGGCTTTAGTGACAAAAAGAAGAGTCAGGTCTAACTGGTTTTATCTGGCACGGTTTCAAAGTTTATCTTTCATTTCATCAAAATGCTTTCAGTATGCTGTTTATGATCAGTACATTGGATCACATTAACACTTTTATGTTTCAAGATACCAAAGTCAAGTACAGCAAACTTGATTTTACTATTCTCACTATCAGTAAAATAGGAATAGTTAATATTATTAAGAAGAATACAGACAAGCTAGCATAACAAGCAAGACGGACCAAGTTTTTGTCCAAATTATCTTTTTTGCTCCACTCACCATGGTCACTTTCCATAATCAAAAGTCTTTTCTTTGCTTTTCCTTTTCAAGTAACTAAAGATGTCATATATCTTCAGATCAAGATGTCTTCAGATGCTCTCCGGGTGTACTGTAAACTGTAGAGTCATTCTGCACAGCATGTACTGAATGCACTAGTGAAAAACATTCGGATAGAGCTCAGAGTTACATCCACCACTGGATCGCAAACTGGTTTCCCCAGTTTCCCCAGAGCAGCTCCAGCCTTCTCCCCAATCACTGCATGTTTGTGGTCCATGTCAAAATAAAAGGCTCATGCTCAAGTCACTGCTCTGCATCATGACCACCTTTTTAAAAAAAATATTTTAACACATTTTGAATAAATGAATGAATGAATAAGTAAATAAATACATACATACATACAGATATACAAACAAAATAAAACACGTCAGTGATTTCCAAATTAAAGTCTCAAGAATCTCAAACCTGGAAAATTAAACTAAGCTTGTTTGGGAGCTCAAGCTCAAGGCTCTTTCTCACATACACATACATACACTACACAGTCAGCACAGGTATGACACTGACTTGGCCTGGGAGCTGAGCAGGTAGGCTACTAAAAAAACAGCATAGCACGTTAAAAGGCCAAGTTGAGTCGAGTTGAGTGGAGCCAGAACCATGCAGTGAAAATGCAACATTAGTTTCCAGGTAGAAAATTCCCAACCAAAAAAAGGTCCTGGTCAGGGGTAGGCACTTTCGAGGATTCCGGGGCGATGTGGCGTGGTCTGCACATTCAACATCTCTGTTTGGAGGAACACTCAAAGCATGTTTTTCCTGGATGGGATTCCAGCAGCAAGCCCACCTGTTTTCTCCTTTTTTGAAAACTGCAGCTGTTTCAAGAAGAATGGAACCTAGCAGGACAGTGCTGGACTGGTGGACGGACAATGAGGTGCAGGCTTTACTCTGCATATCTGCAGCAGATGACATCCAGAAAGAATCCATGATCAGAAACAACAAAGTTTATGCAAAGATTGCCGCAAGGCTGAACATCAACCACAAACACAAACACCACAAAGCAGGTCCACAAACAGCTTAAGAAGTGAAAGCAGGGTTGCAAAAAGGATAAAAGACCAGAACAACTAGTGCAATGCAGGTGGTTGTTTCAGTGGTATGCCTTGTCAGCCGGCAAATAGGACCAGTTTTACACCAATAGACTAATAAGAGAACTTTTCAAATTATTTTTATGAACAGATGTCACCAGAGGGATTCCACAGCTGTTAAAATCTATAAATGTTCCCAATTTCCCAATTTTGAATACAGTCAGGAGAAACTTTGATTTTAATTTTTGTTTATTTATTTAATTATTTATGTGTATGAAGGAGTACATACAATTTCTCTTCATTGTATATGATGGAATATGCAGAAATATGAATTAACAGACTTGTTTCATTTTACTACAATATGGTGCGATGTGAAGAAAATGTGTTTCAATGTTCAGCAGTTTTCTTCAAAATGTTGCATTTAATTCATTGCTTGATGGAATGTGCATACAGTTAACATACGAAACACGTTTTTAAAAAAGGAATTTCATTTGATTCAATTTTATATGATGAAACTGTGCAGAAAGAATAGAATTAAACTGAAAGGTCTACTGCTTCATACTGTTTACAAGTTGTGCTTCATACTTATTACTATTTCCAAACTGACCAACACTGGTGATTATTTTCCCATTTATTTTCCCCTCAGCTTTCAAATATGGTGCAGCACTGTCACCAAGTGGCCAGGAGGTTGAAGTGCCAGCTTTTTTTTTCCTTTTTTTAATTTTGAGAATGCAAACTAGTTACATGGATTGGAAAAAAATATTAAAATTAACTTTTGAAAAAATGTACAAAGTAACAATCTGACAAACACAACAATTCCGAAGACAAAAATTGAATACTTTGACTGGCCTGGATAATTCTATTTTTGTCATCATGTTTGGGCCGGATGTAGGGATTTGTACGGGCCGGAAGTGGCTCCGGGCCAGATTATAACAGCAATGTCAAAAGTCAGATGAAAAGAAAAATATCATGTCAGAATTCATGTAGATGGAAAAGCATGACTGTAGAGGTAATGATGTCTGTCTGTATGGAAACAATGTACTCGTATGTTGTGTGTCCTTGATATATTTAGTCATGTTTTGTAAGTTACTTCTGTGTATGTGTTATGTTTTATCTCTTATGCTATTAATTAATGCTTAATGTTATTGCTAAATCTAATGTTAGCTCAGTGGTGTCTTCTCACACTGAGCTCTGCTGTGCCGTCTACAGTAGGGTGACCAGACATCCCGGATTTCTGGAGACAGTCCCCGATTCAGCCGCCCTGTCCCCGGTTAAAGGGGTCAGACATGTTAGATAGATAGATAGATAGATAGATAGATAGATAGATAGATAGATAGATAGATAGATAGATAGATAGATAGATAGATAGATAGATAGATAGATAGATAGATAGATAGATAGATAGATAGATAGATAGATAGATAGATAGATAGATAGACTGACAGACACATACACACAGACAGACATAAAGAGAATGAAAGGAATCCATAAAAGATGTGCTAAGGTTTTTATTGAAAGCATTGCTCGAGGCTATTGGTCTGCTATTGGATTGCTGTTGGTTTGTAGTAATAATATAATAGTATAATAGTAAACATTATTATTGTTGTTATTGCTGTTCCCATCATCGTTGGACACTTCTTAAAATGGCGTCCATCTGATTAAGGCCCCTATATAGGGGTTAGGGAGTGGTTTCGGACACAGCCTATGTGTATATTGGTGTGCTACTGGGCTCTTCAGGTGTGTTTGGGCAGCGGCCACAGCCGGGATGTTGAACCCAGTGACCCTTCTCCCTATATTAAATACATTAATGGTGAGGTAGATGAAAAAGGACGGTTTTGCTTAATTCTGTCATCATGGCAACCATCTGACGTCAGATATTAGGAAAGAATTTTTATTGATTTTTTTAGACATAGCAGTGTAAATAGTTGTGTAAATTGAATAACCTATCAAGTTTCTTGCTGTGTTTATTTTTTCACCAGGTCTCCACTCGTATATCATTTAAGAAAAATTAATTGGTGAGTAATTAAGTGGAGAAAATAAATAATCAATTTACAAACTCAATACCAGTCTTAATTGAATGTACAAAATCTTGCCAAATAATGTAAATGTAAATGATACACAATTTAAGTCACTTAATCTTAATTTACATTTATGATACACTTTTGACACATGAATATTAATCGGTGAGACCATGCAGAGTATAAAACAAAACATAAAACTGCACAGCAACAAAACACATACATGAGTGAATGAGGCATCTCTGTCCAAATGGTTATTATTACCTTATCAATATATAATATCAATATAATACCACGTTACATTATAATCACATTAGAATATCACATTATTAATATAACATGCTGTTAGTTATACTTAAAAAGTTCCCTTTAAGCCACAGCCCCTTGAATACCACAGAACTGAGTCAGCATTTGTGACACATTGAAAAAGTAATTATTTATACAACATTAAGTTGGGTAATTCAAATACACAACAGTAAACAAATACACAACCTGATTTGATTTCAGCGATTGGTCCATTGTTGCTAGTTCTTGTGGTGGAATTCGTCAACATGTTTGAGACGTAACTAAAAGACTGATCATTGAAGATCATGATTCAGTTCGCTGAAGAGTTCATTGAGGTAATTAAGTCATTAAGTTCAATTGGAAAATTCAGAGTTTGTGCATTTGTCTCTGAAATAGCAGGTGACATCACGGCATGGACACTACTTGACAAAGGATCAGTGTTCATAGAGTTGAAATAAACTATAGAAGTTGTCATTGCACCACACTATGACCGCAAGACTGATAAAAATGTATCTATAATATCTTCCCTACGTGCACTGGAGAACCAGCAGACCCCTGCAACACCATTGGGTACTAAGTGGGTAAGGTAGTGAATGGATGGATCTAATCTTAAACATATATAGACATAGCCTAACGAAGGGCTGAATCCCACAGGACATGTTTTTTGAAGTTCAACGTGTCTCTTTATAACTGACAATACAATTTACAGGTGAAGGGTATGAGCCGGATGCACCCCTGGTTTCCTAATTCCACATTATCCTATTATTTTCTTTGAGAGATATACAACTTTCCAAACAGGGAATACTGTACTACAACAAAAAACAACAGTACTTACTATACAAGGGTTATAAGATACAGTGGAGTAAACAGATGCCCTTGTACTCTGCAGGACTAACCCGTTGTTCATGTCTCCTGGCCCATCAATAAGTAAACACTCAAACTAATGCTCTCAAGTCAGTATTAAAACTAATGTTGACTTGCTACTGGATCTGCTCATAGTACTCCTTACAGTGCTTCATGTTTTCCTAGTTAATAATCTAACTGTCCATTTTCCTATAAACAAAATGTCCTGAATTGACCGATTTATCTACTATCAGACTCTTGAATCTGGACACAGGCTTGCGGAAATATTGATTTTCTATCTTTTTAAAATTCTTTTACTTATTACTATTATTACTATTATTAGCTATTATTGTATATTATCACTACTATTATTACTATTGATGTATTATCTACTTATGCTATTGACCTGCACTTCTTTATTGTATTTATTATAGCGCTCTTTCTTTCGTTTTTGTGCACACCTTGTAGTCTCAGTGGGAGACACTGAGAACGGAGAGGGAGAGCTCCTGATTGCTGTCCCTGAAACTGTAAATAGATGAACCTGCATGTGTGTACACATGGGCGTGTGTGCCGCCTCAGTTCTTGGGGAACTGCCGAACAGAATTGTTCAAACACACATTTCGTGTTTAGCACAGTTGAACTTGTCCTGGGAAATTCAGCCCAAGCTGTAGTTTGTGGCTAATGTAACTCATATTACACTGAATGGAGATGGCAAAAAGTTGCCACAAGACATCAGGAAAATGTTCCTGATGCCCCCATTATTATCGTCTACCTCAGCCTGTTGTGATTGTTTATTTAGGAGTGTCAGCTCCCCTCTGCCTGAAACAACCCCTCATCATCGTGAGGTAGCACAGATGCATATCCTGATGTCTCAGAGAACTTGAGGGTCAACTCGTTTTCTACGTTTCTGCTGATCTGAAGTTTGGACAGCCAGTCCAGGACATTATCGAACTGTCTCGTCGAGATTCTTCTGTCCATCAACGACTCAGCAACGGATAGTGCTGGACCGTCTTTCTTGACTGTGAATGAAACAAAACACAATTTAACTGAAGTGTTGTGCTTTCTGAATGACGAACGAATGATGTAAATTTAAATTAATTTTTTATTTACAGTCTGGCGCTACGATGTCCTTGCTCCTGCCAAGATGATCTGTAGTGACCATTATGTCTTTATTCAGCTTTTCAATTTCCTTTTCGATTTTTGCATCAATGGTTTCTTCCTTCTCCTTTCCTTCTTTCTTCCAGTGACCAATAGCCTTCACTTTGGCTTTGGTCATGTCAGCAACTAAAGCAAAATCATCAGAACAAATGATTGAGGTTAAAATAGGATGTTTATAATGTGATGAGGGAAAAAAACTTTGTGCCATACTCACACAGTGACTTGGAAGATTTGGATCTCCTCATAGTTTGCAGCTGGAAAAGTGTTTCTCTGAAGCCAAACATCAGCTCCAGCTCTCTCCTTCTGAATCCTTCCTCCATTCGTGACTTCAGCATATCCTTGAATTTTCTCCTTCTGAACTTCTCCTCAATTTGCTGGTGGACCTCATCTTCGTTCGGGCAGAAGAGCCGGCCATTGTTCCTTGCCACCATATCCTCTATCTTCTCCAAAAGCTCTGTGACCTGATTTTCATCTGATTTCTTCAGGTTGTTCATCATGTGGTATCTGTTGTCACACTTGTCTACCAGCCAGCGTAAAGACTGATGCTCTCTCTCAATGTATTCTTCTACTGACTTGTCTGCAAGGTTGTCTCCGTGTGTGAACAAAACCATGGCATGGTTCCAGGCGTTGGCATCAAAGAGGTTCATTTGTTCCTCCAGGGCGATCTGTTGAGCCTCTCTGAAGGACAGGTCCAATGGCACAACCAGCAGAAGAACATGAACCCCCAATGGGCTCATCAACAGACCTTTGACAATTTCTTTGTCTGTTTTTTCCGTGGTACGAGAGGACCAGCCCGGGGTGTCAATCACTGTGATCCGTCTTCCGGCAACTTCCTCCTCCGCCACCAGACAACGCTTATTGTCACAAGTGGGGAGCACTCCTCTACGCACGACAATATTTGCTGTTGCACTCTTTCCCACTGCCTTTTCACCAAGCATCGCTATTGTCAGAGCATGTAATTTATTTCTGGATCCTGGGAAAAAAAAAATGTTGTTAGGATTATGGCATTATATTGCATTTACAATTTGATTATGATACTGGTTTTATGCCAGTAATTATGTTTTATCATTGTGTTACTGTATTGTATTATTCTCTATCTATTATCCTTTAAAAAGGAATGACAGATGTATGTAATTCAACAGTGAAAATTACAAAAATCAACTTCGATGTATTTCTGAGTCTAGGAGGTGCACATGTGGTGTTGATGGGCACTCGTGTTCATTAAGTGGTAGGTAATAGCAGTGGATTAAACCAGAGTTGTTTTTATTAAACGAGAGTGAAATTTTTCACCACCTACTACGCTACCCGGTCCCAAGTCCCAGACTACCCTGGTGTGAAAGCAGCCTATGAGGCACAGCAGGGCTCTGAGCTAATGTCACCTTGTTGAAAAAATAATGGTACGAAGATGACACTGTCAAACGATACCATACCTCTGACAGATTTTGTTCTGTTGAGGACATGATTTTGCCTCAGTCTTGCTCCTTCCTCCACTCTTCGTTTTTTCTCTTCAATGGTCTGAAATATCTTCTCATCTGGGACATAATGCTCCCAGTTGTTTTCGGCCACAGTCCAGGTGATTTTCTCCAGCAGCTCGGTGACTTGAGGACCACTGTCTGCACTCTTGTTATTGAGAACATGGTATCTGTTCCCACACAGATCAATGAGAGACTGTATTGCCTCACCCTCCCCTTCAATGTAATGCTCGATGGTGTTTGTTCCCAGCCAGTCCCCCCTGGTGAAAACTACCATAGTGTGTCTCCAGACATCTTCTCCAAGGAGCTCCATGTGTGTCATCACTGCCTTTAGGTGTCTGTTTTTGAAGGATGCATCTGAGTCTATCACCAGCAGGAAGACATGAGGGCCAGGGGGGCACAGAAACATGCTGCGCTTCACTTCCTCTTTGATCTTCTCAATAGTGTCAGATGCGAGGAAACCTTTCCACCAACCCGGAGTGTCAACGAGAGTAATTTCTGTTTTACCCACAAACCCTTTCCGGGCCACTGAGTGCGTGGTTCTTTTCCCGTCTTGAAACTCATGGATTCCAAAGATGGTGTTTCCTACTGAGGTTTTCCCAACGCCCCGGCTGCCCAGGAGAATCAGCTGGAGTTTCTGGATGGTTCTCATCTCCTCTGTTAGATAACATAATGAGATTAGACAAAGAGCCCACACAAAGAAGGGTTCAGTGTTTGAAAAGGTTGATCTGTCCACACAAACCCACACCTACTTAACTAATCCTACTTTGAGTGGCTAAACCTAATATTGTTATACGTTCCTCTTCGTTTCTGCCAGAACATTGCTGAATTCATTTGGAAACCTTAACTTTTGGTGTCAAAGCAAAGTTGCATCTTTGTTTCATGGATTTTAATGTAGGTGATGCAGTAAATGAAATTACCTGGAAAGACTGCCTGTTGTCTCTGCTCCATGGCCATCATCCGTCTCTTTTCAGCCCTTTCAGCAACTGCTTGTTGCTTCTCTCTGATGATGTTTAAGATCTCTTCTTCAACCTGGTAGTAGCTGCCATTGTTGTACATCAACATCTCATCCATTTTCTCCAGCAGCTTTGTCACCTGAGATGAGTTACTCTTCTTCTTGTTATTAAAAACATGGTACCTGTTGTTGCATCTCTCTATTATGTTCTTCAGTGCACCTCCCTCCCTCTCAATGTGCTGCTCTATTGTTTTATCCTCTAGGTAATCACCACAGGTGAACAGCACCATGGTGTATCTCCAAACCCGCTGCCCTAAGAGCTTCATGTACTCCTCCACAGTCCTCTTGTGGTCTTCAGAAAAAGCACAATCTAAGGGAATGATGAGGAGAAAAACATTTGGCCCAGGGTGACAATTGGACACATTGATTTTGAACATTTCCTTGTCCTTCTCTGGGATCTCGTTGAGGGAGAGGAAGCTGCTCCATCCCGGAGTGTCGACCACAGTGACCTTCCTGCCATCGACCTCATCATGTCTCACTTCAGGTTGAAGGGTTCTGGTTCGGCCACACTCAAACCTTTCCTTTCGCAGGATGGTGTTGCCACTGGAGCTCTTTCCATCCCACCTCCCCCCAATTATGACAATTCTCAGTTCTGGCTGAGTCATGCTGTCTTTGGACCCTGGAGACAAATATTGAAAAGAGCAAAAGTATTGTCACTCTCCAGTCAGTGAGTGACAGTTTCACCAAAGTTTTTTGCCCTCAGTAACTTTGCATAATGACTTGATGGTAATGCTTGTTTTTGTTAAATTGGCAGAAAAACCTTCATAGAACAAGGACAGCAGATTGTTTTTGTGCTGAAGAGAGAATGTGGCTGAGGTTATCAAGGTTGTCGCACCTGGTGTCTCCTTTTTCAGATGACTGACAGGAGCTTTGCTATGGTAAACTTGTACTTTCGTTTTTTTATTTCCTCTGGGGCTTTTTATAGCCGAGTTGTTTTTTGTTTCTATTTATGTTTTTTATTTGAAGGGTGGAGACAGAAGAATAAGGGTAAGGTGCAACACACCCTGCAAAAGTAAAGTACTTTTAGAACAAAACAAATCGTCTTGAGGTGACGTCAAAAGACGCTTCAAGGAATGAAGATCAACAAAATCAGCCGAGGATGACTTCTTACCTCCTGCTGTTGCTTGTGCTTTGTGGGAAAGATTATACAGCAGGAAAATAAATACAATGATCCATGAGAGGATGTTGAAATTCTTGCATGATGCAGCACCTTGTAACTTATATTTATGTTAGGGGTACTTTTAACTTATTTCAGACAGCTCCATAAGTAATGCAAGTAATTCAGGGAGTTTACATTTCACTGCACAGAGTTTCTGTACTTTTCATGACTCATTCTCAAATTTCCATGAAGACTGTTGATGTTTCTTCCCTGATTGCCTCGATACTCATGCCAAATGAATGTACTGTGTGTGTGTTTACTGGCAAAGACAAGAAAGAGGTCTAACTGGTTTACCTGGCGCGGTTTTAGTGTTACATGTCATGCAAATGCATACCTGTCCTTTTTTTCTTTTTTTTGATCATTACATTAAATCTCATTTTCATTTTTTTGCTTGTTGCTTGTATTTTACACTAACAGTGTTTGAAGAGACCAAAGTGAAGTACAGTGAACTTGGTTCTGCGTTGCTCACTAAAATACAAACACCGATCTCTATGCTGCTTTTGGCAACTGAGGAATACAAAATGTGAACAATATAGTATTTGTAATTCACAGTCAAGTTACAGTAGCATAACAAACAAGGCACTTAAAAGAGCAGTTGCATGTCAAAGTGGAACAGTTGAATTTCTGCATGATTTTCTAAATACTCACCTGGGTCGCTCTCCATATTGATAGGTCTGCTCTTTGCTTCAGCTCAGATCTTGAATTAAGGTGAGTTAAATGAAATTCTGTCTGTCTTCAGGTAAAAATGTTTGAAAGATGCAGTTTTCCAGGTCTATGCTACAGTGCGTGCAGTCTGTACAACATGAACTGAATGTACTGAGAGAAAAACATTCACATGAAGCTCAAGGGCAGATTATGATCTGGTTCAACCTGTTTGATCACGTGGGCTCTATGCAGACACGCAGTTGTTTCAGCGATAACAACATGCTTTCAAAGCCAGTTTTGTCTGCCAGGTATGGAGAGTTGACTTTTAGCTTGAAACTACTTGTTTGTTTCTGGACCTCCTTATTGGTTTCTTTTTCTTTTCCTGTTTTTAACAGATCATCAACCTTTTCTTGTTAAACTGAAGAGCTGTTGTGGTGATGATCAGATCAGATGATTGAATGATTGTACAGTACCAGACTATCTCGCTACATGCATAATTTAGACGTAACTTGTTGCCCATATCATTCACTACAGGTGAGCCCCTCACGCAGTTAAAACCAAAGACATGCTGAATACATTGTGCATATGTATTTATTTCACAGTAATATACTTCATTTAGATTATAAAAATATTGGATATTGTATTGTATAATATGACTATTTTAACAGAGGCATACAGTAATAGTTATGGCATTATATTTAGCACATTTTTTTCTAGTGAGTCTTGAAGACCTAAACCTGAAATGAAACGAATAACTTCCATTTAAACTGTTAATGAGTCTGAACATCTGCATTTCTTTGACTCTGGACAAGAAGAAAATAACAAAGATTGTGGGCGTGTTCTAACAGTAGATAGACCTTTTGTGTTTGCATGCTACGCATTGTCACGCGTAGATATCTGAAGTGAAGGAATGAGCCAGGGCTTGTCCCACAAGAGTCTTCCCGGAGTTGTATCATTCAGCTTTCCAGTATTCGTAGGTAGAACTCTTTAAGTTCCCGGATATAATTGCTTGTCCAAGAGGTTGGACATCTCCATCCAGGACAGGTCCCACTGCGCTTCTGTCACATCTTGCTTAGTCGCGGGGAATTCCACCGCTGACAGATCCTGTTTGGGAGCTGGCCAAGAGCTCCGAGTGAAAAATGCCTGGAAACTTAAGAGAAATACAGTCATTGTTGAAGTGTGTTTGGCTTGTTGTTCATGCTGAAGCACATGATATCCTGACTAAGATCATGGCTGCAGCAGGAAGTGGAAAATGAAGGAAGAATCTAATAATAGCTGCGAGTTACCTGAAGTGGTCACTCACCTGGAATGATGAACAAGCCAGACAGTTAAAGGAACAGAGAGCAGGAGTATGATTAGAAATGCAACGATGACCCACTTCCAGGAGCCTGATGACGAAGACAAAAGGTATTGTCACCAGAAACCCAATTGTGACTCCTCCGAAAGAAATCCATGAAAGCAGATACTGATACTACTGTAGATACTGAAACTATCAATGTAAAAAAGTGAACAATAAATGTCCCTGTGGAGACCAATAAGCATTACGCTTCAGACTGAGCATATCTGTAGACTCTGTGGCTTCAGCACCATGAAATTATTATGAGTATCTGTCCATTAAATGATTAAATGGATCATTTACCATTAAACCAGTGTTAAAAAAGTAGGTATTAACAATGTGAAATGATCTTTCTACCTGTGGAGGGTGCTGTGCGGTTGCCTGAAAAACATACACACACAAGACAATTTTATCTGATTTGCTTCAATCAGTCAATCAATCGAATATCATCCTATTCTATAATGCCAGAGTGCTGACCTGGGTCTGGTGTCACTGATAACCAGCTCCCTGGACTCTCTGCCCTCTCTTCCTTGGATTTGCACTTGTAGAGGCCTTCGTTAGCCAGTGTCACATTGGAAATGGTAATTGTGGCCTCTCGTTCTGTAGAAATGATAGTGGCGATCTCTAATCCATCTTTAATGAAGGTTGTTGTACGGTTTTTGCCTGTATGGTACTGACAGTACAAGACCACTGTTGCTCCCTCTAACACAGGAGATTCAGGGCTTCTCAAAATGACGGCACCATCTGCAGGGTCTAAAGTGAGAAAACAAAGTTTTTATAGTTTATTTCTCTCAGCTCAATTCAACATTATTAAAGTGAAGCACAGACTAAGAATAACATACTGATATTCACAATTCCAAACATTTGTTATTGTCATGAAAATATTGATTCATAAGATTCATTAGAGGTGAAAACACACTACGAAATACATCTTTGAGAAAAGATTTTTCTTTTGTTTTAAGCTTTTTTTTCAACAGAATGTCGGTATCGTATCAGGATCAGTGATACCGGCCTGGGTATTACTTGGTATCAGATGAGTTGGGGCAGCCGTGACTCAGGGGCAGCGCTGTCTAAAGTATGAGACGGTCATTGGTTTGATCCCAGCCAGCTTGCCCATCCTTGGGCAAGATACTGAAACCCAAGGTGCCTTTGCTGTGCCTACAATAATGTGTAACGTGTGTGAGAATGTGTGTGAGTCTCTAGAAATCCTGGTTTAGCAGAGGAAACATGTAGAGTGGCCTCTGCCACCAGCGTACAAATGAGACTCATCCTGTAAAGCAATTTGAGTGAAAGTGCAGCGTAAAAATGCTTCAAACTCCTTGAGGAAAATATGTGCAGATATGAACAAACAGGCAGTTCACATCTCACAGGGGACTCACGGCTCACTGTGATGCTGACAGCGTTGCTGCGGCCCTCTGTGTCCTCACACCAGTACAGGCCAGTGCTCCCACTGACAGCCGTCAGCATACACGTGTCAGGTTTGTTGACAGCGCCTCCTAGTGACGCACAAAGGCCATTGACGAGGACTCTTTTCCTCACTCTCTGGCCTGATGAGAACTGCCTCAGCATCCAGCCCGAGGAGTTTCTGTGGGAGCTGGGACACTGGATGGTGAAGTTGTCCCTGGCGAAAAGCTGCCGGGTGTTGGGAGTGAGGATGAGGGCTGGGGGAGGCATCTCTGGAGGAGAGGGGGAGTGGAATCATAGATACATTCATGTCACACTGCATAGATAGAAAGATAGCTACCACCTTGATTGTTGAAAATTAACGCATGGCATCAACGTTGCCTGGCTGTAACCTAATGGATCACCACAATCAGTATAACTACACATTGTTATTATTATTATTTTCTCCTTTGCTCTGACACAATCCGATCCCACACTGTATTCTAACATAGTAGAGGCTGCACTATACGGACCAGATAATTCCATTGTTATATGTACAGTTGATATTGATAGATATTTTTCTCTTTTTTCACTTGGGACAGCAATGTTGGTCTGTCGCTTGGTCCACCAGATAGCACTATCTGTACCGCTGCTGTGGAAATTTTCTCGATCTGTCTGAGACAGTTGAAAAGCAAGACTGCAGCAGGTACCAAGTGTCTATTCTCTGCAGAGGAGGAAGTTGACACACTCTGACCGCAGCAAGTGGATCAGAGGATTGATTCCCCGAGGAAGCAGTACAAGCACATTTTATGCCATGTACCCCGCCCACAACTGGGAAAAGTTTCCCAACAGCATCCCAACATCTTAATGTTTACAGCAGACACAGTTCAGATACAGTAGAGACAGTTCTGTCTATAACAAGTAAAGAATACTAATACTGACTAAATGTTTCTACATGTAAAATTTCCACCACACAACTATTGGACTGAAATTTTCTGCAGACATTTGTGATCCCCAGAGAACAAATCTGTCCCATTTTGCATTCCCCTAGCAATACTTACATTGACATAGGCATTTGATTTGAATGAAATGGCTCAGCATATGGGTTGCCACATGTTCCCCTTGGGGTGATTTGTAATTACTTTGGAGATCCCTGCAGATTTCCAGTTTTTTTTTCAGGACTCGGGGAAATTCTGAGCAAACAACATTTTTTCTTTGCTTTATAGTCTACAAAACTAAATACCTCACCTGTGCAACTCAGCCACTGTTGCAGAATGCTAACAGTCTGGTTCAAGACTGTGAATAATTAGATGTATCATCCCGGGGGAAATTAACTGTAAATGGTCAGCATTAGCAAGTCAGCAAGTCAACTGCATATGTTAGCATTTACTGATCTGTGCTCTCATAAAGCTGCTGTACTTTGAAACAATACAAGGAGAGGATGTGACATAACTGCTAGTACTGATTGAGTAGTAATAGGGGTTTGTCAGGCTTGCTGCATGGACTCCTCAGTAGCCATACACAGTAGAGTGTTAGTCCTGGACTACTCAGCCCATCCAGCTGTGTGTGTTGTGATGTGTTTGTGGGAGAAACCTGAAGCCTCACTGCAGAGGCTGTTGCTGCTGCTCACCCGACACCCTGAGCTCGGCCTGGCTCTCCAGCTCCGTGCTGTTGCTGTTCTGCAGCTTGGCTCGGCACTGGTAGCTGCCCGCATCCTCCCTGGTTACTGCGGTGATGGAGTAGCTGTCATCGGACACTCTGTGCCTGTGGGTCGACTGGTTCCTGATCCACGTGTAGCTCCACACCAAGTGGGGCTTTGGCTCCACAACGCAGTGCAGCAGCACGCTCTCACCCAGGTAGATGGTCTGGCCCGGAGGCGACACAGAGACATAGACTCTCTGTCCCACTGCAGGACGACACACACTCCATTATGGTTTGTTTTTCATACCTGACATGCCTGCAGTGTGTGTGTGTGTGTGTGTGTGTGTGTGTGTGTGTGTGTGTGTGTGTGTGTGTGTGTGTGCGTGCGTGTGTAACAGGTGCACATTCTTTCATGTTCCACAATACCTTGAGATGCAAACTGCAGAACGACTACAGCCATACCTAAAAAAGAGACAAATAGATATATGACAACAGCTTTTTGCACTGTGTGTTTAGTCCACAGTCTGCTCTGTCACTCAGGAGTGAAATGTATTAACAAGAACTCCTCAGGCAGCTCAGATGGTTTGTTATCACATGACAGAGAGTGAGATAGTCCGTTACAGTCCACTGCTGATTCTGGGGTTATATAACACAGACAATGTAAAGTAAAAATCCAATTAAGTTTGTCTGTGCAGGCAGATATGAACCGTTCAACTTGTGCCTGCAAGACATCAAAAAGCCCATCCCTGAATTCTGCTGAGACATTGCTATGAAGACACAAACCATCTGAGCCACGCTCTTTACACTCTAACACACACACACACACACACACACACACACACACACACACACACACACACACACACACACACACACACACATTTACAGCACTGCCACACACTGTGACAGAGAGAAGAGCTTCCTGTTCCTTAATGAGACTGTTCAGACAGTTATCATCCCCATGGGAACAGAAGGAATGCAAACACATTTTCAGCATCTTCCTGTTCAACACCATACAGACATGTACGGTAGTGTCACACAGTGCTGCTGCCACTATTACACGGGTACAGTTTTGCACATAACTCCCGACTGTGAAGGATGAAGGAGCCAACATAACAATTTGGCAGCCTTGTCTAGAATCATTTCCATTGGCTCTATTCAGATTCTGGCCTGTGCACATCATTTCAATTTAGCTACTGTCTGGATCTTCCTGCTGCAGGCGAACAGCCCGGTTTAATTTATAACCCTGCGTACCATGCTGATATACTGATATCTGCATCAAATAAGAGTGCAGCTTTGGGTCTACGTCAGCGCTGCTCTGACAGCTGAATGCAGGCAATCCTTTAAGTAACCCAACACTTTTATCCACCAGTAGAGAGTATTGTTTTCTTTTGACCAGCAGGACATATTTCTTGCAGAAGCAGGTGCGGATGCGGTTAAAAAAAGAGGACCTTTGTGTGTGTGTGAGTGTGTGTGTATCAGGATTTCTCTGTGATACTCACCCAGCAGTAAGGAGATAAAATTGATGTTCATTCTGTAGATTGTCCAATGTTGGATGTGCAGCTCATCTGTGGTCCCTTATACAGAAAAACAGAGAAAGTGACAATAATTATATTTTTCTGCCACTATAAAAAATGTATATTCCAGGAATCCATTGGTTTACGGAGAGTTTTATTTATTTAAAGAAGCTCTGAGATGGAGAATGAGGGTATCACTGTGGGGGAGTTTTAAACTGTCTACTGCAGCAAAGCGCATGTAGAGATGGTCATCTTGGTGGAGACATTTCCTTCCTCTGTCAACTAGCGAGTGGGCGGGGCCGTCGCTCAGCAGAATCCCAGGCAGAGAGGTAAAGATCCCAAACCACAGTGAAACCAATTCATTAGCAACAGGTTTCTCGGGGTCAGGCAAAAAACATAAAATCTCTGCCTGGTTGATGTCATCTTTCATTACCATCAACAGTTCTAACTCATAATTTAGGCTACATTTTGAGTTGTTAAACAGGGTGCTAGTTTAAATAAATCCATATACATTATTTAGTTTTTGTGTTTGATAATAAAGCTGTGTGCTTTAGAATCCATCCATTATCTTCACCGCTATGTACCCGCCCCAAGAACTTACCCTACGGGTGATTTAGAGTCTCCAGTTGCATGTTTAGCTAAACATGCATGTTTTGGCTGTGGGGAGAGATCAGAGCATCCGTATAAAACCCATTCACATGTGGGAGAACTTGTAAACTTGCAGGTGGAGTTTGAGAGTTTGAACCAGACACCTTCTTAATGTAAGGTGAGAGCGCTATTCACTGATCCGCCATTTTACCCTGTATCAATGATCTGTGGATTAAATATTCTATGCAAACAACAAATTAGTTGGAAACAATACATTTTAATTACAATGTTTATCCACCAGCAAAAGCAGGTGTTTTCACCAACACAAAATCTGTGTGTTGTAATTGCGTCCCTCTTCCAGTTATCTCAGTTAAAATCCCACTTACACATCCCATGGCCCTGATTTTTGGAAAATATGCCACAACCCTATTTTGCCATATTCTCTTTATCACTTTGGTCCCAAGCTCTACTGCAGTAGTTACACACACAATGACATTGCAAAATGATTCCAAATTTTCTGTGTATTTCTCCAGTTATTGGGTTTGTTTTGTTATCCCGTTGCTGACATCTATGCTTATTGTCTCCTTGGTCGAGCATTTCATTTCATTCAGCATAATCCAATCTTTTGTAATCAGAAAGAGTGTCGATGAATCATATGAGGTGAATCACAACCTGCTGTGGGTTTGTTTTTCTCAGCCAGTGATGTGGCTCAGTAGACCCCAGTGTTTGTCTGTGGTCCAGACTGAAATATCTCAACAGCTGCTGAATTAACTGCTCCAAAACTTTGAACACACACACACACACACACACACACGCACACACACGCACACACACGCACACACACGCACACACACACGCACACACACACGCACAAAAACACACCTCGTTATAACTGCACTTGTCACTGTGGTACTCAAGACAGCAAGCAACAGCATGTTGGACCTCAGCTTGCTGTAGCTGTCAATCAATGCACTGGGACACGCCCCTCTGAGCTGGGATTAAAGGAGCATTCCTAATATTCAACTCTTTGAACTTTTTTTTATTTATTTGCTTATTTTGCCATTTTCCCTGTGTTCATATTAAAAATGTTTCACAAAAAACCAGACTATACTTAGTAACATATTTCTGAACTTTGACATTGTATGTAGTTCTTCAATTTTGCATATGCAATAAATGCAAACATATATGCAACTTTTGTGTGCATATTGACAGTACAAATAACGACTTTTTTGCAATCAGTGCATTGTCTTTAATGCAACCTGCAGAGCAAGTGTGAAGTCACAGGTAACTATACAGCCGCCTCATTACCCCTGAGTGATCCCCGCCTCCTCCTCCTCTTCCTCCTCCTCTTCATCCCTCTCTCCACCTCCCTGCCCCTCCCTCCCTCTCCATCCATCCCTGCCTCCCAGCATCCACAGGGTCTCATCCAGGAAGCTCTGTTGGAATGCCTGGAGAGCGAGAGAGCATCCCTTTTGTCCATATCTGAGGGAGAGAGAGAGAGAGAGGGAGGGATAGAGAGAGAGAGAGAGGGAGGGAGGAGAGCCAGCGGGGAGGAGGAGGAGGAGGTGGTGGTGGTGGTGGAGAAGGAGGAGGGGTGGCGATAGGATAGGAGAGGAACAGACATGGCTTCTAAAGAGCTCCCTGCCTCTGGTTTCGTGAGTGTGAGCAAGGATATCACAGGTGGGTGAAAGGCTACAGCTGTGTGTTTTTTTGCGCTTCGTGCGGCTCTGCTTTGCGCTCCGTGCTCGCATGCTCAGCATCATCCTCATCTCTGCCCCCTGTGCGCGTCTGGCGGAGGCTGCGACCGAACAGACGCATTGGATGATAGTCAAGAGCTGCACCTCCACATCTCGTCCTGAACCGGCTCTCTCTCTCTTGCTCTGTTCTTGTGTGTGTGTGTGTGTGCTCCCTTCTCAATGCATGCCAATGAGTTAATGTGCAGATGAATTATTCACAGCGCAAAGGAAATATACCTTTGCTTCTAATTTCCCCCTCAGGTAATAATAATAATAAAAAGAAAATATCAGCCAAGGCCAGGGAGGAAAAAGAGAAGAAAAAGGGGCGTTGTGGAAATAACGGTGTGTGTAGCCTGTTTTGCTCCCTAGCTTTTGTAACCAACATGCACTCTTTCTTTTTAAAACCTATGAGTATTTTATCTCCTGCTCTCCTGCAGCTCTTCCAGCAAGAGCTCTGTAGTGATTGCATGCATGCGTCTGTGTCAGTGTCTGTGTGTGTGTGTGTGTGTGTGTGTGTGTGTATGTGCGTGTGTGAAAGTGTATACAGCTGCTGAGAAGGCAGATGTTTGCCATATGAAATGGTAATAATAACAATGCAAGAGCAAATGGATGCACAAATGTTTTTGCTTCTTTCCTTTCCCACAAACAGCAACAGCTCACACAAGTCAAAGTCAAAGCCTTGAACTGAATTGTACAGACAAACACACACACACACACACACACACACACACACACACACACACAAACACACACACACAGAAGCTCAGGGTATGGGACTCTGCTTCCACTGTGTTAATTACTCCTAATGGCTCTATTAGGCGCACTGTGATGATTAATCCAGCGGATTCCCTGCCTCTCTGCTCAGTCACCTGCCCCCCCCTCCCATGCCTCCACTGACTGACAGGTGGAGGTGGAGAGGTGGAGCATCACCCTGGCCTCTGTGTCTTGCAGCAGCCCTGCACAAGGTCACCTGAATGAGACCTCAGACAGTTGTCCTGTGGCACTTCTCTGTTTCTATATCTGTGGGTCGGACAGTAGAGGAGCACCAGTTTGTCTTCATCGTCTTCAGAGAAGCTTCTCTCTCTCTCTCTCACTCTCTCTCTCTCTCTCTCTCTCTCTCTCTCTCTCTTTCTCTCTCTCTTTCTCTCTTTCTGTCAACTCACAGCAAGAATAATCTAGGTTTGAGTCAGACCAAAGGCATCTCTGTGTGGAGTTGGCATGTGAAGTCTGTGTGGGTTTTCTCTGGGGGGGGGGTTTGTCACAATCCAAAAACTTGCATGTTTAGGTTGTTTTGAGATTCTAAATTACCTCTTGGTATGAGTGTGTGTGTGAGAGAGTGTGTGTGTGTGTGTGAGTGTGTGTTGGCATATGTGTGTACCCCCAAAACAGCAGTTAGGTATAAAGCTAAGATAAGAAAATGGATGGATGTGTGTGTCTGTGCACTACAGTATTTGGGACATTATGATCATGCTGATGTGTGTGTGTGTGTTTGTCTTTTGAGGCAAAGGGTTAGGGTGTCTGCCTCAGCATGCCATATATCACTTATACAGCTGTGGCTTACTCTAATGTTATTATCAGCAGTTGTTAATCCTCTTGGATGTCCTGCTTAAAGAAAGTTGGCATCCCTCTCTTTTGTTGAATGCCACAATGATGTTCAGTTTACTACCACAGAGCCCAGGAAATATCCGCATTTAAAAAGCTGGAAACAGAAAAAAGCTCAAACTGATGAATCATTTAAATGCATTTAACAGCAGACGGGTAATTGATTAATCAGTTGATTGTTGCTGCAATAATTATTGGATTGTAATTATAGAAGTGTTAATCTTTTTGCAGGTTGATGGGATGTTGCTTTTGGCTGCCCCGCAAAGACAAGTGTTGTTGATTAAAGAGCGAGAGCATCTCTCTGTCTCCTCTGTTTGGTGCAAAGGGGTATAATTTAGAAATATTCAGAAAGAGTGCAAGTGTATTTCACTTGTTTGTTTACCATGATTCCTGTCTGTGGCAGAATGTTATATATAATTAAAAAGCTGCAGAGTTGCTTAAAGATCATCTCTTGATCATCATTTTTAATATTGAAGTGAGCAAAGATCTTCAAACTCTCTCAGCACACTCCTCAAACACATTAAGTATACTCGGCAAGAGGAGAGGTTTGAATCCTGGTCCTGCTGAGGGTATTTCCTACTCTGGGTCTTTCAACTGTAGTTTTCAGGTTCTGCATATGGGCTTTGTCCCGGTATTCAGGTTTCCTCCTGCACTGGAGACACTAAATTTCTACCCAGTGTGTGTGTCTGCTGTTTAGACTGTAGACCTGTACAGGGTGTGTTCCCTGGACCCACACAATACTGTTCATCTACAAAGTGGATAAGATAATGGTGGTGAATGAATTTAAGAAGATGGAGACAGAAAAATATTTTAAAAATGATTTAAGTGTACTTAACAGGAGATGAGTAATTGACAGCTCAGGTGATTGTTGCAGTAATGATTATTACAGAACTATTGAAATGTCGAGACATCTTTTCATGTTTTTGTAGGTGCGGTGTGGTGCTACTTTTAGATTCTCTTTGTGGAGTTAGGAGAGTGAAGACATATCTGTCTGGTATTTTGTGGTCCAAAGTGGCACAAATTAAAAACAGTCTGGTAAAGAATAAGTCCAGCACAATTCAGACTGAGCAACCCTGCTGTTTTTAACTTCAACGTAGAACCTCTCTGCCTTACTGAAAATTCCTCTGTCTGCCTCTATCTGCATGCCTCTATGACGCCCTGAGTAAGACGCTTCCTGCAGGGTGTCGGGCAGGTTTTCGTGCTGTGTTTGAGTCAGGGGTCGCTGCACTGACAGAGATGCTGTTTGACAGGAACAGTTTCTCTGTGAATCACATGTTTGCGTGTGTCATGTCGCTCCTGTGTGGAGGAAAGCGACACCAGAGCATATTGTGATCTATTCAGATGAAGCCCCAGGATAGAGTGGCTGGTGACGGTGTTCAACGCACTGAGCTGTGGAGAGGGAAGCGTCAGGTTGTATTCCAGTGTCGACTCATGCCTCATCAGTTTGCTTTGGAGACTGAAGACTCATTTCTTATGATTCTCAGCATTTATTGGATTATTTCGTGGCCTGAAATGTCACAACAGGTCTGTTCAAATGACAAGTTTGACAAAAAAACAGGCCCATCCACCTAAAGGTCACAGTGGTTTACTCTTACTTGGACTCTATTTGATTTCATCTGAAATGACAATTTAAGGCACTGTCATACGTTTATTACAGGTTTAGCCAGACAACACGAGGTCCAGAGAAGTAAAACTACTGCGAAAAACATAAATGAAGATAGCAGGGGTTTTGTTTTGTTTGGTTTTTGTTTTGTTTAGTTCTTAGAAGCTATAATACATCTCTCTTAGGCTCCCAAGATCTAAGAGTTGAAGAGATATAATCTATGCAGCATGTGCTGGCTGTACCTCTGGGTCTCCTCCCACATGGACACGCTCTAGACACCTCCCCAAGGAGGCGTCTGAGAGGCGTCTTGGCCGGATGCCTGAACCATCTCAGCTGGTTCCTTTTCACTCTTTTGAGGAGCAGTGGCTCTACTTTGAGTCCCTCCCGCATGTCTGAGAACTTCGCCTCATTTCAAAGGCTGAGCCCAGCCACCCTACTGCGAAAACTCATTTCAGCTTGTATCTGCTAGCTCATTGTTTTGCTCACTACGTGTGTCATTTAATTTTACACCCACTTGTGAACAAGGCCCTTAGATACTTTTAAGTCCTCTACTGGAGTGAGCACTCGACCCAATCCTGGCCGAGAATCACGGCCTCAGGCTTAGAGGTGCTGACTCTCATCCCGGCCACTTAACACTCGGCTGCAAACCAAAAACCAGAAGGCGATCATTTATAAATGGATTAAATGCTTTTCATGAGTGTTCCAGACCACATGTAAGTGACGTAACTCCATCCAGTATTTCCAGGATGCTCCTCTCAGATCCAGTCACAGTCCTCACCAGAAGAACCTCTTGTTTACCTGTGTAGAGATCCAGTTGAGCTTTTCACAGCCTGTTGTTGATCTTGTCCCATCTCTTTTGAAACCTGTTGCATAAAATCTCTGAAGTTGACTCATGAGGATTGCTTTGGTACTGTTTTCAAGTGAGTACAATAAACAATGATTATCCAACAGCACTGTTGCACCTCAACTCCTGTTAAAAGAGCAAATGAATAATAGTTAAATCGCTATTTTCTGCAGTTATGTTTAAAGGTGTCTCGGCTCTACCCGATATGATCTGAGAGCTAAATCTGCAGAGACAAGAGTCGAGTAATCGGTTGTAAATATCGCCTGCCTTTTTATTTTTGTCTAACTGATGTTATTGTTGTGTGGTAACGCAGCGTAGATCTCTCAAATCAATCCAGACTCTCTTGTTCACGCATCGCTTGTGTGACTCCGACACAAATAAATGTGAGTCACAATTTTCCCTCGTGATAAATTACCGGTGTCAAGTTTTTAGCCTCAGGAAGTTGATTTCTATTTTTTGTGCAGCACAGAAGCCTCAGTTTGTCTTTCTTGAAAATGAGACAAAACAAAGAGGCCGGGGGATGCTCTGAAGAATCCACCACCATAATGTCTCTTTTTAAGGGGTTATTTAACTAAAATGGCTTCTTAGCAGTGAAGATAAATGTTTGCCTTTTGCTAACATCATCTGTTTGCATGCTGTGTTGTTTTTTCCCCTCCGCAGAAAGCATCAAGAAGATTGTTGATAAGTCATCTATCAAATTTATTTATGGCATCAAGCTCGACACCAAAAATGGCCGAACAGAGGACCGGATACTGGTGAGTGGCTGCTTCTGAGGGCCTGGGATGTCTTTAACGGGCCTCTGTGCTACAGTAACACCGGGTTGCTGATGGCAAACACCTAAATCCTGCAACCTAAGCAGCCCGGTGCATGCATGATGTATGTGCAGTGCTTTTGATGCTCCATGCTGTCAAACAGTGAAACGTCTTGTTTCTGAAGTCGCTCACTTACTCACTGCTCTGTAAGTCCCGCTCGTCTACTGCGGCTGCGGCTGTCGGCCTGGCGGGATGAATATTGGATAGACAGTATCTGCCGGAGCGGCTGTGGACTCCTCTGTGTCTGTGAGCCCCACTGTGGAGGCAGTGGGGGGGCCGAGCTGCTCGCAGCCTTTGATTCCAGGGTGCTTTCATCAGAGAATATGGGGCAGAGATATCAAATCTCTATTAGAGTGAGTGAAGCTCAGCCAGCGATCTGGATAAAAATCTGGGGCAATCAGCTCTTACACCACGGAGCAGGACTTAGACTGGACCATGGAAGAATGCCTGTATTTTTGGCCTTGGATATGAACATGAAAGCACACACCTCACCTCACACAATAACAGAGAGCAGTCTTATTGATTGGGTGCTCCTTTAGGGGCAGTAACAAATCCATATGTCCATACAAGCCAGATTCCCTGCCCCGACTGCAGCAACGTCTGCCTTTCTGTTTTTTATTTTTTTGTTATTATTTTTTATTTTCTAATGCTGCTCTAAACTCCCGTTGCCCCTTCCTGATGTCCCCCAATGAGCCAATGAGCTTTTATCCTCAGCCGAGCGAGCTTCAGCCTGGCACGGCTTCGCTTCCGCTCAATGGCTGCTTTAATGATTCGTTGTGCGACAGGGACGGCAGGGTGGGAGAGTTTGTGCATGTACAGCCTTTGATATCGAGGCACTTTGATATGTCTATCTAGCAGAAACATCTTTCCAATAATCTCTTTCCAATCCACGTCTCATTTGCTGTTTCCACTTTAAAAAGCCGAACCGGAAAGCAGGAGTTCGGACTCCTGCTGGGGTACGCACAGGAGACAGGAAGATAGTCAGAGTCTGATCAAAAGCACTTCTTTTTTTATGTTTGCTTTTGTGAGCGTGGAGATGCGGGTTTTGTGTTTGGAAGTGAGGAGGTGGGCAGACGAAAGGTCGCGCTCTGCGGTTTTTTGCTCTGTCATTGCAGGTCACATGAATTCATTGGCTGTATAACACAAGAAGACACTAATGCATGGTGTGTATGGCTGTGTGTGTGATGTGTCTCTCTGATGATGTGGAACAAGGATTTGGTGATGTATGAAATATATTTAATCTATCTCAGTTTGTTTCCTTGTTTAAACTGCTATGTCACAAATACCAAGTATCAATTGTCACCTATTAATTCATTTTGTGTAAGACTTGCTTCTAGATGAGCAAGTCAGTGGTCTAAGTGCAAAATCTCCTGTCTGCAGGCTTCTCTAATGGGCAGTTTTCACTTTGGATGATGAGAACTGGAAAAGGATGTTCATATTACGTCTGCCTGCAACATAATCCCACCCTTTGTTGTGACAGAAAAGTCACATGACCAAAACCTCCAAACGGGTTCGCAACAAGTTGTTCTGAAAAAAGGTTTTGCATTTCAGCCATTGATGTGAAGTTCAGACGTCAAGGTCTAAAGTAGAGGTTGTGACAGGACGAGTTGCCACTGCTGCTTTCAGAGACATGTAAATGTGTGTTTTTCTCTTTGCCCTTATGCTGTTAAAAATGATTTGCGCAGATGCTCTCTTTCTCAAAGAACTGTCACTACATTTACTACATTAAAAGCTAACACAGTGGTGGGTTAGACTGACGGAGCCACAGCTCACATCACATTTTCCCCCTGCTTTTACTGTCCATCTTTCAGACACATCATGCAGTGCAGCATCTCACATCCCTGCCTTAAGTATCTTGTTTATTTAATCTCAAAGTATGACATCAGATGTCTTATGGATGGATCTTTATCTTGTGCAGAGTGCGTCATCTCTTGTGGTCATATGTTTCCTGTTTCTAAAGCTGTGCAGCGCTGAGGCCTAATGCAAGAGCGCCATAAATTTTCCTTTCGTTTCCATGGCTCTCTGACAGGAGTGGAAATAAAAACAGGAAAACAAGCGGCTTTTACCAGCGTGTTGTCTTCTGAGCAGGCTGATTGGCCTGCTACACATACCATGGCCTCGAGGACAACAGGACGCTGATTGGGAAACAACCAGATGTTGAGCCAGAAACAGGAGGAAAACATTGACGAAACAGACTTAAAGAATATTGTAACACTCTATATTACACAGTGAGCAGTGAACCTCTCCTGCTCCTGCTGCATCAGCATGATTCACTCATTCACTCGTTCTCTCAACTAGCGCAGAGTAACCCCTCGATTCATCACTGTAATGTGATGCGATCCGGTCCTTTTAATCAACTCCTTCACACACACACACACACACACACGCACACACATGCACGCACACACACACACACACACACACACACACACACACACACACACACACACACACACACACACACACACACACACCACACACACACACACACATATACAGTGTTCCCAGTCACACCACCCATGCACATTTTGAGTGACTCCATCTCAGACACCCCTCCGCCTGCGTGGGTGTGAGCGGCTGTCAGTGTGAGGCTCTGACAGCCCGGTGTCGAGCTCCTCTCTCGCCCAAAAAAAATACACAACAGCGGAGTGGGAGTAGCTGGATGTAATTTAATTACTGCTCTTTGGGGAGAGACACATGGAGGCAGCAGTGTGTGTGTGTGTGTGTGTGTGTGTGTGTGGAGGGGGGGTAGCTATGTCCTGGGGGAGTGTTTTAGCGGGGCCCATCAGAGAGAATGGACTTAATGATTGAGAGCGACGGAGCAGAAGAGGAAAAGAAAAAGAGCAGAGGGCAGAACTCAGGGGCTGGTGTAGAGCAGCCAAATGCCAAAGAGTCGCCACTCTTTGTTTGCCTTGACGATGAGAGACACTGACTGTTTCGGGGTGTATTTACGGAAAAACAAAAGGGAGCCTCGGTCTGATTCATCCAACAGCTGTATGACTCGAGTGTTTCTTAGTGGAGGCGTTAGATTGTGTTTGTGTGTGTGTGTGTGTGTGTGTGTGTGTGTGTGTGTGTATGTGTGCACGTGTGCTTGGACCGATGGGCGACACACAAACAAGCTATCCTGTTTGCTCTCAGGCTGCCGCTCACGTCCCGAATCCCATCAACTTTGCATTGCACTGAAAATGATCCTGTGGACTTTCGACTGCAGACAGCAAATTAGGCAGTGGGTCGGCGCTGCAAAAATGCTGATTTGGCTTTGTGACCCAGCATGACCAGCAACGTGGAGTGTGGAGGAAAACACAATTTATGACTTAAAGGGGAGCTAGATTGAGAATTCACTTTCACTTTGCCTTGACAGTCTCCACCTGATGAAAGATGCACAGCAGTTGCAAAAACATCATCCCTTCCTCATACATGTTTATATATTGGATGTTGAAATTGAAAGTTGAAATGCAGGAGAATTTTACACATATCCACGTATGTTCACATACTCAAATAACTGAAGGCACATGACTGGGAGGCAGCCATTTGGTGGAGATTCCTTTGTTCTTCCTCAAATATCTGATTCCTCTTGCGATCCTGGCTCATGCATGTAAGGTTGGATGTATCGCTCCAGTTACTGCTTAAACTAAAGTCATGTGATCATTCATGTGAGTGTCGGGCAAAACACAATCAGTGTAAAGCCTTTGTGTGGTTGTCAGATAAGCATGAACGGACAGCAGATCTGTGCAAAAAAATGGACTGTAATATTCCCACACCTAGAAATTGGATCGGAAAAGGGGTTGTAAAATAGCATCTGAGGCATTTCCGATGAGCCCAATGTTCCATAGCTTCCATGTTAACACACTCAGTTGAATCATTCAAGGTCCTCTTTAAAATTTAGCTTTGATCATTTAGACTCTGGGAGATGTCGAACTATTAAATTCGTTGACTGCTGAGAACTGAAGCCTCGCAGTTTGTCTCAAATCAAACGCGTGAGCAGCCCCCATGTTTTGCCCCAGCAGCCGTAATGTAATCCTAATGAAGTTACATTTGTGGGAATGTGATTAAATAAACATTGCAATGTGCCATTGTTTCCCAGCCTGTTTGGCAGCATGTTGTTCTATAAATGTAGGGCAACATGTCTGACACAGAGGGCTTTTAGCCGGATCAATATGTGAATATAGAAAGGACTCCTCATTTCCCTCTCATCATTACCATGGAAACTCCGGGGACTGTTTTCTCCCCACAGGGGACTCTGACTGCTCAGTGAACATTTTTTTCCCTTTCTGTAATCTTGATTCAATTTGCTTTATTCTCTTTCTGTAGGTCCTCACAACGTGGCGCCTCTATTTCCTGGCGGCCAAGATTCCTGCTAAGGTACTTCTTTACCACTCTGTAGTCACTGTACAGCATGAACCTATTTTCTCTCTCTCTCTCTGAAACCTTTTCTCTACTGACTGAATGTGACAATAGGTAGAATCCACCTTCAACTTCTTGGAGATTCGGGCTCTGAATTCACACCCAGACCATCAGGTGAATTTTTTGTTTTAATTCCATGTTTAAATGTGCTCACATTTTTTAGAGCTAATTGAACAGATTCACTGTACAGTTGTGTAATGGAGCGGTGACGTCACTCTGGCCTTCGAGGAATGACAAAACGCATTCAGAGCATTTATCCAAACAGCTGCGGTGACAGTCAACGCTCTCTTGCTAATTTTTTTTCTCCTCTGGCAACAAGAAAAACTGTTCAGGCGCTGCTCAGAAATTATTAGGGTGGAAGGGGAGGTCAACTCAAGAAGGATTCTGTATTTTCTTTCCACTGAAGGGAGGTCAGTCTGAACTTTCTGGGAGGGCTCTGTGAGGGGATTCTTACCAGGCCTGATTTTTATGGTTTGGTAAGAAATATTGTTTGCGGGAGAAAATAAATCAGATGTGCAGTTCATTGAAGTGTCATTGTGGATTTCTGCAGACCATGGCCTATTTTTTGGGGCATAGTTTTTCCCATGTAACTTTATAGATAGAAGGACTGTATTGCTTATGTGCAAGATACATTTTCCAATCATCTAACTATAGATAGACACAGATAAACATGGTGATCATCAACTCCTGTGAATCTGGATGAGGGTATGTAAACAGACAACACATTGAAATTAACAGCCATAAATATAAGAAAATATTTTAATTTTCGTTATCTTACCTGCTTTGCTTATGTGCTGTTGGGGGTCTCTTTGAGCCTATAGAGCTACTGCAGGGTAACATTACATCTGGGACAGGTCCAATCGTAGGGCACACACACACACACACACACACACACACACACACACACACACACACACACACACACACGCATGGTTCACTCTCACCAGTTTTACAGTCTCCAGTGTGCATGTTTTTTGGATTGTGGTGGAAACCATGCTCAGGGAGAACAGTAAGGCCCTCGGTCAGGCTGGGATTAAACCCAGGGACCTTCAGTGCTTCCACCAAGTCCAAGTTACAACTTGAAAGTTTGGAGAAGAAATCAACACTTGAAATGGCCCTTGTATAACTTTTAAACATTTCTCTTATACTAACTATTAGAGCTTAGCCTTTCATTTAATTGCTGCCATTAGCAATATTGTACGTATTAAAAAAACTCTCCCTTCCATTTCCGCTTTAATTGTCCTCATTAGCGTTCCTGACATGACCGTTATTATTCCATTAATATAGAATAGTTTCAACTATGTCACATCTCAGATGTATTACTGCTTAAACTAACTCAATACTGAAAAGAAATAAATGTATGTATTTTACCTTCACAAAGGCTCCTCTATCGGAGGGTCCCAGTCTCTGATTAGATACTATTCTTAACCCTGAACAATCAACACAAATAAACCAACCCAGTGACACCCAGTCAGGTTGTCCCTTTGCTGAACTGAAACGATTAATGCTCTACTGAGATATTCCCAGTAGTTGTCACATGGTGCCTTATTGTTCCTCCCCTTCTGTGCAGGTCATTATCGACACTGACAAGTCCAGCTACTCTCTGAGATTCGAGTCCCAGGAACATCTCAATCATGTGGTCAGCCATATTAATTACGCCCTTTCCCGAATATTCAACAACTCCATTTTTGCGTAAGTGTCACTCTTCTCAACAAAAATAAAAGAAAATAACAATACGCCATGTGTCTCTGTTGCGGCAGATTATGAGAGAATTTAAAGAAGAATGACCTTTATGAGTCCCATAATCAAAAAAGCAGTGATTCTTTACAATATCTGTGTTTCTTTTATCTTTGCAGACCTTCCATCTGTCATTCAGACAGTGACCTTTCCGAGGGCAGCAGGAAGTATTCGCCCAGCTCAGAGACTTCAGTGGAGACCCAGAGGGCCTGTGGTAAAAGAGACATTATCATCAAACATGGGAATTTGCACACAAATTGGCAGACTGGAGAGGAAGTTGGCTCACAGACTTCACAAATGGTCTCCCAGATGTTCTTTTCGAAACTGCTCCGTCACACAAATAAAAAGACGGATCATTGGGACAAAAGTTTCTGTGTGCATTTTTCCTCTATTTTTCTCTGCTGCTATTGCCGAAGGAAGCAGCTGTTCACATCCACTCATTCAGTTTTTTTCCCCACTTTGTCTCTTGTTCTTTTTTCTTTCTTTTTTCTTTTTTTTTGTCTCCCCGCCTGCCGCTCTCAGGAGGCTTCTCGGAGACGTACTCGGCTCTCTGCGACTATAATGGCATCAGCTGCAAGGAGGAAGTGCAGTGGGTAAGAGCTGTGGGACTGTGCCTGTGTCGCTGTGAGTGCTTTTGAGTGTTACGTACAGCACTGTGCACAGAAATGTTGGGGGTCGCACGCTGCAGCACACGGGCTCATGGCTAATGTCGCTCCTAGGACGTGGACACCATCTATCACTCCCAAGACAACCGAGAGTTTAACCTGCTCGACTTCAGCCACCTGGAGAGCAGGTGAGAGACAGACGGACAGATTCCGCTCCGTCCCAAGCCCGCTCGGCCGGTTTGACCTCCATGTCGTCTCTTCCAGGGACTTGGCCGTGATCGTGGCATCCATGGCGTACAACACCTGGTTCACGAAGCTGTACTGCAAAGACCTGCGCATTGTGAGTATTGGATGAAGCTGATTCACAAACAAACAGACGAGAGATTCTGCTCAAGAGCTACACTCGCGTACGCTCTCATGTGAAGTGAGTCACGACCTCCCTCTTCACTTTGTGTTGCGCTGAGAGACACACACTCCTGTTTACGCCAATGGGATCTGATTATAAGTGGACAGCAGAGAAGCACAACAACCTTGCAAATTTTTCTCTCTATTTGTTAGCAGGTTCATTTTATTAACACAAAACCAACAGAAAACAATGATGTTGTCAGATTATTGTGCATCCATAGGATATTTCAGCCGCTCCACTCCCACTTCTGTATTGAATTCAGAATATCTTGAATTTCACCTCAATTCTTGGGTGTATGTCACATTTTGTACTGAAGTAGCAAACAGGAATTCAAAACTCCAGACACTGGATTGGGGAATTGTGTGGTGTGGTTTTCCTAGTCCTGGCTTTGAATCCTGTTTGGATCGAGGGTGGAGTTTGCTTGTTTTGCATGGGTTCTTTCTGGGTTATCAGGTTACCTCCCTAAATCTAAAAACATGTATGTTTATGATGATTTGAGACTCAAGATTGCTCCGAGGAATGAGTGTGAGGGTGAATGGTGTGTATGCTCTGTGATGGAAATAACTTTGACTATGAGGCAGAAAAGATAACAGATGGATGGATGAGCACATGACCTTTCATCATGAGAGTTCTTGAGTTTAAATGAAAATATACTATATTAGACTAATTTTACATGTAGAGGGGAAATATAGGGAAAGCAACTGAGGTAAAATATAATTAACTTAAAATTTGTGAAGGCCAATGCCAAAACTCAGAGTTTTGCTCAGCACTGGTCCACACACAGCACACGACCCAAGCCTGCCCCTGAATCCATGCTTCACTCAAGTCCCATCCCTCCACAGACACAGATCAGTGATCTGTAACAAAACCAACAAGAGCTTCATGCCCTCTGGCAACAGAGTGCAGGAAAAAAGCCTCAAATAGACTCAAATGGCTTTCATTGTGGCCGCATTGTGCCCTTTGTTGCTGTTTTGTGTTTGATTGATTGGTCACAAACTGCTCAAACTGTGAACAAAATTTCCCCCGGCAGAGGTCAATAGTTTATCCGAAGCTAATAAATTTGTTCTTTTTTTGCCTCCAGGGGTCAGAGGTCACCGAGCAGGTCCTGCACACAGTCAGCAAATCCTCCAGCCTGGAGGAGATCACTCTGGAGAATGCAGGGTTAAAATCGTGAGTGTAGTCTTCTGTAAACTCTGCTGCTGCTGCTGCTGCTGCTGCTGTTGTCATCGCTGTTGTTGTTGTTGTTGTTGTTGTTGTTGTTGTTGTGTAACATTGTCTGTTGTCTGAAGGAAGCTCTCTCATCCTGACGAGCAGAGACGGTATTTTTAGAGTTTGCCCTGAACCAAGGGGGCTAAAAGTCAGGGTATCTCAGCCTCTGATGTGCATATTGTGACTGTTCTTTTTTTAGTCTCTCTCGTCTGAGTCTTAATGAGAACCGTGTTGGGAGGTAACTAAACAAATTCAGCAAAGTGCTGAACTCAAATACCTTTCTGAAGCACATTTTCTGCTTCACTATACGTCATCCCTGCTACAGCCTGGATGTGAATATACTTTATAGTCGGTCCACTGCACACATGTACTTCTGCTGAAGGTTTACGTTAATAATAGAAGACATGGTCAGTGAATAAACGATCCTAAAGTATTATAAATGAAGATGATATTGATCCCTGAAGAGGTATTTACAGGCTGCCTATTAGGCAACATATTATAGCATCAAACAAATGAACAATATAAATATGCTCTCTTGCATAATGAATACTTTTATGCCAAGCACTTACACTGTAGTATATTTTGATGCCTGTACTTTTTGCTTAAGTAAACAACCAAAATGCATAACTTTTCTGGTAACATAATTTCCCCCTCCTCCACCTCTGAGCGTAATAATACAATAATTGGCGACTGCGACTCGGGGGAAGAGTGTTCGTCCGCTTATCAGAAGGTCAGTAGTTTAATCCTAGCTCTGCTGCCTCCATGTCACAGGACCCTTGGGACCCTTGGATACTGAACTCAAACTGCTCCTCATGCCGTGTTATCAGTGTACGAATGATTAGAAATCCTGGTCGTGTAGATGGAAAGTGCCATCAGTGTATGAATGGGTGTATGTGATGTGTCCTGTAAAATCGTGTAATGTAAAAGATTGTTATTCTTCACCATTTGCCAGTTATTTGTTGCACATCACTGTGTTTTCCACGTTACAGAGACTTCCCACAGAAGATGTCGGCTGCGCTCTCAGAGAACCCAGCGTCTGTCATCCATTCGCTCAACCTCGCCCACAACTCACTGGACAACCAAGGTACAGATGTGCGTCACATTGCTCTGTAGCTGCTCTGTTGCTAGCTTCCAGCCAGAAACAAGTCTGTTAAATGAAACATAAATAAAAAAACAGAACTGCACTCGGATGATGCAATAAATTACAGACAGCACCTGGATGTGCCTCTAGAGTGGAGTGCCGTGCATGGATGGTGTGATTCAGACCAGCTCCAAAATTTAGCAGCTTCATCCTTGTATCATCCTGCACACCTCCACCAAATTTCTTGGAAATCGGTTCAGACGTGCTTGCATAACAGTCAGGAAGACAAAGTAAACTAATTTGAATGAAAACATAGCCTCCTTGCCAGAGGATGCAGGGTTGCTGGCATCGTCTTTGTTTATGTTTTTCCTGTTTCATAAATCACATGAAAGACCTGGTTTTAGAAGAGTGGATTAATCAAAATCAAAATATGCACCTAAAAGCTGAAAAAAAGAGAAAAAAATCAAAGAGGAGTTTTGTTGTGGTTGCGAACTGCCCCATTAACAGATCAAAGACTTGCGTCTGCCAACACTGACTCAGAGCTAAATAAGCCAAGCTGTTCCATTTTAATAGTAAATAAGAAGTTTAATATTTTTGGCAGTAATGATGCCCCATATTAATGCTCGTCAGTGGCTTGATGCAAAACTCCTCCAGAGCGGGCTGAGAAGGCCAAGAACAGATCTTCTTGGACTTGATGTCTGACTTGATGTAACTCCAGCCTAACAGCTGCTGTGTTTGTGCTGCAGGTGTATCCAACCTCATCCAGCAGGTGTGCCGCCTCAGCAAGGGCCTGCGTCTGCTCAACCTCTCCAAGACCTCCCTCACCTCCAAAGGTTCGGGTCCCGCTCGTCTCTAACTCCCCTCATACTTCATCTAATCCACTTAAAGTCGGTTAAGTGGGCCCACTGTTTGCAGGACTCCCCGTGAGAGCGGACACGGAAATTGGGTGGAAATTAGTCAAATAAAAGCCGTGGCAGATCTTATAAAGCTGCGCCTGCTTGAGAGTTCAGGTTAAGATCTAAGGTTAAGAAAGAAAAAAATACAAAATAAAAAAAAAAAGCTAAAAGCCTTGGGATGAGTCTTCCTTCTGAAGAGCTCTGCCTCATGTTTTTGGCTCTGCTGCGTATTGACTCGGTGTGTGATGTCTTGTGCGGCTCTGCAGGCTGCACGCCTCCTGTTACTGTCTCGTCTCACTTTGTACACAGCGGAGAATTTAAATATTACATCGTAGCAGGCACATACCGCACGCTGCCTCCCATTACGTCCAGCGATACCTGCCCCTGCAGATGTGTATGAATAATGTAAGGAGGCAAAATGTTTTGCGAGCGTTCGCCAGCTTTTAATATTGTACAGCCTACCCCGCCCATTTCATCCATCTCTCTCTCTCTCTCTCTCTCTCTCTCTCTCTGTCTCTCAGGAGTGGTGTCTCTCTCTCAGGCTCTGTGCTCCAGCGATGAATACTCCAACTCTCTCCTGCACCTGGACCTGAGCAAGAACCCCGGAGTCCTCTCTGGGGAGGATGCCTCGGTCAGAGAGCGCAGCCCATCTGGAAACAAAAACACACTGCCCCATTTATACACCTCTTCTCCAGCTTATTATGACCCCATTCTCGCTCTCTCTCCCTGTTATGTGCAGAACTTGTATCTCTTCTTGTCCCAGCCCAACTGCCTGGTCCACTTGGATCTGTCTGGCACAGACTGCTCCGTGGACTCTGTGAGTATTTTCTGGCACAAAAGATGATCGAATGTTACTGTGCAAAGAAATGCATTTCTCCTTGTGCGACACCCAGATTAACCCTGTTTACCCCTGTGTTTCATGCAGCTTTTTGGGGCTCTTCTGAGGGGGTGTTGCGCTGATCTTTCCTTTCTGAATCTTTCTAAAAATTCCTTCTCCCACAGGTTAGTCCCATCCGTGCAGTTCGGTCATAAAGCCAAATCTGGGAATGTCTCCCCCTTCTTTTGGGTTTAAAAGCCTTATGTTGCCCTCTTTCATCAGCCATTCTCCCGGCCTTGCTCCCCGTTTTCTTTCCTACCATTATCTCCATCTCTGTGCTAAATGGGGGAATCAGAAGTGAGCTTTGTGGCAATGGAAGCCTGTGTTTCCTCTCTGTGGGTGTGTCTACTGCCGTTTAATGCCAGAACTTGCGGCGCTGTCTGCATAGATAAGACTTATGAATATTTAAGCGGAGCCATCTATCATTTGACCCCCGCACGCTCTTTCCTCTTATGCATGAAGCAATATTCCCTCTGTTTCTCATTCTGTGTCAGTGCCCCGCGCTCATATTTACCCAGCATGTCAACAATGTGGCCGCTCTCATCCCGTCTCAGCCTCCGCATACTCACTCCTACCTCTGCCGCTCTTTCATCTTCTGTTTTTTTTATTTTTATCATCCACAAGGAAAGTGAAGGACACGCTGCCGCTATTCCGACAGTTCTTCAGCTCGGCCTTCAGCCTCACTTATGTCAGCTTGGCATCTATGAAGCTGCCCCCCGATGTTCTGAGGTAGTTCCTGCTCTCCATTCAGATGTGCTGCCTTTTAATCTTTGAGCTGGTTGGAAGCGTCTGCTCAGCCTCCCCTCCCTTGTCTTTTCCCACTCACACGTCTCCACAGGGCTCTGCTAACAGGGTTAACCTCCAATCCACATATCAATGACCTTCATCTGGACATCAGTGGCTGTGAGGTAAGACTTCAACATCAAGCTAAAAGCCATAACCCGGTGTTTTATCCTATTGGCGTTGTATCTTGAGCGTGTGAAACGATGTTGAAACGACCTGTGAGGGAAAATAAAGATTTGTCGACGGAAAGAAATATCTGTGTGACTTTGAAACAGACTGCGAGCATCTGAGTGCAGACTCAAAGTCGAGCAAAAGCAACTCTGAAGGTCTGAGACAAGTTCCCACACTGTGAATGACACCAACGTCACGTAAACAGACACACACACACATTTTGGCTCCAACTTTGCAGCTGAGTTATGCTCCAAAAACATCACAACCTATTTTGCCTTTACAAGACATTTTCACTCTTTGTGTGACAGAATTGAATGAATTTCTCATGCAGGCATAAAACTGATATTCGACTAAAAGACTTGGACAGTATGCTCCAACAATATTCATGCAAAAAGCAACCAGGAAATGGTTGATAGGTGAATTTCAATCTCAAGTTTGACCAAATAATGAGAGTCAAGAAAAAGACATTTATGTAGGAAATTGAAGTTTGCCATCAAGTACCTAAAAACTGCATAAGTTTAAAGACATTAAGTAATTAACTTAATTAGTTATGGAGATTTTGTTGATTTATCTGAGGTTTATGCTAAAATTGTGTCCGATTTCTGTTGGGCTCGCCTCTTCTGGGACATTAAGATATTTTTGCTTGTTCAAGCAAAGAAAAAAAAATAGCCAGTACAGGTGGCAGAGGATGTTTTTCCCTACCTACTAAGCAGAGCAGCTGCAGATTAAACAGCAAAGCAACACTCGCTGTTTTACAAACTTTCAGACTGCTTGCAGAGAGATAAAAAAGGCATCCATAAATCTGCCCTCGCTGTGGAAAAAAAAAAAACAGGAAACTCCCCCAAGGCAACAGAGAAAATGACTCGGGTCCATGCCTGTGCATATGTTAGTTTTTCCATCACTTTCTCTTTCTCTCTCTCGCTCCCTCTCCCTCCCTCTCTCACTGGCTCCAGCTGAGGTCTGCGGGAGCTGCTGTAATCCAGGAACTCTTCCCCAGAGTCTCCTCCATAGCCACTCTGGATATCTCCGACAACGGTACGATGGCACTTTGCAGCACATCCCGCTGTGACCTTGACTTTCTGTCCTCAGGCAGGAGACGTTTGAGTGGGTTGCTAATAAATCGAAGTGTTGAGCTCTATATTTTTATATCTGTGCATGCACGTGTGTGTATGTGTGTGGGTGCGTGTGTGTGGCTGCGTGTGTGTGTGTGTGTGTTTTGACAGGTCTGGATGCAGACTTGCTCACAGTGCTGCCAGCCCTCTCCAGACATCCCTCCCTCAAACACCTCCATCTGGGCAAGAACTTCAACATCAAAAACAGGTACTGCTTGTAGCTACATGTCCTGCTGCGTTACAGCCATATCTGTGTGTGTGTGTGTGTGTGTGTGTGTGTGTGTGTGTGTGTGTGTGTGTGTGTGTGTGTAGATGGGTGAACACAAGGCGCATGTGCATCGTGTGCCAGCTTGAATATAGGTGTCTGTGATATCGCCTCGGCCTTCATAAGCAGCCGCGGCTCCCGGGGCCGACAGCTTGCTGGTAGCAGGAAATGACCTGCCTCGTCCTTTTGCCCGTGTCTGCAGGGTTCTGGATGAAGTCCTGCAGAAGCTGGTTCAGCTCATACAGGAGGAAGACTGTGTAAGTGACATTACAGTAAAAATGCCGATTAAACACTTAAAAGAGAAATTATATAGCGACAATTAGCAATTATCATGTTTTTTTGTTTTTTTTGTTTTGCTGAGAATTGGAATCAGAAGAATTTTAAGGATGCTGAGGGAAATTCTTCTGCCAGAGATTGCACAATACAACGAATACAGGGTAGGAGGATGCTGAGGTTGGAACTGTCAGGAGAGCTACTGTAGAGGGGAGACCAAAGAGGAGATTTATGCGTGTCATGAAATAGGACATGAAGTTAATTGGCGTGAGAGAAATGGAGGCAGATGACTCGCTCTGGCGACCCCTGAAGGGAGCAGCCGAAAGGAAAAGAAGAAACCTGCAAGAGGTGAGGTAGCTTGACTAGAATATACACTAGGTATTCACGTTATGAATAAAAGTAATCCATATAATATACCAAATTATAAAGTAAATACAGGCAAGAGTTAGCGCACTGTCTGTTCGTCTGCGTGGATTTTGTCTGGGTTCTTCAGTTTCCTCCAACAGTCCCAAAGCATCCATGTTTAGGTCGATCAGAAACTCTAAACTGCCCCTAGGTGTGAGTTAATGGTGTGTGTATGCCTGCCTTCACCCTATGTGTGCTGGAAATAGGCCTCAGCAGACACCTGCAACACTATTAAGGCACAAACTGGGTAAGATAATAGATGAGGCTGTTAAGATGTCTGAAGTAGGAAGTTGAAGAGTTATAAAGTACTATTACCTCCAGATTCTACCTCTAGATTTCCTGTGGTTCCTCCTTAGTGGCCTCAGTCGACTGCTGAAGAATTCTGCCGCACGTTGATGCCTCAACATATCGATAAAGATAGACCGTCAGGTTTTCAGGCATTTTAGCATTAAACTCTGAAAAGATGAATAAGGTGCGGTGTCAGTAGCGTCAAATTTGAAGTCACAAATCCACTTTCATTCCAGCGTCCTTTGACACGGCGCATTGTGTTCCTCTGCAAATGTGTCAAAGAGTCATTAATTATTACTGTCTCAGTGCGGCCTCGCGGGCACAGTGTCTATATCGCTACACTCTCACATGGTAAATAATTCACGCGCACAGCATGTAGAGTCATATTGGCGTGCTGTCACGTCGTGGCGCAGTAAATTTCGCTGCTGCACATCCTCAAGTCCTCCTCAAACACCAGCGCCCTCCCCCCCGTCCGCTCCCCCAGGCCCTGCAGTCTCTGTCTCTGACCGAGTCCAGGCTGCGGTCCCGGGGCACGGTCCTGGTCAACGCGCTGGGCAGCAACACCTGCCTGAGGAAGGTGGACCTGAGCGGGAACAACATGGACGACATCGGGGCCAAGATGCTGAGCAAAGCCCTCCAGATCAACACCACCCTCAGGTGAGGCGGGGGCGGTGGAGGAGGAGGAGGAGGAGGAGGAGGAGGCTCTCTACTTGCGATTAATGCTGAGGTTTGTATTCAGTGCGACTCACGACTTCTCCCCGCAGGAGTGTGACATGGGATCGCAACAACACCTCCGCGGCAGGATTCCTGGACGTGGCCCGAGCGCTGGAACAGTAAGAGCAATCCAAACGTCATGCACGCGTGCTACAATCCAGTCAGCCTCGTGAAAGGGGATCGCTTACAGATCCTGTGTTGATTCTTAAGACGGCGTGAGAGATTTACGTTGTTTTTAGAGCATTTAAATACACTGGAATTTGCAGCGTGAGCCGAGGAAATTGTTGCTTTCCACTCCGCTATCTTAAATGGTCCAGACTCCGCTCGGGGCCACGGATGACACGGTTGCAAAGATCAAAGTATTACTCGCTCATCGCATGGCATAGGCGGGATATTTTGGGATGAGTTGTGTCCATTGGGTATATTAACCTCCACTAACCTTTGAATGTGTAACCCACTTTTATTTTCTCTCTTCAGCCTGTCACTGTCTCCTCCAATAACTCCACCCTCTCCTCCGCTCTTCCTCCCTCGCTCCTCTCTTCTCCTTTCCCCTCCCTCAGTAATTTCACCTTGCAGTACATGCCTCTGCCCCTTAGCGACATCAGCCAGGCGTACCGCAGCGCCCCTGAGAGGACAGAGCAGGCACTGACCAAGGTTGGCATCTCAAAGCCATTGATAAGAGACTTAAGCTGGGGACACACTACTAGATTTATTTTTTGCCAGATTTTACTCAAGATGAGTCTGCACTTCTCAGAGCAGATAGCTGTGCAAGCAACAACAGCAAGACTTTTGTTGGCCTAAGTTGTTTCACCTTAAACTGTCGCCCTTGTAGAGGACAGTTTGATGCATCTTTTTAGCTTTACTTGTTGTTACTTTATCCATTAAATTAACCTTAACCTTAACCTTAACCTTAACCTTAACCTTAACCTTAACCTTAACCACTCGACCACGGCTGCCGAATGTGCGGTCCCCAGTCTTTCAGTCGTGTATAGTGCGTACTGTGAAAATCTTGTGTGTCCCCAGTTTAAAGCTTAAAACCATGAAGCAGATTCTGCTGCGGTTTCATGATGGGTTTTCAACAGGATGCAAGCTGTGATGCATCTGGCAAACTAACTTCTGCTACTTACATTCAAGTCATTATAACATTGCGTGAGGCCAAGACAAAACTGTCAGAGACAACTGTCAGTTTCAGAGAAACGGCGTTTAAAAAGAGGCAACCAAGAACATGCCAAGCTCTTACGTTTTCATTTTACTGTGAAAATCCAACAGCTGAAGAAATGATCCACACATAATCATGGATTTGTTTGACTCACAAAATGAAGAAATGTGTTACCTGAGCCATTTGGTAAACACAATTTAAACCTGAAACAATTGACAAATACACACTCACACATGCTGTTTATTAAAAGGAAAAAAGGGGAACCAAATAAACATATTTGGGGTCAGGAAAGAAATATTGTGTGTTCTAAGGCTGTCATTCGCCCACACCTTTCCCCTTGAAATTGTTGCAATCATAACTGTAATTATGCTGATTGATATTTGACTGACAGCTGCACATAGTGAGAAGAGGTTTGTAAATGCAAATTTATTGAGTGGACACACAAAACCAAGTCCATTTTAATAGCTGCACTAGTATTTTGTTCTTTTTGTGTGTGTTTATCGCATGCTTTATTTCCTCTGTGGTAAAAGTAAAATGTAAGTAAATATGCACAAACATTAAAGCCATGGCAGAAAAATTGAGCTGGCACATTCCTGCAAGTAGAGAGGAAGCAGACGCCTTGCAAATCCATCTCGATTATGAGAGGACCGTTTTACAATCGTTGCTGCTTTAAGGTGCATTTGGGAAACTCTGAAATCTCCTCTGCTTCCTGGTGCACTGCGTTATCACAGTTTGTTTCCTCTGCTACTCTCTCTCTCTCTCTCTCTGCACTCCGATTTGTTGACTTTACGAGAAAATTGAGTGAAAAACAGTTGTTTTAAGCCACTTTAGTCTGCACAGAAGATACAAACTAAAGACGATAAATTGTATCGATCACAGGAAGGCCCTCAGTCCGGCCCGGAGCTCAACTGATAACTGTGCAGACTGCTCAGCAGTGCCCGTGTTCTTTGAAATGTAATTTAATCAACGAGCCCCGCCCATCTCATCAAAATCTCACAAACATTTCTGCTCGATATGATCGCTCCACTCGATACTTCTGCAAAAACATCACAAATAGCCGACGTCATTTAGTAATGAGACAAAAGAAATGTGGGTCAAGAGCGTCTCCTTTGCCTAATCCTAATGTTTCGTCTGTTTTTTCCCACCCTGGTGCACAGATCCAACGCGCCCTGGTGAGGAACAACCAGACGCAGCGTTTCTCTCAGAGACAAGCTCTGCGGCTGCACCAGGGCCTGGTGACCAGCACCGCCGAGCAGGTAGCAACCCTACTTCTGTGTGTGTGTGTGTGTGTGTGAGTGTGTGTGTGTGTGTGGTTACCACAGTCTTGCAGTACAGTATGTTGTGTCGGGTTCTCGTAACACTCGCCCGCCTGCCTGTTTCCAAGGTGATGGAGCGGCTGTGCGTGCGCGTCCAGCAGCAGGTGTGTGCACTGCGAGGCGTCGTGGAGGTGGAGGAGCTTCAGGCTGCTAAACAAGTGCTAAAAGAGGCCAGGAACTCCCGTGCTGTGAGTAGACGTGGAATAAAGCAGCAAACCGCTCAGTGTGTTCCAGGGTGGCTCGGTGGATCAGTGGGTTGGCAGAACAGGTTTGAGTATCAGGCTGAGGGTCGGAGAGCTTTTTTGTGTGGAGTTGTTGCATGTTCTTCTGTATGTCTGCAGGTTTTCTCTGGGTTCTTTCCCCTCACAGTGCAAAAATCATGTGTGTTTAGAGAGGTTGGAGACTCAGAATTGAACCTTGGTATGCGTATGAGGTTTGTGTGTGTGTGTGTGTGTGTGTGTGTGCGTGTGCGTGTGCGTGTGTGCCCTGTGATGGACAAGAATTTGCTAATTGGAATTTGAATTGATTGGCTCCATCGAACATGAAGAGTCCAATTGGAAATTTTTAAGAAATTTAAACTCAACTCACACAAGGGAAAGGATGTATTAAATCATCATATTAATCATTTCCCTAGATTGAAGGAAATAAGCTCAAGGAAATAAGCTCTTCTATCATGGTCCACAGAATGAATGAATATGAATCAGACTGAATGTCATTTAATGCAATTTGATTTGCCAAGATAAAAAATACTTAGATTTAGAAGATTTTAGGACTTGATTTCTTATTTCAAGTGTTCGACTTTACACTATAATCTTATTCCTATCTTTAACAATCTTATCTCAAGTAAAATTATCTCGCTAAATAGACAGCTTTGACCTCCCTCCTCCTTATCTGTTGCAGTGATTATAACTGGGAACGGTCATTTGCTGTTGATAAAATTTTATGTTTACAAGGAGCTTAATGTTTGAATAGAACATTTAATTTCGCTTTCTCTCTAGAGACAAATCATACTGAATTATGCCATTTAGTTGTGAAATGCTGCTCTAAATGATTTAAATTAATTTCTTTCAATTTTACCTTGTTGAATTCAAAGCTGACTAGTGCCTCTGTATCCTGGTTTTACCTCAACTCCAAAGACAACCCAAATTCAAGAACTGCACTGAACTTCAAGTCATTCTCAATTCGATTCTGAATGTTGTACAGCCCTGATGCACCAGCATATGCTACAGCAGATGCCTGTAACACGACTTAGATATGAAGATAATGGAAGAATGGGCTTTTGCATTGCATCCATTTGCAGAAATATGACTGCATTTCCTCTCTCTCTCTCTCTGTCCCTCTCTCTCTTTCCACCTCTAAGCTGTACCCATCGCTGTGTGAGCTGGCTCATGTGCTGTCAGTGGACGGCCCGGTGCGTCAGCGACTCGACTCTCTGGCTGGTGAACTTGCCAAAGCTGCAGACAAAGAGCTGCAGGTACTGTATATGCCACGACTCTCTCTCTCTCTCTCTCTCTCTCTCTCTCTGTCTCTGTCTCTCTTTGCACTGTGACCCCCTCGGAGGATGCGGTGTCGCTGCTATCTGACATCTTGCAGGTGATCGTGGACTCGATGGTGTCTCTGTGCCGGGAGCTTTGCCCCCTGTCGGCGTCTGCGGCTGAGAGACTGACCCCGCCACTGTCCTCTGTGTCCGAGCGTGTGTCCGTGCCTCGCTCCGCCATCCGGACGGCCCTGATGGAGAGAGCGGCTCAGGACGTCCACCGAGCCTTAGAGTGAGAGAGACTGACTGAGCGAGAGAGAGAGAGAGTAGATGTAGAAAAAGGAAATCAGGGCGAGCAGCTGTAAATGGGTGCAGCAATACGTCTGAATCTGATAAGCAAGTTATTGATTTCCTCTCACTTTTACCGAACCTCTTCCCGTCTGTCTCTCCCTTTCCTCTAAACTAATCTGCTGCAGAGAAGTGAAGCTGTCAGTGGTTTCCTATCTCACCAACTCCATCGTGGACCAAATACTGCAGGAGCTCTACACCACGCATAAGACCCTGGTATGGTAAAAAGCAATTAAGGGAGACCCAGAATGAAAAAACACTTTAACCTCAGCAGTCTATTCCTTTTCCCAAAGATATACGGCAGATCCGAAAACATAATCACATCCTTGTTAATGTATAAATGTTAGACACTGAAATACAGCTAAAACAGAATTGATGTAAGTTACAAATATGGGGCAAACCATACCACCCTACCCTGGGAAATTAATTGTATGTTATTCAAATATATGAATAACTGAAGGCACACAAATGTGAGGCAGCAAACTGAATGTTTCTGTCTCTGATTCTGGCACAAACATGTTAGGCCAGATGTGTACACGCTCTATAGCTGTGTCGCTCCAGTTCCCACTCACTTTAGGAGCATGCAATGTAAAATTATGTAATCATTCATCAGTGGCATCAGTGCAAAGACTGCATAAAGTTGCCAGATAAGCATTAAAGGGCACCAGAAATGGATATGGTCATATTCCCAGACCGACAGTAAATCAGGAGGGTAAAATAGCAAGTGAGGCGCCTCAGACGAAACCAAGTCTACTTCGCCTTTAAATCACTGCCAGAGAACAAGGGCATTGAGCCACTCTAAGTTTCTTTTAAAGTAGAAGATATGAAGTGTCCGAGGCTGAAGACCGCTGTCTGTGTCAGACTCGGCAGGTGTCTCACCTAAAACGCTGGGAGGGGTCGTGTGAAGACGGCTCGGGCTGGAGGTTCAACAGACACAGAGACTCTTTGGACATCACAGACGAGGAGCTCAGCACCAGCATAGTGAGTATGCGGATGCATGTATCACACCGGGCTGACGTCCATATTTCCATCCGTCTGTCTGTCCGTCCATCCATCGTTCCCTCCGGGTCTCACTTGGAACGACGCTGCCATATTTAGCACACAGTCACCATCAAACGCTGCTCGTCCAGACCAATCATTCCCTCTAACGTTACAACAGTTTCCAACAATAAGGACTGAACTGGGAAAGAAAGTAAAGGTTTCAGGTTTCCAGCTCCTTATGCTTGGAACAATCCACAGTCTGCAGCTTCAAAACATCGTAACATTGGCTTGATTTAAAACAGAAGAGAAAACTCTAGAATCCAGGCTGTCTCTGTGTGCGGGAGGTTTATATAACTTTTAATTCATGCGTGTCTGATACTTTTATTCTAAATGACTGCGGCTTTCGTGGCCAAGTCATCCTTGTAAAAGGGATTTCTGATCTCAGGGGGACTAACCTGGTTAACTAAAGGCTAAGTAAAGTAAATAAACAGCGGAGTCCATTACACAGTTATGATGTAAGATGTTTGTTGTCTTTAATCTTTAATGCATCGATGAATAATGTTGATGAAACTAGGGCCGCTCTTCTCCTTTATCATATTAATTAACTCGAGTCCTGCGACCAGCTGAAAAGCAGTCATTCTTCAAATTTAATTCTTGGCAAAACAAGGAGGACGTGATGGATTTTCCTCTGGGCACTGGCATTTGAAACATTACACCGGTTTTCTTGACAGGAAGGTCAAAATCCGAAAAGCTACTGGAGACGTTTCAGCGATACTTTGATTGATGATGCTTCATCGATGCACTTGTGTTTTGGCCTTTTCGGAGCTTTTCAACAGCTTGATTAAAGACACAGCTGATGTCTAAATTTCTAGAGGTCTGAAAGTCCTGCAGCATAAGCCTGACTGGCATTAAATAAGCGCAAATCAAGTGATGGTGTGACTTGATCCTCATCGGCCTAGAAGTGATGGCGTAGGTAAAGTTGTCGTCCATTGATTGGTTCATTCCAGCACTCTGTGTCCTCACACTGCTCCTTGTAGACCACCAAAGTCGAAAACCCAAGTTTATATTCTCAAAGTCTCAATTATTTCTGAGCCTTCTCTCCAACATAGCAGTTTTCTTTTCCCTGTGCTTCTTGCATCTTTTTTTTATTTTTACCCTTCTCCTCATTTACCTGCATAAAAACCTCCATTTCTACCTGTCTCACCTAATTCCCCCTCTCACAATCAGAAAACTGAGCCTGAAAACCTCCTCTGAATGGCTGCTCCGCAGCACAGCTGAGCAAAGCCGACCGGGAATAAATTGCTTTGTTGATGCGCTAAAAGAGCAGCTCAATATTTACAAGACGGCAGGTAAAACTGCCGGAGTAAACTGTTCCTCTGACATTATCTCACAAATTCGCCCGTAAGCCCTGGGCTCTTTTCATCACTTTCACTCACAGTCATTAACATTTCAGTCCTACACTACGCCTCCAGCCCTGTTGTCTCCTTTAAAAACCTTCCTGCAAGTTTTGCCTTGCGAAGCTGAAAAACATCAATGTGCTCATTCATCCTGCGGTGCCTTCCTTGCCCTGACTAATACTGCTAATATAGGCAATTTTATACCAATTCCTCTCCTATTTATCCGTAACTGTGTGTTGAGAAGCTCACCACTGGATGTTTGGATTTTATGGCCACTGTTGTTTCCTCAGATTGTTTCCAGAAAGTCCTTGGCAGCTTCTAAAGAGCTACATTTCCATGAATAGTTCTGATTTTCAGCGGAATAAGATGATAACCGTATTCACAATAAACATCCCAGTAGAGATTTTGCATTTTGGAACAGTCATAGACTGTTTGACTTTGTATGTCCTGGGTCATGTCCAAAACAAGATGGAGACATATGAGGAGAATGTTTCAAATCCTGAGAAATATAAATTTAATGGAGGCTTTGGATGGCCACAAACATGGCAACAGAGATATTTTTAAGCAGACTTTTGAACAAATAAAGGACACGGGTTACGTACGCTTGTCTGAACAAGCTGGAAATATTCTGAAAAGCAGCTGTTGTGTTGCAACAGTATAATGAATGATTCAGAGAATGTCAGAAGAATGATGCAAAACTCAAAGACTTTTTACTGTCAATTTGCCATATGTACAGGACGTGCAGAAGGGTAATGTTGCGCCATGCAACTGGGTAACTGAATAGAATAGAATAAATAAAACTAAATAGACTGGACATTCGTTGGACTGTAGCACAGACCAACAGAAGCAGTTGTGACAGTAACGATGTGTCGATGGGATGAGTCAGGAATCTAACAGGGATCCAAATGGAGCTATTCATACAAATATTATGATCCAGTTATTGTTTTATTTCACAGAAAGTTATTATTGTAATATTGCCATCTATAGAAATGCACTCTCAATTCAATGGGAACCTATTGCCTTTAACCAACTAGTTTTTTACAGAGGCTAAGAAGGCTAAGAAGGGCACTGGATCCAGCCTGGTTACTTTTGTTCAGAAATCAGAGATAAGATTTTGACCTGATGATTCCATGCATGTCTGTACTGAGTTGAGATATTGGACAAACATGCCACCACCATTGCACAAAAAACTTGTTCCAAGCATCTTGAGTTTTTCACTCTGACCTTTGTTTTTCTGAGCCATTGTAGTTATTTTTTTCTCCTATAATCAAGCTTTTCTGCCTCAACTATTCATCTTCCTCCTTGTGTCCCAGTGTGGGCTAATTATTTCATATTGTCTGTTTTCACGTATTATATTTGTGCTCGTATTGTTTTAAAGAGTGAAGCGGTTTGACAAAGCTGCCCTGACAAAAGCACTGATTGGCCTAAAGTAGGTCTGTGCTGCTTGACATCTTTACTGCTTGTATGATTTACTCTGATACTACCCCTCGGCATCTAAATATTGTTTTTTTTCTTTGTTTTTTTTTTTTCCCTCTTCCCAGGACACAATAGCCATTAAGAAGCGCAGCTCGAGAACAAGACGAATACGACCTGTCTCCACCAGACTGAGTGAGTGCTGCTCTCTCCACTCTCCCCTCCTTTCTCCTGACCCCATCCAGTCTTTTCCAGAGCCTCCATTAGTGCGTTTCTCTCCCATTTCCCGTCCCTCAGTTGGAGACAGACGGTTATTCGCTTTGCAATTTTCACTTGGCTTTTGTCCGGTTTGGCGTCACATTGAAAATTTGCATCTGTGCAGGAGCTGTTAGCCAGCTGGGAGTGATGATGATGATGATAATGATGGGAGTGAAGGTCGAGTATAGCTGGAAGAGCAACATCTGAGGGTGCAGGTTGAGGTAGAGAGGAGGAGGATCACACAGGAGACCTGGGTGTGAAATCAAGAGAGAAGTTTGATCTGTGTGAGATGTGTTAAATTACTTCATCGCATATATCAAGTCTTCAATTTTCACGTGTTGTTTTATATGTCTGTCTGCCAGAAACAGCTTTCCAATAATAGCTCTCTAATCTGCGCCTCATTCAAGTGATGCTTTCTCTACAAAGCTCAACAGGAAAGCAGGGGTTGGGGCTCCTGCTGGGCGCGCACACTAGACAGCGAGAGTTTGATCAAACGCACATCAGATTCAGTTTTGTCAGTGTGGAAATTCCTGGGCTTGAGGAATTTAAGGTTTTGTGTTGAAAAGTCTTAAAAGTTTCACTCTGGGTTTTGCTCTTGAATTCTCCCATGAATTCACCTGGTGTCAAATTAGAGGGGAGCAGTGAAACACAAGAAGCATAATGAACATCAAATAGTAACACTACATACGAAGCAAGATGCCCACAGAAATCTTTCTACATTGCAAATCAGCATCACACTGTTACTTTTTTTCCCAGGCCTTATCCGACAAGATATAAATGTAATGTAAATGTTAAAAAAAAAGAAATTATAAATATACAAAATGTAGGGAAAACTGGAACATTGTAGAACATAGGACACAATCACAAGTAAACAGAATAAAATAAAACAGTCGCAAATAAGTGCATCATGGTGCAGCTAAATCTAAGTGGGACAGGGGTAAAAAAATCAATTTGTGACTGTCATCTTTAGAGTTTTCTCCAGAGTCAGATTTTAAGTTTTCATGAAACGATGGCTTCCCATGACTCACTCGTTCTGCCATCAGGCCTGTGTGACGACTCCAGCTCGTCTCCGCCCCCCTCCGTGCCATCGTACTCCTCGCCGCTGTCCCGCTCGGCATCCTGGGAAGGTCTGTCGGAGCTGCCTACGCAGGGCCTGCCCCTCCACCATGTGACACGAGTCCGGCCACGGCCTCCGAGGAGGCACAAAGGAGGACACGTCCCCGCTGAGACGGTGAGGCGGCGTGTCTGCACATCTGCCTATCTGTGCATAATTCTCCCATTTCCCGAAGTCCGAGCCTGCAGCCAGCGAGTTTGCTGTTGTCAGGGGTAATCTAGACAAAGTGGATAGCTCCAATTGGATTATGTCATCCCACGGATGCCAGTGTAATCTGTTTGTTTTATTGCATGCAGACCATTTACAAATGAATCCCAGCGCTACCAAGTCGACCCCTCCAAAAATATTCTCTGTCTGTATGTGTGTGTGCAGCACTGCAGTGAAAATGGAGGAATAAGCCCTCTTGATGATGGACTGCCAGATTTCTACTCTAAAAGAGTTCTCCCTGACAGGTAAGAGTTTCTTTTCTCCTCCCGTTTCGATTTCCACAGGCTTTCAGTCCAGCTGGGAAAAAGTCCCCTCAAATTACATTTCCCAAAGATAAACAGCATAGTTTCCCATTTCTCAAAGCATGCGGCAAGTGTCTGCATAGTCATTACTTTCCATTTATTTCTCCACATGTTGAAGATCTGTTTACACAGTTTTCAGATATGCACGCGATAGATAATCCGCTTCGGTGAAGATTTTGTCACATTTGAGTTATCGCTGCGCAGGTTTGCAGCTGTGACCATAAACTGCTTTGAAAACTAGTTCAAGGACGCGCAGGAGAGATACAGTATCTGCTGCACAACAACCTTCTATAGTTAAACACAAAAGAAATAACAAGAGAGATCTGCAACAAACACTTGCAGTCGATGTCAAAACACGGAGCATCTTTAAATGCACTAGCAGCAGAAGAGCCCTCTAAGTATTTAGTCAGAGGAATTACAGAGTATGAGTGTACACAGTCTCCATAAGAGGATTTCTTTCCTCATAGCTGTAATAATTCTCATGTGAGGGGATGACAGAAGAGTAGTTTTAGCAGCTTTTGATATGAACCAACAAATTACACCAGTAAAAGCTTTTTTTACGCACTTCTTCATCGACACGCCTTTAAAACTGACTCAGCAGAGCTTACAAATCTATGAGCGATGTTTGAGGGGTTATTTGAGAGAAATATTCAAGTTTTGTGCATTTCTACTGATGACATTAACACACCAGCATCTCACAGACATCTACTGTAGAATCAAAAGAGATTCTAGGACTGTGAGAGCAAAAAGTGTTTCATGAAAAAAGTGTGTCGATTGAGCCAGAGCTCGCATGTCTGATCTCCTCCAACTGTGTTGAGACAGTTTGAGTTTCAGCCTCGACTGCAAAATTACCAGCAGACCTGTGATCCTGACAGGATTGCACAGGCAGCACTCCTGTGGCATCAGGAGTCAGTAAGACTTTGGAGGGTGTCCTCCAAACAAGTGATTGTTAAAATTTTGCAATCAGTTCTGAAACGTTCAGGGAAACCGCGGCAGTGAGTGGACAAACAGGAGTTGGCCCTACGCGGGGTATTTCATTGAATTTTGCTGCATTGTCTGAACTAGTCAGAGTACGGAGAGGGCTTATCGAGCGAGACAGGAATACGAGCCACGCTCGGGGAGGATGGGTGTGTAATGAAAGCTCAGATCCTCAGCAGACGAGAAAGATCTCATTTTCGAGATACTACACGGTTGCGGAGAATATGACTGGACAGCCGACTTGGTTAAAGTTTGGTTTGCCTTCAGAGATAACAGCCAGACGTCTGAAGTGAGCTCCTGTTCAGCACAGTGGAGAGGCCAGTCTGAGGAAAAGGCCTCTGGATATAGGTGACCTCTGAGTTTAACAGAGATATAACTTTCAGTGTCAGACCAGACAGCACAACTGGTTGAAGACAGCACAAAAGAGTTTTATGTTTTTTCCTTCCACTGAACAATATTTTGCTCGTTTTAAGATGCCATCTTCATTTCAGTATGATTAAAACATTTCAAACATGAAACATGGAGCATATGATTATTGCATCTCTTCAGTGGCATTCACATATGAGTCATATTCACCAGAGCTGCAACAAAAGATTATCTTGTATTATGTCTGAATCTCAGTTAGGTATTTGGTCAATAAAGGAGGAGAAATTGTGAAAAATGTTGATCCATATTCCACAAAGGCCAAGAGGAAGCCTTCAAATATCTTCTAAATCAGATAATTTAACTATTTCTCAAATAGATTTTGCTCAGCTTGGCTAATTAATAAATACAATTTCTGATTATCTTATTAGCGCTTTAGCAGTTGATTCATTAATTAGTATTTGCAGCATAGTAAAATGCATCAAACACTGGCTGAGGTGAGACAAATAGGCATAAAAATATTATGTTCCAGCTCTCATAAACCCGTTATTCCTCCTACTCTGCGCGTGCAAACAGATTTCCTGAGGCTTTATTCTAACTAGCTTATGCTTATCTAATGTTTTTTATAATTCAGGAAGCGTGGTCATGTTTCTCTGACCACCACGCCGTCTGTCTTTGAAGCGATCTCCCGGCGAGGCTCAGCTTGTGTAGCGTGTCCTGCAGGGCTGCTTGTACACTCGCAGGCTGTTGAATCTGCTGTCCGTCATCTCTGCTCAAATGAAACATTCACTCTGTCGCTGTCTGATGGAAGATGAAGCTGAGGCTGTTTGTGCTGCATATGGAGAATGGGGCGAAGAGACATGATTATAGAATAGAATAGAATAGAATAGAATAGAATAGAATAGAATACAACAGAAAGGAATAGAATGGAATATGATAGAATGGAATGGAATGAAATAAAATAGAATAGAATGGAATGAAATGGAGTAGAATAGAATCTAAAAGAAAAGAAAGGAATATGATGGAATGGAATGGAATTGGATAGGATAGAATAGAAGAAATGGAATGGAATATGACGGAATGGAATGGAATAGGATGGGATAGAACAGAACAGAATGAAATGGAATGTGAGAGAATGGAATGTAATGGAATAGAATTGGATATTATGGAGTGAAATGAAAGATATAGAGGTATAGAAAGGTATAGAATAGAACAGAACAGAATAGAAAGAAACCCTAACCCTATTATATAGAATATAATAGAATGGAATAGAATAGAAGTCACTGTTATTAGTTCCATAGCTTGGCAAAATTCATGTGTCCTGTGGTAGAATTAAGTTATTTATTATCATACAATGAGACTAAGAATCAGAATTATTGCCACATTGTTCTACAACGTACTTACTCAGTTAGGAGGAATTTACTTTGGTTATTGATGCAAAAACTTATAATCTTTTATCCTGTTTCCAGTGAGCCAGTTTTAACTGTCATGATGATGGAATCAGGTGTTTTCTGAGGGTTCACAACCTATAGTTGTTCCAATTGGCTTGAAACCTGTAGCAGAATGAGCAGACATTCACAGTAGGCAAACACCACATCCCACCATATAGGCCTAAACTGAGTGTGAGTCAGTAGCAGCTGGGAATTTATTCAGTTGTAATCATTATGCTTGGAAAATGAATGTTAGGTCCTCCAGCAATTGTGCAAAAAACCTCACAGAAAAATCCATACAAGCCTGTAATTTTCATAGGTTTTGATGATTGCGGTTTTATGCGCTTTTATTTTGGCAGTGCTTGACTCAGCCTCAGCTTAACCATTCTAATGGTGTCTGTGATTTTCAAGTGCACTCTGGTTAAATCCGAGCCTGTGATGATTTTAATGACTAGAGATGACTTTATTGGACTATGTGCGTGTGTGTGTGCGTGTGTGTGTGTGCGTGTTTGTGTGAGTGTATGAGTGTGTGTGTGACATTAAACCTCTCTCACCTCACTTTCAGTCAGCTCTCCTCTCTGCACAAAGCTCACTCGCTGAGGAGGAAGAAGAGGAGAAACATGCTGGCCATCTTCGGCTTCCGTAAGAACCGCAGCCAGACGTCATCCAATCAGGGGCCGGAGTTTGAGGCGGAGGTTTACGGAGACGGTTGTCACACCGTTGCCACGGCACCGACAGGGTACAAACGCACACATGGGCTCCTTTTAAACAGATATAACCTTGAATAAACAACACAATGCACCAAATAGCAATTCTCCACAACCCGGAGTGCTCGCTATATTCCACTCCACAGGTACAGTAAACCTCTCCTCCTGGTTGTTTCTTCTTATATGGATAACCAGAAGCAGGCATTAAACTGCATGAATACACTGACAAATATCAACCAAATCTCCTCCGTTTCTTTGTTGAAACAAGAAATGGCAGATAGCTGCCAAAAGTGCAGGCGGGCTGATACCAGCGCGTGTGCACAGATGCAGTTGACAGCCGGTGGCTCCGATCGGCAGCCAAGTGATTAGAAATGAGCGGGCTGCATGTTGAATACAGATTATGCTTTGGGGAGTTCGGGGACCTAATGGTGGCACTTATTGTTGCATTTTTGTCTTAATTCTGTGTTTTGAATCTGGGCAAGAGAACGAATGCGGTGCACTCCGTGTTACAGGACAGCCACAGAGAACGTGTACACTCTGCTCCAGCCTCCGAAGTCCTCTGCCAGAGCCGGGTCCCCCGGAGAAGCAGCCGATGGGAAAACGATGGACCAGCAGGGGAAAAATATGCTGGTCTTAAGCCCACCGCCAGTGCCAGGCATCCCTCACTCGGGCTCTGGAGGACCTAAACATCCTTTTTATTCACCCAGAGAGGTACAGCAGTGTTGAGAGGTCTTCATTTCAGACATGTGAAATACCATGTCATTTCACATGGTATTTGTAAAAATAAAAAAATCTTTTGTAACTTGTGCTAAAATACCTAATGCTTAGAACATATTATATATTATTATAACAGCATGATGTTCTCAGCTTTTCACTTGTTCTTGTCAGGTGTCAATCACACCAGAGGTTCCGCCAGGTTCTGGTGTACGGTGCAAGATGCAAAACAGATAAATTCCTCTAGGGGACTCACTCATTTCAACAAAAATAAATCATGAAGGCTGGGTTTTTTTTGTGCGTTTTGTTTAATTTCAGGCATGACATCTGGTAACATCTGGAATTTCTGTGTTGTTCACTGGTGTGATAGACAGATTCAGTAGCTTCACTGACCATGCTATGACAACAAGCTTCATCGGGCTTCCAGACACCATCTTGAATAAACAGATAAAATAAACAGATATGTGGAAAACAAGTACATCTATCCCCTTTTGCCTCACTTCCTTGTGTTTTTCGTTTTGTTTTTTTTTGACAGAAACCTGAAATGGATGCTGTTTTTGAGCAGCCAGGAGGACTGGACCAATACTGGGTGGACGACAAGCAGAGGTCAGTGGACATCCTGCAGGAGGAGAACGTCCACTGGCAGAGCGAGCAACAGCAGCACGTGGAGAGGCAGCGCTTTGACAACAGGCTGCAAGACTGCAGGACTTTTGGAGAGCCGCGGCTGACCGACAGACAGACGGACCGGTACTGGACGGAGAGCAGGCACCCGCCCGACAGACACCTGGACAAACAGTGGACCGTGGACAGACACACGCAGCGGCAGATCGACAGGAAGATAGAGAGGCAGTGGGTGGGAGGCAGGCAGATCGACAGGTCGTGGTCTGACAACAGGCCGGCGGAGACGCAGGCAGTGGACACCCAGTGGACGGCAGGCAGGAAGTCGGACAGACAAGTGCCGACGCTGCACCTGGCCCAGAGGCCGCTGCCACCCTACCCATCAGACAGGACGCCGTCACCGAAACAGGAAAGCGATCCTCTGAGGAGCAACGAGGCGGCGGCTGCAGACCTGTACGCCGAGAGACAGATGTGTCTCGATGCCGGAGCAGGATTCATGGAGGGATGGAGAAGTGGAGGAGGAGGAGGAGGAGGAGGAGGAGGAGGAGGAGGAGGAGGAGGAGGAGGAGGACGAGGGCCGGCCAAACCCGACCCCCCGCCACAAAGCAGCAAACCAAACCTGACCAAGCTGAGGCAGAGACACAGGCTGGAGAGCGCAGACACTCTACCAGGTACTTGACCGTCAGCCTCATTCATTTACGGCAGGGGCTCAGGGAGAAGATCTGCTCCATCAGAGAGTGGGATCTCGAGAGCACTTGATGCCTCGGCGTGTAAACAAAGCCCCAAAGGTTGATGGTTTATTTTGAATTTGTAGGTACAGAGGAAGAAGGAGAGGTGGAGATGGATCTGGGACGGACAGAAAAGAGAGAAAGGGAAAAAAGGAGGGACTCAGAGGGGCAACCTCCTCCCATTCCAGAGAAGGTACTGGTCCAGAAAATTTTAAATCTATAATCAGTTTGCATGGACACTATCCTCATTCTGACTCATTCTCTAAATCCAAGTGTTTCAGGTTAACTGTTAATATGATGTGTTTATTCTTTTTTCATTATTTTTTATTTGGTTTGAAGAAATGTTTATTCGACCTCTCCAGGGCATATTCATTCAAACTGAGTATTTTTACTCAATTTGGGCTTTTAATATCTGGGTCCATCTAAACCCACACTGTGATTAATGTGAACTCAGATCAAATTTTCCTCTCTTTTAACCTTAAAAACAGCCAAAGACGTCCGCGTGTGTGACTTTCCCAAAAGACTTATCCAATGAGAGGAACCTGCCTCCTCCGCCTGCTCCGCCTCCTGGTAGCAGACCTGCTCACGGATTACCAGACAGAGCCGCGAGTCAAGGTAACGCTGATGAGAAACAATGCACCGCTCAGTCAGATCAGTGTATGTTAAACCAGCTAAACTTCTGTTGTATTAACACTCAGGAGAGACACCACTGAGATGCCTGCAAAGGAGTGTCTGTGCTCAGATTTTGTTTTTCTATTTTTTGTCCTCGTTTGTGGTCTTTACACTCATCTGTTGGCTGCAGTCTTGCATTTACTCAACAGAAAGTGGTATTGATCCGCCCATTTAGCTTGCAGCGAGGAGCCAAGTCGCAGTTATTAGGCTATTTTAAACAGAGAACCACCAGTGGCAGGATGAGTATTACTGCACTGCTGAGAAAAAAAAAGAATTAAAAAAATAGAACAAAACTTTTAACACGTAATATTAAATCGCATCCTCCAAGCTGCACAGATAAACTCCCTTCCAAAAACAGAACAAATCTTTTTTTTTCATAACATTTTAAACAGAGTGAGTTAGGAGAGATTTGGGATATTTCACACCATACTGTATACATTTGTTATTGCTCTTACTGTCACCAAAGCAAATTCCACATAGCTTTATACTTGTCAATGAATGTGATTCTGATTCTGAAACAGTTAAGCCTCTCCAAAGTCTCGTCTAATCCTTGCCTGAATCACATAACAAACACCACCCATTCATGTCGATTCAGAGTTGATGGGAAGTTCAGGCACTGTTTAAAAATCAATGAGAATGTGACTATTTTCCAGCCCATTTTGACATCTGAATGAAAACAGCACAACAACATAGTTAGTGTTTCGCTTCAATCAGCTTCGTTGGTTTTCTCCTCATTCTGAGTTTGATGACAGTTGTAAGATTGTAATAGCGTTACACAGTTATTGGAATAAAAGATTTTTTGGTAATTATTCTGACTGAATTGTGACACATGTTCCATAAGCATTACCAACTGTTACCGCTGCATATAAGAAATGATTTCCTTTTTCCCTAAGGTGATGAAGGATTGAGACCTCAGGCACCAGTGAAGCCTCAGAGAAACAGAAAGGCCATGTCCTGTGATGCAGGTACCATCATTGTTTTTTTTTTTAATCATTTATTTATCATCAACTATGAATTCACGTTGTATGTTTCTATCTATGTACATGTTGATCTGTGTGCAACGTGTCTGTATCTGACTGTTAATGATCATTTTTTGTCCTCACTGAACTCAGGCACTGACAGGGAAAGCCCTAATAACGTTGAGAAGCCCCCAAATCGCAAACCCCCCGTGAAAAAACCTAGACTACCCCAAAACAGAAATAAGTCACTGGACTTGTCTGGTATATGTCTCTCTGTTTTTATTTACATATATATATATGTGTTTGTGTGTATGCGTGTTGGTCTGTGCATGTGTGTTACACATTTTGAAGCAAATGGGAAGCACTTGTGTGTTGCTAGATCTGCTTCAATAATAAAAGTTAATTGAGATTCTGTGTAACCGTACAGCAGAGTGTCTTATCGATCGATCAATGATTTCCCTGCGGTCTGATCAGCTCTGTGTCCCGTCCTCCTGTGCAGACAGCCTCAACTCTGCCCCCGGTCACAGCGAGCTGTTGTGATGCCCGAGACTGGTGGATAGGTCGCCATGGCAACCACGGAGCATCTCATCCAGTGCAGAAACGAATAAGACTGAAAAGGAGAAGATGATGATGATGAAGAAGAAGAAGAAGAAGAAGAAAAGCATCTCAAAACAGGGAGAATGGGAGAGGAAACGTTTACGACATCGTAAAGCATAGTTCACCCGCTTCTGTTCAAACTCTCACTTTCCTTCACGTCCCTCCTTGTCGCCCCGAACTGTGTTTCTGTCTTTGCTTTCCTCTCACGTTGAAAACTCTTTTTTGTGGCTACGGTATTTTAACAGTATTTGCTACTTTAGAAAACCCAAAATGATCATTGTCCTTTGTGTTGGTGGAGGGTGGGCCGAGTGTTTGAGCATTGTGGCTTTCGCTAAAAACAAGTCGAGTTTGTTAGAATGTGATTTCTTAAATCTGCAAAGCATTTTTGACTGCTGATACAGCTGATTGCCTTGGTTGACACTTGAAAATGAGTTGCTTCTTATCAGATGAAACTTGATTATTTATATCTAGTTTTGCTTTCAGGAACTGAAAGGTAATATATTTTATAGAAAAAAATAAATATTATGTACGAGCACCCTCACTGTATGAATAAAACACTAATGGAAAACGACTACGACTCTTGCTCTGGCTCCATTTGCACAAACTTTCATCAGCCTGGAGTTCAGCCATGTGTCAAGTCCTATCTGCTGTTAGCAAAATCAGATCACATCAAGTTTAGCTAATGTCTGAAGTTCACATCAATGCCAGAGCCATTTCTCTTCACTCTTTTCTATCCTAAACCGGCCAGGAAATGTTCTGGACCAGTGGACACACTTTAAAATACTTTTTCATTCAGCAACTCTGCAAAAAGTAGGAATAGAGCAGAGAGGAGAGAAAATAATAGAATAACATTAAATACAATGTGGACAAGTGGTTAGCACTTTTGCCTCATAGCTGGCAGGTCCAAGGTCTGAGTTCTCCCCATGTCTCTGTGGGCTTTCCACTCCAGTTTCACCCACAGTCCAAAAACAAGCATGTTTTGGTCAACTAGAGATGCTAAATTACTCCTAGGTGTGAGTGTGAGAGAGTGTGTGTGACCTATTATAGACGTAAGATATATATTCACTCTGTCCATCTTACTGAACTATGTACTGGAGACGACAGCAGCAACATCAAGGTACGAAGGAGTGAAGATGATGGATGGACAGATGGATGAGTGGATCGATGATGGATGCAGCTCATGCTCTAGGCATCAACTGTGTGGGCTTTGTAAAAAGTTGTTTGTTATAAACACAAACTGGGCATAATATTACAGAAACAGCGGCTGAGAGGGCCGATAATTTAACCTACCAAAATACCTGCTCTCAAAGACCTGGAATCAAACCAAAAAACATCATACTTCCCTAAAAAAGTTTTGTTATTACTTTTGAGATTCTCAGAACATATTAGTGCAAACACTAGCCCCAGGTATAAAACTGTTGTGATGGTTCCAAGATGAAAGAAACTCGTTTAACTGTGTTGTAGCTGCAGAGATAAAAACCCTTATGTTGATTTCAGACAAAAAAACTGAAAAACTGAATATTTTCATTCTTTTTCTGCCAATTAACTCCATAAATCTGGGAATAGATAAGGCAACAATTTGTGTTCTGGGCCACTTGCTGCTGCCCCCCAGTGACCAAAAACAGCATTGATTCACAGTTATCGAGTACACGCATAGCTGCACAGCGAACGGCTAATTAATTCCCCTGTCAAATTAAAACCATCACCCTTAAAGAGAAACAAGTGAGCTCAACTACACAGATGAGCTGTGAACGAACACGCGCCTCTGAAGTAACAAGAGCCTCAACTGCTTTGATTTCTGTGATCACAGGTGGATGGATGCTAAAATTACTTCCTGACTTCGGAGATACCCCCCCTCCGGTTGCCACGGCAACCGCATACATCCAGCACACAAGAAGTCCAAGAATGTGAGAAAACAGCAGGGGGCGACTGATCCTTACAAATGAGACAGCTGCTGGGAGACACACTCACACACACATGCACTCACACTCACACACGCGCACACACACACACACACACACACAGTTTGAGCCGAGTAGCAGTCTCACAGGTTGTCATTGGCAACCGTGCCATGACCTTTTTTTTCTAAAGATGCTGTAATGAGTCAGAATCCTGCCATCGAGCAAGGAAGTCTCAGCGTTTTGGTGGAATGGAGATAAACAGGCTGTTTTCCCACCGTGTCAGTGAATTCTAACGAGCGATCGGCCTCTGGGGAATTGCAAACAGGAGATTTTCAACCAAAATACTGCAACCAAAATACATTAGTCCTCCTATGTAGATCTCGCTATAGATGCACCCCTTCCTCTCCTCTCCAGGAGTCGTGGCTGCTTGTGTGAACTTCTGCCCATCTATTTAGTCGATCACATACATCCTCATACGTTAATCGCTGCAGTTTTTCCTAATGCCAAAAAGATTTGATATCCTGTCCCACATCCACTTTGTGCAAGCATCTTCTGAGGCCATTAAACTTCTCATATTTTGATTTATGGTGCGATTACTGGCAGTCTTGGCAACAACAGTATACAGAAATATTGCCCCAGTGTTGCTCTGACCTCTTTCCTCCCACACCGCCTTGGAAATAACACAGGGGTGTTTTATTCAAGGTGAAGTGGGAGCAGTAATGTCCTCCTAAATTACTGCGTCTAGTGTTATGGATGAGCCTTAACAGACTTTGTGTGTGTGAGAGTTTGAGACAAGCAACCCCAGAGAAAAGAAATTAACATCATCTGTTTGATTGATACATAGTTGGAACTTTTGCTCTTCACTTACTTCTTTATTCTGTATAATCAATATAAATCTTTTATTGAATTAAGGACTTAATTAAGCTTAATATCTCACTGCAACCAGTGTCTGCTTCATGTGGACCATAAAGAGTTAAGTGCATTTGCAATGGTTGTCCAACAATGCCTTTAAATACTGAGATTATTTAAACCTTTTTTTTGCATTATTTTGTAACAAAAACAAAGTTCCTCTTTAAGAACTGCTACTTTAACTGAACCGATGGCAAGTGCCATTACGTGGCAGCCTCACAATCCTTACAGATGACGGGAGGAGGACACATCACATCACACAGGAGGCACCCGAACACATCCCACACTTCTCATCATTCTTCTGCAGTTACCAAGCAACATGATCGCATAAAGGCCGAGGGAAGAGACGAGCCAGAGCCAGAACATGTGTGGGTAGAGGAAAAAGATGCGAGAAAAATAAAAGGATGCGCTCGGTTCACAGCAATGTGCATGATTGTGCTCACACTAGACCCCCTCCACCCTCCACATCCCCCACCTCTTCGTAAAGAAAAAAAAATCCAGTGCTGTTTTTTTCCAGATTGAAGGAGAATCAACCGTGTGTGAGGATGAAGACCCTCGATAACTTACTGATGTGATGCTGGAAAGACAAAAACATGAACGCTCTCTCCTTCTCTGCGCAGTAAACTTGCTAAAATATCCTCCTGTCGTGACCATTAAATCTTGAATGAGGTTGTTTAACATCTTTCCCCCCGTGCTGCCGGAGCGCAAACAAGCTGTGAAAGTCTATTTGCACGTCGATCTTCACAGCGGGCCTGCTGTATGAAGATTCCTGCCACAGCGGTACCATGGGAAATGACTCATGAAAGCAGACAATGATAAGATGCAGTGTAATTTAATGTAATTACAACCGCATCTTCAAAAGGTCATAAGCGAGCCATTCGGGCAGGTCGTCATGGGAACCGTCTCCCTGATGGCGGATGGTGGGGGGTGGGGGGGGGGGGGGGGCTGGGGGGGGGCTGCCAGAGTCACCTCGTGGCCTGTTTGTTGCGCAGAGCTGCGTCTGTCACAGGTGAACAACATGTACGCTTGGCCTGGCTGCAACCTGCCTGAAGATAATCAGGATTATGAAATTACATTATGTAAGAAGAGTTAGAAGGAGGTGTTAAGTAAAGTTTTCACTAAGAGCAGACCACAGTGCTGCACAGTCCAAGTTTGCCTACATGGTTGTTGTTTGTATTAACGCTTTTGCAATGTGCTCACGCCGTAGAGCGGTATATAGTACTGTCGCCTCACAACAAGAAGGTCCCCAAGCTCAAATCCTGGTTGGACCAAGTCTTATCATTTGGTTACAAGTGTGAGTGTGAGATTGAATGGTGTGTGTGTGTGTCCTGTGATGGACTATAGACCTGTCCAGGATGTATTCCCTGGCTTTTACATGTGCTGGGATACAGTAGGCTCCAGCAGACCACTATGGAGGAAACAGTCCACACTCCAAACAGTCCAAACATTGTCGAATTCACTGAATCTGAAATATTAGTGAAAACCCTGGAGTCCAGACTGTCTGTATGCAGGTGTTTCTATATCAGTCAAGTCAAGTCCTAATTTGTGTGTGTGTGTGTGTGTGATTCTTTTATAGTAACTGGGTTAGTGCTGTCTGAAACACCAGCCGGACGTGCTATTAAAAGCAAACATATGCATTAGGTTTGGCCAATATTTAAGATTAATGAAAGATTAGTTATGCAGCTTTAAATTACAGTTACAGCAGGCACGCTGAGAGGGTAAACAGTTGGGTTATAATGTTATTTGGCAAATCAATTTGGAGCATCATAACAGACGCATAACAATAAGTAAGTGCTATAAATCAGTAGCTGTTAGTAGATGTTATTTCACCCAGTGTTTAGCTGCAGTGTCTAATAACACTAAACACACAAAATGCTTTTTCATGGGCGACTTGATGCCCATTATGAGGTGGTTATAAGTTCTCGCTCTTGCATAATACTACTTCGACAAGTGCAGGCATAAAACCGTTAGAACATTACCCCACAGTAAGACAGAGGACTAGGCTGTGTTCATGCATTGACATAGTTGATATTTAAGATCAAACCTGAGACCAGAGAGTGGGATTTGTTTATTAATGTCTAAAGTGAAAAAAAGCTTGGTGCCCATGTCTTCAAGCATTTTCTTCGACTTTCTTCCTGCGATCCATCGGTCGATTGGAGACTTTAATTCGCCCCTTAGTGTTCATGTGTGAACGATTCGTGTGTGAATCTAATTGAATTCAAGTTAATTATTAGACATAAAGTCATTAGGCCAGTGTGGTACTGAGGGTGTTTTCCAATGCTGGATAGAACATGTCTCCTCAGATATAGGTTTAAACAATGTCAAACAATATCAAACCAGCCACAGAGGAAAAGCAGCTGAAAATATCCTGGTCACGACAGGCGTAAGCAGCTTTTATCTGTGTGTATATTGATGTGCGAATGCCCCTTACTGCTGTATACATAGAGATTCAACTGTGACAATTTTCTGAGTTCACTCTGGGAGCATTGTCTAGTCCGAGCCGAGGCACCAATAAAATGTGACTGCAGCAGAAGAAATGACAATAAAATACCATAATCCTGCAAAGAGGATAACAGAGGGGAGAAGAATCAGAGCAACAGTGTGACAAGGGAAGGAGGGGCGGAGAGAGGGAGTGAATTAACAGCTTTAGTGTCATCTCTCAGTCTGGGAGAGGAACCAAAGAATCGACCCCCTTAATCCCTTCATCCCTCTCTTCCTCCGCCTCCTCCTCCTCCCTAACCTCCGTCTCTGTCTCCCTGTCTGCTGCAGCTCCCTGATTTCCATCTCTGATCATCTCTGTTTTTCTATCATCAAAGTCCACTCTTGTCAGTCAAGAAATGTTGCACTGCCTGTGCAGTTTCAGGAAAGTTGAGAAACAGTGTTTGAGATGACAGTGATTTAGCAATGCATTTTGTTATTGGTGAAGGAAAGAGTTGATCGAACAATTGAATAAATGCACAGGAATTATTGGAATTTGATCCATGCAAAGGCAGGTGCCCAAAGCAACCTTAACTCATGTAGGCAGAAATGGGGTTAACAAAAAGAGCTTCTCTTTCTACTGAGAGCTACTAAATGTTAATACTGTGCATCTTATATAATATCTGTGCATATCTGTGCATATCATGTTGCAAATATCTTAATCTTCATGTACATGTACAACATGTGACAATTGTTTATATTATATAAATATCATATTTCATAGTTCTTTTTGGACTGTGTAATTGTCAGCATTATATGTTTTATTGGATCATTTATACTCTGCTTTGTCCTTGGCAAAAACGACAATGGAGCATCAAAGAAAGACATTGTGCAGGTACACATGCCCTAAAAAATATATAATATTAATATTATGTATTCTAACAACTATATTGCACAGAAATGATTAAATCTGTGCCACTGAGATGGACGTAATCATATTGCATATTGCATGTATTGCCAAGGTGACTGATGTCTCTAATGTCTCTAATTAGATTCCAAAGTGCATTTTATGAGGACGAGTAGTATGTGCAATGACACTGAAGCTGAATCTAATCTAAAAGAATCCAATCAATTTACTGCAGCTACTTTCAAGATGTCTGAGGACATTTCAATCCACCCACCCGTTATCTAGTACCTTAACGGTTTTGCAGGGATCTGCCGGTCTTTATCTCTAGCATACATCATAAGACCCAATCAGGTCACACACACCATTCACTCTCACACTCACAAAGTAATAAAGCTAAACATGTATGCTTTTTGCACTGTTTAAGGAAACTGGAGTACTCAAGAACATGCAAACTCTATACAGGCCCTATGGCAGCACTAACCATTCAACCACCATGTAGCACCAGACATTTCAATAAACAACTAAACTGCTCAGTCGTTAAATAAAAGTTGTGTGGTCTCATCTTAACAGACATTCAATGAAGCACTTGCAAGAGCTGCTGTGTTGGCATGTGTAATTTTTCACACCGCTGAGTGAATGGAAGTGATATTTTCCTGATTAAGTTTGTCCATTGATCTGCGGTGGGCAGAGACGGTTGAGACTGTGGAGGGGTGAGGTACTGTAGCAGCTTATGTCTACATTACAGATGGTTTATGAAGGCACCGGTATCTGTTAATCTGACACTAGTTTCAGGGGGAGAATCAGCTCTAATCCCATGACTAGCCTGATAAGTCCACTCACAACAAGACCCCACATGTGGGTGGCAGGAGTAAACACACTCAAACACACAAACACCCAGTAAGATGGTCTGGAATGAAAATCAATAAAAGGCAGTACATAGATTAAGATGTATGAAATGTGTAATCTGGTTGCTACACAGAGTCTCAGAGTCTGATTTAAATGGCTACTTTAAATCTTAACAGTTGAAGTGATGGATTAGAAGCCAGTTACAAAAACACTGAGATTAGAGAGGCAGCCAGGAGGAAGGGGGAGTCCCATGATAAACAACACAGAATATTTACTTTGCCCAAAGATATCAAGCGGATGAAACTGTATTTTTATCTGCATGTGTGTGTGTATATGTGTGTGTGTATGTGTGTGTGTGTGAACACGTCGCAGCATGCAATCTCTGTTATGTTGTTTAATTCATATTGGAATTCAATCGACAAGGAAAGAAATCACAGAAGCGCGACGCGCCCTGCCGATAAAACAGTCATGTTTCAAGTCATTGTGGGCAGACAAAATAAACCGAGCATGTTAAAAGACTTTAGAGAAGTAGTCTGAGGTTTTCTGAGGCACATTTGGGGAAATAAAAGCACTGACATCGCTCTAAATGTTAAATAGGAAGGAAACCATTACCTTTAGAGCATGAAGAATAGAAATAAGTGTTCCGAAATGCAACTTCAACGTTTGAAACTGAGTTAAATTGCATATTTTGTACTAGTTAATATCGGTTCAGAGTTATCGGACCTACCCAGCTTTGGGTAATGTTTATTCTTTCAGGCCAACACCAGTGAGCATTTTTGCCTTTTATCAAAGCACATATCCATAAAACCATGACCATCCAGGACCATTTTTACATATATATAAAATAATATGAAATATATGTAAATAAATCCTCTGTACCTTTTAGTTCTTCTGCAAGCGGTAGATGAGCTAACAGACAAATTAATTTATCTTTGAGGATCAGTAAAGTGATTCCTATTCCTATTCTTATTGCTAATTATTCACACACACTCACAATTTCAGCCTGTTGATCACAGCAACCAGGGATCCAACCATCAATATTCCAATAACTCAACATGTGTTCATCCTAATCCCCCCTCCTCTTCAGCCACTCACAATTTGTCATGCAGCTTCATAAATACTTATTTATACGATTTTTCTTCAGTAATGTCACAGTGTCAGAACAAGTAATGTCACTCCAAAATGACAAATCATATGAATGCAATAGAGTTGTGTGGCAACTGTTTTAACCCCTGTGTGTGTGTGTGTGTGTGTGTGTGTGTTTAATGAATAGATCCTTTAATGAAATGTACTGTGTCATTTCTTTGTGTCATTTGTCACTTTTTCAATGTTTTAATTGGGTAAATTAGAATAAATATGTAACTTTTTATTTCTTTTATTTTTAAGTTTTTCATCACACTAATTTTGGATTAGACAGGTTGAATCAAACAATTATTCTATCTATTAATTCTTAATATTCTGCATCTTTAAATTGTGTGTGTGCGTGTGTGTATGCATGTGTGCGTGTGTGTGTGTGTGTGTGTGTGCGTGTATCTGTGTGTGTGTGTGTGTGTAGAGAGTGAAGGAGACAGATCCTTAGAGGCGTGGATGGAGGGAGGGAGCCCCTCTGGAGGTGAGACGTGTAAGCTGGCTGCTTGCAGCAGAGTTAGTCAGGATTAGGACATGTATCTGTGGTATCTGTGGGATAAGGCAGAGTTAGTGGGAGCCCACAGGCCTCCACCTCACACCATCTGTCCAAACAACTCTGCCCTCAACTCTGTCACTCTCTCATTCCCTTCGTCCTGTCTATCTGCCGTTCTACCTTTGAACATGTCTCCTCTGTGTGTCCTCCTCCATCACCTCTGCTTGTGGTTCAGTCTCGTCCCATGTTTCTTCCACCTCAGCAGCTCCTGATTCATGACCCATGTGACCCTCAGAGCCTGTCAGGATAAAAGCTGCAAGATGTGAAACCGGGTTTATGGGGTGATGGAGAGGTTAGCTGAGGGGGTCTCTGGGGGCAATGGTGCGTGATGCTTCAGCTTAAAGGGTCAGGTCAGCCAAAATATCAAAACATAAACATGACACTTTCAAGGAACTTATTGATATTTAGTGGAACATGTTCAGGCTTCCTTCAATCTCATGCAGAGTTTCATACAAAACCTCTTTCATGTCTGAGTGGAGCGGGGTTCTCACCCCATTCTACACACAGGTTAAAAGAAAAAGAGTGACAACTTGGTCTGTAAAGAAAGCAGCAGCTGTTAGCAGCTAGCATCACTTAATCTAAAGCCTGGGAGCAGAAGGAGACAGCAAGTGGAGTTTTGTTCAGGTTCAAGTCGGCTTCTAATGCTGTCAAATCATCCATTTTATGTTGTTTACTTCTTCTTCTCTTCTTTTTCTTCTCAAATTTACAATATGTGGGTAGCCTGTAATCTAAGATGCCAATGCACAGGAGAGCATGCAGGCCTTCATCCTAAAATGTCAAACTTTTTTAAAATTCCACCTAACAACCCAAACAACTGCAGTCATGTCGTTAGCAGCAGTAATTCCTCATTCTGTTGATCAATGTCGCTGTCATGCCTGTTTGCTAATGAAGAAACATGCAACAGTTAGCATATATTAGCTTAGCGCAAAGACAGGAAATAGAGGGAAACCACCATTAAAACTATCCACAGATACCAAAGGAACATACTACTTATGCTGGGGAACATTAAAATAAATGCAGAACTGAACTGAGAATGACTCTTCACCTTCAATAGAAATCAAATATTTGATTAAGCTAGATTCTGAATTGAGAGGGCAAACAAAGTTTGTGCATAGCGCATATATATTTCATTAACTTTAATTTGGTGCATCATAATTAAAGCTCTTTATGTTCCTGCTTTAACCGAAGTCACATATATATTATATTTAATACATTCTTTCCATTGTGTCTTTGAACCTAATTTGTCTTGCTGTCATCCCAATTAGAATTAAAATGTATCCTACTGTGATGTAAAAGCGTTTCAGTTCAAATTGAATGAATTGAATGAAGGCCAAGATTTCTGTAAATTTCTTAACACGTCTACCACGTCTGTGCTGACTGATAGCTATCTGTTCTATTTATCTGGATGCCAACATGCAAGTGAGCATATTCCCGTGCAGGATGTGCCAAAATGTTGAACTACTACTTGAAACATCCTGCCAACAAGCATTGCCTTAAGGCATAAAGATTATTGTTCCTACTGTGAGACATCTTGAATGTTCGCTGCATGAAACCTTGTAAATTAAAAAAAAAAAATTATGGTAATCGACTGCACGGTAGGAGAAAATATACAACCAGCAATCAATCACATTTCAATCATCCCAGCATCTACCACTCATTATTTCTACTACTTCTACTACTACTACTTATACCCATTATGCTAATCATAGTGTAGGATCATGAAGGGCTAATTACTTAAATACACCTCTGGAAGTGAGGCTGCAGGAGACAGTCTAAGGCTGCTGGTCGAGGCCCACCTGAATACTAGGTGCGTCTCAATGTCTGCTGGACAAATTTGTGCATGGCTGCAGATGCAGGAGGTTTGGTGGTGTGTTTGGCATGAAGTATGAGGTAAGTTCCTCTGTGTCTCTCCCTCTCTTTGTCCCTCACCCTCATGGGAGGCCCTGTTGGTTTAGCTGCTAAGCTTTGCCCGGAAACACAAATGATGGACAGATAGAGAGGTTAAAATAGAGAAAGAGAGGAAGAGGCTGGATGAAAAGAGTGGAAACTGTTATGTTTTTTTTCACATATTTATATGTGACATTGTCTCCTATAAAGTTTCCATATCCTGCACCGCACCTTTAAAATGCTCTTTGCACATCAGGGATCCAAAGTGTCAAATTGTCAAATAAATGGTTAAATCCTGTTTGTGAGTCTTGTGCTGTTTCCATGAGTCAGCGTGTCTGGTTGCTGCTAAGGTGTTGTTTACTGTCCAAATCAGATTTGTGAGGGCACTATTAACTCACTGATTCCTCACCGAGACACCATTAAGACACAGAAGCACTCCGGATTAACAAGTTTAGCTTTTAAGGAGTATCGAGAAACGCTTGTTGTGCATTTCTCCGCTCAGCAGTCTTAAACGGGTCAGGAAAGAAAAAAAGAAAAAAAGCAGAGTTAATTCACAGATTTGAGCCTAACTGCAAGAGGCAGGGTGGTGTGGAGACACAGGGGGTGCTAATATGTGAGAACAAAAACAAACCTCCCCCTGCGAGGAAATATGGAAATGTGTAAGACAGCAGTATGGCTTTGTTTGTGAGGGGAATGTTTAAAAATGTCACGTTGCTTTAGATAAAAGTTACCTCGACATTTATGTCTACTTTTTTCAAGGTAGTGAGGTGATTGGTCAGTAACTGAAGATTGCGCTGAACTAATGAGTAAATAAACTGAAGTGGGCCCTGGATATAAGGAAGTGCCAAGATTCAGTTTCAAGATTCAACACTTTTATTTGTCGATTCTGCTAAGAATTAATAACCAGAGAATCTGTTTCTCTTTAGGTTGAGCCACACTGCAGGGGAATCGAATGTAGAAATACTAAAGACATTAAAGAGATTAGTGCTGACACTGGGTTTATAGCCCTGTCAGACAAATTCTGTGTGGACATTTCCTACCGACTTTGCATGTTCTCTGGTTGGTCCAAATGCATGTATGTTTAGGCCAGTTGGAAATCCCAAATTGCCCCTGGGCGGCTAGTGAATGGTGTATGTGCCCTGCATTCGACCCCTGTAACACCACTGGGTACAAAGCAGGCAAGATAACAGATGGATAGATGTGCAAAATCTAAAAGTTTTAAGTTGTTTGAGGCTTGGATTGACAATAATCCTTCTTGCAGCCTGATCTACTTGTGCATGGAGCTACTGGTTGGTTTCTGGAGCTTCTGGCAAAATAGATAAGACTTATGTTGTTATCTGTTGTCTTTAATTATTCAGAAGATTCAGTAAAACTAAAAAGTATGGCAATCTTCCTTGGAAGACTTGAGTGGTGGTGCCCTACTTCTGTCAGCCATTTGTCTTTACAAATTACATCTCATGTTGTTGCTCAAGCTGTCTTTTCAA